>OX402536.1:4286049-4959769 GCA_948098885.1 Drepanosiphum platanoidis
AAAAATGGCAAATAATTACATTAACACGGAGACTTAGCTTCAACTCTTACAGGTAGCAAATAAATCCACATTTTCCAGTTCATTACACACACGCGCCATTCTATCCAAAGGATTATTATAACCATATGAGGTACGGTGGTAATGAACTGAAAAAGTGGCATGATGCCGTGCATTATATTGCGGAACATAAAAATCAATCTGCTTCAAAAGATCCGGATTTATGTTTTTCATTCGCCCCCACCCACCATACGGTTGATACCGCACCACTGCGATCAACTTGCAATACGCCTTTTGGGTCGCGTTTCCCAAAGTGTGTTCCGCCACGTGTATGTGATTATTTAGAAAATTATTTTATATTTTTTAAAGTTCGCCTAAATAATAGCCACTCGTATCGTTATAAACAGGGCTCGGACTTGAAGCACTTGAAATCATTAAAATAAGCGCTTAAAAACATCATTATAGGCACTCAAATAAGCATTTCAAAAATAAAAAATAAATCTTTTATCTTTATATTATAAAAAAAATTAAACTTCATTTTCAAGACTGAAGATTTTATGGATTTTCTGAAAAATAAAAATATATTTAAAATATATTTATATTTTCGTTAACCCTGCAACGATGCCCCGCGGACGAAAACTGGTCAAAAAAGCAATAATTATCAGAAAAACTGGAAATAAGCATTTTTTTTGAAAAATCTCTGAAATAAGCAAAAAAAAAGCACTCTCAAATTTCAAAATCGAACGTGTTGTAACATGACATACGCTTCTATAGCACTCTGCTACGTTTTAAGTCAATCCATAAAAATCAGCAAATGCTTTAAGTCCCGAGCCCTGGTTATAAAGTATTCGTTGTATCCTTGAAACACTCATATTATAGTCATTACGACAATGACGTAAAAATGAACTTAATTTTGATGAATAATAATCATTAACAATATCGTTAAAACATTATTCGGAGTATCCTTTTTTTTTTTTTACCGTGTTCAATACCAGATTTTAGCAGTCGAGGTGGGACTACATTGTGTAAACAACGGCCTAAACGAAGATTGAATGTATCGTTATTATTATGAATATTACGGTTATTTTTCGAAATGGGCAACGAACTCGAAATATTAAGATTAAGCAAATAACGGCAAGGCGAAATCGGACGGAGCGTTTTGTACAAAAAAAATATTATTTATATCGCAAATACAGACCCCGGTCGGGTTTTCTTTCTTTTTTTTTATCGTACGCGGTATCTCCGAACTCGCGTTACTATTGTGTAATAAATATTTCCCATTAAATTCGCCCGCGGGCGTCGTTTTTTCTCTCCGCTTTCATTACGTGCGGTTTTTAATACACCGGCGATATCGTCAGTATTTCGAAGACCACCACCGCGCATTGTGTCCGTGTGTGCGCGATACCTTTTGTTAACGCAGGAACAAAACATTCCAGGAAAACGGTTTCCACAAAATCCCATAAGCCCGTGCGGCGGACGAACTAATAACTCGAGTTTCCCCCGGGGCGATATCGAAAAAAAGTCGTCCGCGCCGAGTCCGTTTTTGATTTCTCCCGCATTATTCGTCGGCGATCGCGTATACGTCAAAGGCGTACGCCAATCGTGCCGGGGGACCAGGGCAACGGAGGCACAAATAATTGTCTGCCCATATCAGCTCGTACGTTTGTAGAACGGTCGAGTTCTATACCTATAGAGAGGCGACCCGAATCCTTTTCGACCGCGTAGACGACAATTACGCGTCCCCGCGCAGATATTATATCAAACGAACGGCTGTTGTTGCCCGCGAGACGTGTTTTCACCGCGCTCGTATTGTTATGTCAAGGCACTCGGATCTATATCATACCGGTCTATCATCGTAGACGGTTGAACATTCGAAAGAATCTCTCAGAAACGTCACGAATTACGTGACGGGGTATGTTATTCCGATATTCACGTTTGTTTCACGTCGAAAATTTATAATTGAAACTTTTTTTTTTCCAATTCCGTCGCAACAACGCGACATTGTCGCGCGCGCTCGGTAAACTTCGGTCGTAATTCTAAGTCGTCAAACATAAAACATCAAGAGTAAAAAGTTTTGTCAAATATACACGCGCGGAAAAACGCGAAAAGAACAAACAATATAATAATATTGTTGTTGTTGGTGGTCTCGAATAACTTGTCAAATAATATTACAATAATAAGTTTCCCACTAGTTTCTTTCAATATCGAATCGCTTATATATAGTGTGTATTATAATATCGTGTAATCCACTTCCGCCCCAAGAGGAGCAGGACGTCTCTCGCTATAAAACTTAATAAACGTATACAACGGAAACGCGCGCCGCTGTTGGGGTTAAGGACGAGCGTGTCGCTCGGGATCGCAGTCCATTATTTCGTTTGTCATACGTGAATTTTAAAACATTAACACGTAATTAATATCCGCGCGCGCACTCCCGCCAACCGACAATATTCAATTAAACCCACTGTTGGCATAATCGTATTTGTGTGTATACACACTATAATAATATTTAGACGAGAAAAAGCTACTTCTTCGCCATAATATATAATATAATATTGTCATAACATCGTCGACGGTGTAATATGCACACCCCCTGGAAATATTTACACAATTTTACTTCGAGTTATTTTAACCGTATCGAAAATAAAACGTTCTGAATATGAAAATCGGATATTATATTATTATAATAATATCAGACGGCAATAAAATATTACAGGGGTGGCCACTAACCTTAACTTTGGGAGCCGCAAATTTATAAAGCTAATTTGAGGTGAGCCACATTGTAAAGCGATGTTTTTGAAATGAAGACACATTGAAAAATGAACTCAAATGAAGGAACGTTTATTTTTTACATTACTTAAAACATTATTATTATTGACATAGTTATTAACATTATTATTGATTTGAAGGAACGTTTATTTTTTACACTACATAAAACATTATTCTTACTATTATTACATATTATCTTACATTATTCCATCTACGAAATCGACGGCAATAAAAATGCTATCTAACGTTTCTAACGATATTAACAAATTTTATATTAATTAAGTTTAGTCTAAATTTAGTTCAATAGCCGCACGAAACTGATTTAAGAGCCGCATGTGGCTCGCGAGCCTCGTTGTGGCCACCCCTGAAATATTATATTTACACGAGAAATTATACAATTATTATTATCTCATTATTTACGTACGCCAATAAACCGAAACGAGGCGATGAAAGGAAAGATAAAATATTATCGGTCCCGCCGTTTATTGTCGTGTTTTCGAGGAAACGGCGACAATAACGTCCGCGTCGTCTTAGCTGGAAACGCCTGCACGGGCATTTTATATAATCAAACCATTCCGATGAATTTCTCGTGTGCCCACAGGCCCCCCCTTGCCTACCCGCCCCGGCTATGATTTTGCACACACCACGATTTATTTACCCATTTAGAGACGTCGTATTATTTTTAGTTTCGATAACCGCTGTTGCGGCGGCGTTCAAAAATACAATAATTCTTTCTGCGACAACACGGTAATTGAAGAATTGCAAGAAAAACGTGTAATCATTTTATATTTAAAACGTTAGAAAATAAGAACGTGAAATCGGGTTGTACGACATTTCATTTCATTCTCCTCAAAGGTAGACACTATGAATGTCGAATAAGAAATACACAACATTTTCAATAAAAGTAGTTCAATATTCGTATTAGTCCAGTGATATTAGCCGAATCGGCCAGCTGAATTTCGGTACACACCTTTAGTTGTCACGAAATCGGCCTTTTTTCTAATATCTCGCTTTTTATTAGTCGTACGATAAAAAGTTTCAAGTAAAAATTGTAGAGCATGTAATTGTCTACGAAAAAGGCCCTATGACGTTTTCACGTAAAAGTTATGTGGGCTAGTTTTTCTCGAGTCATAAAAACCCGGTTGGATTGGAAAACACGCGAAAGCGAACCCGATAGTACGCCGCGACACCCGATAGAACGTGCTCGCGGCGCGCACGCGCATGCGCGCGTTTCGGTCACGCCCAGCACCGCGCGCGTTCGGCGCACATTCGCCACAACATTCACGCGGGCGATCGGAACGCGCGTCGTCTTTCATTCTGTCGCGAACCGTCCGGGCTCGCGGACGTAGTTTTTTTTCCTCTTTCTCGTTCGGTCGAAAATTTATCATAATAAAATAACGTACGTTATCCGTGTATCGATATAATCGTGACTTTCGTAAACTTCGCGCGAAACTTACGAAATAATAAAAACCCGCGCCGAGTCGAGATAATATTATTTTTGTCGGTTGAAAATGATGGGAAAAAATAAGCGATAACGAAGCGATTGATTACTGTTCTCTCGGCGTCTATGACGCGCCGAAGCGTCATGGAAGAAAAAACCAGTGAACACGCACGCGTTCGCCCGAATCGTCGCCAGTTCGCTCGCGTCCTCGGTACAGCAATGGTAACCCGACGTCACCGGCCGCGGTACCGCCGTGGTATCTTCCGCGAAACCCGTTGGCCGCGCGTTAAAATTATTGTCCGTCGGCAGTATAGTTTTTTTTTCGTTCGCGTCGCGTAGTGCCGTTCGGTCGTCGAGAGCGCTTTGTTTTCGACGCGTCGGAAGTGTGAAGTCTTGGACGAAATCATGGGGTGTGGTGTGCAGGAGAAAAAAATGGCCGAAATCCCCGACAGGTAAATACCCGTTTGTGTATTACGAATCGTCCGCGGCGGCGTTATTAGCGTTTAAGCGATAGAAATTCGTGTAGGTAGCAGGGGCGTAGCTAGGATTTTTTTTTCGGGTAGGCCCACTATAAAACTTTTACTCACCGACGGTAATTGGGACTTTTTCTGATTTTTTTTATTAGCCTACCGTAATTTCAAAGTTTTCAATGATTATTCTTATCAATAAATGAATAATTAATTACTTAAAAATTAAAACAAATTGAACCAAAAAAGAAGCATAGGCACATATAGTTTCAAAAGATGCAATTTTTATTTAAGTACCTAAATACTGATATTTTTACAAAATACAACTATAAATATTAATTTATGTACTCGTAAAGTTGTGACTAATAATATACTTATTGTTAATTTATAATATATTTTCAAAGTAAAAATTCTAATCTTCTTTTCTTCATAACAGCAAACTCGTCAATAACAGGTGATTTTTGTCTCTAAATCTCTAACTCACAGGAGTTAGGTCCATAATTTATGCTATAAACCCGCTCCCCGACATTCTCTATCATTTAAAAAAAATTTGAGCCAAATCGGCCCAGCCGTTCTCAACTGATGCAATTTCGAATTTTTTGTCTGTAAATAAAGATATACATCGACTTTCATTTCCTTTCACTATTCACATGGTAGACGAAAACGTTTCATAAAGACAATAAATATGTTACAAATGAAAATATTATATTCGATTTTATTGAAATTTTAATATATTTCCAAGCCACATCACATTTGTGTAACCAATTTTAATTAATTATAGTTATATTTCTGACCGATCCCCCGGCCCAACGAATAATATTACAATCCCATCTACGCATAACCAAGCCGTAATATTTAACTTATGGTCCGGCCCGTGCTGATCTCTAGTGCACGTGTGTATGATTATCGATAATAGTATTAAGTTGTTATTTATTACTGCGTAAAGCACATATTTTGTCTTGGCGTTATTCGAGGGGCTGGCTCGGGGCGGCTTTGGGTCTGGTCACTGGTGACTGCAGTGAGGCAAACATAAAATATTTCATACAATTTCATATTACTTAAATTGAATTTTAACATTAAATATATAAATAATATAAATACAAAATATAAATGATAAATAGGCTTTGCCTGGTGTATTATAATAAAGAGTGTAACAATTGTTAACGCTTGTTTGGAATAAAATTCATCATCGGGTGTTCTTTACACCTCTATAGGATTGATCAATAATTGTAATATTTTGTATTTTTTACCGAATCATAAGTTTCATTGACAACACAAATAAAATTAATAATTTATATTATTTTTCATAAAGAGTCATAATTATTATTACTAAGGACAATTTTATACTAATAAATAATAAGACCCAAGTTCAAAAATCATTAAAATATGTATTTATAAATAGACAAAAAGTAAAATCGCCACAATAATGCAATAATTATTTACAAAAATGTTTTTTTTTTTTGAATAAACGCATAAATGTTATTTGTTTACTCCTATTACTTTACTTATTACACTACTCATTTTCAAGTTTACAACTTTAAAAATTTTATATTTGGTACTATTTATAAGGAAAAATAGACTATAATGAAATAATAAAAATTAATTCAATAAACAAAAGCCGTATCAGTGTAATTAGTTACTATTCTTTTAATAAATACATTTTGCAGTAAATAAATTAAAATATATATCAAGAGGTGATGGTTAGATGTTTGTGCAAAGTGTACAGGCACTTTCAAATATAAAAAATGTCCATAATTTTTCTTATATTATGTTTTCTATTATAATTTATTAATATATTCAATATTATTTGTCATTCATGAAAGTTAATGAATAATATATAATATAATATAATATTTATAATAATTCATTGCTAAATTTAACTATTAAAAATTAAAAAAACTTATAGAATAAAGATTAAATTAATACTCATTGAAATTAAAATATTAGAAAAATATATAAAATAACCAACCTGATTTTTAACATTTCACTGGTGACCAGTATGAACCGGGTCCACTGATTGTACTTTTTAAAACAGAATATTAATAAGTAGGTATCTATTAATTAATATTACATTACACTGACTAGATTAATTATAAAATTATAACTACTCTGTATCGTATGCCATCAAAAACCTACATACATGATCCGTTTATGCCCTAACATTTCTCAAATAAATCTTATAAAATTTAATTATTTTTGTTATTTTTTGTGAAAATATTCTCTCAATTAATAATTAAGTAGTATTGCACGATAATATTTCCAAATTAATATCCGAGACTATATTCAATCATTTCGGATACCTATATCAAATTTATATCTCATAATATAAGTACCTATCATTAGTATCATTTCAAATATCTACCTAAATTTAATTAATTATTTTTAATTTTTAATATTCTGAATTTGTATTACTAGAAGAAATAAATTTAACATTATTTCAATAATAATAATATTATCTAATGAAATGGAAGTTTCAAATAATTTTTATTTCACAAAACAGTTATTATAAAGTAAATGGATTTAAACCGTTAGGTATTTTCCACATTAATATCAATATTTAAAAAAAAATATTCTTGTAAAACCCTACCAAAACAAATCATATTCCTAAAACATCCTTGATATTGAAATTATTCTGTATGAACAATTTTTTTTTTACAAATTAAATAAAATTAATTTATCATCTATATTTATTAAATGAAAAAATTGTTTAAATATTGGGTATATTATACCTACAGACTTAAAATATATTTTAATTTACTTTTAAACATGACATTAAGTTTCATATTTTTCTCTAAAGCTTTTTTCACTTCATCTTTTTTAATTTTCCCAATTTTCGGTAAGCGCTAACTAAGCACTACCACTGAGTTTTCGACATGTAGTTTCAATCTAAAAGAAAATTACCTAGATATGTTATAATCAAAGTTCAAAATTAAATTTAAAAAAAAATATAAAAAATATATTAATTAATTAATCTAATAATTATTGTTATTATGAAATTACCAATAACTAATTTGATAGGTATTCACTATTTTAACAATAATAGAAATAATTAAATACATAAATATAATTATTTTGTTTCATAGAACTTGTATACTAATATAGAAATACGAATTGAACAGCTGTTCACTGCAACTGCATTGCTCATATTATGTAATGGAATATGATAGCGTGCTGCAATTCCCCCTCCCCCTCTCTAAATTCGGGCCTGGATTATATTTAATAGTTTTAATAAATTATTTGATATATTTAATAATATTAACTTTTTTATTACACGAGTATTAATCACTAAACATTATTTATTTTGTTTTATATTTTTTATAAATCATTATTCATAAAAACTAACTATCACGTCTTATATTCTAATAATTATTATTAAACTAATACACAAAGAAAGAACGAAACACCTCTTTTCTTTTTTTTTTTTAATCGATTATGTTTGAAATGTTTCGTTATTTAAGTGTGCAAGGCACTAGGACAACCATAAATTAAAATTTGTTTTTTGTCAATTTTCTTTCGACGTAAAAAAGGAGTTTTCATTGGAGACCCCCCCCCCCCCCTCGTATATCGTTCACTACTTGGTGATCGTCGTTTGGGTTCCATAGTTTCTCACGTAAGACCTGTACTGGTCGGATGGCGCGCTTGACCTGTAACTACTATATCTGTATGCGCCGGAGTAGAAAACTATAGAATTGACGGCTAGGTTAAACTATAATAGTGTTAAGAATTTCAAATCGATCGTGATCAAAATAGTAATAATAATAATAATAATAATAATAAAAAAAAACGCGTACCTGCCCAAAACAATTTCAAGATTCTAACCAAAGTTTTTTACAATCGTACTTATTGTTGAGGTATATCAACGTAAAAGTTACGATCAGTTTTTATGAGCGTTCGAAAATCACATTTTGACGAGAATACGAGAAGTCGTTGTTGTTCGTTTAAATAACTATTTAAACGAACGATAACGGTTTTAGTTCTTTTGGAAAAAGTTTTGTTCGAATAACCTGCCACCGAGAAATCACTGATAATAATATAATAAACCTATTTATCGCGATCCAACCGACCTTTTTCTCGTTTCGTATTGTTTTTCGAAAAGAACGACGGGTATTTCAACATTTATTTCAAATTCGTAAAAACAATAACGATTCTCTATAATATATAATATATAATTATATAATATATATAATATCAGTCACTCGTCCGAGCGGTTATAATAGCGCGATGTAGATAATGTTCTTTATCGGGACGAGGGAGATGATTACTTAATTACCCATAGGGTTTTGTGATTTCCGTCCGTGCGTGTTTTTAAATGAGATATTCTCGCGGAAACGTTTTGACGACCATCGCGTTTGGTTTCACAAAAGTATTTTTCCGTGTGGAATAATTTCGTATTATTGTCTTTGGTGATCACAACTCGGTGTAAATAATATTAATCTCGGACTACTCGGACCGTATGGGAAACATTACGCGCGATTATTATTATTGTTTGTAAATAATTGAATTCCGATGGCCAGCGATTAAAACCATAGTCTCATCCTCGTGGCCGGGTGTGTGCGTGCACACGCGCGCGCGTGCGGGTGGATTTGTTTGTCTGGACGCGGTTTCATAGTCCTTTATTTATAATTTTATCAATAAGTTTGTAATCTATTGTACTCGGTAACGTGATGAAATCGACCGATCGGTTATGTAAGCTCCTTAGAATTTAGTGCAGGTATATATTACATTTTTAAAGGACAGTGTCTGCGCACTCGGTTTTTCTATTATTATTGTTATCCCGTCGAACTCGACTCATTGTTTATTTCCTCTCTCGTATCAGGTAATAATAATACGACGTTGCCGCGAGACTTTTGCCCCTGACCGACCCTCTCTTCGCTACCGCCTGATCGTTCTGTTCTATCAATATTAAATATATCCTCGTGTTTCATAATATACTTTCGTGGTAAGTAAATGTTGCCAATGTTTTCTTTCTTCTTCTTCTTCTTCTTCTTCTTCTACTATTATTCTGTAATAATAAATACACATAAGAAATTATTTTCCGGTTTTAATTACTTTTTTTTTCTTTTCTCAACTGTCTCCAAAGGTGAGTTTGTTTGTACAGTTCGCGAGTTTTTGTTTTCGGCTCGATTCTATGACTTGCGCGATTTTTTCGACATTCGTTTTGAATTCCCTCGACGACGACCGTATTGTGTCACGGGCAACTATTCAAATGGAAAAATAAAACGACAAGATGCGACTTATTTCAATGACTATTTATTTTTTTCTTTTTCCTCCCACTGTTGTTGTTAACGTCGCGTCGTCGTCGATATTGTTCGTGTCTGCGTTCAACTAAATGGGGCATTCGATTCTATTCTAGTTTGGAACCATTTTCTATGTAAATTCCGGTGGATTATTACATTATGTTTGGCTTTATCGTCACTGTGTTACAATAATATTATCTGGTGAACTCGTTTTAAAAAAAAAAAATCAAAAAAACATATAATTACTATTATTGAAACAACATTGCTTGTTAAGATGAAAAAAAAAAAATTGTACTTTCGAATGGGGCACCCCACCTTATAAAACTAATGAAATATTTATGAGACAAGTCGTATTACCAACTACCAACCTACCGGCTCTGAAATGTCAACGCCTCGAGAATATTAATACAAATCCGAATTTCTTATCCCCAAAGACCAGTGATTATGCAAGTAAACGAAAACTCAGTTTTGATACTCCGGATTTCACTCATTATACATTTTCGACTAATTTCTGTTGGTTTTCGATTCGGCATACCCACCGCGGCCATTTACGTATATATATATACTACGGAGTTAATTCATGTCGACGAGTTCTCTAATCGAATCCTTCCCGTTTGACTTTCAGATGGTTATAACGTTTTTCCTCAGTGCGAACGAAATGGTGGTGGTCGCGATTTCAGTGTGGAAACTTTTTTTTTTCCAATCAACGTGTAATAAAAAATGAAAGTTCATATACAGTTTTGAAACGACGAACGAATTTGAATTGAAATTAATTATCGGGTCGGCGAGAGGCAATGGAAATAAATACTTTCGATTTCGGTAAAACAGTCGGCATAACAAATAATCGTAAATTAATACGATATATCATCGAACGCATTAATTTTTACTACCGCGTACTTTTTCTTTTTCTTCCTTCGCCTCGCGAACAAACTTGGCTTTGAAAGATGACAGGAATCCGTCTACCAACTGCTGCAAATAATAATATTAACTTTACAGCCACACGATTAATACTACTTTATACTCTCGTAGACATTTATTAGACACTTTCCTATGGTTTTTATGCCTAAAAAGAAAACAAATTGAAATATATAAACGAAAATTTATTACACGTTTATTGTTGGTGCTTATGAATATTCTAATAACTACCACATGGTAGGAAATTATTGTTCTTACACGCGGCAAAGTAATGAAAATAAACTTCTCCGGTGGAATCGTAACTTTATCCACACCTAATTAATCGTTCTAATCGATCGGAATATAATGGTTGGTCTTTGTTCTAATCGGTTATTAATATCCACGGTGATTATTTTCTATAATTTAATATTTTACAACCACTCAAGTTTATGTTCTACTTGATTTGCGTAATTTATACATTTCGATCCTTTGAGACTTGACCAATTTTTCCAAATCACTATAAGTCACGATATATTAAATAATAATAGTAATAACTTAAAAATCGGAACGTATTTTAAATGCAAATTAGGAACCCAGATTTTTACCTGACTGCGTCATTTGCCGGAAGTGAAATATGTTTTTAATAAATTGCTTTGGTTATTACCTCTAAAACTAAATGCCGCCATTTACATCTATTATAAAATTTAATATCTTTTTTGGATATTAATAAATTATCTTTATCTTTGACCGTATAAATAATATAGTACTTTTTTTTACCTATTTTTATCATTCACGTTAAACAGAATGATTATAACGTGTTTTGCTGGTCGTACGTAGAGATTTTGGCTAATCAATACGTCTTATCAATCAAACTTTTATTTAATTTAAAGACGCGTTACTTCTAACGAAAGCTTTCAAAATTACATTATGCAAAATTATATCAAATATTTAAAAGCTGTCGACGAATATTAATGCAGTTAAAAATCCTTTTATCGAGCTATTATTATCTGTATGTGTTACTAAAAGTTTTCAGAACGGACAGGAAGAGATTTATAGTTATTCCGAGGAAGAGGTCGAGTTAATAGGATTTGATTGGGTAGTACTCGAGAAAAAAGTGAGAGTAAAGAAAGTTTTGCGATCCAGGTATACTCCAGTTATTAGTCAGTCGCAGTTATATTAATTTCAAAATCTGATTTCCTAGGTAAGACTACATAACATCTTATTGCTTAACCTAGTATTACATTTCAATCCTACGTGACAAACTAAAATATTTTAAGTAAAACGGGCGGGGGTTGGGGTGGATGTTTGCCGGGACACCACCGCCACCGACATAATCGGCTCACGTTCATATAGTTTTTTTCTTACGATAATATTATGCCTGAAATAAAAGAAAATAAAATATAATATTAACGCTCGTCCTGCGTTTTACAGCGTCGGCCATTCGGATGGCGACGGGCGCCGCGGGTCCAGGGACGACGGCCGTGCGTTCCGACAGCACCGCACGTGCCACAAGCGCAGGGAATCGCAGGCGCTCGTGCCGGGTCAACAGTCCACGTCTTCCAACGGGTCGACGGGCGAAGTGTGCGGCGGACTGGTGACGACGGGCACGGGGACGGCGCGGACGGCCGACGACCAGACCATGACGCCGCCGACGATGGTCATCAGCAGCGTGACGCCGCCGCCCACGTCGCCGTGCGTCATGTCGCCCACGCACCACCACGCACCATCGTCGTCGTCGTCGGCCGCCGCCGCCGCCGCGCCACCCACGCACCACAGCGTGTCGTGCGGCTACACGCCGCCGGTGTCGTCGCCCAGCTCGCCGGTGTCCGCGGTGCCGCCGCAGCTCTCCGCCGGCAACATGGCGCACGCGCCGCCGGTGTCCCGAAGAGACTCCACCACGCAAGTGAGTGCTAAAAATTATTATTAAAAAAAAAAACGTATGCGCTCTGATTTATTATTGCGTTGTTGATTTTGTTTTTTTTCCAAAAGTCACTCGCGATCAGTGTTGTTTCCCCGACCTTCTCTCGACCCGCTAAAATTCAGCGGTTCTCGACGGGGGCGATAGGTTTGGGTATTATTATAAAATATAAATCGATAACATTATTGGGTTTTTTTTCCGAATGTTTATAATTCAATTGATTTACTAGTACTATAAATAAAAAAAATATTAAGTATAAAACTTAAATAAAAAACATGAATTATAAGATCAATTAAATTTTTTTTTTATGATTTTCCAAATCGTCAACTCAATTGATTGCTACTCGAGGGGGCGGTGACTTAAAAAAAGGTCGAGAAACACTGCGCTAAATAAACAAAATAATCATATTTATATTTAACGGTTTATAGTGTTAATACTCATAAATAACAACAAAATATTATTAAATATATAATACAAACTATTAAAATATATAGGTATTTAAACAATAATAAAATAAAATTAAAGGTCTTGCCTCGAGTGAAGATGATTTCGAATCGAAATATATGTAGTGACTTTTTTGCACTCTTACTTATAACACCCAAGGCAAGACCTTTAGTTTGTATTAAAATAATTTTATATATTTAATAATATTTTGTTGTTAATATTATTACGTTAATTTTTAATCGACATACTAATTCGTTGGACAGTTTTTCCCGGTATGAGGGAAACGTTCACGTACTCTAACGCTCCGTACTCGAACGCTTGCGTACTCGGACGCTCCCGTACTCGAACGCTCGCGTTTATTAAACCATAGCCGAATAACCCGGGTTCGCCCTTGTGCAGTATAACTTTTTATTTATTTATTTTTCATTTTTACCCCTTTTAACCCTCTTAGGAGTGGAATTTTGAAAATCGGGCAACGTGGTGACACCTAGGAAGGTATTTGGAACAACTCTGTGAAAAAAAATTGGAAAAAAGTTAAATAGCGTCGTCACAAAATGGGAACATAAAAAAGGCCTGTTCTTTTAGGTATTTTCGTGTGTTCGGCGGTAGTTTCGTTTTCAGTAAATTAATCAAACTCTTAATAAGGATTCCGTCCGTCGATTGACATTTTATTTCCACCCGATCTCTGAACGTTTGTCCAACAATGTTCGCGTTCGTCCAGCACGCCGCCAATCACAAACTTTTTAACGACCTTCACCGAAAAATATGCTCGCGCGCTAGATATGAACTCGGAAGTTTTTTTTATAATCTTATATTTTACATGCGAAAACTAAAGAATATCGTTTCCATTTTCTATTTCGTACGAAAGAACTCGTCGCACGCGACTGGTTTCTTTTAAAAATCATCGTAAACCCCCCGGCACTGTAGAGCTAAAACGAGCCGTCGCGCGTCGTGTGTTCGGCAATATATTCGTTCCGCATAATTCCGTGATGAAATATAATAATTGTATGCGCCGGATTCGTATTTATTCGGGTAGCCTTGAACGATGTCGTCGTCGTCGTAACCCCGTAGCCGGGAAAAATGTTCGGGTACAATATTATCGATGGCATAAAACGAATCATTATGGAAATGTCGAGTTTATTACGCGATCAAACGCGTCTCGACGTGTGTGTAGATAGTGTGGGACTTTGTGTTGGTTCAATAGTTTGCCGGCAAAAGCTATAGAGACCCGCAGTGTCGTAAGAATAGCACCTCGAAAATGGCCCGACGACGGTAGTTTTTAGAAAACGTCGTCCGGACAATGGGCGAGAACCACTTCAATATTCGTACTTGAAAGAAATCCCAATAACAACACTCGATCCGTGCGAATTCTTCGTGCGCGTGTAAAAAAAGACAACGGAAAGAAAATATATTTTAGAATTTAGTGGTAGGTTTTTAGGGTTAGTTTCCTTTTGGGTTTCGGGTTTATATACTACATGTACAGGCCCGGATTAACACTATCGTAGGGCCCTAGGCACAGTGCCTATTTATTTCCCATTGTGCTACGGTCCTGGTGTACAGTATTAAAATGATAAAAAAAACCTTATGTTTGGGAGAGGGGTTCAGAGGTAGTGTTGAATCTCAGCCTTTAAATCAAAAATATTTACAACATAAAAATCTTAATAACTTTTACATGATAACTTTTATTATTTATTTTATATTTGATAACAATTTTAACACATCCTAAAAACATTTAATTTTACTCTAAATATATTTAATAATAATTATTATTATTTTAGCAACTTTTTTGTATACAATTTTCAATTTTGCATTATTCTGCCCCGTATTTAAGTATAAACAAAAGATAATTGTAACAAAAAAAAAATAACAATATTATGTACAATATTTCTTAAACATAACTTTATAGTTACAAAACTATTTTACGAAATTTTTTGTTTGCAAATGATGATTATGGAAATATAATAATAATATAATAACTTTTTCGGTATCGATTTTATTTTTGTAGGCCCTAAAATGTTCGTAGGCCCTAGGCACAGTGCCTATAGTACCTATGCCCTAATACGGCCCTGTACATGTATATATACTTACGCGTTTTAACCAAATAAAAATGTAGCGAATGTGCGCGATCGTTATTAACGTTTTTTTCTTCCCCATACAGGTGTATTCGTCGAGAACTCGCCGGAATTCCAAGTCTCACGCGTCGCCCGAGCGGAGGCACAGCAAGGACGGGATTTCGGTGGCCAACAAACCGTCGAGACTGCAACGGCAATCGACGGCCATCGACGAAAGCTGCATGCCGGCCAGCTTGTTCGGCCGGCGGAGCTCGCAGCCGACGCTGTCGGCGGACCAAGACTGCTCGGACCGTAAGACTCGACGGGACTCGTTGTCGCCCGACTCGGCGCACTACGCGCGGCGCAGAGACTCCAGGGTCAGCGTGAGTATTTTGAATTTTCGTATAAAATGGTATTTCAAACGATAAGAATTATATTAATAATTGTTTATTTATATATATATAAATAAAACTATTTGAACGGAGAGCGTTTTATTTATCTCGATCGTCGAATCGAATAACAACAATGCTCGAATAGTAGCCGATTAAAATTTTTTATTACGAATGATGTGAATGATTGATGTGGTTTTTTTTTTTGTGTACGCTTTCAGGGTGGTCTGTCGCCGGACAGACAGGGCCGCGACGTTTCGCCGGGCAGGCAGAGGCGCCGTCGAAATTACAGACGCCAAAGCACTACGATGGGCGGTTACAACGTGCGTAGCTGCCAATCGTCCAGGTCGCCCGAGTCGTCGTCGTCGTGTTCTTCCCGCGAGCCATCGCCGGCCGGAAGGGCCGTGGCGCCGGCAACGTCTCACCGGACGCCGATCATCCGAAGACAATCTACCACCGAAGAAATATTGATCGCCAGAGGCTTCCGGAGACAAGTGCGTGTGATAACACATCGATTAACTACTGTTCGCTTGCGGCTTAAATTCTCCCTTTCCCTCCATCGAACGCGGAGATTTCGATTTCACGCGCGCGCACGTGTTTTCTCTTTGAATTATATTTCTGAATCATTTGGTCGGTCCGACGTCGTTATTTTCGTAAAATATAATAACCCGCATGATTCGATTCGACACTGCGCACGGTACCGTGGAAATTCTATTCGAGACCCCACCTTTCATTGTCCAAACGCGCGCGCGTATGAAAATCACTTGTTGTTCCTCTTTTCATTCATTAAATTTCTCCTAATATTTCGCCTCGTTAAAATTCGCAGGTATGCACGAAGAAATCTATTGATTATAGTTTTAATAATAATACAACGACGTGTTTGTCGAATCGATGAGAAATCGGAAAAATACTCGTGGGATAAATCGATGATTAGAAAGTATACCAAACGGTTTTCGAAACTGTAATATTATTTCCCAAGTTTTTTTAAAATTTAATCTAAAGATTCGTTAAAAACGCATAATTATTTTTTTGATCAATTATTTAATAATAATAACGTTATTATAATATAGTAATCGAAATGCAATTATTGATAAAACGAATGCGCCGCACTGACGTCGTTTATCCATATCTAATTTCCGCTTCGACTATATACATATTTTAACGTGCACCGTCGTGTTGTTTGACCGTTTTCAGTCGACCACCGAAGAAATGATACGGTGCAGAAATTTCCGCCGACTTTCATCTCAGTCGGACGAGTGTTACCGTACGAGGGGCCGGAGAGATTCTAGTACGCAAATCATAGACGGCACGTTGGCCACCATGGCGGTGGAGACGAGCAGCACTTTGTTCGATTCCAGTACGCAAACAGGTAAGAATTTTACAATCGTAATATTATGATTTACACAATAGTTGTTATTTATTTACGTTATAAAACGGATATGAGTATATAACATCCGTCGGAAACAATAAGCAGTATAATAACTATTATTATATTATATTATATATTATAAGACCTATACGGCAGAGTAGTAGAATTAAATTTGTTAAGCGTGCTGCGAAATACACTCGACTGTGTAAAATACATTTGCTACGGGACGTGTTGTTTAATGGCCGATTGAATTTTTTACGAATCCGCTCGACAATATTAGGTCAATGGGGCTGGGGGGCCTCACGCTTTGCACGAAACGATATACAGTTTTGCAAAGTCGATAAATAAATTAAAAACAATTTTAAAAACGAATAAAATTCTTTGTGATGCACTGCCAGCGCGAGTACGTTATTTTTTATCCGTTTGAGGAAAACGATAATAGTAACTCTTCCGGGGAAAATATTTCGTACGCCGCCGGTAAAAACTCGCGCGCGGAATAAATATTTTACCATACCTATTATGGAATTTACTCGAGAGTTTATTGTTTATTTCTCGTTCGTTCTTTAATAATTAACATTTGATCATACATAATTGTACGAAATAAAGTTTACATTGGCGCGCGCGCGGCAGTCGTACAAACTCATAAAAACGCAATTATGTATGACTAACGACGACCTTTTAAAAAATATGAATAAATGAAATATTATTTTTTTTTCTTTTTCGTCTGCAGTTGACATTACTTACTTTCGCGTACTTCCTTAAATGCATCCGAAAATAATGACGTGTAAAAAACAAAAATGTACCCAAATTAATTCGGATTTATACATCGTATGGATTAATTCGATTGTGCGCGCGTCCTAGTGTTTACTACCCGTATATTATTGTGTTTTACGTAAAAACAAAATATCGTTCGTTTCCTTTTCAACGTCGTATACCATAATAATATATATTGTATACAAATCGAACAGATCTCGCGTTTAGGTATTCCTAAGAAGTAGCGCGTTTAAAACTTGTTTTCTATATGAAGTGCATATTCCCCAGGTCGCGAAAAGTTTCCAACTCGGAAAATGAATTTTTACCACAAAAGTTTAGTATTATAAATTATGCCAACGCGGTTATATGCTCGAGTATACGCGTATTACGTAATATATGTACAACAATACATAAATATGTGTTTGTCGGAATAAATAAAAGTACCTACGCACATAGGTGTACGTTTACGGGTTTTCTCCTCATCCATTTCTATTTTCGCGCGCGCGCGGCGCGTTTTACTTTCAAAACTACTACATACGTACACATCATCCGCGTCGCGGCCGATAATATTTCATCAAAAAATTGTGAAATACACCGACCGCCGCCGCCGCGCCCGCGTTTCGGTATAAAAAAACCATTTTATTAACGACGATAACGCACGACGACGCGGACGATCGCAAGTGACGATCCGAGTGTTTTTTTTCCTCTCCGGTGTATCCGTCGGAATTCCCGAATTCCATTTGTGTTTCACGTGTACTCGTTACTAGTCACGTAACGATCGTATTAGTTGTATTCCCGTGCGCTAAAAATCAAATGATTATCACAAATCCTGCGCGCAGATTAGCCGAAAAACGGGTGCCGCGCGATGATCGACAAATACTGCGATATTATCGATGGGCTATTTTTGTACAAACGGAATGAGTTGGCGTGCACTTGTACTCGCAGGGATAGCTCTCGATCACTTGCTCGCGTACGCTGACCCCCCCTCCCCCCCCCCGGAAATCGAAATTTAGAGTTCCTCGTGCCGGCCTCTTGTCGTATTAGATCTACTGTTGGCACTACTCTCGAACGGCGCGGCGTCGTACGACTGTAGCGAAAAATTACACGACAAACGAACGAGAATAATGTCACATCTTTCGTTGGCCTAGGTTTGATAATAAATAAATAAAAAAAAAAAAAGCGATCGTTCCTCGTCGTCGTCAATTCGAAATTACACGTTTTCATAAACCTCGGTCGCTTTTTTTTTTTCTTTTTCGAGTCTCGTACATGTCTCGTGTACTATATTTCATTCGACGGCGGCGGGGCGTGCGTGTTACGGACTACTTACGAAATCGGGAAGGCAACGACGACGACGGCTCTCCGCCGGTCGTACACTCGTACTTATTTACAAGCGAACGTTGTAAAAACGAAATATCGGAACCAACGAAATATGTACCGCGAGAAAGCGCGTATAAAAATGTACTCGTAATAGGTCTTGCGCGTTCGTTTCCGTCACGAAGTGTGCGCGATCGACGTCCGTTACACATTAGATTTAATGCGATTTAAGTTGACGATATCGGTATAATTTGTATGCGCGTATAATTTCACAACGCTCGGCAGTTTCAACGACGCATCACAAACGTCGAGTACTCGAAACGAGCATTTTCCGTCCGTCTCTTTGGAAAAAATAAAATAAATAGTAAATAATCGTGCCGACGACGGACAACCGCAGCACTCCCGTCAAACACGTATACGTATATATAGTCGCTGCCAGCAGTGGTCGTCTGGTTTACGACGAAACTACCTTAAGAAAGTACTAACCGAGAGAGTACTCTCTCTCTCTCTCTCTCTCTCTCATTCTCTCTTTGTCTGTTTTTAATTCGTTTAAGTGGTATCGAAAATCGCCAAAACGATTGTTTTAAAAATCGTAAGACCACACAGACTTCGGCGGTCATATCGTTAATTTGTACGTAATATTAACATCGTGTAAATCTATCGACACGACGTTCGAGCGTTTATATCCGTTTGATGACTTTTCGTTTTTTTTTTTGATTTTTCGTTGCGCCCCAAATGTGAAAACTCGGCGACGGCGGCGGGGGAATATGGTCGCGACGCAATAATACTCGCGTATTTATCTACGAGGTATTATATTAAGTAGTATTGTGAACAATACGTTCTCTGCAGGCACAATCGCACGCGCGGCGCACAACGTCATCGTCGTCTCCTCCGCGCGCGGGATCAAAAGGCGCGCCGACAAAACTTTATTCATATCGCCGCAAGTGGTGTTAATACTCGCGTTTCGGTAAACTGCGACGACCCGCAGACATTGTCGTTACACGTACAAACTGCCTTTTCCAAAAGGGTCGGCAGGCAGGAAGGAAACGCTATATAAAAGTAGTAGAGAAACGTTAAAAGTCGTAGAAATAATAACGAACGAACAACAACGGCGTTACGTATTGAACGTCAAACCGAATTAAGATCATATCTCCGTAATATTTAACGTATTATTATTATACGTATTGACGTGCACGCACGCACGCACGCAGGTGAAATTCGCTTCCATTTGCGCGAGCGAAACGACGACGTCGAATTACCGAAACGGTATATTTACGGGAGTCGGATTTCCGGATAGTTCCGCAGATAAGATGACTTATATGCGGCAACTAACCGTCGAACTCTCGTCGCGCGTAATTATTTATAATTTCGGACTTTTTTCTCCCTCTCCCTCTCGTGTTTGGGTCTCGACTACAATATATGTGTGTTGCGGTGAAATTACTGCGCGTTTGCGGATCGCTCGCGCGGATTTTTCCACCGACAGGTTTTGCGGTCGGCGCGTATAAAGGGCTCGATCAGTCGTCAGTCGAAACGTATCGCCATTTTGTCGATTGGCAAACCCCCCGACGTCAATAGCAATGTAAAAAAAAAATCCACATCGGTATTTTATCTTTAAAACACTCTCTATTTTCTCTCGCGCACGCGTGCTGCCGCTCTTTGGTTGTTGTGGTTTGAGGTGCACGGTATCTTTTTCTTCTTATTCCATCACTCGACATCGATATTATTGTTATTATGTGTTTCGATTTCAAATATTAATTAAAATACTATTAGTATTGTAAACGCTCGACTCGTTTGTAGAAATCGGATGATTCGGCCGAATTTGAATGCATCCGACTAATCGAATAACTAAAATATGAAATTAGTCGGGTAGACTTTTATTAAATCGTGAGACGTGTGACACTTAAATTCGGTTTTTGACAGTTGGAATTGGCTGGTCGATTTGTCGAAAACGGATCAAAAATGTCATTATTGATATTTCGTATTAAACGTGTGTAAAATCAACGATATAATCTCACGGTGTTTTATTGCTTTCTCCGATTTACCACGTCCAATCGTATTGAAACAGCGTTTAAATATAAATATACGTAAACGTCGACGAGATTCATATTATTTCGTATCGCCGTTTAGCATATTTTCCGTCTGTATCGAATCTGACGGCTCTGCAATACGTGTCGTCTCTGACAAATCGATTATGAACAGCAGTCATGAGAAAATGATTGATACACCGGTTCGTTCGAAATATTCCTAATTTGACGATTCTTTTTAAATTGTCTTGATTTTTTTTTTTTATTTTCGCCGGAACATAATTCATATTATTCGTACTTTGTGAGTTTTAATATTCGTATTTTATCCACGTGATGTTATTCACGAGTCTGATATTTTCACTTCCGAACTGCCCGGTTTTTGAATATTTAAATCGTTTAAAACAAATCAATCGATCATAACGATTTCGTTCGAGTCGGTTTAATTCGACGCCGTTGGCGATTTGATAAAATATACGTATATAGACACTATAGTGATTTCTATTATCGGCGTCTTTATTGAAGTGAAATCCATCCATTCCGTCCTCCGAAGAACAACGTGTTATATACTTTTTTTCTTTCAATTTTTCGATACTTTATTCTTTTAAAACGTAACAAACGTTATGCAATTATACGTACGTTTTATATGCTGTTTAAAAATGGTTTCCATACAACGAATAAACAAAGTAATTTTATAACTTGCGCCGCCGCTCTCTTTACACCCGATGATGATTTTTAATCGAAACCGTTCGTGACTTTTTTTGCACTCTTAATTATAATACTCGAGGCGAGAACTTTATTTTGTTTCACTATCGTTTAAATATATTTAATAGTTTGTAATAATTATTATATATTTGATAAAACAAATAAAATGGACCGATCTCGGGGATTTTCAGACTGAGGTTAAAAAAGTCGTTTTTCGTCGCGCACTTCTTTTTTTACCTCTTCGTCTCGATGTCAAAAAAAAAAAATCTAAAGTTCAAATAACGGAAAATTTTCAACATTCGTTATTAATCTTTCTTTCGTGGTTCCGCGCGTTTCTCGAATACACAGTGTGTTGGAATGTACACGACAAAAATATTTATTTAAAAAAAAAAAAAAAAAAACCAAGTTGACATATTATTTCACCAACGTCTTACACGGTGAAACAAAATATAATATTGTGCGTGCGTGCGTGTGTTATCGATTTTGTATTTTAGTACTCGGAATTTCATTATAAATAAATGTGACTTGGAAAGGTAAAAGGTGGAAAAAAGTGAATTCTAAATACACTACTGAAAAGTCCAATTTCTTTGGGGATTTTTTTATTTTTTTCACAAATATTTCTCGGCTTTTTCTCGGCGGCCCCTTAGGAAATGCAAATCACGAGCATGAATGAGCGCGCGATGACATCAATGGATAACATTTTCTTTTTAAATTTACGACTCGGTTATTATTAATATTTTACCAACACGCGCGTAAATTCGCGTTTAATAAACGTCGTCGTCGACGCCAATACGCAAATAGTGTTTTGTAAATAAAATATAAATTTAATGTACTTGGCCGTCGGAGTGCGGACGGTTCGAAAACGACACGTTTTCGTATTTTGTTTTTACCGATGTCGGTGTATGGTCTTCGGGAACGTTTTTACAATAAACGTATCGAAGTGTCGTTTATTATTCGGTATTCATAGTAAATTGATTTATTTTTATCGTTGATAGCCGTTTTTTCTTAATTTATTACAATATTTTAAGTTAGATTTATGACGTAATCATCTGAGAATAAATCCATTAGACGACGGGATTTGGATTATTATTTCGTCAGTATTTAATTGCCATTCGTTTCGCTCTGTCGATTGAATTCCGAAATTATTATTAGTAGACGATCGTAATTAACCCGCGCCAGCGGATACTATAAATCAATTAAAATGTCCACCGGGGTCCGGAAAAAAGAGCGCTTCGAAAGTTTGCCAAAGAAAGTTATTGTTGTGTATAGAAGTCGTTCCTAAATATATAATATTGTCTCCGTCCGTCGTCGTGCCCGTTTAGTTCTAAACACTTTCGACACTCTCCGGGTACGCCTTAAAATATATTATATAAAAACGGCCGAGCCCCTTTTACGGGATGACGGTTTATTTGCATTATTATATCGAATTGCGCGTAATCGCTACACTAACGAGAGAAGACCGTCGCGCGTCGTCTCCGAAAACAAACTTTCCGCGATAAAGAAACTTATGTCGTTGTTATTATTATTATTTTTGCCGTGTCGAAATAATATGACGTATTTTCCTGTAATGGAGATGTTGTGTAAAAAATTAATAATAAAATAAAAAAAAAACAACCCCCGACCGATATAATACGTTCGTCGACGCATGATATTTAGGGTGCGTTTAATCGCCCATAAAAAAGTTTTCAAAAAAATAAAGGTTTATGAAAAATGTCATTCACGGCGAACGTCGTGTAAAGCATAATATTATTATACGCGAAAACGAAAATTATATTTCAATGGACACTTTTCGATAAGAAAACCGTGTCTTGCCGCGACGACGAAATGAAAAAACAAAAAGTAAAAAGAAAACGCGACGACGACGGTCGTGTGAACCCCGACGCGTTTGTTATTAGCGATTTCCAAAACTAAGAAAATTCGAAACACCCTCTTGCCGTCCGATTTGATTCGACAAAATCGATTTTTCGCTACCATCAACTCGTTTTAATTTGTTTTTTCGTATTTATATACGTTAACCGGCTAGTGTTGTTGGTAAACTATAATGAGCCGAATCCAAACTGACGTAAATATTTTGCACGGACGTTTTTGATTTTCAATCGGGAAAAATCATTGCAAAACGACGCGCACACTAGAAAAACCGATTTTGCGATCAGTAATGAGAAAACCTTATTGTCTAGAACAGTGGTGGGCAAACTTTTTTAATGGGGGGGCCACATTGTTTAAGAAATTCTAGAGGAGGGCCACAATTATAGAAAAAAAAACATTATGAGTTAAAGCTTTGAATCATATAATATTATAAAAACATTACAGAATTACACACAAATGTTACAAATTACCTTTTACCTTAAAAATTAAATAATAATTAATTTAACTTTTATTTGAAGGCCCAACCATGATAGGCGTGTGAGACATATGTAATTGTTTTTGATCTTCCATAATATTTTCGAAATCAGGTTCCATCTGTGACGAAGCAACTTTCAACAGTGCGAAAAGGAGTTCATCAGTCAATCGGTTTCTGATTGAGTTTTTCCGCAATTTCATGTATTTTCAATATACTATCCGTGTCGATGGACCCTCGGCGGGCCGGATTAAATTCTTTCGCGGGCCGGAGCTGGCCCGCGGGCCGTACTTTGCCCACCACTGGTCTAGAACGTCCGCAAACGATTGTTTTTATTTCGGTCGTACGTAAATTCAAGCGAGCCTCGTGTCGTCGTCCGGGTCATCATCGAGTTCTATTCGACTTTGGTGACCAAAAAAATATACGTATTTGGTACACGCGTGGTTTTTTGTGTTCTCACTCGATTTTCGCCGGAGAAGATAGAGTGGTGGCCGTTTCACGAACGCCCCGCGGGTTTTCGAAAATTCAAAATACGCGAGCCAGAACCCGACGCGGCGAATCTACGAGAAGGATTTGCTCGTGACGGATTCGCGGGAACGCGCGAGCGAGCGCCATACGTACATTACACGGTGCATTATGCAAACGCCCCGACGCGCGACGACGGCTTGTGTGGCAAAACACAATAAGCGGATTAGACCCGGTCCGAGCTCGGCGGCGGCGGCGGCGGCGTCGGAGGTAAAGTGCATCGTTTCGTCGCGCGTACGCTGCGACCACGCCTGTGTTTACAAGCTAAGGTAACCTCTTCGGGACGTCTGTTTTGATTTTTATCGCTTCGAGAAGAAAAATCCCGTCCGTTTCTGGTATTTTTAACGTTTCTATCTATCCTCAATCGGTCGAAAATGACTCTGAAAAGTCACAGATATTTGCTCTGCCGTCCGCGGACGACGACGACGACGAGGCTATGGGAGAGAAAACCATCGACGAAAACGGCGACAACAAGTGTGATGTGATCGTCCGCGACGCCCGCGCCCCCGGGAAACCACTCTAGAAGTTTGTCGGAGTTACGCGCGAAACGAATATACATTTTTTCTCTCTTTTTTTCGATGACATTATCGCGTGTGCGCGCGCCGAATTTTCGAGGAGAGGACAAACCTTTTTTCGTCGGAATTCGTCCTCGTCTTAGTAAATATATTATATCGTTATGCGATACGGATCGCGGTGTAAATATAACGCGCGAGATATATGATCCACACACACACACACACGGCTCGGGCGGTATATTATTATTATAATAATATAGTGTTCGAATGCTGCGCTGTTCTCTCGTCGAATCGTATTTGCCGCGCGTTTCATTTTTCACTCTTGTTATCGAACCTACGTCGCAAAGCGAAATCGTGAATAACAAGTCGTGTTTTCGCCCGAACGCGTTGATTTAAATTGTTTTTTAATAACACTCGACTAGAGAGATCCCGTCCGAGTTTCTATACTAATCTGTATTTCATCTTTGGCAAATTACTCTTTGTCCGTGATTTATGTAACGCGAGTTTCTTTACACCGAACCTCCTTTCGACCGCGACGACGACGACGCGAAGAAAAACATTTTTTTTTTCCTTCTTCCTTTTTCCGCCTCATCGGAGCAATCCATCTCCGTCGTGTAAGTCCAAACGGGCACAAATAGTTTGCCGCGAACGTATTTTAAAATCCGGCCGTGAAATTATCCGGTTTTTAATCACTCGGTTTAAAGCGTAAAATTTTTTTACATATCGCGGCAAAGAAATAATATTCCTATCGAATTATATTTATTTCAGCTTGAATATATTATTATCGCTATTTTTATACCAAACTGCCAACGTATAATAAACGATATTTTTAAAATAAATAGACTGACGGTTAATAAAACAATGTTACATTTTTCGTAAAATTATTTTTAGTTTACTGGAAAATAAATGCATTTTTATTTGGTTGCTCGAAATTATCGGTACGGGTGAATTATTAAAAGGAAAAGGAGAGGTAGCGAGAGGAGGACGACCTGAATATTCGATGGTCGTACATTTTCCATAACACAAAACGTGTTTTTTCCTCGAAAATTTACAAATTAGTGTTGAAAACCAACACCGCCGCCGGGTGTTGTTGTTTGCGTCTAGTTAAATATCAGTAAATTATAGACCATTCCATTCGGCCCGTAATACGAGAATATCGCGCGCGCGTAGCCCAACTCGCTCTCTCGAATGTCAGAAGTATTTATAAGAATACATTATTATGCGCGTATAGTGTACGGTCTATGTCGGCGCGTCGAAATAACATTACGTCGCGTTTGAAGTGGTGGTTATAGGCGGCGGCGGTAGAAGGACGTGTCAAAAAAAAAAAGTAAATGACGCGCGCACCTTTGATTCTCGACCCTGGCGCTCGCGGACGTCTTGATTTTTTTGAACATCGATTTGATTAATGCATACGACGTGTTGTCGAATCGAATCCCGTCCACTCAAAACCGGATCGCCCGCGTACCAGCCGTTAGACGTTGATATAGCGTCGCGACGGCAGCTTTTCGAAAGCCGCGCGAGAGCCGTCTCGTGGCGCCGACAACGATTTTACCCCCAGCCGAGATCGATTTTTTCCCGGGGATCTTGGATCCACAATGAGAAAATTCCCAGTAGAAACTCGGTCTTGACCGCGCGGCGTTTTTCATATCGTATCGACGACGTCTACGATTGCCGACGACGACGGGAGATCCGCGCGATATTTTACCCCGGGTCATCCGGCTTGACCTCATCCGCGCGTTTTACGTTCGTTTTTTTTTATCGCGCGACGTTTTATATTTTCATCGCCCGCCGCGCCTGCGCACAATAACTCGGAAAACGTGACGTTACTACATAATATTACGTACGACGAGCGAATATCGACGATATTTCGCAATATTACAATATCGCTCTTTCAACCGTTCTCTCGTCTGTGTCGACGGCGAGAAACGACCCAGTATAATTATTCGTCCGCTTGACCGCGGCGGAACGCTGACAAAGTATAGACTCGTCCGAACTAACCATCTAAGACCGCGCGCGCCGACAATATTTATGTTGGAAGCACGGTCGTGTAGAAGGTGACCTCTGTCGTCGTCGTCGTCGTTGCGCGACCACACACTCGCTCCCCGTTGAAATTTCAAATCCGTTTGAGAACCACGTTCGGTTTTAAAAAGAAAGGTGGATTTCACTATTGTCCTGCAATGACTAAACGTTGAGTTTTCTCAACGCGCGATAACGTTCGTAAGAGAGAAGAACAATAAAAAAACAAAACCAAATCGAATAAAAACGTTTGGAAGCTCACGTTTGAATTTTTCTCACGTCAATCTTTTTTTACTCATATATACGTATAATCAGCCTGTGCCGAAAATAACGTTCCGTACCTATAGCAGATACGTCGTCGTACACGCCGCCGCCGCCGCGGACGGCGGAGGATCGATTTTTCCCGCCGCTTTTCCGCGCCGACACGCACTGTAAATACGGCGGCGGCGGCGGCGGCGAATCGCGCCCGCCTCCCACAACCGTACCCGACAACAACCCCCCTTTGGTACGTAACCGCCGCGCGGCGGCCGCTGCCGGCAAACAGCTGATAGGACGGAAAACTCGTGACCAAACCGGAGGAGTTTGTTCGCGCACACCGTCAGTGTAGTCCGTCCGGCGGTTTACACCGGTCAGAACGTGTCCGCCGCCGCCGCGTCGATTCGGAAAAAAAACCACACACTCGAACAACAAACGTGTAAACTCGCGCGTACGATGTCGTCGTTTTCTGTGCGATAACGGACGATTAAAAAAAAAGAAAACACCGCGTTTCCCGCTTCCCCCCCCGCAGCTCGGTTTCCTTCGCGCAGGACGATATATCCGCGCGTGCAGCTGCCGCCCGATCCGCGTCGGTCCCGTCTCTCGGACGAGCCTCGCCGAGCCCCCCCCGGCCCCGGTCCGGATCCGGTTCCGGTCGCCGCCGCTATGCGCCGTCCGTCCCGGTCCGTCCGGTCCGTTCGTTCGTCGCGGTCGTCGTCGCGGTCGCCGTCGTCGTCGTCGTCGTCGTCGCGTTCGCCGTCGGTGTCGTCGTCGCGATCGGCGCGGTCGTCGTCGCGATCGGTGTCGTCGTCGTCGCGGTCGTCGCGTTCGTCGCGGACCACCTCGTCGCCGCCGATGTTACCGCGGTCGTCGTCGGCCCACCGCCGGTGCTGTTGCTGCGCGTCCGTCGTCGTCGTCGCCCGTCGGCCATGTTCATCAGACATCTGTTGAGAGGTATGCTCCTCCCCACACGCTAGTCCGAGACTTTTTATCGGATCACGCGATAAACGTCCCTTTCGCCGCGGCGACGCACATTATTATTGGAAAATTAGTTTTTTTTATTACGTGACCGCATTAGAGTGGAGAGAGAGGAAGGAATAACGGCGGTGTTGGGTTTTTTTTATCGTTATTATTCGTTTAAAATAAAACTTTTCGGTAAACCGCGCGCTCCGACACGGCTATGAAATAAATTAAAATCTCGTAGTAAACGCGCTTTGAGTGTCGACGACGACGGGGAGAGAGAGAAAAAAAAAAAAAATTAAAAATACGTGCCGTCTATGCTAACGAGCGCGCTGCGGTACGCCGATCGCTGGTGACACGCCGCCGCCGTGTGGTGCCGCTAAACGTATATATTACCCGAGCGATCGAGGGGCCGGCGGCGGCGTGTAAGGGCGACGACGGTCGTCCGAGACGATGTTTTCAAAAAATTCGAAACTATCAACGCTAATATTAGTAGTAACAGTACTTTTCCAAAAAAAAATTAGAAAATAAACAAAGTAATTACGAGTGACGACCGGTTTCGGTTTTAAAAAATCATCGTCGGGCGGTAAAGAGCGCACTCTTGACGTTTTAACCATATTATTTCACGAGTGCTGCGCTCCGTTATTACCATTATCTGTTGGTTACTCGATACCTTACCACAATACCGATTTTAAAATATTCTCTATCGTACCTATCGCACGAAATTCATTTGTATTATAATAAATCGAATAACCCGAGCGAGTACTCGTAGTTACGTCGGCTAGCCATCGCTCCTCTTTTTTTAGGGTCACGTCGAAACATAGAGTTTGCGTCAAGCCGCGCGCAAACGCTGCGAAACAAAAGTTCGTTTTTCTCGTCTCCGCCGACGACGACGTCGTTGCGTTTCGATCGGACCGAAACCTCAAATCGCGCAATATCGTCGTCCGAACGGGTAGATAATTATTTCGCGTTTATCCACTCCGTCGAGATGGGCTTTTCGCGCGCGCATTTCAACAAGTCGTCTCCGGCCGCCTCTAATCTCCAGATGCGCACGAATTATTTATTCGCACACGCCCCCGTTAAATGCTATGCCTCGTCGAACCGCGCGTTTCCGTTACGATCTTTCACGCCGGACGACATAAATAACGGGCAACGGACGTTTTCCGTTATATTTTCGGCGCGACGAGGGAGGAAATGGAAAAATTAGTTTTACTCTAAGCGCGCGGATCTGGTCCTATATAATTTATTATTTATAGTTTTACACATTAAACAATAATAACCGGTCGATGTTTGTGAATTTATGCTGCGAAATATATAAACGAGTCGTCTCTTATATATCGTCCGTTTATCAACTCTGTATAAACTCTGCCGCGTCGCCTCTCTCGCTTATTATTTCCCATTGTTTTCGTCGTCTCGGCCGCCGCGCGCCGTTTGAAAAGAGCAACGGAATCCCAGAGGCAATAATAGTATCTCCGGACTCGATTTCCTCCTTGCATTGCGTTTAATTTTTAAAATATCGTAAGCGCGCGATATTTCTTCTTTATATTATTATTTCGTCGAGGTGTGTGCTGCGTAGTAGTGTGTGCTACTCTGTTCGAGGAAAAAAACTCGACTCGTTTTAACGGCGTTATTAAATTTCTCGGGAATTTCATCTCGCAAACAAGCCCCCGCCGACATCATCGGAGGTACGATATTATTCATTAGCCTCTTTATCGAAACGGTTAGAAACGCTCTTTTTTTTTTTTAATTTTATGTACACAAACATAAGCTTCCCCGAGCTCGATCGTCTCGCGCGCGTTCAAAGTTGCAATTTTCAACGTAGAAGAAAAACTGTGCAAAAACAGAGATTCTCTCTTTTTCACTCACAAACGGCCTACGTAATAATTTGTAATTTTAAGTACGACTAATCGATAACTCGTCCACGAAACATATGTCAATTTGGGGAATATTCATTATTATTATTATCGTCGTCGGATAAAATTCACTGCCGTTCGCGGAATTATGTCAGTCACGTAGCGAGCGCGGCGGCGGCGGCGGCGCTTCTGTTTTTGTCGTTTTTCCACTGCGCTAATAAAACTCGTTGTGTAACTGCGCCCCGCGAGGAGCGATACATTTTTTTCACAATCGTAAATAATTGAACGCCGATGCGAACAATAATAATTGCTTAATGGATTGTTTTTAATCGAGACTCGACAATACCGCGAATTTAAAGGAAATAAATTATAAATAAATACTCGTATTATACACAGGTATATATACATCGCGAAATGCAAATGCTATGTTAATCGTTTTCAATAGTCATAATTACCGGGGCGATTAAAGTCCCGAGACAATTAATGGCCGCCCCCGAGTGTTTGTTTCCGTTTTGGTTTTTTCGAAACGAACCGGTACAATAATATTATAAACGTTTCGGAGTCGAGTTTGGAAAACAACGCCGCGCGCGCGCGCGGTTATTGTGGCGATGGGTAATCGACTATTTTTGTCTCTTGAACATTGTGTGTGTGTGTGTTTTTCTTTCCCCGGAGCGCAGCTTGGACAAATATTAACTTTCGTAAATATTATTCTGCGATAACCCCGTGAAATTCGTTCCGTCTCTCTCTCTCTCTCTCTCTCTGATGACATATTATTACGAGTATGAAAATACTTTCTGCGATCCGAGTTGAAAAACAAACTTTCGAATTACTTTCGTCAAAAAATAACACGCCGCGCACATTTTTATTAACCATCGATGGTTTTCCCGTGGATAATAAAACGGGCAATTTGACGTTTTCGAAAAAAAACACACCGTCAAAATCCATTCGAACGCCGCCGAAATCCTTCATGAAACGTTCGGAAAAATAGTCGCGACAAACGTCGAAAAGTAATAATTATTAGTTATCGAAATCGATACGATTAATTTTATTCGAAATTTAAACATCACAAAAATATATCACTTTTATGTTATCGCCGTTTATCGATATTTAAACCCGAATTTCGTAAATAATAACTTTGCGTTTACTACGGTCTTTCGTCCTATTTACTATGCTCTCCTCGTCGTCGGACGTTTTTCTCGCAAACTATTATAATATCATTTCGCATAGTTTCGTTCGGAAATATTCCGCCGGCGATTATTGTATATGATATATTTCCTTTTATGCGTATTGTGTACGAAACGTTTGAATTTCCATACAAACGACGACACGAGAATCGCCGGGAAAGCGCGCACGGAGTTTTAAATTTTCCCTAAAATATAATATCGAAACGCGAATCGGTATATTATCGATAATAATTATAAACGACTTCCGCGCGATTTGGTTTTTACGCCGTCGGGTCACGACTGCGTGCTGTTCGTACGCGATTTGCCCTTTTTGTCTTCCGATTTATCTCGTCTCGTCCGAGCGTAATATTCATAATATTATAACCGAGTTACGTCGTCGCTTCGAGTGTTGAAAGTTTTCTCGTTTCGCCGCGCAAATTGATACGTCGTCGCCGCGGACTATACGAGTTAAGTGTCGGCGAATAATTTTCGGCCCCTCTGAAATTGGACTAAATTTCTATCCGTTTATTTCGCGCGCGAGCGCTATTAATCGAATCGGACCGTCGTGCCTGCGGAAGTGGCTCTGCGTTTCGGGATTATTATCCGTCGACAAACTCGATAACTCTATTTGGACTCGTTTCGACGGCGAACCGTCTTCGGTTTTTATAGACGCGCGTTCCCAGTGGAAATTCGCCGCCAAGTTCCTTCTCGCAAAAATGGAAAAAACCGCCTAGAAAAACCCGTTTCGCCGTGAAATTCGATCGACCGCAATGAAATTTCATCATTCGATTATATCGCGCGTGCTGTAAATACGCGTCGGCGGCGGTGTGCACAGTGAAAACGAAAACGGCCGGGCACGCTCGGATGCAAAATATCGCGTAAGAAAAGCAATATTATTCGTTTATAATATTACCGACGTACAAGCGTAGACATGCCTATACTAGTTTTTCGAATAATTTCTAAAGTAATTCAATATTGTTCGATACGATTTAACTTTTTCTTCGACGCGACCTTTGAAAAATTATAACTTTTCCAATGCGAAATCATCGTACGTTTTTTCCGCGCATTTGATTTATCGCCGACGACACGTCCCTCGAAACGTTTCCGGGGCGTAGGCTCTCGAACCCGGGCGATCCCGAGTGCCGCTGCTCTTGTCCCGGCGGGCACCGTCACAGGACCTCTCGTCGCGCCGCTCCGGAAACGGCGCTGTGCAAAGTCGCACGCGGCGAATGCAAAGTTTCGCACTCGGAATTATTGTCGTCGTCGTATGCGTCACGTTCGTAATCGCCGCGTATAGTTTAGTTATAGTTCATAACGCTAACGCTAAATTATTGGCCCCGAACGAAAACGACTGCGCTTTTTCATCAAACGGCGCGGCGGCGGCGCTCTGGCTCCGCGGCAGGCGCAAAGTTCCGGCCCCCCGATAATGGACTCTGTTTGCCGGGTCGGTTGCTTTTGCAACTCCGTCTGAACGGCATGTCATAAAAAGTTTTGCCGATATTATATGCTCGGTCCCCGTGAAAACTTTGCCCAATAACTTTCTCCGCCGCCGCCGCCGCCGCGGCCGCCCGCACGTACGCGGGCATCTGTACGAATTAAATTTCGACCGCAATCCTTTTAGGAGATTCGGTAATACGAGTGTTTGCGCGCGTCGCGTCTCGCTCTCCCCCCGGCCCGGTCCAGGTTAGTACGCGCCGGTCGATTCGTTCGTAATCGTTCGTCTCGCCGAAAACCGATATCCCGCCGTTTACCGCATACGATATCGCGCGCGCGCCGCCGCCGTAAAACGTGACGGCAGAACAATCAAACCGCCGCCGTCGTCGTCGCAGTGTCTGAAGTCTCGAAACGCGTCGAGTCAAAACCTACTCTGCTGTTGGACGAAAACTGTGCGAATTCGAATTCTCTATCGCTCGGAGGACCAGAAGAATCGTGTTTGTCCGCGGCGTGGTTCGCCGAGCCCGCCACATGGTTCCTCGGGGCCGTCCTTGCCGCGAACGCGCTCGGCGCAGGAGAGACGATAGGTGGAGGACGGGGGGGGGGGGGTCGGACGTGCGCGCGGTTCGACCCTGCGGTGGCCGAAATTTAATGGCAGACGATCAACACTAATGCGCGCCCATCACAGACACCACGCTGCAGAGTCGCCGAGGACGAAGGAGATGAAACTGGCGCGGCCTTTTACGCCGAAAAGCGCGTAAAGCGAAACGGTGTATCCATCCGGCTATCGGCAGGCCGCGGACGACGACAAGAGACCGCCGCCGAACGACTCGTTAATTGCGGGAAAAAGGGCCGTCTCGAGTAAATCCAAACACACGGTTCTACTCGAAAACATTCGATCAAAATATACGCGGCGCTCAAGTCTCAACTGATGTACGAACGTAGTATGTTGTCGCGCGTCACGTTCGGCAAAATTACCGTCGAAAAACGTCGGAATTCGTGCGACCGCGAGCGGGGGGGGGGCCGAAATGAAAAGGACACGGCAGTTAACGAGCGTCGTCGTGCGGGTGTTGCCGGTTGTTGCTGTATCAACATCCGGGGGAGTCCCTGAAGACTCGGCGAGAAAATCTGCGTCGTTGTGCGAGTAGGTACTACCTGCGCGCGCGTATTTACCGGAGAGAGATGGCAAACAACAATATGAGCGCCGTGTAATAATAATAGTAGGGCCGGCGCGTTTTGAACACAACGATAGAGAACTGTCCGGAAGTTTTTAAGTCCATATATATATGTGTGTATACGAATGTGTGTGCGTGCGCGCGTACTGATAAAACAAGCGGTGCTGTGCGAGGGGTATTCGGGCGCCGGGCTTCGGGGCTGTATAACAATCTAGTCGGACAATAATAATGTACCGCTTATACTCGAACGCGGTTCAACAAACGATAAACGGCGAAACGCAAAACAAATAGTCGCGCGCGACCCCGGCCGGCCGGCCGACGGAATATAATAATAATAACATCTCCGTTGTCTTTATCGCCGAAATCGCAGCGTAGTATCGCGGGGTGCCGTCGTCGTCGACGCGCGCAATAATACTACGCCGCGCCGTCGAGACGACGCCTTTTATTATCGTTAGCGATATATGAAATGATTATAAAACATCTTGAATAGGTGTTGCCCGGAGTATTATTAGTAGGGCTGAGGACTTCTAGTGCTTAAAAATCTAATAATATGCATGCATTTAAATGCACTTAAAATATGCTCTAAAAATTATTTTATTTTATTATTTTATCTTATAAGTTATTATAATATTTATTTTTCATCTCCTTTTTTCGAAAATTTACCACTTCGTCTAAGCTAATTTAAGAACTTAATTCGAAAATTGCCAAATATGATCTTAATTTTTCTAATATACTCGAATATGCATTTATATGCAATAATGACAAAATATGCAAAATAAAAGTTTTAATTTGATCTCCTGGTGTTATGATGAAACACATTTGTTATTCACTAGAATTTCTCTACGATCTTTCTAAAAAAATTTGAAAAAACTAGAAGTCCTCAGCCCTAATTATTAGTAAAAGAAAAGCGCTCAAGTATTTACGACCGGTTTCTCGATTGATAAAATTCATCGTCAGGGGTAGCGCACTCGTTATATTAGTTTAATTTCCCGTCTGACGATTTTCAAGTCCTCGCCGTAAGGGGCGTTACAAAATCTAGGACGTTTCGTCGCGATACAAAAAAAAAACCCCAGTTAGAATCGAGAAAAACGACGCTAAAACTATTCGATTTTATAGGACAAATATCGGTAATATCAAACGATATCTGGGCGGCGCCTTTATCTAAAAATAAAAACGTATAAAATATAATATAACATCTCGTTTCGAAGAAATGTTCTTCGTTCCGCGTCTCCTGGAAATATAATTTTATTATTATAGCAGTGTCATGATAATTATCTGCCAATTTTTTTCCACGTTCGTCCGGAAATGTTTTCCACTTGACTCGTGAAACTAATTTCCCGGCAAAAAGTGCTCGCAATACGTGTCGCGTCCCTATTGAGATTCACGTGGAAACACAAAACACGCGCGTATGTATCGCAATATGACACGTACGCCGTGTAACGCGCGTTATAATAAAAATTGAATCGTCGTCTTATCTCCGAAACGTTTCGTTTCCGGTATTATAACGTTTTGTGGAAAATATAAACACACATCATAACCCCGTCGTCGATGTGACGAATTAGAACGCAGATGATTGGAAACCGTAAAATTTCCTACCGCTTTTCGCGTATTTTTTATAAATTTATGCGTAATCACCGCCGCCGCCGCCTCCGATTGATGAAAAAAGAAAGCGCGTATGTATAAATACTAATTATTAACAAAACAAACGTTTTCGTTCAGAGTGTCACGTCTAAAACCGTTTTATAATCACGCGTTACCAGTGGCGTACTAACGGGGGGGGGGGGATTTGGGGATAAACCCCCCCCCCCCGAAATTACGGATGATTTAATTTATTATGAGAAAACTAAAATATCTAGTACCTGTATATTAATTGTACTGAACTGTACTGTACTTAGGTATAACAAATTATCTGAATTTTCTCAAATTCTGAATTCTGAATTATAAATATTATTAATAGTACAGCTTGTCGTATGTACGATATGTTTTGTTTGTTCAGGTGTCACGTCATCTAATATGTTAATTAAAAAAATTAAAACCCCCCCCCCCCCCCAAAGTTCAGGTCTAAGTACGCCACTGCGCGTTACATTCCTATTGTGTGATATCAGTACGATTTCAAATTTTAACGCAAAACGATATATAAAGGTGCGAACACTGTAATAAAACGGGAGGGGGTCCCAAAAAACTTAACTTCGAATAAATGAAATTTACGACCGAGCAAATGTGCGCGACAAACAATAGTGACGTGGGAGGACTCTCGCGGTGAAGCTAACCGTTTTCGATTTCGGAGAGTGGGGGAAGTTTTTAATGATCAGAGGAGGAGTGTACGCCGAGCATTTGGCGAGTTGGTAGGTCTCGATGTGTAGGTCACGGAGCGCATAAACGCAAAAACAACAAACGAAGACGTCGTTACGGATTTTCAAAAAAAAAACACTTTTCTTCTCTCCGAAAATGCCCACGTGTTCGTTCTTCGGGTCGTGGGGTCCGGGTCAACCCCCGCGGGGTTCACTCCGTTCGGGGCACTCGCGCGTGATTATTCGACCGTGCCCCCCTCCCCGTGTTCGTCTGGTCGTCGTCTCCGCGATCCTCTCGTGTATAATTGATAAACGCGCGCCGGCGCTCCTCGGTCGTCCTTACTCCGGCCGCCCGCCCGCCCGCGCCCTCGTCGTTTCCGTTAATTATTAACGCTCTTCCGGTCGCGCGCGTCTGTCGTCTGCGCAACGTGACCCACGTGCGTTTCCGGCCGCGTAAGACGGAGGACAGCAAGGACGTCGAGAACACTTGGGCGGAGAGCGCAAATAAAATCGCGGTAATAACCGTAAAAAAAATTATACTCGTACGCCGTCGTGTAGTAGTAGTAGTAGTATACCGTGGGGCGTCTCTGGAAGTGACCCGGCGCGTCGAATAGGCAATTCAGCTGCTTTCCCGTCGCGCGATCGATAATTTCGTATTATCGTGCCCGCGTAGTTTATTCGCTCGTCCAAAAACATAATGACAATACCGCCGATCATACGATAATATTATATTTAATTTGAATAATAAATCGTAAAACCGACTATCCTTTCTCGCGACGATTCGACGCGCAAAATATCATAATATCATACGTATATAATACGCGCGAAATGTCGTCGTCGTCGTTGTTATTATCATTGCGAACAAATGCGCATTTCGTTTTCGTCCGACCGTGTTATTACCCCTCCCGTCACCTTTGTCGCGAAAATCCGCTCGGCCAACGTTATTACCGACAGTCCCTCGGAGACCTTATTACCTACGTATACGATTGCGTTTTCTTTTTCGCGATAACTAGGTGGTCCTCCCGCCGTTGTGTTATTCAAAAGACGATTCGTCTCGCGGCCGCGGCGGTCAAGTCTCCTCCGCTTCGTCTTCTCGTTATTCGACAGACGCCGCCCGCCCGCTCTGTTTCGTACGCCCGTGTATATTTTTTATCGATATTTTCAACCGTCGGACGTAGATTTCCCCGTGCCGCGTCGTCGACGCGTCGAAACCCCCGAAATTTAATGACGCTCTCCGCGTTCCCGAAATTCACAATGCCGTTAAATGTTTAAAACACACGGGATTACGTCCAACGGGGTATATACGATTGCACGTTTACAGATATTTATTTACACGACTACCGTTTCCTTTGATGTTTGTATAATATACTCGTGTACGTTTTAGCGAAACGTTTCGGTTTAATGTAGTTTCCGTAAAGTAGAAACTTTGCGTTCGATAGACGAATTAAAATCTAGGCTTTGAGAGCGTCGCGAATACAGGTCAGTTGGTTTCGGAGAATTTTTCCACTTGGCTTTTTTCCCCCCGTTCTACTCGAAAACACGATATTTCTCTTGAACTCGTTACAACGCGCGCCGTTTATAAACGCTAAAACAATTATTATGATTCGTTCGCCGAATATAATCGAAACGACGACGTATCTGTAATACGTCGACAACGATTGTTTGCCGTTGTTATTCATTTGAAATTCGACCGAGGAGGTGTTTTGTATTTATTTTTCCCCCTACCGTCCCGACTCGGCGGGGACGAACGACAGTCGGCGCGTGTGATTTGCCCGGTTTTCCGACGATAGTTTTTCATTATTATTGCGCGCACACAAGACAAACATACCTATACCGTTATATTAGGCTCTGGAGTAGTTTTATCGTCGTTTCGTGACATTAGACCTAATGCAATAACCGTAAAAACGTATCATTTTTATAATATTATTCATATCAAAGTTTTCTCTCTCTCTCTCTCCGTTATTCGAATTGAACGGAATTACATATTTTATACTATTAAACCACCCTCACACGGGGGGGGGGGCGAGTTTACGTGCCGCGAGAACGTACAAAACAACGTCCCGAACGTTAATAGTATAAACTTTTTTTCTGACGCACGACGAACGCGATCCGAACGATCCGGCTCCAATCATACGTATTATACCTTCGTTATTATTTTTCTCTTTCCTCGACGACACGCGCAACCCTAGACTACGAAAAAAATAACGAATTAACATTCATCACGAATGGCGCAGACATGTGTCTGTATCGTACCGAACGCGCGCGCGCGGATCTTTCCGTGCACACGCCAATCACTATATATCCATCGCCGATATCGCGTTTTTTGTCGCTATTTTCTCTTCGTTTTAACGATGTAATACTACACGCGTGTTCGTCTTAATAAGCATTTTTTTTTTTTTTGTTTTTAACGCGTGTAAGGCTAGGTTCACATGAAGAGCGTTAAACGCGCGTTAGCCAAACGCGCGTTTTTAGTCGGGTGTTCACATGAATTACAGATTTTACGCGTTAAGCGCGCGTTGAGCGCGCGACTATAGTCAGTCGTGTTTTATATTCCGGCGAAGATGGACGTAGCAGAAGCTGTATGCTTATGGACCTTATATCGACGAATGCAGCGTCGTAGGCAGGGCAATAGGAGATACTGGGTTCATCCTATTTTAAAAAACAGATTAAGTACAAGCTTGTACATCACGCTGTATCCAAGCTTAAGAAATTAGGAGTACAAATTTTTTAATTATTTCCGGATGTCAATTAAATCCTTTGATGACTTGTTGGACCAAATCAAAGAAGAAATTGTGGCTGACGAAAATGCAATTAGATATTGTATTTCACCTGAAGAAAAGCTTATAATTACATGCATTTTTTTTTATTATTTTATTTGAGTAGTCACGACTCGTCATGTCCCAAATTGACGGCCTTTTCTCGATCTCCTCAATAAAAAAATCATTATTAAATTCTTCCATTTTTGTGGAAAAACAGACGTAACGCCATGAAATACGCGTTGCAACTGAACACGTCAATGCAAACCTGTACTATGTTCAAACGCGCGTTGCTATCTAACGCGCGTTACCATGTGTACAGTCGATATAGCTTTTCATAGTAATTGTAAACGCGCGTTTGGCTAACGCGCGTTTAACGCTCTTCATGTGAACCTAGCCTAATTCCCGTGCGGATATCCGGATCTGCGGCGATCGAACTATGGCGCCAAGTATTACATCCCGAGTTTCCGTCGGCGGCGGTCACTTAGTCGAGAGCGGTCGTGTTCTCGGACCCGAATACATTACAAACTATAGTATAATTATTCGAGACCGCGTATAGTCGTCGCCGTCGTAACAAAGCGCGCCGTCCCGCTAATTTTTAGTGAAATCGGGGAATCGTTATATAAACGGAATACGATAATTCTAAGCGCACATGAGAGATTCCTCGAAAGTTCAACGAGACAATTACGGACGTATCGTATTTAGTCGAATCGCAGAATTGATTTACCGATTATAGTAGTCTCCCATGATTGATCAACACGCGCGCGCGAGTTCCGTGATATTACATCCCCGACGTCTAATGTGTGTTATCTTTGTTTACCTCGTTTCGTCCCATTACTTAATAATCATAACAAATAGATGTTTATAATATTTGGCGCGCGCGCGCGTCAAAAACAACGGGTTATTTCAAGTATAAATTACACACACCGTGTACGCGTATTAGCGCGACCACGAACGCGCTAGATTTGTATTTATGAACCATTAGGATCGTCAGAAATCTCGAGAGAACAACAATTGTTTTGGCATTATCATTTGGCCGTATGCTTTTAAAACACACACACACTACTCTCGCGACGCATAAATCAAACACGAAACGCAAAAAACCTAATGTAAATTAATTTTCAAAAAATGTTTTCGTTATTCGAGAGAGACAAACAACGTGATATTTAACGCGTTTTCGATAGATTATTATATAATTATTAATAACAACAACGTGACGATAAAGAGCGCGCGTAGCACGTCATAAAACGGAGGACTCGATAATACATAAAAAGGACGAGCCCTCTAATAAAACACATCCCTTACGCGTTTCGAGTGTTATTAATAATATACGTTTTTAATATTCAATTCGCCGCGGCCATTCGTATAACAAACGTTGGTCTCGTCGCGTTCCTTCCGTCCGTTTATCGGACCAGTGCACCGCGCGTCCTAATAGTGTGTCCTGTTCGTGTAATAATTGTAATCGAACCGTGTCGGATTTGATGTCACGCGCTCGTCGCGCGATTCTCAAAAGGAAAACAAAAACCGTATCGTATAATCGCGTAAATCGCCGTTTAAAATTAGATTTTCGTATCGTAAAATTCGTAGTTTTCGCGTCACGTTCGAGCCACGTCGAGTCTCGATACGGACACGATTTAGCCTCGGCCCTTTGGGTCGAATTTTTCCTAACGGGGAATACGTATAGTTTTCCGCCGCCAAATCGAACAAAGTCCGTACGAAACGGAGGTAAATAATAATAATTACGAAAACTTAACGACCGCGTTCAAAGTCAAGACAAACAAACGAAACGAAACCTGTTATTATTGTGCCGCCGCCTACCGGCACAACGATCGACCCGGAAGTAGAGATAATTAGGCGACTTGCCGACTCGCCGCGGCGTGTTTAGTCCGGTTCGAATACTCGGCGGAAGAAGACGTGCAAATTGTTTTCGGTTTGTGCGTGCGTGCGTGCGTATTTATTTTCCTCGGCCGATCGATAAAATTATTTCGAAAACGTTAAACGTCCAAGTCAAATTTTTCGTTACGATTGCTGCGATTGTTTTAATAATTGCCCGTCGTTCGTCAGCTATACGTAGTATGAATACACTTATATCACTGTAATCTAACGAGAGAAGCTTTTAAACATTTTATTTTATCTTGTTCGTTTTATATCCGATTATCCCAATTACCGGGAACCACACCCGCGCATTCGTCCGGACGAAGTTTAAGAGCGCTTTCGGAGTATGGTTAAGACACCGGCGATTAATGAATTTCACAAGAATATCTGAAGTAAAAGAGAGAGGAAAAAAACAAATCCGAAATCATAAACTTTGCCGTGCTATCAGACAGAATATTACACATTTCACTGGACGACGCACGTGGTTTTTTATTTCGGCGATCGGCAGCCTGTCAGCAGACAACTCGGCGTATTGATCAGAACCGGTAGCTTAATTTATCGACCACCACTCGGGCCCGGAGAACTGATCCGAAAATGTGATGGAAATTCGCTTCCTGGTCGAAACGAACGTGCCGCGCGTGTTTTTACGAATACATTTCTATAGTGAGTTTTATTTTTCAAATATTTTCCATTTCGTCTCTACCCGAAAACGTATTTCCGGTGTAATATTTCCCGTTGCTTTTACTCGTTGTTTTCCACGTCTTATTGAAACTTGATAATATCATTGAATAATGAACGTTTTAAATGATTAGGTTTGTCTGTACATTCTTGGAGCTAGTTTTTAAATCGTTAATCGTATCGTAAAACAATTATTTAAAAACACGAGCAAAACTTAAAACGTGGAATTTTTTTTCAAAACAATTTCCCAACTATTATCGATTCGCCGTGCCAAGTCAGAGCATCGGTAGGGCGTCCGTTTTCAAAGCGATAGAAAACCGTCGTGTAGTTGAAATCCCTCGCGCGCGTACCGTGTGCTGGTTTTAACGCTCTTCAAATATTCGTATTATTTAATTATTTTATCGTTTTTAAACGTTTCCGCCAGTCGAGAGCAAGTACGATGTGCACAAACATCGCGCGCGTTATTGCCGAACGACGACGACGTTTAAATCGAATTTTACCATATCTAATCTCGGGCAGAGAGTTCATGGGGCGGTCCTTGTTTTTACCGTCGCGCCTATTGCGGGGTCGCTAGTATTCTTATTGGATTTTATTTCGAAAAATTCGCGGGGAACGTGCATGACCCACCAAAACTCGCTGCAACGCGCGCCCTAATTAAATATTCATTACGGTTAGCTTCTGACGGATAAACGCGCGCACGTCTCGCCGTTGAACTTGAAACAATATGTTTCATGTTTATACACTACACTCGGGGGACCGTTCTGTTAATATTTCGATGGCTTTGTGTGTGGCTCGACGTAATACCGTCAAACGGATTTGGTGTTGGGGTATCCGCTAACACCATTAGGATTCCGTGTTCGGCGCTCAGTTTTGTTTTCGTTACCGAGTGCGACGCGCGCGGAGGAGACCGACACGAGTGGTAGTAACACCGACGACGACAAAGCCCCGGCGCCCCCCCCCCCCCCCGTTTTATCGTACGGTTAAATTTCCCAATTTTTAGTCGGTTTATTTATTATTATTTCGATCGGAATATTTGGGATCGAAAACCGGTCGGCGGGGTTCTCCGGGTCGGTGATTTATTGCGCGGGCGACGACGACGGCAAAGGAATCTGCCGCCGCCGGCTGAATACTAAACAAAGTCGTCCTGCGGCCGTAAAAACTCGGGTCACCTCGGGGGCAGGCTTCTGCGCGCGAGGAAGCGTAATTTAAAAATATGGGTTTTTTTTTATATGTATGCGTATTTTTTTTTATCAAGACGGGTCGAAATTGACAACCCCGCCCGTCGTCCACGCGTCCGCCGGTTTAACCCGCCAAAATGAAGATTATGACCGACGACGCTTTTCAGGTATATAATAATATGCGTATTTCTCTCTTACGAAATCCGCGTTTTTGTCTCGCGTGCGTTTTATACATTTTTGATGCCGTCGTGAGCAACGTCGTGTCTCCCCCCCGCCCGCCTTAATCCGTATTTAGGGTCGAGCTTAACGAATCCCGCGACGAGTTGGTTTATCTTTTTCTTTTTTTCCTACTCGAATTTTTTAAATATTTACAACTCGCCTCTCTCTCGATCGTCAAAACGAACGACGACCGGCGGGGGAGCGGGTGGTGGCGTGCCGTAGAATCGGTTATTTTCGACTTATAATTCCGTAGACCGCGTATATCATTTTACCCTCGACCACCTAATATAGTATTATATAAAATCACGTTAGATCGATTGTTTTCGAGAAAACACGCGAGTGAAATAATTACATATTTCATCGACTGTTCCGCGTCGAATACGATGGTATCGTCGAGACACGGTGAAATCGGAATATCATTCACCCCGCGCGCGCGTTGTCAGAGTGCACACGATTTTAGGCCTCGTTTCAAAACAATAATAATGAGCGCGCTTGATGAATTGAAAAACCGTCGTATCGACGTGCTTGTTTTGCGACGTCGTCGTCGGGGGAAAAATAATAGTTTTCGAGATGTTATCTGCGGGTACGGTTTCCGAGAGCGAGTGCTCGAAGAAGAAAGCGAGTGGTTTTCGACTGCGCGGCATTATTTTACTCGTTCGTTGGGGATTGTTGGTGGGATTCGATTCGCCGAGAGTCGTCGTGTTCACACACAATAAGGCCAGCGCGATTTATTGAACCGCGTCGAGAGAGACAGAGGAGGGTGGGTGGAAATAACAAGTGATTTCGGACGTGAAACCGAGACACGGGGCACTCGCATCGCCCTGGCGGCGGCGCAAACCCCCGCGGTATCGTATTGCTAATCTAATAATGGCATTCATAAAACGGATTTCGAACCGCACTCGGAAACGCGGTCGTATCGTAAATCGCGCGGTCTTTTCACGGTTTTTTCCGCGCGCGGGTCATCGTATATCATTAGTTTTTTTCGATTTTCAATTAATTCGCAATGATTATAACGCGCGCGCGCGCGCGCGTGTGACGAGAGACGTTTTCTATGACGCTCGATAGCTGCCACCGCCGAAAAGTGTTTTCCCCGCTATTCTCGAACCGCCGTGTTGTGGTCGAGTCTTGTCGAGACGAGCGAACTCGATCGTTTCGATAACAATATGTCGGCGTAACCGATCGAGTCGTCCCTTTTGTTGCGCGTCGTTACACGCCGAATCGATATATTATAACGATATTACCGGCCGGTATGTGTTCCACGTCGAGGGTTGAGCGAATCCTTCCGCCCGTCGCCGTCTCGAGACCGTGTGCCGCCTCGGCAGTATTATATTTTAGTACTATTATTACGACCGCGCGTTTCATCAATGCACTCGCCGCCGCCACTACTCATTACACAAGTGCCCCGGGTAGGTTGGGGAGGTTACCGATATCGCGTACAAAAGAGAGTACGCGAGTATACCGTGTGTAATCTAACATTTTACGAGACGGATGAAAGCTCGCCGCTTTTGTGTATGAATTAGCGGCGGCTTTTGATAGTGCGCGCCGAAACAATCCGCGTTCGGTAGGTACACGCGCGTGTAAATGCTGCTGCGATTGTGTTTGCGCGCGCGTAGTAAAGCCGACTAATAAATAGTTTGGCGCAGGCTGTGTAATAAGGATCGCGCGCGATCGTGCGTGCCGGCAGGAGATTCTGTTAAACGCGGGCCGCGCGTTGTTTGTAATTAAATTGTGATTATTACGATGACGTCGCGACCGGTTGACGAAAAAATCGACGGGACAGATACGCGCGACCCGTTACAATGGGCGGAATTTTGTTTTTTTTCATTCTCATATTGTTTATCCTCTCTCCGAGTACGAATTGATCAACGTCTAAAAGTAAAAACTCTATCCCTTGAGCTCTGTTTCGACCTCAAACGTCCTTGGACCTAACCTTGGGCATTTATCGTCGCCCAATCGCCCGCGACATACACGGTGTCCCGTGAGGAGAAATCCTACTTGGTCGTAAAAAATAATGATTGTTTCCTCTAATTGTATGCGCGACCGGTTAGGTTGTTTGTTTTCTACAACAATTAAACGTTTAAATTAAGTTTTCATTATGAATGCTGTTATAGAAACGCTGGTTCGACGTGCGGGGTTGGGGGAAAAAAACCGAACTGCTTCGAGACAGCAGGGGTTAGTTTACGCGATTCTCGTATTTCTACTTTGTCGCCATCGTTCCGGCTTAGTACATTATATGTTATCGCCGTGATTTTATCGTGACTCGTGTAGTGTTTGTGAAATTCTCGTAACGATTAACCGAAATCGTCGCCGGAATCCGCGTTAATTCCGCGCGGCGAATGTATCGAAATCTTTTCACCGGTAAACCGCGCGTGTAGCTTTCTCAATCCTGCGGCTAGGAGACGTGAAAAACCGCCCACGAGACGCGGCTGATGAATAGCCGCGCCGCCGCTCCCCCCCCGGGCGTTCGCGCGCCGGCGTTTAATCTCGCCGAAACCCCGCGCGGTTGTTCGTAGTTAAGACGAGAAATCACCGGGTCGCGGATATTATTTTTGTCTCCGGACGTGTGTGTGTGTGTGTGTGTGTTGTTCCTCGCCGACGGTTTGCCGCCCACGCTTCCCCGATCTCGAATTTACTTTCGACTTTTGTTGTTTTCGAACGCGCGCGCTGTGCCGTCGGAAGGACGAGGCGGCAGGACGTAACTCGATATTTTTCTAAACCAATGATCGCCCAAGTCGATCGGACGTGTTTTTATATTCAAAATATATAATTTCAACATATCTATCGAATTTTTATCGCCGTTCGGCCCGCGAGTTCAAAAACGTTGCCGTCCACTGTGTTCTTGTGTGAATCGACGCGCGTCGTTTAATATATTAATCGGTATTCAAAAAAAAAGAACTCGTCCCGTCGTCGTGACGGAGAACGTACGTAAATGAAAATAATAAATACACCGAACACAAGGGGACGTATTGATCGGGCTTTTTTATTCTTTTAATTTTAAATGTTTACTTTTCGACTGTGTTTTCTCGTTCCGTTTTGACGTCGACTGCAGTCTGTGTTTCGTCGTTCGACCGTTGCACTTTTCATTCGAACTCGTTTGCTACGACAGAGTCGTGTGTTTTTACACCGTCACGGAAACGACATGCTTACGCGGTCGAATCAATCTTTATAATTTCGTCCCGAAACATCGCAGTAGTCGTCTGGGCGAGTTGCGTGCGAGTCGAACCGCCTGCGATTAGCGAAATGTATTTTTATCGGTCCATCTCGTGCTGCACTAGCTTGTTGCAGCGACGATGATTTTTATTAAACTCGAAAAAACTAAACAAATCCGTCGATTTTCAGAAGCGTACGACGACGACGACGCGATAAAAACGCGAGTATCCGCGACATTTTCGCAGCTAATTCATCGGATCTTTCAATCACGAACACTTCAGGCTGGAAAATGTAACGATAATACGAGATTCTTCGCGAGTCGTTTCCTTTCGTCGGCGCTTTTTAATGAATGAAAGTCGCGGCGATATTTTTACTACTCTTTACAAGCGCCGCGAGAAAATGAAATCTTAACGAACCCGAGTGTTGTTCCGTCGACGTATCTCGATCTCTGAGCCGAGTATACTACGGATTATCGTCGCTTTATTGCGTTCATATTGCCGCCCGTACGGTATAAGGTCTCGTCGACGATTCGTGGCGTCACAAACGATAATAACGACGTCGTCGGGGCGGCGGCGAAGGACACCGTACTATCATTATGTTATAATGGCGCCGCGAAATATGCGTCTTTCCGTCTTAATACCATCCGGAAATGAAATAACACGTAACGAAATTTAGTATCGCGTCGAGTCCGGAACGTCGTCGTCGCGATAGACATTCGGGAAATCATTTAAATACGTAATAATAATAATAACGCCGAGGAGACGCTTTCGATTAAAAAGCGATGGAATCGAGCGAACGGTTTTAATTTGTTCCCGGTAAACGTCGTCGTCGTCGTCGTCAAATCGATCACGGCGATTTTCTCTCTCTCCTATTATTACGCGCGCTCGGTTATTTTTCAAGGCGAAGGCCGCCGCCGCCGCCGATCGGAATCTGTTGTCCTTTCGATGCGTCCCCCAGAGACGCGCGCGTATTATTTTCTAGTCGTCGACTCCTCGAGTTTTCCTAAACTTTTTAATTAAATACATGTTTTTCCGATAATTGCTTTTTTTTTTCGTCATTTACATTTAAATCGAACCCGATCGGCAATCATAACTTATAATAATAATTAAAATTAGAGAATCGAGTATCGACGAGAGATGATATTCGTACAAAACCAGCTTCGGAGTGCCGGAATCGGCGTAGAAACCGTATCGTTCTTGCGTGTGTTTTTGTTTTTTAAATATTTGCGTTCGACGAGAAATATTCGCTCGACTTTTGCCCGTCCCCTCAGAACAGGCTGCCCTCGGAAATCCGGTGTCCGTAATCGCCCTCGATGACCGAACACACTTCCGTGTTTCTTGAAAAGGCGGCCCGTGCGTTCGAAACAAGACGTACTCTAAACGTAGTTTAAAATTCTGTTTGAAACGAAAGACGTAAATTTTTAACGATTTCTTTTTATAGAATAAAATACGCGTTTAAACGCCGTCGTCGCGCGCGCGCGAGGGAATTCGCTCGATTTAGAACGCGTCGATGTGGTTTCGACTCGATAATATCTGCGACCGACGACTACTATATTATAGTAATCGCACGAGGGCCGCGCGAGTTGATGTGCATTTGCACGTGGTTTTTTCACGATCGGCTGCGCTACGATTACACCTATGAAAATCCAAATTCTTTTTTTCCCCACTCGAAATGTATATTTTATCGTCGAGGCGGCTGACCGATTCTTCCTCGATCTCTAAATACGTGGAAATAAATTAATTTTTTCGCGAGGGATCGATAGAGACGCCGCCGCGCCGCCGCGTATATTATACAGTCAACTCGCGATATAACGAATTTCAAGGGACCGAGAAAAAAATTCGTTATATCGAAAGTTCGTTACATCGAAATTCGTTATATCAAGAGAATATACCAATTGAATTCGTTATAACGAGAATAAAAATAAAAATTCAAAATTTTATTATTCGTATACATATGTATAAAATATATGAGTCATATAAGTATATACATATTTATTGTAACAGAACTAAAACGGTACCGATATGTACATTTTGCGTAGAGCCACTAATCGACATAAGTCTTATCTTAATTGCGATACTGTACTTGAGTGTACTATCGCATGATAATCATCAGAAAAACTTCGTAATCTATTATGTGGTAATAGCAACATACTTATTTTTATATATTTTTCATAGAGTTATACACTAGAGACATGTATCTTATCTTAATTAAAATTAAAAATTCGTAATAGAAAGCTCCAAATTGATAAAAATTCGTTACATCGCGAGAGTTTTGATCAAAAACGCTTCGCTACATCGAGGGGACCAAAATACATTACATTTGTTCGTTATACCGCGATATTTTCAAGGGACCGGTAGTTTTATTCGTTATATCAAGATTTTCGTTATATCGAATTTCGTTATATCGCGAGTTGACTGTATTTATTATTGTTGTTTCGTAAATTCCGATTTTAACGGAATTTAAAGTCGTAAACGATCGGTGTTCGAACGGTGATCCGTTGAACCGTAAAAATCGTCGATTTAACGGCGGCGCGGCGGGGGGTTGTTGTGTTTTTCACACGGACGGGCGTGAACGAAAATGATTAAAGGCGCCGCCGCCGCCGCCGGAGTGCAAGCGTCGTATTTCGATGGTTTTTTTTTTTTTGCCGCGTTCCTATTGATTATGCACCGGGCAGAAATAATGACAATAATGATGTCGTCACGCGGGCGAGAAACATTAATAAAAAAAAAAACCATCGATCAAAATGAATAAATTATCTCGTATCGCCGCGACGTCTGGTGTGCGCCTCGCGACTGTTTTGTTGTCGCATATTATTCGTGTCTCGCGCGGAAGCAAAAACCGTTTGTCCATTGTAAAAGTGTCGTTCGCGGCGACCGTGCCAGATAACGAACCCCCCGGATGATGTCCGGCGATAAAAGGTGACGCGCAAAACCACAGTAAATATTTTACCCGTCCTAAGATAAACCTATCGAATCGAACGTTTTCGTCGTGCCGGCGGCGGCGAGACATTTACGTTTTCACTCTCTCTCTCTGTTTTTTCTTCTTCTAATTACAATTCGAACACACTTTCACTTTCGCCACAGATGAATTTTATTTCGAGCCACACTCGACATCAAAATCAGACACAAAACACATATCGTCGCCCTCGTGACGGATTATTTCATTTAACGAGCGTTATTACTCGAGATATTGAAAAAAAAAACAAAAACTGTAGTCGTGTAGTAATTATTGACATTTTGCCCCAAAAAACAACGCGCAATGTTATTTCAATACGGTCGGGGCGTTGTTTTTTCTTTCCCATTCGCTCGGCGTGGGCGGTTATTATAAATATTATTGCACATCGATCGCCGCGTAACATCACGACGTGACGGGGGCAGCCGCCGAATCGTTGTCGGCGGACAATAAAACTCTGTCGCCGCGAAAAATATACACAAAGAGGAGTAGTCTCGGTGTATAGCGACTCGAATTTGTTTTATTCGAACGAACGAAATGAAATCGCACAAAGTTAATTTATTTTTAGACTCGCTTTTGAACGCTAAGGGCGTGCGTACAAATACGAGGGAGGCAAATAAAAACGTATACATTCCTTTTCCGATAATAATAATTGTCATCGATATCATCCGGGGCGGTGGTAAGCTTCGATGTAATATTATTGGTGAAATTCAAATGATTTGACGACCTTTTGATTATTATTATTATACACTCCTCCTACGCGAAAACGAAAAATACATTATTTAAAAAAAAAAAACAAAACCAGAACGTTTCTTTTTGTCAATCACTCGAGTTCCGATCGTACCGGCGCGGCGGCGCGGCGCTCGACGACGATACCGAAAATAAACGTCATCTCGGATGTCTCTCGTCGTCGGATTAATTACGTTACATTTTTATATCGTTTTTTAATAAAAAGTAATACGAAATCGCGTATTAATTCGATTCATAAATATCGACTATAAATTTTTATTAACAATAATTAGGTCTGCGCGTACGTTTCACACGAGTACTCCGTTCGAGTGCAATTATTATCCGAAAAGCTTTAAAAATCAAAAAGGTTATTATGCGAATCCGTATCACCGCCTCTCGGAGCTATTTTTCTGTCTACTCGGTGAAAAATTAACGCGGGTCTTGGCATAATTTTTTCTTTTATTCCCCCCCCCCCCTTTGGTAAAAGGAAAATTATTTTGATATTTTTTTAAAATATAAAATTACTATAATACGATGTTGTTGATTGTTTTTAAACGGCGATAAAATGTTCGTTTAATTAGATTGAATTCTCGCCGATCGCCTTATGACTGTGCAGTATAATACGGATCGGTCGGTAATCGATTTCCCCACGTTTCCGCGCGGAGGTCGAAAGCTAATGAACTTTTCAAGGTTCTCTCATTCGCAAATATTCGCGTAATTAAAATTTACACACGAAATGTACTTGGTTTGGTCAAATTTAACATAACCCGAATTGTTATTATTTATTACGAGCCATAAATTTCGAAACCGTTTGTCCGCTAAAAAAAAAAAAAAAAAAAAAATGTAAAAAAGGTATTTATATTTTGTAAAAACGTGTTTCTACGCATTTTTTTTTTTTTTTTTAATTCATTACTGACTGGTACACGTACGAGACCGATAATTTTTTTGCTTTTCACGCGTTATTTTATTCAATTATTAATTTTAGCGAATCCCCAAGTAGTTGATGATTCGTTGTTGAATAACTTAAATCTCGAAAAAAATCGAAATCGCAGTTGATATCTTATCGATCTGCCGACGACGTGTTATTTTATGATTATTTTCAAATCAATATTTTCCATCCCAAAGGGCGAACTATAAATTCTTGACAACGCGGTCCGGAGACGTGGACGTCTCGCCGTGTAGTAGTATTTTAAATATTTACCGCTTTTTTTTCGTAAACGTTAGGTACTTGTAAATCGAATTCCACCGAGCCGGTGGATTAAAACGATTAAAACGAATAACTCTCGTTGGCGTTTTAGAAAATTAACAGACGTTTATTGATTTTATACACTTTCGTTTCGAGTTTCACGCAATGATTTGGCGCGATTAAAATTACGATTCGATTCGGAAAATTCATATGTTCCGCGAGAGGAGGACGGATAATCTATTAAACCGTAAAATCCGAGACGATATCTTAGCACGATGGCATATTGAACGAAAGACAAACCGACACGAAGCGAGGGAAAATTTAATTGGGCCACTCTCTTTTGTCTCGGCCCGTCGCAGCCGCCGCCGCCGCCGCCGCCCCGAAAGGAGAAAATGTTTTCTCGTGTGTTTCGCAAAGTAATTTTATTATGTGCGCCGCCGTCCGTCCGATGTACACGTACGAGAACGCGAGTGTAACGAACACGGCGTGTACAACGACATGTTAGTTACGTACGCGCGTGGATTTCTGTGTGTTTGGTTTTTTTGTTTTTCGTTTCCATCATTCGATCTGCTGTCGAGCTATAAAAAAAAACAGTTTTTTCCCTCCCAAACTCTACTATACACATACGGTTTGTCTGGCGCGCTCGTCGGTTATCGCGTACAAATGAAAATAAATATTTACCCGACCTAATGGCGAAACAGAGTTTGTGAATTCGAACGGGGGAGAAAGAGTAAAAAAAAAAAAAAACGGAATCGCTCGTTCCTTGTTTGCGTTCGAAACTACGAGTTGAAATCGAAACTCGCGCCGCTTGAACTCTCCTCTCGCGCCGCCGTCAAACACTTGTGGCGCGATCGTTCAAAAGACGTTCAAAGTTTTATAATTTGTTTCGTCGCAGTTACTATTTCTTTCGTTTTCCAATACATATCCGTCTCGTCCGTCGATGACGTATATATGCTACGTTTTATTCGACCGCCGCGCCGGGGCTGCAGAACATTCCTTTCCTTTTACTTTTTCGGTTATTTATGAAAGAGCAGTGTTCGGCGGCGGCGGCGGCATTTCGGACGATCGTGAGATCGACATGCGACTAGGTGTTTTTTTTTTTCTAAACGGAATTCCTACGACACTACCGAAAGAAACCGCGTTCGGTATATCTATTTTTCGACGGCGAAACACTCTCCGCGGACGATCGATAAACTTTTTCGTATCTGAACGCGCGCGCGTACGTGTTCAATTATTATTATTATTATTACGGCCGCTCGGCGCCATTTCTATTATCGTTTTTGTTTTTTTAATTTGCCGATACATTCCGCGAGCGTGTCGCGTAAAATTTTAACGCGTGCCCGCCGCGCTCCGAATAAATGTTCACGTTTTCTTCCAGAGGCGACGACGAGTTCGCGACGTAAAAACACACAATGACGACGCGTTCGGCTGCCCGAGAGATCGTGCGATTATAAATTATAATCTAATGACTAATGATTTCTCATTAACGCCTCTCGGTGTTTTTTTTTACGTAATTAAATCATAAAACGTACCGTCGCATTGCCCGCGAATCAATATACTAATGTAATATACGAGTTTCACCTAAACTTTTACCAAACTGTGTGCCGGAGATCTCGCAAATATATCCGAATATTCTTGGATGATTTAATGAAATTTCGAAATTTTAATTAACACTCTTAAAACCGTGATTGATGTTTCCTGCGTATAAATTATGTAATACGCATACGCTCGGCGTTATATGCAAACTAGGTCAAATATTTCAAAAATTGTTAAAATCAACAGTTCGGTTTAGTTTGTAATTAAAACTAATGTACACGGACGTTATCAGATTTCCCAGACCGAAGAATCACACAACTCTAAAACAAGTTATATACCTACTCGAATTAAAAAAAAAACCCTCCCGCCGACTAGATACCGATGAAAAAGAAAAAAAAACAAATGAAAAAAATCGCACAATAAACGACGACGTCGAGTTCAAACGATCATAATATTATAATAATATATTCTATTAATTTCATTGGTGTAACGTCGATCGATTCTAACAAATCGTTATTTATCAATTGGAAATTTCGCGTGAGATCGGTTTAAAATACTCTTTTCGTGATGAATGTAAAATCCGATTGATAAAAGCCGATTGTATAGATATTTCAAAATATCCGATGCATAATATCGCGCGTTTTTAAGCAATAGACTCTTTCACAAAATCAAACTGTTCGGGAAAAGGATATGTGTGTGATAATATGTCCTTTATACATTCAAACTCCTTTTGGTCAAATGGAACATTTCTCTTACTACCAAGAAAACGATAATTGGTGGAGCGGTAGTAGCCGCTCGGTCGAAGATTCGTTTCAATTCTCATAAAACGATCGTCAGACGTGTGTGACACGCGGGGCTCGTTTTTAATCTCGGTTTTTCGCATTTTTACACACCCGGCTAAGCGAAATCACCAGAGGACGTTAATTCCTCCGTAATAGGCGCAGGTCGGATGTCTGCTCGGACGTAGCGCGTGTTGTTCGCTTTTGTTGTTGGCCTACATACTCGTACGTGTCGATAATAATTCATAAACGGTTTTTTTTTTTCACATCCCTTCACTCTCTCGCACACGATTAGACGTTTGTGTAATATAATGACGACGATGAAAAATAAAATTACTAACCGTCATTATTTGTCTTGATGACGCGACGGGAAATTTTTCTAGCCGAGTTCACAAGACGAACTCAACCGTGATGCAATTATCGCGCGCATACAGCGCGCACGAGGATCTACGAACGCGCCGATACGAAAGTTCCGGCGGTTTTCCACTGGAATACGGCCTGTATACAACGTAGTCATTTTATGTTTTACGATAACAACTACGTGTTTTATATGAATATAAAATAATATTGGCGCTGTGGACGTTGAAAAAGGCAGAAGAGACTTTTTATGCGCGCGCGCGCGCGGTTTTACCTATCGGGTGTCCGTTTTCATCCCTTTGTCCTAACTATCGTTTTATCAATTTTATCGCACTGACGGCAGGCCAGATTTATTATTTCGGATTTTTTTTTTTCGCTTCAATTCGTAATATCGTGTTACGCGGGCGGAGACGCTCTTTTATCGTGCCATTATTCGTTTTGTCGCCGTGCACACGCGCGTACGTTTCGTTGTTCTGACCGCATGCAATTCGGTAATTTAAGGACTATCCCCGCAGCATATCGCCGCACGCAGTGTGTGTGTGTGACCCAGTTTATTTTCGGTCTTATCTCTCTTTTTACACAATTTACACGGCACTTTGAGAACGATAAATTCGAATAGTACACAACTCGCACCGTTGTTAACCCCCCCCCCCCCCCGCAACCGAAGCCGCCCGGAGTACGACGACGACGACGACGTATATTATTGCCGCACACGTGTGTGTGTGTGTGTTTTTCTATTTCTATTAATTTTCTTCTCTTCTTCATTTTTTTTTACGTTTTCCACGCACACTTACGCGTCTGTAATAGTCGTTTACCACGAGCGTCGTTCGCGTTCGTGACGGCGGCGAATTATATCAACTATAGGTGTATAAATAATTAAGTAGTACACTCCGGCAATGACCCGCCGCTGGGTTCGGTATTGTGACGTTATAGGAACGTGATGAAATAACAGATTTCACAAACACAACCTTGATCGATGGACAAACCCCCCCCCCCCCCCCGCGCGCGCTACTCGTCATAACATAACCCCGTGTCAACAAAACCATATTATATTCTGTTCGAGGATTGATGGATTTGGAAACGACGGTCCATATTGACGAATATATTTTCTCGCCCCGTTTAGAAGAAATCGCGTATAGTAGTATACGGTTTTTATATTTCATAGTCTTTTCAGAGATGGCGCGCGCGATTCTATAAAATCAATATCGCGTACAAACCGCGACGACGACGACGTGGTGTATTTCTCAAACAAACGACACGCGCCTGATTATTTTAATCGGCGGGAAGACAGCGGCACGGAGATGGCATATTTTTCAAATTAATACTTAACGAAATACATAACGTAAGGCACGTTTACGCTGAGTTATGTACAACAGAAAGAAAAGTGCTAAATATATTATCGTATAGCAGAAGCAAGAGGATAGAATGGGCTGGACATGTTTGGAGGGCATGGAGGGGAAAACTATAAAACGAGTTACGGAAGGGAGAATTGCGGGGAAAAGACCTGTAGGAAGACCCCGAAGGATGTAATAGTAAAAGATCTAAAAATGATCCACGATAACGTAAAAATGGAAGATGCGAATGATAGAAGGAGTGAAATAATGGTGGCAGCGATGGACCTACATGGTCCGCTAAGCTGTTAAGAAGAAAAGCACGTCTAGGACAACGTTATATTATTTATTCGAAACCATAGAATCACTATAATATGTATACTTTCAATAAGGTTTGTTTATAATTGTTATTGATTTCGTACATTGTGATGCAATAACGCGTCGGAATACTTTTCTAATCCAAACAAATCGTTAACGCATTTATTGATTTCGTAAATAATATAATGAAAACAACCAGGCTCGATTACTAGCCGTGTGCATGGCGGCGCGGCGGTTTTATTCTTACACGCGTGTGCGTTTTCACGCGATCGGTGCGAAGGCGTTTTCAAAATTCGATTAAGCGACCGTCACCCACAAACCGTCGTCGTCGCGGTCGGGGCGAGTAGACGGGCGCGCGGATAAAGGATTATACGCGTATCGTATCGTTTTGATTTCGCGGAAATGACAAAAAAAAACTCTGTAAACAGACGCGCGCGTTCAATGATTAAATACAAATTAATATTGTCGTCGTTTGTTTTTTTTTTCATCGCGCGCCGTTTTCTAAAATACGAAAACTTAATAATCGTACCGATTCGGCGGGGTGTGTAAGTACGACGATTTCGGGACCGGTTTTTTTTTCTCGGAATGTCCGTTGAGTGAGTCCCTGCAGAGGTCGTATACATTTTTTAGAGTTTTCACTATCAATCAAGAACGCGCACGTCCACTTTCGAGAGGTGTCCGTAAAAAAAAATTGAAATTTAATAAAACACACGAAAACGTACCGAACGATATTGTTTTATAAAATAAAAAAAATTAAAAGTGTGAAGTTTAATATTTTTAAACGGCAGGTATACGTATAACGTGATCGAAAAAAAAATACTAATTTAAAACAGACAAAAACGCGTGACGTGTAACGTGAACGGTTAATTATTTTTCCGTCGTCGTCGTCGTCGTCCCGAAACGATTATAATTACGTTAAGAGCAGACGTTTGGTAAATATTCCGCGCGTCCCGGTGCGTCTGGAGATCTGTACGCGCGCGCGCGGGCGCACGTCGAGTTTTTGAAGAGTAAAGAAAATTGAATTTCGTACCCGATCGGCTCGGATGAAAAAAAAAAGAAAAAAAGTTACGGCATCTAATTAAAGCCGCGGCGGAAAAAAAAACCAACTATACCAAACTTTTCGTTATAAAAGTGGGGGGGGGGGGAAAATTAGCATTATCTATTTAAATTCTTACCTAGCGGTTAAAATTAAATCGCGTCCGAGCACTAAGCTTGGTTTATTGTTTTGTTTTTTTTTTTTTTCAAATACAATTTCGTGCGGATTGTGTAAAAATAATATAAGACTCGAGAAGATTTTTTTCCGATAAAAGTCCGAACTCTTACATGCAGCTACTCGAAAATATTATATACATTTCTGCGACTATATTATTATATCCGGCGATTTTCATTTGACTTTTTGATCGATGCTTATACCTCACATTACAATATTAGTTTATCCTGGGGAGGGTTTCTGGTCCTTATGGATATAATTTCCTGGGGATCGAACACATTTAGTGACAGGATTTATTATCGATAATACGTGTGCAAATTTGATTTGTCGATTATGGTAGATTCGAGTCCGATATTATAATGGTATGTGTGGGTTTTGTATAATATTTTCCTATATTTCGCGTAGAATCGCAAAGTGTTTAGGTGTGCGTCTAATTTAGGATGTAACGCGGAATGTTACACGCGTTATCATCTGTATTGTCCTTCGTCATCACGACCGCGCGTCCTCGGTGTTCTAAAAATAATACTATTTAATCTTACCTGCGACGACGACGACGTCAGCGCCGCGAGTAACGAGCAACAGATTAGCCCGGGTGACCAGAGACGCGCGGACACGGGAGGCGAACGCGGTCGCCATGGATACGCGACCGGTGACGACGTGGTCACCCGAAATCGTTGGCTCGAGTCGTCCTTCCGAGCCACCGGCGGTTTTCGCAGGACGACGACGACGACGACGACGTTTGCTCGCGAAATTAGTCGTTTTATTCGTTCGCCGCGACAATTATTATTGTTTCTATCTCGCGACGACGTGTATACACACGACAACACAATAGTATTTTTGTAGTTTGTGCGGTAACGCGAACTCGGCCCGCTCGTCTCGAATAGTCCTGCAGGAGTGTCCTGCGTGCCTACCGGTAGTCGTCGTCACACTCCCGCGGTACTTTATATAATATTGTAAATATTTGAGTACGTCCGGCGTAGTAATCGATTGTGCGAAACTTGGTTTTTCTTTTTAACTAACCCCGCTTGCTTTATTCCCATCTCCTTTTATAACTCGCGTTCATAACGAGTACGAATTTTAATCATATATTTATGTACGCGAGTGAGTTCGGGTTAAACGGTCTATTTATTTGTTTGTTTGTTTTTTTTTTTGTCGTTTTCGTTTTCGCCCCGTCGTTGTTTGCTTATCATTTACGCGATCGCGATAAACTCGACCCGACTTGAAAAAACAATAACACAATAACGTCGTCGTACCGCGTAAATCGCGTAATGTTTACACGCGAAACGTCTCTCTCGTCGAGATACGGGGCCACGATTTATCACAATATACGCGCGGATATTACGAATTATTCGCGACGATCGCGAGACGCGGCGGAATCGGAAGATACGACGCCCCCGCCGCCGAGGGGTAGACGAGGGAGCAGGGTCGACGGGCAAAAAGGTCGACGACACTGTGCCCGGGGAAATGACTTTTTCACCTAATTATACAGGATGCACGTGCCCGCGGGTCGGGGCGGCGTACGGAGCGTATACGGCGATAACGCGTGAGCGACGCGCGTCCGAAATCATCAGTGTCCGTCAAAAGGACTCGAGGGGCGGGAAAAAAGAAACCATCTCTCGACAAACTACAGTACTGCCCCGGCAGTATTAGCGAGGACCGAAAATTATTTTCTCGCGAAAAACGAGAGCTCGACCGGCAAGATAGCGCGTATATATATGTACGTCGGAGGGGAGACGTCGTCGTCTCTTTGACCGGCTTTTGTCCCGCCGACAACGCGGTCGACCGTTTTTAACAGATTTAATCAACTGAAAGTTTCGTCGGTAGAGACGACGTCCTTGGGACGTTTGACTGGAAAAATTAACGTTGCCAAGAATAGACGGCGGCGGCGGCGGCGTTATTATTATATTACTTTTGTTACCCGACCGATAAACCGATGTTACGCGGCCGAGCGAGCTGCGCGGGGACGCCCGGGGAATCGAGACCAGAATTTATAAAATTTCAAGGGTTTCGACAGTCGATTAAAACGGAAATTATTATTATATTATAAAAGTCCGTGCGTATATACGTACATAAGTCTTTTGTTTGGCCTGATTCCAGCTGAAACCGCAACAATAGTTATTTGGCGGCGTGTCGCGCAGTATGGCGGTTATTCTTACGGATATTTATTACTGTCAAAACTTGGCCATAACGTATATTTGAAAAGTTGGAAGAAAATAAATTAAAACCCCGACGCGCGCGCGCGTACGTTTATAAATCGCAGTTTGAATTTCTCGCGGTGTGGAGGGAAAAGAAAACCGTTCGGGTCGTGTTACTACGTCGATATTCTCGTCGATTCTCCGAAAGTCTCTTGCGCGACGATAAAGCCGCGATTTATTTTTCACGACGCCTTTAAGACACACGAAACCGAACGACCCATCGTGTGTGTCCTCCCGACGACGACGAGTTGCATGTGTTATTTTTTTCGTACCGAACGGCCGTCGTTAAAAACGAACGCCGACGCCATGTGATATCCTTAACCCTACTGTCAACAACCGGGTACCCGGGTACCCATTTCAATTTCAAACAAGATTTTTTAATTTTTCCGAATGTGTATGCCTACATCCTTCTGGATCCTCGTCTTATAGATATATTTATACTCAATTGTGCAAATAAATACAATTCTATTGATATCTAGATGTCTATTTTTCCAGGTTGAATTTAACAACACGGTTGTTCAACAACCAGGTACCCGGGTACCCATAGCATTAAAATGTCAAGTGTTCATGACTGTTCCGTCAATAAAACAAAAATATATAAAAAACAAAACTGTAGAAATCAAATTTTTACAACAAACATCCACACTATTCGTAAACACGCTGGTGATTGATTACTGATGAACAAACACGAATATACTCCATCTATAATAAAGATTATGTGCCCAATAAAAGTTGAAAAGATAAAAACTATTCCTCATAATCAATTATTTTCGCTCGGTGACGAAAATAACTTAGTTTATCGTTCACATTCAAACCAAAATTCAATAATTTACAGATATTTCAATGAAAATAATATGGTGGGTACCCGGGTTGTTGAACAACGTAGAAAATGTTGGTTGTTGACAGTAGGGTTAATACGTAATATATCCTTCATAATATGATCGGAGGACGTTTCCGTGGACGACCCTCTTTTTAAAACGCCCGAGACGAATTGATGAAAGCAGCCCAGGGGTTCGAACGACCGACGTGTTTTGCGCGTCCGTTAACTCGCGTAATCGCGTTATCTCCGAGCGCACCTAAACCGAATTCGACCTCGTCCGACACTATATAAATCTACGTGTTTTTCCCTCTTGATACTGGCGAGCGCATATTGTTCTCGTTTATTATACGTGAAAAAAAAAAAAACAACGCGAAAACCATTATTTATTCGACGAGTCTCGTCGGGCGGCCCCGCCGAAACGTCTGGCACGCACTCGCCGTTCGTGTGCACGCCCCGGTGTTAGTTTTAATAATTAGCTCGCGCGCGCGCGTGTGTTCATCGGAATGTGCGGCGGCGGCGAAGGTGACTGTCATAATTATTTAAACACGGAAAACGAATATTCGCCGCGTTAAAAGTCTGCGCCGTCGAGCAGAGTTCTGTAGCAAAGTTTTCACCTCGTTCTTTTGTGTGTTTGCATATTATTATTATTATTATGAAAACGCGGGCGGAAAATTTCGAATCGAGCGAAATCCTCCGGCGGGATCCGTTTCGCGATAGCGGTTTCCAGTCTCGCCGAGTCGTGTTGCGAAAAGTTTATTATTCGGCATTTCGAAGATAACGCGTGGCAACGCGACGCGATTAAACCGCAGCACGAGATTATTTTTTAATTAAACGGGCCCGTCCTATAAACGTGTGTACCGATTAGGCGTGTGTGTGTGTGTGTGAAATTCGCCATCGTCTCGACTAGGGTTTTTTAAAGTGTCGTTTTTCTCCGAGCAGTGAATAAAATATACCTTGCATTTGATCCGCAGCTTTCGGGCGCACGCGACGCGATATTACTACGCACATACATCACACTCGAAAAACGTTTAATTAACATTAAATAGTTAATAATAATACAATGACGTCGCGTGCGCCGATCTTGGCGTGTTATTATTTATTATTATACGGCGCGTTGGGGCCCCGACAACAACGGGAAATGACCGCACGCGTTTATGTATTTAGGCACGAACGGTCACGCGATATCAATGCGTTACGGAGAAAACCAAAACGATTTACGACGCGATGTCCAAACGGAAACGTCGATATGCGCGCGTATGACAGCAACAGAATAATATGACAGTGCGGTTGTCGTCGCGACGGAGAGTTTTCCAAACGAAACTTTTATCCCCGACGACGACGACGGTGGTCTGCTGCTGCAACGGACGGGTTCGATTTCAGGAAGCGACCTCGTGTCGAGCTCGTCACTCCGGCAATCGCGTACGAGACTGCTGCCGCGCCTGCAATCGCCCGCGTCGGAAACATTCGGGATTGTTTATGTTTATACGAAACGCCACGTTTCTTTAAAGAAGCGTTTACAGCTAGTTTTTCGTACGTAATTATTATTTTATCATCGCATACACTACTGTGACACTAATTTAGAAACCTAACTCGGCCGATCGGACGGTAAATATCGCGCCAAAGTGCCATTGTACTTTCTTTTTTCGGTCGCCCGCCGCCGCCGGTGGATAATAATATTATGACGCGTTAGGAAATCGAAGTGTAATATCGACTCGGGGAAAACGTGCACGCTCGTCGCGACGGACGACTAGCCTTCGGGGCGAATTCCCGGTCAACGGTCGTCGTCGTCGTAATCTCCACACGTCGTTCCGGGTTTCAGTGCACGTATTCTAATAATAACGGTTTAATATAAAAACGGCGATTGCCCGCCGCCGGCTCACTGCCCACCTCTCTCGCGCGCGCGACGACGACGTCTGGTTGACGTCCTCCGACGACGTGTGTCGGGCGCGACCGTTTTTCAATTATTTATCAATAGTTTATAACTCCGTCGCGCATTGTCCGGCCTCGATCGCGCGCGGTCCTCCTTATTACACGTACCACGTACATACGCGCGCCGGCACCACCGTACGTTATATTGTTTTGAAATGAAAATTTATTGCCGAGTGTTGTGGGTTCGTCGAATTGTACACTCGGTCGGTTTTTCGAATCGGACGCGCGCGTGGCGCTCTGAAAACGACGAAAAAATAACGCGTCCGGTCGTCATTATTATTATTATCCGAGCGAGACGCGACCGCGCGACGATAATTATTTATTTATTCGTTAATAACACGTCTTGCGACATCTCGCAAGATACGTACGTGGAATTTACATACGATTTACATAAAACGTATTTAAATTATTATCGTCGTCGTCGTCGTCGTCGTAATAATAATAAATTCGCAGCCCGTCGTCTCTCTCGATGCGTCGACGCGGCGTGGTTTTAATTATAAAATCGTTATCTCGTTAGATTTCCCAGCGGACGGCGGCGGCGGCGGCGGCGGGAGGGTTGGAAAAAAATAACGCTAAACCGTTCGTTTCGATTGATTTCGCCTCCCCGCTAATCCGTCTCACGTGACGCACATCAAAACAACGTACGAACGCCGCGACCGACCGACGACGCCCGTTTTTTCAACGTCCCGCGAATATCGTTTTATGATCATTATAATATTTTGGTAATATTCTTTCAGTTTGCGGATACTCGCGAGAGGTCGTAATGTAAAATGTGTTTTTCGATCGCTTTACCCGACGGTGTTCTCTGACTCGTGCCAACGACGTCCACACGGCATTCGTCCTCCCCGCCACTTAATAATTACATTTTATGCGTATATTAAACGTGAAATCCGCACCCTATTGAAATCTATGTTTCGTTTGAGCCCGTCTAGTCGGAGAAAACGATTATTGCCTTACTATCATATCTCTTACACGCCTATACGTCTTGTTCGAATAATCGTCTTTTCGTCGACATATTTAGTTTGTTTCGTGAAAAGTTCAGCCGCACGATTAGAACGATAAACAGTAGTAAAACAACGGCCCTGGTATTTTTATTCTGATAAACGTGACAAATCAGAAATTGTATAACATTATTCTATATTATTCTAATTCGATTGAAATGCGCCGACAAATAAGCCCCTCCCACAACAATAACGTCCGAGCTCGTGGCGGTAGGGAAACGTTCTGCAGTCGCTCGTGAACCGTGACCGACGAAAGTGGTCACACCACCCGTTCTGGTCTCTAGAAGTCTGTCGCAAAACCATTGTCTCGACTAATAGACCCGGAAAATAGTGTTTTGTATATTTCTATGATACGTTTAAATACGAAAAAAGTCGGAATCGCTAATAAATCGTATTCGTTTTTCCCTCGATTTGCTTTGTTCCGATAACGTCAAGTGCCGCCGTCGAGAAAAATCACGACAACTCAACGCAATGAATCCGATCTGTTGCCCCAACAATATCGTACGGTAAAACGATAATGCCAAGTCTTTATTTGTTCATCTCGAAAATAATAATAAAAGCCTGTCGACGTGTGTAAGCAACAAAATAACTAAAGAGAAACGGACACTACTGTGTGTAAAGGTAACACGTGCCTACAACGTTAATTGTGTGTGCTTATATATTATAATAATTGTACTCACAAGTCAATTCGTTTGAAAAGGAGCCTAAACAAACACAAAAGTGCGTGAATATTTTCGTCGAAAAGAAGAATGAAGTGTCTCTTTTTTTTTTCTACGGATAATATGAAATATAAACTTTTATAATAATATGTTTAGACCATCATTATTCACGGCACTCGAACGGTCTGTATAAATTTAACCTTTTTTTTTTTTGAAAGTAATAAGGTATAAATTAATTAACCTCGTTAATTGAATAACGTGTTTTGTTTATCGATACATCCGGAAACGGTCGTCGTATTTCCTATGAGCGATAAATATTAATTTCGCTGCGAGATTAATTATTTAGCGGACTTGCCGGGAAATGGACGCGTTCAAATATTTAAAATGACGTGAAATTTATCGGTCGAGAGTTTCGGTAATCGGTTAGGGGTTGCTTTGGTATTCGATCTTTCGATCGAGATTTTTTCTTTTCTTTTTTCGTTACACGCCACAGTAGTAAATCCGAACCGTTGGAATCGATAAAAGTGCGATCGACAATATTATTATTGTTGTCTTGGACGTAATATTTATTTATTTTTTTTATGTATTTCGACCGATTCGTGGGCGGCAGCGCGACACTTTATGTTTCCCGTCGCGAAGAATACGTATTGTAAAACGTTCTCGACGCGTGAATATCGCCTCGAGGACGCGCGCGGTCAGGACTCGCAGTCGGGCGAAACGCACTTTTTTTTTCTTATTGTTCGCGATCCTTTTCTCGTCCTGCGCGCGCACTCGTTCTCCTCTCTATATCCTCTCGACGATTTGTATTTTTTTCTTCATTCGCCGCGAAACACGAAAATACAGAGTTCTTCTATTGTTGTTGAAATTCGACGACGACGACGACATAATATAAATAATAATAACGACGTGCCGGGCCGCGCGTAAAGCTCCGTTTCCGAGTGAGCAAATAAAATTCCTGCGCCGGCGATGGGGCGACGAGGAGGTGTGTCAATTTGTTGTCGTCGCATTACACGTCTCGTTGACCGGCGGCGGCGGCGGGTTTGTCGGTGACAGTTAAACGGCAGATGCCTACACCACTCGTTCCGACTAAATGTGTGTACGCGTGTGTGTTTTATATCATCGCGACGGCGACGACGACGGGCGAATTTGTACTCTCCGCTCAGGTGTTTCGCGGTCCTAGTCTCGCGGCCGTCCGGTTTTCTTTCTTTCTCGACGTAGATGGCTTGTGAGCCAAGGAAATCGGGACGAGAGCGTCTCGAGACGTGTCAATAACGTACGTTATTATTATTACAACGTCGTCGCGTGTCGATCGTCATCGTCAAGACGTATTTGAAAACATGACGTAGTAATGTTTAAAACAACGCACTACTTTGCCGCTATGAAATAACAATAAAAACTCCTTTGGCGCGTTACGGAAAGTACATTGAAACAATTCGCCAACGGTCTACCGCCGGTACATATACGTCGGTTTAACCGAGTACTGCTGCTGCGGTAGGTACCGAAAACCAATTTCGAATAATTAATATATAAACTCGGACGCGCGAGGTTAGCTAAGGATAACGCGCGTGATATATTATAATAATAATAATAGTTGACCCCCGTTAGCACTCGCGAATTAATCCCGCGCGCAATCGTATCGAGAGGCGGTGGCGGACGGACGAAAACGCGGTGTATTCGTCTAAAAATTCATTAGACGCGTCGAAAATTAAAACGGGATTTGCCGCCGAAATCCATACTCGGTTTTCCGCCCTCGGACCGTGTGGGTAAGGAGATGTCTGGGTCGTAAAAATAAGATGCGCTGCGCAGCGAAATATGCGCTCTCTCTCGTCGGAGAAATAATATCGTCTTCGTTGCGAAATTATATTCGCTATTCTCGTGCGGATCAGCGTTTTGAACCGGCACGCGTTTAATTATACGTATAATATAACCGTGAAAACGTGTACCCGAGAATCGTTTCCGCGCGGCGACGGATTTAAATTCGGGGCGGGAGCGATTTCGAGACGGTTCCGTAGCGCCGCCGCCGTCGTCGACCTTTTCATTTTTTTTCGTCGATAACGAATTAGATTACTCGCAGGATGACTTCTGTGTCTGGCGATGAACGGGGCTGGTAAACGGGTAGTAAATGCGAAACGATGTAACAAAATCGATTAGATTTTATAAACAGCGAGAGACACTAGTTTTTTTATTTTTTTTTTTTATTATTAATTACAATTTTTGGCGAGATTATTAATGAACGTACTCGTAGAACGAGTCGTATGTGCGATACGCGCGTGTATATAGTATTTTCTTCACGAATAAAAACGTGTGCGTTGTTGTCGTTGTGTCAAAACGGGTGCCGTAGAAAGTAAAATACAGGGTGTTTCAAAACGATTCATCCGATTTTAGTAGACTATAAATATTGATCCTGTAATTTGAGGTAAACGAAGCACCAACCATCTGAAAGGTGTGAGGTTATCGAGTTTTCATCGATTGCTGATAAGTCGCGATAATGTGCAGTTTAGTCACGTGGCGTAACTTAATTAGTCGTTATCGAAATGTCGACTGAGCAACGGATCGGTCGCTGTAGTGCTGATGACGCTACATTTTGTCCATCGCCGGATCTTACAAATCTGTGATTTTTTTCTCTAGGGTTACATAAAAACCATTGTTTATGTACCTCCTCTTCCAAAAGATCTTGACGAATTGAAAAATCGCATTACAGACGCCATCAACTTGGTTACAGTCGACATGCTTCAAAACAGGGTTTATGAGGAATTTGAATATCGCTTGGATGTGTGTCGTGCAAGTAAGGGGGGTCATATTGAACATTTATAAGCATTGCAACTTAAAATAATCCATTAAAATGTAAAATTTATTTTAACACGATCAATCAAATTTTACAACAAAAATATGATTTTTTGAAATCGTATGTGCCTGCCACAAAACAATCCTAGATCCGCCCATGGCGTGGATCGGCGAAAAATGCACGCGGCGGTGTAAACGGCGACTTTCCGGCAGGCGACGACGACGTGCGCGCGTACATAAATCGTATCGACGCGGCCATATTGTCCTCGATAATAATCGTATAATGTGCAGTCGGCGCGGCGTGGCGCGGCGGTCGTAATAATAATCGGTGTTGTCGCGCGATCGATAAACCGATGAAATATCTAGTTTGGCGACCGTGTCCTCGTACGGAAACATTAACTTGCCATTAAACGTCACCCGAACGATTAGTTTCGCGCGCCTCCCAGCACACATGTATGTGTCGGTGGTGTTTGCTTTGGTTAGAGTCGAGACGGGGTAAACCGTTTGTCACGGACTCGCGGGGGCGCCGCCCGCCACACATCCAGTCCTACGTTTTCACGACGTTACCGTTCGTAATTATCGTACGTTGTCGGCGGCATGTGCCGGGGTTTATCATGATAACATTATTATTATTATTATTATTACACGGGTGTCGGCGGCCAGGATTAAACGCGCTATATGTAACAATGTTAACAAACGTTCAATCCGTTGCCACATCGTCGAGTACCGCTTGTTGTAATAAACTATCTCGTTACTGCGGGGTCAGGACGAATATTTCGACCGTCGAAAAACGCGTTTTTCAATCGATACGACCCCGCGCCAACGTAGTCGTCGATCGCTGTTAGTCGACCTAACCGATTATTTTTTCTATCGCACCAGTCGAAACGATCAGGTTACTCGCGAGAGAAAAAAACCGTGCGACACGGCTTTAACCGTATTAATATTATCAGGGAGTCGTCGAACTCGAACGCGAGGAAGACGCGAGAAAAAACCTATTTAATGTGCGTATGACGAGGAATATACAAAAAAAACGGTACTTGTAATAATCTTAGAGAAATTTTGAAAACAGTTTTGGAAAGCTTAACACTTCTACTGTGCATCGGTCGGAGCACTTTTTTAAATTTTGCATTTTTTTCACGATAAAAAAAAGTTTGAAAATTACAAAATTTTCAATATGTTCAATATCAAATATCTCATTAACTAATTGCTTTTTGAAAAATGTCATCCGACCGATGCACAGTAAATATATTTCTGAATTCAAATATTGTTTCGTTTTGAAAATTGAACCACTAGAAGTTCCAAATTGTTGTTGAGTCGTAGAGGTACTTTTCGTGCATAAATTCTTTTACTCATTTTAGTTTGTTACTGATCGCTGACATGTGCATGCGCGTGCGTAAAACGAGCATACGGGTGCGTAAAACGCGTCGTTGCCGCTCTTCGGCGAACCCGAAAAACGATTATTATTATCTTCGAATTATTACTATAAATAATTTTACACATTTTATAAATTTTATTACAAATAAAGCCAGGAGGTAATAATAGTAAGGGAACAGATTCGATCAACTTTTTTTTAGTAACAATATTAGTGGACGACGACGTTGAAAATACTTTTGTCGACGAATCACGCGAGCGAAGTATAATCCAAAGTCAGTAGTCCGCCGGACGTCCGCCGGAAGAGGACCGCCGCGCCGTTTCCGAGTGAAATCCCCGCACATCGGATGGTTTGATTTCTACGGGTATGGCGCGCGAATTCCGTTTCGATATACGAACGTAAACGTCGTCGTCGGTTTTCGTTTTCTTTGACTTTACGCTAATCACGCGAAAAGCCAACGCTCCGCGCGCGGCATCCGCTCCGAGGCGTTCGAAACAAAATAAATCCGCCTCCCGCGCGTCGCAGATCCGATAAAATATGTCGTGTTTTTTTCCCAGCGTTTTAATTAATTCGAATGTCTAAAAACCACGACGCTTTTCTCGAATCCGCTTCTACCGAGTATTAATATGACGTTCGCAGCCGGTTACGTTCGGGGATACAACGTACAATAATTATGTATATTACCCAACTGTCGACGTCGTTTAACTACCAGCGGTTATACGTATAATGATCGGGGGGGGGGGGACGAAAAAACTCTCGAAATATTAATTAGAATAATATTTATTACAATTAGGGTTTTATATGCGATCCCCCCGATTTGTCGTCTTTATTAATTATTTAATATTCATATTCAATCTAAAAAATAACGGTTTCGATAAAATTTAAAATATACACTTATCAATAATACTTATGCCCGGCTAATTGGTATTTTATAAACTCATAGAAAAAAATTCTAATACTCGGATTTTCGAACTTTTACATTAACACGGCTAATTGTAACTCAGCTAATGTCATATTATTCACGTGGAAAAAATATAACGTATTATTATTTCTAATATCTCCGAGTTCGTTATTTATTCGGATTAGAAAACAATAACCATAAATCATAATCGGCTTGCATAAAAACGAATGTCAGTAACGTTTTTCTGTATTCGTTCAACCGAATGGCCTAAAGACACTAGCGAAAGATAAAAAATATCACATTTCAACGGTTCATTTTTAGTTTTTCCAAAGTAAATCAAGTGTGTAGAGTAAAACGAAAGAATAAGACTTTATTTGTTTCATACGATTACCTACCCGTTTGTTCTATAATTATAGTGTCTGCGTATATGACACACGTCCGAGTCATTTGAAAGCAAATTTGACACTTGACGCGTAATCTTACGTATAATTTACGCGTTTGCATTTACACAAACGTCTTTCGCGCGTCGGGGTAATTTTTTTCCAACGGTTTCCAGCAATACCGCGCGTTCTGTCCGACGTTCGCCGACCGTTAGGTTTTCACGTTTACGAAATAAATAAAAAAATCACCGGGTCGTTGTGTTTTCAAATCTCGCGCCGGAATAAAAATAATTATAATAATAATAAACAGTCGCGATGAATAAAACGGGGGCGGGACGACGTATACTTTATTTCGCTATTCGTATCGTAACGCGATTAAACGGCGTAATTATTATTGTTTGTTGAAATAAATTGCTGAAAGGCCTCCGGTCCGGAGTCGGTCGAAAGTCACGAAACTCGTGACGAATTAGGACAGATTGTTACGTTTTAAAGGGTGTTCGCAGCACACACGGTTTGTGTGTTATCGAATTAGCCTTTTGAAAACAAACCGCGCAAAATACGGCCGCGACGTTTCACCCGGTCGTTTTACGAGTATAGTATGCAAAAGATTTCATAACGCCACGTGTATCGAAAATATTATTCTGCCCACGGCGGCGGCATAGCTCTAAACCAGTGGTTCCCAACCTTTTTTATTCTACGCCCCCCTTTGTATATTTTTGAAACTCTCGCGCGCGCCCCCCCCACCTTCTATAACGTCAAAAATATATCACTTTTTTGTGTACTTTACGAAGAATTTACGATTTCAATTTTATTGATGATAATAATTATAATTTTTCATATTTTCCCTACATTTTAATACATAAAAATAATTTAATCAATAAAAATTGTATTTCGTAATAACTGCTTGCCCCCCGGTTTGGGAACCGGTGCTCTTCTAAACGCTTACGGGGCACTCGGCTCGTTCACGTCATTACGTTTGACCCGATTACCAGACGAGACGGGCATTTTATCAAACATATAATCGTTCTATTCGGACGATATTATTCGATTTCGTAGTTGAAACGACGGGATCTTGATTTCGTACCGTGCGTACTTGGAGCTCGCGCGAAAGCTCTTCTCTATTACGTAGTATGGCATAACTATAAATGCCGCGCGACAAACTTGACCGAATGAATATAAGCAACTATTTGTTTCGATCACGAAAAAAAAAAAACCACTGTTCTTATTCACACCGATATGACCAGATAATTTAATAAAAAAACATTCGTTTTATTTGTAAAACATTATGATATGTACTTCGACACAGTTTCAGAGTGATCCAATAACTATAATAATAATTTCGTAAACTATAAAAGTGGGTATTTATTTTTTTTTGTAAATCAAACGAAATAATGAATTTAATATTAAACACAATAACGTTAGAGTGTGTTATATGAATTCTTTTATAGTTCAAAAATGAAATATTTTTTTAATTAACAAATATCATATTATCCTTTATCCGTTTTATTATGAGTTTTATTAAAAAAAAAATAGCTAATATTTTTTCACTGTATTTAATATAATAATAATTGTCGTCGATAAATGAACGTAGAACGGGGAGCTCTTGTGCACAAACACTTTTCGAACGAAGCCGTAATTTAATAACTTTCAATGGTAATTAGTTGGCTTTTTCTTTCTTTTGTGGAAGAGAGAGAGAGAGAAAAAAAAACATTTTCAAATTAAAAATAAATAGCTAAAATTAATGTCGTTTAAACTCGATGAAAGTGTTGTTTGCACATGCTCAAAATTTTAACGTTTATTACGTATTTGTAACGAGTGACATATTATTGTGAGAAAAATATCAGAAATATCTATTGTCGAGGCTATTTAGGCGGGTGCCGACTTTATAATACGAATCGTGTTCTACGTTTTCATTATTTTCACGTCGAAAGTCGTGCGGGGTCTTTAGAGAGTAGAGGGGTGTATACCACGTTTGACTACGTGACTGACGTGTATAATCGAACTTCTTACATTATATTTGCTCTCGAACACGCATTGTATTTATTCAATTTTGAAAATAAATTTTTAAAACGTTCGGAAGTGTGTGTTTGTGGTGTGTGTGATGGACACAAACCACAGGTAGATCGGAGTGACTTTTTTGCAACATTAAAATCGTCGATTAAATAACGCACAAGTATATTTTGATTACGAATATATATTATTATACTCGTATTATAATACTGTGTTCGGATAATTTCAGCGCGCGTCTTTAATCTAATACGAAAAAAAAAAAATAATGAATGACAATATTATAACCGACAAAAACGTTGCGAAAGAAATTCATTCAGAAAGAATCCATTGATAAGCCTTTTATTGAATGGTGGATGCATACGTTATTATTTTAACGTTCACGTTTCGTTTGAAATACGATGGAAAAATGAAATAAAAGCCCCCGCAACTCTATGAAAATGTGTTCGGTAAATGACGTATTTATAATTGACTTTGTTTTTTATTCGATAAATTAAACTGCGTGTCCAACTCGAACGCCGATAACGGCGGCGCGGACGATAAACAATAATAAAATTATTGGTAGGAATAAAACGAAACCGCGACTAAAACGAACGCGGGGGAAAAAACCATTGCTTTTTTCTCTCTCGGATTTTACATAATACTCGTATAATATTGCCGCGCTCGTCGCGGCAATAAGGAGCGAAATAAGGACGACGTAAATTGTATATATATTTTCGTCCTGGAAAATATACGTTGTATTTATTCGTCGTCGTTTGGTCAACACGACGTAAAATGTTCTAACCAACACTATTATGAGAACCCCCGTCCGTCGTCGTATCGTCGTCGTCGTCGTTATCTGACGCTGGCCCGATTTCCGTTTCGCTCTCTATACCTACGTCCCACTCGCTCTGCGGTCTCATCAATGATGAATGGAATAGATATCGGCCATTAATAGGAGTGTAGTAGTAGTCCGTCGGCCGTTGTCGATTTTCATGCGCGGCGCATTTCGTTTTCGTTTTAAAAAAAAAAACCAGCGGTAAAATAATGTTGCCTTCGAGTTGTTTCTGTTGCGAATCCGACAACGTCGCCCGGCGATTTACACCAGAGGTAAGAAACACACTGCAGTGCTCTGATGACTTTTGACTCGAAATGTGTTTGGTTATTCGTTCAAAACGCGCAACGGGGGTAGTCGTGATGTGAAGTTGAAACGAACAATATTCGGAAGTAGGTTTTTTGGTTTTTTTCCCTTTCAAATCGATTGTATTCGTAGCGATAGTTAAAATTAAAGTTCGCACCGCGATTCGATTTAAACCGGAGGGATAGATACTATTATTATTTTATTCAAAAGGCGTGAAATAAATTTGGCCAAAATATTTGATAATCATTTTCAAACGTTCACGCCCCCCCCGGCTCGATAATACTTCTGTGAATATTTATTAGTAATTTCAAATCGTTATGTTTAGTTTCTAAAATATAATTATTATTAGTCGGAGTAAACACACGCTTTTTTCGAGTTTACCGCTGTCGAAATATTGTACGCGACAATTTTTTTTTTTTTTATAGACAATCAGTCTAATTTCGACGAACAAACTCGATTCGGTCGACCAATCTCAGTGCTAAACGTGTACGACTATGGTCGTTGAAGACGTCTTCGAATTCCCCCGACGCACTTTACCGTATTAGGGAAAACACTTCTCGCCGCGCGTACCGCGTGAGTCACGGATTTATCACGGATTGCTCGCGATACTGCTGCGCGCCACCAGCGAGTCGTCTCTCGGATATTTCCGATATCACGCGGTCACACTGGTAAAAAAAATAAATACCGATAATAAATGATTATCGTATTCGACGGTCATAAATTATGTTGCCAACATATGTTTAACGCGAATGCATTATCTGAAAGCCAAGAACGTCGTTACTTGTGTGTTTATGCTTTTCGCGTATGAATGAAAAAAAATAACACTCTTTTGTGAATATATAAATACATTTCTATTCAAATGCGGATGACATAAAGTCAATACGAATAATATTTAAAAGTTAAAGAGAAAATAATAATAATAATAGTAATAAAATAAACACACCGTGGCGTGTATAAAAAGAGCTTTAGAGTAAAAATATATTTCTGCAATTTTTTTTTCATTTTGAATATGTATAGTATACATTTTTCTACGGAACTTAACCGTCGAACGACGATAACTTGTCCGAACCAGTGATACTCGAAACATAATATACTCCGATATTTTAACTAGAACGGCGAGGCAATCGTTTTCTAAATTCGATATAAAATATAAACTCGGCCATACCGATATCAAAGTACGTTTTTTTCGAAAATTACTAGAAAACGACAATACACAAAATAATAAAGTACCAATTGGTGTTGCGATTAAAAATGTAATTATTGTAATAGTAAATAAATCGAACGAATCTCTGGAATCGTGTCCTTTTGTAATCTGATATTCTAACACCGCGTGTCCTTCTAACCGCGCGTAGGACGTAGACGACGACGACGTGTGCCGGCTTATCGCGATTGAATTACAATTTAATTTTTTTTTCCCACAGAAACTTCTTTGTTGTATGACAACAAGCACTACCACGAAGAATGTTTGCGTTGCAATTCGTGTGGAATGAACCTAACCGGCCCAAACCAGAAACGGGCCAGAAGGTTCAAGAATCACATACTGTGTGATCTGCACTTTGCCGACGTTGCCCTGATGGAGTGCTCAGATTTCATGCAACAACTTCGTAGTTTCAAACCACAATCGCTCGGTTGCGCTGTGGCCAGAAGGAAAAGCTCCACCACGCTCATTTTCCCGTTGCCACCGCAGGCTTGTGGAGGTAAGTGCCGAGCAGTTTTTTTTCTTTTTGTAGTTTTCAAAAATAAAACCACACCCTCGCGCATATAGCGATACGCGTTACCATCGAGTAGAGGAGATATACGTGAAACGACGATTTATTAAATTAATCGCGAAAAACCATTGTATTAAATCGAATGTAATATTGTTGAACGGACCGACGAAACCCTATCTGTACAGTTAATGTAATATCGCACGCGGCTAAAACAATGGTTCAAAGGATGATTTTTTTTTTCCTTTCCTCCGGGCGATTTAATTTGCTAAAATCGCGAGAGAGGTGGTACAGAATTTTCGTTATCGAATCAGGATCGTTAAGGCGAGCGAGCGCGAAAGTAAAAGGAGGTTATAGGTGTGCGTGGCGCGGCCGACGACGGAGACGCACGTATATATATAAATATAAAGAGTGGGTATAAAACAAGAATGAAAAAGCAAAAGAGTGTCGTCTTTCGACAACACGCTGCGGTGCCGGGGAAAGGGAGCGAAGAGCGAGCGGCGGGGGTAGAAAGGAAAAAAGAAGAAGAAGAAGGAAAAAAAACCTAACGAAAAGCTGTCACTCGATGTTGTCTAAGTCACGCGAGGCCACTTCAAAGTTTCCCCTTCGCGCCGCTGCCGCCGCGCCGTGTCATTACACTCGAAAAGTTACGTTCGGCGAACACGCCAAAATTCAATTTGTCCGGCCGCCGCCGGCAGTGTTGCTTTCGTCCCGGGCTCTCTGCGCGTCCCCGGCGAACGGGCGGGCCAAGAGGTGTCTTCTTCCAACGTAATCCCGTCCGTTTCCCAGACCACAACGACGACAATACCTAGCCGGTAGGTACGTAAACGGTCGACTTACGTGTACACTCGTGTTTAACTCGGAGCAGTGCTCTAATTGGAAAAACAAAAGTAGGGGACCGATTTTATTTCCATACGCTTGGCATTTATTTGCACCTCTGCCCTAGAAAAATATAAGGGACACTGTTAAATATTAATCGTCGACAAAAATAAATAGCATCGAGACTGTCTTCCGAAAATCCATCGTCGTATTATAATATAAAACACACGAAAGAAAGTTTACTTTATACAGTGGATTCCGCTTAATGTGGGCACGTCGGGACCAGCCCTGTTTGCCCACATTAAGCGGCTGCCCATAAAAACCGAAATTAGTTCAAAAAAAATAAAAAAATTTCTAATAAAAAGTTTTTATTGCCATATAATTGAAAAAAATGTTAAATAATTTCCATATAAGTTTCATTCTATATCTCATCTTGAGATTTTTGATAATACCCATATCTAAGGGTTGGATTAAAGATGTCGTATTTGGTGGCAAATTTTTATCCCATTCATACAGCCAGTTTGAAAATATGGTTGAAGTCATCCCTAAAATCTCGATTTTTTCCTTGAGGGAGAGATCTTTTCGCGACATATTGTCACATTGAAATTCACGTTAAAACTGAAATGCGGGTATTGACGCGTTACACAATGCCTTTTTATTACTTTCGATAAACACAATCTCATAGATACGACCAAACTCGATTAAATTTGTCGTTTTTAAATACAAATGTGTATATTCTAACGCTATGATAAAATAAAATTGCCCACATAAACCAAATCGAGTGCCCATATTAAGCGGTTTTATTTAACATTATTAATATACAATTTGTATTGGGACCAGACCTGTGCGGATGTCCATATTGACCGGTGCCCACATTAAGCGGAATCCACTGTATTTATCATTCGTGAGAAATTCGTCCTGCCGTTTTATTGGTGACAATTACTAGGTGTTGTTTCACGGGAGATGTTACGATTTAATTCGCTACGACTAGACACGTTTTGTTTTTCTGTGCCGAGACAACGTGTACATTACGAGAAGCGCGTATAATCATAAGTCTAAATATTTGTCTCGACGATCTGGGAGAATAATGACGACCGGAAACCGCGTTCGTTTCCCGAGGGCGTTAAATTATTTTAATAACCCCCGCAGCTTACAATATCCAATTATTATTATTATTATTATTATATATTATTATTACTCGTCGTTTATTGCCCGGCGCAAAAACGATATCGCGAGAGTAATCTAATTTAGTAATTTCTTACCGGTCATAAAAAAGAAAGAAAAAAAGGTCAACGTGACGCCGTCGCGGGCCGAGCGGTGGCCGTCCCCCCGAATCCGCCTTTTCGGTACCGAACACTTTCTCTCTCGGTCGTCAAACGCCGACGACTCGCGCGAATAAAATATACGGCCTCCGCAAACCCAGACGCCATGATCCTTCGTAATATATATATATGTTACTAGCTAAATAACCCGGCTTCGCCCGTGTGCAGTATAACTTTTTATTTTATCAGTTTTTTTCATTTTTACCCCTTTTACCCCTTTTAACTCCGGTAGGTGTCGAATTTAGGAAAATCCTTTCCCATGGGGTCTCCACTATATAAAACGAAACTGCTGACCAAATTTCATACTCAAAGCTCCAGCAGTTCCGGCCAGGCGAATTTTTCTAGTTTCACCCTTTTTACCCCTTTGAACCCCGGTAGGGGTCGAATTTTTAAAATCGGGTGACGTGACGACACTCAAAAAAGTATTTGGAACAACTTTGTGAAAAAAAATTGGAAAAAAGTTAAATAGCGTCGTCACAAAATGGGAACATAAAAAAGGCCTGTTCTTTATATATATAAAGCTGAATAACCCGGCTTCGCTCGTGTGCAGTACAATCCGCCGGCTTCATTTTGATTTTTTTGATGGTCATTTAAGTTGGGAACATTTAAATTCACAAATGTTTGCAATTCATTGATATCATACTGTTGTTCTCGTCGCAATTCTCGATCGAACAAATCATGCATTGGACGATCGGCCTATATTCTGTCGTTTTTGTCGTGGCATTTTTTACACCAAAATCCATATAATTTAAATTGAATAAAAAACAAACTCATTTAATCTCAAACTAATTAATAGAAAATTTCATAGACGCACGTGCCACGGAAACAAATAATAAAAAAAGTATATATCTCCATGGCAAAACAATAACAATGTGTGATTAATATTTTGCACTTTTAAAGTTAAAGTTTTTAAAGTTAGAGAATCGATCAAATGCCATAAACCTTCTCCGCAATGAGCTCTTCAATTTAAAAAAAAAAATCATAACGATCGGTTCAGTTGTTTCCGAGAACATACAACTCATAGGTTTACATGTAAAATTCATTTCACCATGCAATCATACAAATTTATTAAAAAGTCAATTAAAATATTTAATGTATTAAAAAATTTGAAATAAAAACTATCCTATCTTTTAAGTTGGACCAAATTACACGCGGTGTAAAAAATTTCATCAAAATCGGTTAAGTGGTTTAGGAGTCCACTGAGGACAAACATTGTGACACGAGATTTATATATATTAAGATATATACGTATACGTATTATCGTTGATAACGGTTGCCCGCCGCCGCCGCCGTGTTTCGGGTAGGATTTCCGTTCGCGGACTCTAAACTGTATTACGCCGGCCGGTGTTTAATACGCGAGCGGTAAATTCGAAAATATTAATCAGCCCCGCGCCTGTGCTTTAATTAGGAATTGTTGTTAATTTTCAGTTCGGTCGACCCGCGATTGAAATAATTCGTAAATCGTTCCGCGACGACGACGACGACGACGAGTAGTTTTAATACGAATAAGGTTACTCTTATCGCGTTACGCTATTGTTTGGGCCTCGCGGAGCACGGACCTTTTGATATTACGCTCGTTTTTATCGACGACTGCCGCGAGATAAAACGGAGAAATAGTAGGTAGGCGCGAACGTCGGTGGGAAACGAAAAAACCCCCCCGTCGTCGTCGGCTTAGAAGGTTATAATCGCGTGCCGTACGATACGATTTGAATAGAAGGAAAAAACAACCTCGTTTACGACGACGGAAGAGAAAAAAAAAACCCCCACCTAGAACACGCGTTTTTTAAAACGCTACTCTTTAAGGCGTCGACTGGAAAAAAAAAAACGAAAATCCGACTATATAATATTACGGCGGCGGCGGCGGTGAAATAATAAAGTATCAACCGTCGTTAGCGCCGAGTTTTAAATCTGCGCGGAAATATATTATATATTATTATAACGAGTTTTGTTTTTTTAATAATAATTTATCACGCGTCCGCGCCATTTCTCGCGTCTATTAATTTTTACCGTTTGACTTTATTCGTTTTAATTTAAAAATACGGCGCGACCCTGAAAACTAAGGATAAAATGAGTTTTCAAGTCGCCCGTTGGAATGTAAGTTTCGCGCGCGAAAATGATTTAATAAGGCCAAAACTTTTGGAAATATCTCCGCCGTGGCGTTTCAGAATTTAAGGACGAAACAACTTCATCAAAAGACCGCCGAACCTCCGCGCGACTAGTCCTCAGTATACTCGTATGTTTTACACGGAACACGTGGGTAATAATAATACCTGACCGAAATCGCGTCTCGTTCGCTTTGAATCTGTTTGCGATTTGACATTCGAGTCGAAGGAAAAACATGAAAGAGTCGCTTTGGAAAATGTAATCGATTTTTTTCTCATATTTTTCGTTCCATTATTGATCGGAAAAATAGGATTTCTCGTAAATCACCACCGATACGTCGGCAATTTATTACTCAACGTTTCAGTTTTTGTATTTATTTTTTTTCTGAAAAAAAAAACAACTTATCCGACGCTTTTGTGTACGCACGTTTTTCACCCACTAGGAAATCGGTCCGATTCAACTGATCCTGGTGGAATTATTATTCCATTAACGTTTCAAATAATATTATGTGAAACGTCACGAAAACTTTTATAGATACCTGCGCCATAAATTAATAATAAAATTGGCTATAAATTTCAGTGCTGATAAGTTTAATATTTCACTTTGATCACTCGACCCGGGATAATTTCTCGCGAACTCGCCGGCTCTCCGTATCCGAATACTACGAATGTATTTTTTAATTTAATATCGTCAAAAAGTAAAAAAAAATTCCTTCAAGATTAGGATTTCGAGTAGGCGCTTTTAATCGACAAACGACATTAAACTGAAATTAGATAAAAGTATACTTTGTATAATAACGTCGGCGGTTTTTTTTTTTTTCATCGCTTTATTTGTGTTAATCATAATAAAAATATCAATACGATTAGGTCGTATAATGTAAGTTTTTAATAACATATTTTTATGGGCGAGTTGGTAACTCTGGACGAGATTAAAAATATTTATATCGAGACAACGGTCGAGCGAATAGCAAAAAAAAAAAACAAATTAATCGAAAAAATTTTCAATTAAATTTTTTTTTGTAAAATGTAATTATTAGTTACTACTCTGTTCGCTCGCTCGTCGCGTTTCAAACCGACGAAAACTCTCGACAACCCGATGAATTTACGTTTGTTTATTTCACTTAAAAATTATTCACCCAAAACTAAAACACAAACAAACTGACGACGACGACGAAAGTATGTTTAATCCGAAGATTTCGCCGCGCCTCAAGTCGAGAGCGCGTTGGCGCGAGTGAACCGACGCGTGCTCTCGATTGAAATTCTTCGGAATTGAATATACTCTCCGGCACAAAGACAAAAGTAAGCTGCTGCCGATCGAAAATACCGAAATGGGAAACACACCTATTCGAGAGAGAGAGAGAGAGCGAGTGAAATTTCCATACCGTTTTCCCTCTCCTGCGTCTCACTTTGATATCGTGTAATCCGCTATTTTCGCTCGTCGCGTCGAATTTTTCGCACGCGTAATTTCATTGTTGTCGCCGCCGACACGAACGATATCAACCCGTGTTTCAACGGCGGCGGTTGAATTGGAAAAAAAATAAAAAATAAGGACCGACTCCTCTTTAAGAGTAGTCGAACGATTAGCGTTCCAAAGCGTACGAATTTCGTCCTTAATTTTCGTCCCCACTAACTAAATGGTCTAATGGGGGTTGTTATCGCCTGCACACCCGGAAATTTTGGGTAAAATATATTCAATTTTCAGAAGACCCCCTCCAAATTCAACCACTGCGTTTCAATACTTTATCCTGCGCGCGAAAATCATTAAGAAAACACGACTCGAGCGCCGTTCATCAATACACACACACACACACACCAGTCGACCAGCAGCCCCGCCATACGCGCATAAATTATTATTTGTGCGAATTTACGCGTGCCCTCTCCTCTCTCGGGTGGAGCGTGCTCGCTCACAAAACGACGCGATCGAAAACATACGTTAAGTGTACTTTATATTTTATGTACGATATTTATTTACAAAAACCGATTTCCGCGTTCGTAAACTTTGTTGCGATATCAATTATCATCAGCTAAATTTTCAAAAAAAATTCGTGTAATATTTAAAGCGGTCGTGTTTGTATCTGGTCACGCAGTCGAAACGGTTACGACCTCTTTCTAATGATTATTTTTCATGTCATTTTTTCACCAACACATTGCCCGGATTAATCATTGATATACGATAGTTTATCAGTGGCGACGACGTGTTCGTTTCCGTGACGACGTTAATAAATTTGCAATCCGACTCAATCGTGACGTGTTTGATCGAACGAGACTTTCTCTGTTGTGGGGAAAAAAATCCATTCTCTTAAAAACCGGTTGGAATTAAAAAGATATTATTGGAAAATTGTGGACATTATTTTAATAGACTCGATTCCTGTTCGTCTCTTCGCAGACGATTTTAATTGGCACACTTATTCGTTTATGTTTGATACATAAGTTCGATTTTATATATTGTATTTATTTTATTTTTTTGAATTTCAAAGTACTTGGATTTTTTTTCCATAGTTCGCCTGCGATTGAAAATACATGAAAATAATATGACATTTTTTTTTTTTTTTTTTACGAGTTCATATAATATTGATTATATCCAGTTGCGCTTTTTCGACATAAACTTTTATTTACTCGCGTTTTTCTCCTCGCTTTTCTTTCTTTTTTGCTCTCATACTCCATATTTTTACAACCGCCGCCGCGGTACTTCTCCTTTACGGTTTATTCGATCGCTCGTTTCTTATCCGTCTGTTTACCTTATTTTAATTAATAGTTGTTTCTTCTGGGATGAAACGGTCTCGCTGCAGTATTGTTCTTCACGTTTATCCGTCCTAAACTATACGTTTTTTAATTGTTTTTTTTTTTTTGTCGATTCTGAGTGAAACGAGGAACCCATTGATTTTACCACGTTGTGTGTTTTTTGTTTTCGTGTGTATATATTTTTGTGCACTCAAATTTGATTATCAACTTCGGTGTTGATTTCTGGTTGAAAATCGTATCTAGTTGGTAGATTTAAAGAGGTTAATTATTCGTTTAAAAGTTGTGAGTGAAAAACTGACGAAAAACGGTAAAATTTACGGTTTTTTAATCTTTTTTTCTCTTGTCGCAACATAAAAAGTATTGATCTGGAAATTTTCACCGAATATTTATGTGACCGTTCTCTAGAGTTGATATAAATGTCAAAAGATTTTGACTTTTTTTTTTTTCGTCCTATTTTTAGACGTTTTAAGTCTTTGAGTTTTCTTAGTTTTTTCGTAAAATGTCAATAAAATAATTTCGCCTCGTCAAAAACTCTCGAGAATTATATTGGGAAAAGTTTCTTACAGTAGTTGATCTTTCTTGGACGAAAACGTTTCGAAAACACAATATAGTCACGAATATTTTTTTTATAAACATTTGAACAATACATTTTTTTTGAAATTTTATAAAAATCTGCAAACTTTTTGTAGTCGACTCTATCTTTCACTCAAAATCGTTTTTTCAAACTTAAAACACCAAATCGCCAATATCAATCGCCCATCGTCCGTGTCTTGTATCTCACCCCTTTGTCATATTGTTTTTACTTTGCCGTAGATTTATGAAATTATATTTTTTTAATGTTTCACCAAAAAAAAAAAAACGAGAAAAACATTTTCATTTTATTTGTCCACTATTTAAAAATTCAAAATAGCCAATTCGTTTATTTTTTTTTTTAAATCTATTAATTTATATTCATTATAATTAAAATGAAAAAAAAAAAGATGACGTTTCAATAAACAGTTGCCCAACACCGAGTTGTGACTCATACACGATCAATAATTATTACTCGATTCGTTTTGCAAAGACTTTGCGAACAAACGGCGATAATTAAATTATTATCAAAATAAATATTTGAAAAAATTACAGTAAAATATTATTCGGATACAAAACCCGTAAAATAATAATCATATAATACATCAATGACGTAACCGATTGCTCATGGCATATTTTAAAACGTTATATTTATCAATGTGATTAATTTTCGTTGAATCGGAAGACCGTTCTTCATGATATCGGTACTTTTTTTTTTTTCAATTAAAAAATAAAGCCAAGCCTGAAAACTAGTTTTCAAAACATTACGATTTCCAAGTACGAACATGTGGACAAACAGTAAAAATAACAATATGAAAAATTAGATTGGAATTAATATTATTAAAAAAAGCGGGGAGGAATAAAAACGCTCAAGGCACGGTGTGATTTTTATTTAATTTTACTTTAGAAATTTCGAAATTCGAAAACCCGACGAATAAATCTACCAACATTATGTTTACTACTTATCAACCGATCTGTTATGTATTAATATAAACGACTGTTTACGCCGTCGTCGTCGGGTCGATCGAAAATATCACAAAGTCGTCGTCGTCACTCTCGTCGAACCGACGACGACGGAAAGAAAATAATTTGAAATTAATAATTTAACGTCCGTCGTCCGAACTTACGTTCGGTCAGGAGAACGCCCGTTTGTGTTTTCATCATTTCTGTAAACCAGTGGTTCCAAACCTTTTTTATTCTACGCACCCCTTTGTATATTTTCGAAACTCTCGCGCCCCCCCCCCCACCTTCTATAACGTGAAAAATATATCACTTTTTTGTGCGCTTTACGAAGAAATTATAAAATATCCTGGATGAATTCGATTTTATTGACGATAATAATTATAATTTTTCATATTTTCCCTACATTTTAATACATAAAAATAATTTAATCAATAAAAATTGTATTTCGTAATAACTGCTTGCGCCTCCCCGGCAATGTGTACACGCCCCCCAGTTTGGGAACCAGTGCTGTAAACGATTTAATTTCGTTCTTTAAATTCAATCGACCGCCGCCGCCGCCGTCGTTTCCCACCGATCCGGCGAATCATATTTTCGTAACGAAACAATTTCACCCCATCGCGCCGTCAACAATTATTGGTATATCGAAAACGGACGAATCGATATCAAAGGCCAGTTTCTTTTCGATATTCTCCATTAAATCGACCGGATTAAATTGGCCGGCTTTAATCGTCGTTTATCACATAACTCGAACGTGTTTTATTCGCATTATTTTCGAGGTCGTTAAATCGTATCGCGATCGATCGGTATTATAACCATGTGGAATCCGCGGCAAGTCGAGTCTCTTTTTGATGTGTGCATCAAATACGTTTCCGCAGTGTATGCCAACATTGAAAAGTTCATTATTCGTTCCGAAATTTTGTTTTTCAGTGTCGTAGTAACGGCACAACGCACTAGATCTGACACATTCTTCTACGACGCGAAATACGAGCAGTTTTCGTCGTGGTGTCCCTCGTTAATTTATATAAAACTGTAAAATATTATGATTTTAAAGCTTCCGTGTTCGATCGGACGTTTCGCCCGGCGGCGGCGCTGTGATTTTTCCGCGAATTCCATTTCTAACAAATAAACATGATTCCGCCGCCGCCGCCGCCGCCGCCGGTACTTCGATAAATTGCATTTGCGCGACCCGCGCAAATCAAAGTAAAACTATTCGATTTGATTCGTAAATGGAATGATTCGCGTTGTAAAATAAACATTTCTCTCGTCATTTACATCAAAGAAAACGTCGAACGCGCCATGTCAAATGCTATATAAAAACAGACGATCATTAAAATTAATGCTCGCCAGCCCCGTAGTAGTATCGAATCTGGTCGAATCAATAGCGACGACATCAAACCCTATAGGCGTGTCTCGCGTTAATTTCTCGTAATAATACATTTCGACGTTCAAATATACATATTTTTGTCGGCGAGACGCGAATCTCGGATGAGATACAGATGATTAATGCCGATGAATTCGTATTTCAAAAGGGAGATAATTCGGCCCCGGAGTTTCAAAACTGTCCAAAGCACAACGGGGCTCACCGTTTTTATATCGACAATTATTTTATTACAACACAAAAATTACTACTACGTATAATAATTATTATTTATCTGACGCGTGCGACCCTTTCCGATCCCCTGCAGTGATTCCTCTATTCCCGTTGGAAAATCATAAGCGATTCCTTTTGAGGACGACAACGAAACGTCCGACTTACGTTGTTGATTTGAAATTCGATAGAACACCGTGTAAGTCCGTCGACATTCAATCGTCTAACGCTCGTGAGATTTTTTTTTGACACTTTCCAGTAATAATTTTTCAGTAAAGTTTTATCGATATTTCGACTATATATAGTAAATCGACAGATTCTCATGATTTTCCATTACGTCGCCCTCGTGCCAAAAGTGACCAACTGGTTTTTTAAAGTTTTGAGTAATGTCAGTTTAAAAGTTGAGCACTTCTTTAAAAATCGAGAATTTAACTGATGTTTATAAACTTGGTACCAATGAAACCGCAATAGTATACTTTACACTACAGTATACTAGTTTTACTCAATATTTATTACTATGATTACTAAATTATGAATTACTAAATAAATTTTATGGTAAAAAGTGACCAAGTGAAAACGGTTTTTCTTGGTCATTTAAAAAGTGACTAAGTCATAAGTATAATTCACTTGGTCATTATTTTTGTATTATGTTTTATATGGGTAATGCATTAATATTACAATCATTTGTATACAAAAACATTATTCAAACAACAAACTTGTTCATTTTATTTGAAAACATCATAAATTATTATTTTTTTTATTATTTTTAAACTATGAAATATAATAATGACCTTATTAAGAAATGACCAAGTGACTTAGTCAATTTTTAAACGTAAGAATTATATTGAAATGTTGGTTGGTCAAAATTAAGTATTCGGTGGTTCCTAAACTAATAAAGATATCACTTGGAAACTTTTTACGTATTTTCATAGGACCAAAATAAGACATCTTAAACATTTTTTTCACTTGGTCACTTTTTGCACATGGTCACTTTTGGCATGAGGGGTGTTTTGTGAAAACTTCAAATTAATTGAAATGACCCCGGGGCGATTCCGGTTTGAAAATAAATATTGCTGATATTCAATACTCCGACGTAAATATTATCGAATCGTGTGCACTTGAATAATTAGAAATCGTACTCGTTCTCTTACCATTGTACTCGGCAACGGAAAATTCGGGTAAAAAAAAAAAGCACGCGTACATTCTGGGAACAAGGTACTCGCAAAAAAAAAAAAAAACGTAACTTTTGATACACTACTCTCACGGCTATAATAACAAAGTAACAGAAAGGAAACATTTTCTTGTGGCCACTTTTTAGTGCACACATATGTATATAAACATACAATATGTAATACGTAAACGTACATTTCCCCCCCCCCCCCCGTAAACCAACATTATTCGGCAATAACCGCGCAACGTTAATAAAAATGTACAAAAGTTTTCGTGCCGGATGGTTAAAACTTTTTCACGAAACATGATTATTATTATTATTTATTTAACAAACACGGAATATTAATATCGCGCGACTATTGTTTAATAAATGTTTATATTTAACTTTTAAACAGTTTTATTATCCATATTGTGACGTATGTACGTTATCGAATCCCGCCGCCGCCGACTCGATTGTAAATTGTACATAAAATAAATTAATACACGGCGAACGCGTTTCGCAGTAACTCAATATCGTGTATAATACAGTAGTATACTGTTTTCGGGGGGCGGTCGGAGGCAGAGAAAACGTCGAAACGCGTTGTTCGCGGTATTCAAATTTCGGGCACAATTTTTTTCCTCGCACTCGATTCGTTTCTCGGAACCCGTGTGGTACGAGCAACGTTTAAAAAAAAAAAAAACCGAATATGATTTCGAAGAATTTCCCCGCTGTTGAACTCGAAACGTTGGTATAGAAAGAGTACCCACCTAAACATTTCACAGAGGAGTTGGACGAAATTCTCGGCGCGAAAGGTAAATTCTTCGCACGACTACTGTCAAAACCGAACCCGTGTTTTCGTCGCGACCGTATAACGTACGGAACAATATTTGCTCGGATATTCGTTCGAATCGCTCGAGGGGGCGACTCCGATAGTATTCGATTTGGAAAATGAAAAACAGCGTTTACCGACGCGTGTCGTCTTCGGAGCGCCGCGCCGCCGCGCCGTAACAGTATAGAGCTATAGTTGTTTTATATTGAAATAATTTAATTAAATAATATCGTTTATTGTCGTTTGACCAAAAAAAAAACACGACGACTAAAACCGACCGCAGCACATGCGGTATATAATACCCGGCACACGGTATCCACTACGTTTGGCGAATTTTAATGGCGCGCGGGAAAGTATAGAAATTCTGCTGGTTTCTAAAATCGTACGCGTACGATTTTATTTCAAAGTTTATTACGTGGGACGCGTAGTCAAATGAGAACGCGCACGGGGTTGTTTTCACATTACGTTGTCGATAGTTTCGTGCGTTTATTTATACACATGGGGCGTGTGGATAATTTTTCTTTTATAACTCGCCCCCACGCAGTAGGCGAACGAGACGGCCGCTCAGGACATCGATCTTGACTTTTTCTCCGTAAAATATACGTCACGTTACAACGGTATATGTATTTAATTTTATGAAAAAAAAAAACAACCAAACAACACCTTTTTAACGACGGTGAAGAGTATTTTTATTCTTTTACGTTTGCTTGCTGCCATGTTGATCGAATACAGGGTGGATAATTATTATTTGACGATTAAATGCCAAACAGGACCCGTCTTGGCTGGTACCGAATTGGTTCCCGTTTGAAAAAGGTTTTTTATTAAGTTGAGCTGAATTGGTTCCCGTTTATTTACGCACATTTTCCTTCCCAATTTTACAGGCTTAGGACTGTCAACTTAAAAGAAGGCTTGGTTAAAAATGTGCGTTAATGTGTGTTATAAAAAAAAAATGATATAATATATACAATTTTAAATCGTTGATTTGGAAGTCAACTATAGTCATCACTAGGTGTAGGTATAAAATACAAATAATAAAATATAATAAATACAATAATTATTTAAAACCGTTGATTTGCAAATTTAAAGCAAACTTTCTTTAAGTATTCAATTCGCGTAAGCTTCTTATTATTAGTGTACTCAGTCATACAATTTTCCAAGAATTTGTTATTTTTTTCTTGTTTGCTAGTAAGTTTTCTAGTATTATTACTTCGAAATTTAATATAATTTAATGTCTAAGAATACTATTTAAAGTCTCCATAAAATAAAACTTATTAGGATGGGCAGATGTAAATTCTTTATTCAGCTTTGAACGGAACGATTCGCAACAATTTATTGTTCTATCAATATTTTTGTCAAATCTAGCCCAAATTTTCGGTGGAAAGATACTGTCTGTCATTATGTATGCATACTGTCTAATTTATATTTTGTACGAAATTAAAAATTACCTGTACACAAACGGGAACCAATTCGGTTACTCCCCCCGTCTTATCGGTCCGACTGATCCCGCGAGTCCGGTGTCGATCGAAAACGTCGTCGTTGGCGAGCGACCGGAAAAAAGTCGGCGGCGGCGTCCCGTACGGAGAACGCATATTATGTTGTTTCGCCCGACGACGACGACGGTGTGACGAATCTCGAATTCTTCGAATTAATAACACTATCGCGAGCAGTGTCTCGGATATTGCGCGATGTAGTTAACCAGTTAGCCGTGCCAGTGGCGCGGCGGCAAAGAAATTCCGGACAACTATTCGGAGAACTCGGCGAATTAATTATTGACATTTCTTCGACAACAATGTGCGACGGCGGCGGCTCGTTTCGGCACGGAGCTCCGGGTGCCGCCGAAATGCGCGCCGATACGGTGGCCCAGGACGTCGAGTGTTGTAATGTGTTGATTATGCGTTTCAGATTTTCTAAAGTCTAGCACTGCTAGACAGTCACGATCGTTCACGAGAGGCTTGCGATATTTTTATCCGCATCGCTCGCCGCGGCATTGTACGTAAACGATCATATAATATACGAGTTTTTACGACGCTCGGCGCGGCGGTCCGAATGAGTTTTTTTTTCTTAACGGTCGCCAAGCCGTTCCGCGACCGCGTTATTGCGCTAAATCTCGTTTTACGACTAGCCAAAGTCCTGCGAGCCCGCCCGGTTTTAAACACGTCCGCGACGAATCAATCTCGAAACGCACTCGAGATATCGCACGTAATCATATAATTTAATTCGTACACCTATTATTATTATTATATACGAACGGCGGCGGCGGCGGCGGCGTATTAAACATTTTTACGACGAATTTATCGCTCACTCCGCGCGCGGTATTGGATTTTATTCGATTTCCGCGCTAGATTCGACCTACACATCCGCCGCCGCCGCCGACCCGAACGTAATAATAATTGCGCGTTTTAACGGGCCGCCGCGGCGTCGATCGAAAGTTTGAACGAATATTTGGGAAACTTCTCGTAAAAACGCGACCGCCGAAGTTTCCATTGTTCATATTATTATGCATGTATTGTATTATTATGTGCTCTCTCTCGCCGTGTGGACGGCGCGGCGGCGTTGTTCTCGTTTGAACGCGGCGATATAATATATATATATAATATACTCTCCGGTCCCGGAGAGCCCCCTCGAGACGAGAGCGTATGGAAAATAAAAATTCCTCTCGAGTCCTGTGCTCGGCGTGCGAGTCTCGCGCGCAAAGGACGAAAACGCGAGATTGATATTTTTCTACTCGCGTCCATCTCTCGAGATACGACGACGGCGACTCGTGTCCGTCGTTTGCTTTTCGCGAGTCACGTACTTTTACGATTATATAGATGGAACAATGCGAACACAATAATACGCAATCGCGTGTTTTCATCATAGTTCTCGGTTTTTCTTCCGCCCGCGCTCTCGAAGTACACTCGTCGAGCACAAACGAAAACTCGCGAAATTCCGTCTTCTCGAGTGCCGTCTTATCTCGCCGATATCGCGAGGCCGGCGATTCGTTTTTATAACCGTCTCGTATTTTATTCGACACGTCTCGACGCGACGCAAAGAAACCCATTCTGTCGTGCGACAACGATCATAAAACGCCGAGTATTTGTTTTACACGATCGCCGGGGAGGAATCTTGATGAATATTACTTTTTGGAAATATGCTCGCTCCGTGACGGTATATTACCGACAGGAGGATGCGTTCGGTGACCGAAGACGATGGATGTCGCACTCTGGAAAACCAGAAATCTCGTATTCTACGCAAATGTCGAGACTCAATTGGAATTTTTTATTATTTACACTACGGAGTAGTAATGAAAAAAAAAAAAGAAACGTTTACTTGTAGACTGCAAATTGTTTTGTATAATTCAACACACTTTGATGATAATCATTCTTTAAGTGCGTCTGTTTCCTTTTTTTTTTTTTTCTTTCCGTAAAACATTCATAACGAAACAAACGATTCGTCGGCTTACTCGGCGGCGTAACAAAAGAGAAACATTTCAATGTCCAACTCTCGTACTGTTCCGTCCGTGTCCGTCTTTGTGAGTCTCCAACAAGTGTTGAAAAAATGGTGTTTTTCGCGATATAGTTGAAAAATTATGTTCCGCGTGTTTTTTCGACTATAAATTTGATTTCGTCGAGACTATAATCTATATACGTACACCGACCCGCGAACTAAAAAATTCGTTTCGGCGTACTTATTAGAGTTTATCATATTTTTATTTTATTTTTTTTTTTTTACTAGTCGACGAGTGTAAGTCGCGTTGACGTCACGTCATTGGTAATATAATAGTACACGCGAAAACACTTATCCGCGGACACATAATGGCGGTGGTACCTATATGTCGGTATACTTTATTCTTCGCCAGACAACAAGCGCGGCGACAGTGTCGTCGTCGTCGTTTTCAAGAACAACGGATCAATAGGAACATGCTCTCTCTCGGAAGCCAATTATTATTGTTCGGATAGAAAGTCTTCTTTTCCAAACTCGTATAACTCGGGGGGGGGGGGGGGGCGAAGGAGCGACTCGAGTAGGTATACGTTGTTTACACATACTCGTACGAACTATAATAAGTGATCCTGTATCATTGTGCGATCACATTCCCGGAACGACCGAGTCTCTTGACCGTTTTCCGCCGTGAAAACATAATGCTCGGCGTACTATTATTATTATTTTATCATTCTATAATTTAATATATATATATAAAGTTGTACTTTGCGCATAAAAAATAGTCAAAAGTCCCCGCCGGCGAGTTTTATACGGAAAGAATAGTAACGATTTATTTTATACCCGAAATCAAATTAGCCGAATATTTTCAAAGCGACGACGACGTGTAGATATTGCTCTACATAAATTTCGAGTTTTTTTTTTTCCCCCGTCCCGTTATAGATAGGACCACATTTAGAGGGTGTAAAGGGGACTACAGTCGCCCCGCCGACGACTGCCCCGAGCGTCAAAATTTTAACGGCGCGATATTTATAAACGGCCTTCACGACGGTTCACTATATAGTCGACGACGAGATTTTTTTATAGCCCGGTAGATTATAAAACTTTCTCCCTCCCCCGGGTGGATTTGGGCGCGGGGTGGTTGAGTTTGTTTTCTTTGAGCTGCGAAATTCCTAAATTCAACATCCACCCCGCTCAGGGGTTGAACGGGGACGAAATCTCGTCCAAAACGATCTGATGATAATTTTATAATGTTGTCGATTATTATACTTCTTAACCGAATTAGTAAAATATTTTCACAATATTATGTGAAGAGAATTGACCATAATACGCCGAGAGAGTCGAATATTATTATATTTTATGCGAAACAATAGGCTTTATCCCGTTTTCTACTAATGAAAAATAAAAAAGCGAAATTCTACTGTTTATCAAATCAAACCGTAACGAAATCGATTCGTTATGTTTTTCCTACGAAAAAAAATTGTCTCGATGAGTTAATTTAGTTATTCTTTCGCTCGAGTAATAAACTTTACGTAACGAACGCGCTTGTATCGTCATACTTCTTAATTCGATAACCAAGTGCCTATATAATATTTATATTCCGTTTTTTTTATTTTTTTAATATTATGTTTTTATAAAACATAACAATTACTTTAAGTGCTTTTTCACATACGTCGTGTGTAATTTATTTATACTGTCTGTATAATATAACAATATTATAAATTTGTTTTGATAAAACGCTGCCCGATAAAATCCCGTGTAATTGGAAACAATTATTAACAAATTAAAAGAACGCTATTTATTTTTTTATTTTTTCCTACGTTTTTAATTTTACTAAAGTCTAAATCTTACTCGTCAAAATATTATTCTACATAATTCAGCCGTACCTAACAAATAAGTCGCCTACAAAAGAAAAAAAAATGGTAAAAACTTTTCGACGGACGTAATATTTCAACGCTCATCTCTTGAACGTGGATTTTTCGAAAAACTCCTCCGTTTTCACAGTTTTTACAAATTTCTTCCGACACTCGAGTCTTCATTTAAATTTTCAAACGATGACAATTATTCGTTTAATCTCGTCGGTGCTCTCTTTTTTTGTAAAGTACACATAAATTACGTGCGTGTGCATAAAACTAAAGTAGATAAAAAAAAAAAAAAACGTCCCAATTGAATAATTATTCAACGTGTTAGTTATATCACATAAATAAAGTTATAATCATCGGTAATGCGAAATTTAAAACATAATTAGAACTATTAAAAAAGGGGAAAATGTTCAAACCCGAACACGACGTTTGTAATTCGATCAAAATAAATAATATAAACGCGATATTATATATATATAAAAAAAAAAAAAAAAATCGAAGAAATCTCCATTTGATAGTACGGTGAAAACTTCCGAGAAAGATCAAAAAAATAAAACGCCAATCCCGTTTCCAGTGTGTTCGGTCTCTAATAACGAAATGCCGTTTTGACTTCAATCGCCCCCCGAGTTTGAAATAATTGAACAAAGTTTAAAATCAAAGCATCGCCTTTTTGTAATTTAATCAACTTTCATGCGCGCAGGATCGTGTTACACACAAGCTTGGACTTTTTTTCAAACCATTTCGAACCGTGAATGAATTTTTATCGCGCAAAGTCGGGAAGAACACTCGTGCAAACATTTTAATCGAAAGCGTCGGATGTCGTCACTCCTCGGCCAGCAGCAAAATAACGTCGCAGGAAACTTAAGTCTCGCGCGTTTTGTTTAAACAAAACGGAACAAATGCAATTCCTCCGAAACGCACTGTATTTTTTTTTTATTTTTTTTTGTTATTAATACACAAAATATATTCAAATCGAACTTAAGTACATATATATTTTACGTCTCGGAAATAATAGCTTTTCCCGTCATGTTTAGATTTCATTGCACGTATCTCAATAATGGTTGTTTAATAAAGCCACGTCGATCGCGGGACCACGGGTAATACTTTTGTGATTACGGCACGACCGGTGAAGGTTGCAAATGGAGAGAATATACGCCGCCGTTTTTTTCCGATATTTATTTCTTTTCTTTTCTTTTTTCCTTTTTTTTTTATCCCTTTCTTTATACTCTAAGGTTTTCTTCGTGTGCTCTAAAGTCCGCGAGAATTTATTACGCACCTTAACCGAAAGCATAAATTTCCCAAACATCCGCTGCTCGAGTTTCTAAACATCAGCGCGCGCGCGCGCGCGCGCGCACACCGTTTTTTCCACGACACTTAAAATTATGTTTGTTGACACGTGATATTTAATAATAATAGTACGTACAAATACACACAACATAATACGATTACACGCATACACTTTATTTCTACCCGGCGCGTGTATACACTCGTGACAAACTTCTCCGATTTTTCCCCTCTTTTCTGTTTCCGGTGAAAACCGTACGACGACGACGACGCATTATATATTATAAATGTCACGTTCTTTAAGGAGAATCGCACATACGTCGTCGTCCGACGGTAAATTATAGCCGACGACGTCGTTATATTATTACAGTAACCTGTCGAATCGTTTTTCTAATACCTCGCGCCATTATTTACCCGCCCTTCGGACCCGTATCATAAATTAATATTTTAGAATATCGTCGAATTTCTAATTTGTTTGTATGACCTATCAATCTACGTCTCGTCAATTGCGACGGCCCGTTACGCCGCGTCACGTTGAAAAAAACGCGTGCGGTCAACGGCGATGATTATTACGCGTTCGATAATATCCCGAAAAAGCGTACGATTCCGTTCGCATGAAATCACGTGCGTCCGGATTAGTGGGGGGGGGGGGGAGGAACGCTGTTGAAAACAAGTAGGACACGGGATTTACGAGGGCGACGAGAACCGACTACTTGAAAAGTATTTTTTTTCGTTTCTCGTTTCCGAGTTTTGGCGCGGCGTGTTATAAACGTTTTCCCAAATTATGCGCAATCTGTTCCGCTCGGATGACGATGCGCGTTTGTTTTGTGTGTACGACACTCGTACGCGGAGAACAAGTTAATCCGTTAACTTTTTATCGGATAGTGTATAGTTTCCGCGGCCGTTACGCGCGACGACGTCGCGACGTCGGGAAAATGTACGTTTCGAAAATCACTGGAAAAACTATCGACGGAAAGCCAGCCAGGAAAGAGAGTCCAATCCCCAAGCCAACACTTTTTATCTCGTTCGGACGCGTTTATGGCCGAAAAAATGTTTATTGACCGAGAAAACTACACGCATAATCGCACGTCGCGGCGGCACTGCCCGCCCGTCTTGTTTTTGACGACACGAGTTGTCCCCCCATCCGTCGCGTTTCAGCTGCGCCACGTGGCTCTTAATAAACAACTCCATCAATCAATGGCAAAAGCTTCCGAGGTTTCTTCTCTCTAATTTGTGAGCCGACCTATAAATATATAAGGCACGTCGAAGCGAGTTCTCCGTTCTGCTGCGAGAGCCAATTACGTCATCGTTATCGTATTATTACCGTAAGTTTCGGAAGCATCACGGGCGCCGTCGTAACGTGCGCGCACTGGCTGTTATTAATTTCGCGGACGTAAATCTTCAGCGAAAAGTCGACGACGACGGGTTTGCCGTATATTGTATATTTTCCGCGCACAACTTTTCGCCGGAAAGTATATTATATAAGTCAGTGATAATAATAATGATTTCGACACGTTTACATTGTTGAATCGCCAAGGCGCGACTCGAGGAGAGGGGGGCCGGGGGGGCACTACACTCGTATAGTACAAACGAAAATTATTAATGAAAACAAACTGGCGGAGAGAAGTTTATGGAGTTCTCCTCTTTAGTCTATTTTCGTAAACACAATTATTATTATCGATGTGGTATAAAAACAGAAAAAAACGGTTCGCTGTAATAATAATAACCGTTTGGCCAGGTATTAACTATTGTCTTTTATTATACTGCAAACGGTTTCATTCGTCATTTTATTTCTATATCACAAAAACAAAGAAAAGAAAATCGATAAGAACAACTGCTATAATGAATTCGTCCGTCTATAAATGGCTTTTAATAATTTTATTAGTTTACATTACTTCACTGTGACGAAAGAAAAAATAAAAGTGACGATCGAACGAAATCGGTCTGCTCGAACGTCGTTATCCGTTGTAGTGCCGTAGTCTCGAGCCCATAGGTCGATCGGTCGTCTCCGCGACACTCCGGTGTCGCGTATCCACCTCGGAATGTAATGTTCGTTTTTTACCGTCTGCCCCCGAGATCGCCTTCGTCCGACGCGCAGCAACACTTGCGCCGCTCGTGAAAAATCCTCGAGAAACGGGGCGCAGTAGTCGGCGGACAAACAATAAATATAATATGTATGTGGACATTCTATACGAGAATATTATTGCAAATGGGTTTTCTGAAACGTTCGTCGTGCCACCCAATGCCAGGTCCGAAAAATTAAAACAAATGCGCGATCCGAAATCCCAAACATTTCCCGAACGCCGCCGCCGCCGCCGTCGCTCGAATACATATTTAATGAACATTATTCAAAATACATACATTAATTGCGAATAACGAGTGAAACCGACGAATTAAATGGCGATCAGAAAAAAAAAGAAGACAACAATCAACTTTTTATACCCTATTTATTTATTTATAAATGCATTCCCAAATCAGGTATGTATAGATTACCGCGATGTCGATCGAATTCGATACATTTGCAAAACGTATCGAGCTATAGATCGATGTCGCGTTCTACAAAAAACGATTCCCATTGTCGTCTTTTTCGGAGACCGTTCAGAAGCTACGAACCTATTGTCTTTATACCAGTGACAGCGTCCGAATAACGCACGAAGGAAACAAAATGTTATCGACAAAAACGATCTATTAAATTCTTCTGTTTTTCACCAAATCACTTTTGCCGTTTATTTTTCATGATATTTACGCGCGCGAGTATGATTATACGCGCAGTGATTTAAAAAAATTGTTCTCGGACACGTTTGTACCGGAAAAATCATTATTCGCTACACGTGATATCACGCGCGGATAATGAAATATTATAGATATCTCGAGACTCTAAATGACTTTAAACTACACGTTTCTACCGAACGTGTTCACGTATGAGTCAAGTGCGGCGCGTATAAACAATAATTATGATTTGTAAAGTTTGAGCCGGAAGACGAGGTTAATTGAGGATGAGTGTTATGCGGTAGGACTGTTGTAGTGCGTATATTTGGAGGGGAAAACTTTTTAACTAAAGTTATTTGTGCGCTATAGATAATATACGTATATATAAAGTAGGCGAGAGCTGTGTGAAACGGACGGGTTTCGTTTTCACCTTTAAAAACAACAAGTTACGCGCAAACTACTACTCGTCCGCGCGTTGTCTTAAAAAAAAATAGTGTCGACGATCGCTAATAGGACGCGGCGGCGGCGACGACGATGAATCGTTCGAGTCTGACGAAAGTATTAAAACGTAAAACGCTGCGTCGAATTTCCAATTGAATAGTGCCGCCTAGATGCGCGATATTTCCCGGAATAAACCAAATAAACACTGACGAAACGCATTTTTATTTTCCTCTCGCCGCCGCCGCCGCAACGTTATCTTATTTCTAATTACACAAATAATCATTTATAACCTTACACGTCTTACTATAACGCTGTACGTAATATTTTACTATATTTTTATGTTCCTAGTCGTTTCGAAAATGAAATAATATCGTTCTGAAATCGACTGTGACGAACTACTGTTCGTTTGCGCGGACCGTTTGAATAACAATATCTAAAAAGTTTCGAGTGAATTATATTATTGTTAGATAAGCGTAATCCAGAAAGGCGAAAAGAGTTGAATATTTTATACGTAGAAATAAATAAAAAAATAATAATTGTAAATTGTATTTTAATTGCGATTTGAAAATTGTAATTCCGGCGTCTTTGATCTCGTGCCACGAAAACTTATTATTATTATTATTCAATCCCTGGGAAGAAATTAACCGGGACGCTGTGCCTTTGATGTAATTACTTGATTTATTATTTTGATAAAAAAAACAAAATCAACTCGGCTCCTCTCTCTCTCTCTCTCTCTCTCTCTCTCTCTCTCTCTCTCTCTCTCTCTCTATCTCTCTCTCCAGTCGAACGTGTCATGTAGGCATCTGAATCGTCGCATGCGGAAAACCACCTGAAAAGCGTTTTATGTAACGATAAAAAAAAACACACACACCCGAGAGTCTGCTTGGATGCGTCTTAGACCCAAAACGGAGTCGATAACATCCATAACGTTTTAAATTAAAAATTACCGCGCGAACAATCGCCCGAATAAATATATACCTTATATACGTCGAGCGCTCGAAACCCGTATAATCCCGGAGACTTTGCAACGGAAACATACTTAATAAAACTGTAAAAAGGTAGTAAACAAACCGCGAGCTCGCACCCCCCGAATATTATTGCGCATCTCCAATAATCGAACGATCGTTTTTTCCTCGGCGACCGCGCGACGGTCTCTGTGAAAGAAAACAAAACAGTTTCAAAGAAATTATAAACCAACGACGACGCGACGCCGCGGTGTGCAAACAGTATTGTCGCGCGCTAAATCGAATAAAAAGATGAAAATGTGTGTACAGGTGGCAAAACATAATATTGTTTAAAAACCAAACGCGAATATTGTTCGACTCGTGTGGTCTTGTGTTCTATTCGTCAAACACACGGTATCTCTGAATTCCGAAAACATAACCGAAGACGAGTGCGGAGGATACTATAATAGTTGTTTGCGACGGAAAATTTCAAAAAGAAACGAGTGCAAAACGAACGGAGATTTTAATTTCAACTTTTCGTTCCGCCGCCGGCGGCTTTCGTAAAGACTAAAATAATCACGTTAGTTTCATAACGACCCCGAGATAATTAGCGAAACCCGTTGTTTTTTTTTTTTTAATTAATATACGCGTGAAATATACAACGTAGTAATACGCACTAAAACCGAACCGAATTTGCATTTAATCTACTTGATATCATATCGATCTAGAGTCTAGACCAACTATAAATTATAATAATTATCAAACGTTTAAATCTTTTTGTTTACAACGAACTTTTAATAATTATCATGAGTAGTGTATATTTTATGCCGAATGACTTAAAGTGCTTCGCGAATGATTATATTATATTATAAGCAGTTAGACATTGTATAAGTTTCAACGAATAATGTAAATACACACAACAGTAAGAACTAATTGTGAGTTTTTAATCGTTGTTATTAAATATTTACCGGTGTATAGATTTATCGCAATAGTTTTGAAAAAAAAAAAAACAATACAAACGAACGCTTTGAAGTCCAAAACCGTGTTTTAATAAGTCGAATTCTGTTTTATAAAAAAAAAAAAAGGTTTACGATATTAATTATTCGTCAAATCATTACACTTACAACACATTATATCATTGTGTATTGATTACTCATTGTGTTTTATAACTCAATGTGACTCGTCGTTATCGTAACGTGTATCTGTGCATAATTATTATACGAGAGCAAAGGTTTCGACTCGACTCGTAACCTATTTGTCATGAAAACAATTACGGGGCCAATTTCAAGTGAATAAAAAATGTGATTGTGGTGGTTTTAATTGAACAACAACGCAGTCTACGACGACGGGAAAGTGTGATGTCGTTGTTTTTAGAAAACAATACTACCGCTGTAATTATCGTTGTTTACGCTATCGGGGCTGCGCTATGAGAGTATAAGTTTCATAGTTTCAACTTGTAATGCTTGTATTATTTTTATATTATCATACTAAACATTTTGTTAATAATAGTTTTGTTGTGCGCGGTGTAGAAAGTTTTAAATTATCAACAATAGGATAATATTATGTTTTATATTGTTATAATATCATATTATATAATTGTCTTTAATATTATTACCCGCGTCGGGTCCGAAGGGAACGCGCCGCCGCCGACTCTTTATATTGTTGTTCACTTGCACATTTATCATATCTCCCTCTCGCTCGGTCCGACGAAATAATGCCCGGCTAAAAAATATATTGTATTTTGTTGTTGAAAACGAGTTTTAATTTTCGCGTCTCGGTGTATTTTGTATTAACCAGACGACGACGACGACGACGACGACGCGACGGTATATTAAATAATTATTGTCTCCTAATTCTTTTTCGGCGACGAAAACAACGCGCCGCCACCAACGAAACGTGTTAACGCCCTTATTTTTAAGCCATTTCGTCCGTTGTTTGTTATCTACCGCCGAACAAAACACAAGTGAAATCATCGCACCACGATCTGAATAGAAAACTCGACGATAAACGCCGTTACCGAATCTGATGGCAGGCGGCGACTCGTAGAGATCGACGAGACACGATGCGTAGTACTAGAGGGCGCGACCGCACACTTTAAGTTTGAGCACCAAGCCTCAGGCTTTTGTTTGGTGTTCAACCTTACAGTGAGTGGAAGCACTCATAATCGACAGTGAAAAACGAAGCGTGTGTACGTTTAAATTTCGTTTTGTGTTTTTACTTTGTCTAAAAACTAAGCTCCCGGAATATTATATTAGTAAAACATTTTTTGTATACTTTGGTTTTTTTTTTATATATATATTTTCTAAAGTATAAAATTTGAAGAAATTTAAATGTTGTATACGTATTATTGTTTTATAAATAGTCGGATATTTTTAGCGATGTAAATGTGTGTTGTTTTAAATAAATTTAAGTACGCATAATAATAGTGATAGTGTGCAAAAAAGTAGTTTATAAACTCTCTATCTGTTCATGACATAGTCTTACAAGTATTACGGTTCAAATCGAAAATGTGTTGATTTTTTTTTTTTTTTTTTCATTGTAAACACAACACGTTTGTGTATTTTACCTCGCGATGGAAAAAAATCCTATTAATATTTTAATTAAATTCCGAATTCGAATATTCTTCGCACAGCAATAGTTATGAATGTTTATGTATACGTATTTACTATACTCGGTAACCCGTTGGAATATTTATCGACTGTATTTACACATTGATCGAACGTGAGATTCGAAACAATCACGTTTTTTTTTTGTTTGATATATTATAATTACTTTGCTGTACGAAATGGATAAATATAATATTTTCCGAGGCCCTTTTTATCAAACGGCGGCGTTGAAATGATTACGCGAGACTATTACAAAATTAATTTCACCCGAACTAAAAAAAAAAAACTAAACTAACGAGAACGAAATCGTATTGTTAAATTTAAAAGAAAAAAAAATTGTTATAATAGTATCAATTATTTATCAGCCGCCATCGATCACTGGTCGATAATTATTAGGTTTTTTAAAACAGAAATATTAAAACCGTAAATATATTATTTTATAAACTCTGAGAAACCGTAACGGATATATAAATAAAAAAAAAAAAATTATTACGTTTATAAACAAACGTTTATTTGGAGGTATAATATTAAATATTATATTGTACTCTCGTAAGTTATTTGCTAATATATTTTTATTTATTTATTTATTTTTTTTGTTTTTTTTTTTTTGTTTTACGCTAAATATTATCAAATTATGTCAAAGAAAAATACATATTTATTTTTCAGTACGAAAATAAATAAAAGAATGTTCTTAAAGTTTCTAAAATATTAAATTGTATCGATTTATACATAAGTAAATAAACATATACAATATGTATACATACTTTGTATAAAGTAATTTGGTCGATGTCTTTAGTTCGAATACCGAAACTTGAAATTCGAAATTAAACTCAAAATGCCCCGGCAACTTTATTGAACTTTTTCATTCGATTGGAACTTTTCCCAGAAATAAAACTCGAAAACACGAAGATGCTTTTTCTTAAAAAAAAAATAAAAATAAAAATAGGTAATACGAACGATTCAAAACTGAACTAATAAAAAACAAAAAGGTGAAGTACAAGACGACTCGCATGAGATACTGGTGACGGGTGATTAATACGTATACTGGTGGTGAATCGGTTAAATGTACTCTTTGTCGAACGCGAAAAGTCGACTGTAGACGTGTTATTTTATACATATTAGAAACACAACGAATTTGTCTAAAATCTCCCGTTACGTTTTCGATCCTTAAAATATTGAAATTGAAAGTTTTACGAACGTTGTGACTACAAAAAGTTTACGAGTAATTTCTCGAGTTTTGTCAAAATTCAAACTTCAAACGCTGTGTGTGGAATTACGCCCATGGTTTTTTTTTTTTCATATACAAGTTAGAACAATGTATGAGAAACTTTGTTGTTACGTTTTTAAGTTATTCGGCTCGGAGAACAATGTTTTATTGAAATTCTACGGAAGTAAAATGAGAAAAATTAAAAACGTCAAATGTCCATTAAAACAGCACGGAAATAGTGAAAACTCTTTCAGAAAATTTCACCGACTCTAGAGAGTAATACAGTAGTTATATATAAATAAATTCGGTGAAAATATTCAAAGTCCCTACGGTCATTGTTTATTTAGTAATTTTTTTCTACTTCGACCCGGAGAGACGCAATTTATAAGATAACGAGGAACGGTTAGCATTTCCAATTTTCATATTTATGCCCTCGGACGAGGAGGGGGAAAAAAAATAAACGTAAAACAATAATGTTTCGCTTATTTTCTTTCCACAACAATTGAATAAGTAAAACACGATGGCCGTGTAACGACTGAACTTGAGTGAAGAATTTTTCAACAGACGTTTTTTCCTATGCCAACGAAGATTTTATGATTAGTGAATTTGTTATCAATGCGAAAATTTCAATTATCGAAGTGCCCGTGCAGATTTGATGGCGATCATTTCAAACGAGTCAAATGTCTGCTCTCGATTTTGCCGTTTTATCAAAAGTCACCAAGAGAACATAATAATAATAAACTGAGAGGCCTGCCTTCGGTAAATCCATGTAGGAATCCCTAAAAATCTATAGCGCCTCTAATTTTTCAATTTAAACCGTGCTCGGAGGAAGCGTTGAGATTCCTGCGCGAAAAAGAAATCCTCCGTTCGTTTCACTCGTTATTCGTTCGACCCCGAAGGATTCGCAGTCGATTCAACGCGAATCGCTCTCAAATGAGATGATATTCTTCTCTACGAACGGGGGTGGTCGGGGTCGAGTTTTAAGTGCCAAGACGTACAAAACCGAGATAACAGCTAACGTTCTTAATAACAATACGCCCCTTTTTCTAAGAAGGAGTGGGGCAAACGACGAGACCGTTTACGCGCGTTTTTATACATTTGTGTGTGTGTGTGTGTGTGCTATAACTGTCTCTCTGGTTTCTGTTTTCTCACGAAACGTTTTTAATTGTGACCGCGACCAAACGAGACAATAGCGCCCCGGATTGATCGCGAAGTCGGCGTCACAACAACACCAGATGACAAAAAGCCGTCGTAAAGTCGACGCAGGTCGTTAAAATTGTGCGTGAGACGACAACAACCGCGGCGCGCAACAAAACACCGCTGGTTTCGGCTTTCAATAGTTGAGAAAACGACGCGACACAATCGTCCTTTGCCGCCGTCGTGAAGGCCGCGGTCCAAAATATTATCTCTACGTCTTATAATTATTATTATTATTATTATTATTATATCGAGAATAACCCGGGGACACCGCTTTAACCGCCGCGAGGATTTGTCTGTGCGCGTGCAACGGAACTCGACACTTTAATTAAAACCGTGTGTACACTCGACGCGTGTGTGCTGAAGATTTAACGGCACCATACTAGCCCTCGCCCTGAGAATGTGCCGGATAACGCGCGCGAAATAGAACTAACGCGTGTCAAACGATTTTCGATTGTACCGAAACGCGAAAATCACGTTTCGATCGCAAACTCTCCGGAGTTTTATGATAATATTATTATCGTATTTAATTGTTGTTTTTCTTACCTTTGAGTTTTCGTTTCATGGGATTCGACGTCGCGATTGCAGTTCGATTTTTCGGTTTCCGCCCAACGCGAGACAGTCGTTTTGAAAACACAAAAAAAAAAAAACACTCGGATTTACAATATTTTAATTTTAAAGAAGACTTTAACGTTTTATCGAGTACATTTTTATACGTCTTGTATGGACTCAGAGAAGAACACGGTCGAATAATGTTCTATCGGTTTAGCTTTTGCGTCGGACATTTCGGCGTTTCAAAATTTTCAATCGTCGTCGAGTATAATATTACGGTTGCCTGAGGGATGTCGTCACCACCGCCGTGAGCGCGCACGTACGGGTCATGTAACAAATAAACTACATTATTTTACACAGAAATTCGCATACGATTGCCAAAATGAAAACCTACCCGAAAACGGAGTCGAGTTTATCAAATTGATATCTTTTGTTTGTTTGTTTGTTTTTTTTTCGGACCTCGCGAACGCAATAAGGGGGGAGAACCGTCGTCCGCATACGCGAGGGTTACCGCGGGAAACAATTATTCCTCGACAATTCCGTTTAATTGGACGCGCAGAATGTGTATATATAATATATTACAGTGTGTACATGCGTTTTCTATGCTTTGTCGTTTTCCGTTTTGCTTTTCGGCGAATCTCCTGCTGCGTGTGCATCATTTCCGTCCAACCGCTCATTAGAAACACAAACACACACAAGCACACGCGAGCGCGCGTCTGTATTATATTATACTGTCTAATCGTCTTACCCGCAACGTAAACCAAAGACAAAATAAACTTCACACACACACACACACACACAAACTACGTGCCAAGGATAGCGCAAAGAAAAAATTCACCGACTATATTAAACGACGTATTCTCATAATATAACGATCCAATATTACGTCTTTTACGTCGATTTTCACGTTTAATAAAACGTAATAAAACTTATGGCTTCTCTTTTTTTTCTTTTTCTTTTTTGTTGAACGCATATATAAATATATACGTATACACGTGAGGCGTGGAGACGTTTACGATTTACAACCCTCTTTTTCTCTTGCGACGTATTGTGACAACGGACAGACTAGAGAAATTATTATGACAAGAGACCGTAATATAGGTATTATTTTCGTAAACCGTAATGTCATCGGATTATCACGTCCGTCGTGTCGCCGCCGCCGTTACGATGTGAAAATAGTTTACGTCGTCGTCGTGCTAGTAAACATATACTGGGTGTTCCGCGAGAATTCGGTAATCGTCGTCGAGTTTCCCCCTGTAACACGAATATGCCAATGTATTAAAGACTGTCGAATTTGTTATTACTAATTTTTTAAAACTCACTCGACTAGTATGAGATTACTGTGATAGATACCATTAAAATAGATAAATCCTACTGAAGTGATGCAATATATCGATAATACTTATTGTTATTGCTGCTCGCGAAGACTACGATCATAGATTTACACTTGTGTGGACAGTGGCCCTAAGTAAACCTAAAACAACAACACACATTATCCCTCGTTACCCTCTTTATCCGATAATATTTAAAATTTATATTACGCCCGTAGATGGGTTGATACACGGCACACGCGCGTGCACTTTTTTATGAATACGACATTATAATAAAATAGTTGGAACGCAACGACTATAAATTATATAAACATCGCAACTGTACGGGGCATAAGTATATACACATTGATTTTTAAAACAATAAGCGGTTCGATAACAACGGATACCCTGCAGAACTAATTTATTAGCGAAACGATTAATTACACGATAATATCTCGAAGAAATGCAATTTTTATCCTCAGTTTTTCGTTTGTTTTTTTTCAATTGTTTACGTTTGGGAAAAAAAATATTGCCTCAAATAATATATTATTATAACGTGAGTAACGACTGACCAATGAGACTGATTTGTGGATGCGTTTGGATTTCTCGTTCTCGGTTTGAAACTAGATTCAGGTATTCATTATCAGAATATTTTCCGTCGAATTACCATTTTTAACGTAAACGTTCGATTCGTTTTTATGACGAAAACGTGAGTCAATATATACGTATTATCGTAATTCATAATCGAATAATGATTTTTATACTAATATTCCTCCTTGTGTTTATTTTTAATGTTTATTCGTTTTTGATATTCTCGGCGCAAACGGATGTGAAGTTAATAATACGATATAAATGAAATATAAACAACCGTATAACGTTTAGATGAAAAAAAAAAAAAAATTAAATTAATTTTTCCCCTATTGGTTCTTATGAATTTGTAAGTGAATTTGTTTCGCCGCGTTTTATTCCGGTCGTTGTAATTATTATTTTATCGATAGTATTATTATTTGAAAACAAAAACTCTACGTCGCGCGTCGTCGTGTGCGGAAACCGTGTGAGGATGTCTGGTCGTGTTTCGGCGGCCGAATAAAAATAATTCGATAAGAAACACACGCGCGCGCAAACGACACGTCGCTAAAAATGATATACTACAGTGGTTTCGTGTCGGTAAAGTTAACGTTTCCAAATGGATTACTCCCGTGGACATTTCGCGGTTGCGGGGGCGGCGGCGGCGGAGGAGGTATATATAGAGTCGTCTGACGCGAGTTCATCTTACACGGTGAAAACGATCCGGACCATTTGTATATAATATTGTATAATGTTATTACGAAACCGCGCGGGACTCGGCATCTCCGGAGCGTCGTCGTATTGTTTATTTTCTGGAAACCGCTCTGCGCGATTGGTCCGCGATAATCAATCTTGCTCCTCCGCGTAATATTATCACATCAACCATACCTACCGCGTTTAATATATATATATATATACGTATATATACTAGCTGACCCGGCAAACGTTGTTTTGCCATAATATATTTCCAGTGAATTTTGCAGTATAAAAAATAACTGACTTATTGTAAGTGCGTGGCGACGACGGCGTCTACGATTGAAAGAGAAATGGTGCGCGCACGCACGCAATTTCGGTAAAGCGGCCCATAGATGTACAATATTATTGTACAACCATCGAGTTTGTGCAATTAAATTGAGTCGTGTAGAGCTAATATTGATGGTTGTACAATCTATAACTGACGACTACGTTACTGAATACTGCACAATATTACCAATATACGGCACAATATTTTTCGAATTGCACAATATATTTCAAACTTTTTTGATTTCGTACAATATATTGCACAACTCTTCAATATTAACTACACACGATCAATTATATTGTACAAACCCCGATATTGCGCAATAATATTGCACGTCTATGGGCCGCTTTAAAGTTATGTAATAATATATGACGTTGCGAAATCCATACCTTTTGCGTAAACGTCGTCGTCGGGTTTTCGCTTTAAAATTGTATACGCCTATCGAGCCCATCGACCAATGACTATAGATTTGCCTGCGATCGAATTCGACCGGCCAATGAAAAAAGTTCTATTGTTCATCGCACGCACGCAATTTCGATAAAAGTTATGTAACAATATGATATTGCAAAATCAATTCGTTTTTGGTAAAGATCGTCGGGTTTTTTGATGACATAATAATCTATATTATATAAAATTCAAATTACTCGCCGATCGTTGCATCTGAAAATCTAGCCCGTGAAAAGTTTACCCCTTCTTTTAAGGGTTGAATTTTGAAAAATAAGTTTGTAGATTTATTTATATACATCCCCCTAGGGGAGGAAATGAAACACGTATATATATTTTAATTGAAAATGATTCGCAAAAAAATTTATAAACAATGATAATGGTCACTATGGTTACAGTATAGGTATACGTACATATGTATAAATGGTTCATATGATATAAATGGGCTGACTTTTTCCTATAACCAATAGCAACCATTTAAAATTTCAATCACAAAATTCCCGTTTCAGCACCTCCCCTAATTGGGTTTTTTCAAATTTTTTTTTTCATTTAAAAACCTTCTCCTGGCAATTACGAACAATTCAAAAAAAAAAAATTGAGCCAAATCGGCCCAGCCGTTCTCAATTGATGAATTGTTTTACATTTTTCGCTCCATTTTTATATATAACCGTTCCAGAATATTCTCGGCGCTCGCCACATATAAATATTGAAAAAAAACTATTCTATCTTTTAAGTTGGACCATATTACAAATGGTTACCAAATTTTATCAAAATCCGTTCAGTAGTTTCGGAGTTTATCGCGAACATACATCGTGACACGAAATTTTTATATATATAGATTTCACGTGTGTATATTTGTAATATTTTACGAGTTGTACGTACCGCAATGTCGTCAACTCTTGAAAACCGTTTGGAAGTCGCACGTTTTCGTGAATCGGCGTGTTTCTAAAACATACGAACAAAAACATTAATTAGATTTGAAAAAAATAAAATATTATTCACGTCCAGCGTGTTACAAACGTTCGATGTTATTGAGTTTAATTTTAAAACATACATGTAAATAAAACATCCAATATCATATTAATGTCGTTGGTAAACGGAATGCCCGATGAGAATTTTTAAAAGCAAATAAAAAACTGTTTAAAACACCGAGTTCCTAAGATTTTTGGACGTTTTCAGAGTTCTACCGGGGAAAAAAAATGGGTTTTCGCAAAATCAGATTCGCGTATAGTGTCGTTTAAACGGTGGGTTTACATAAAGAAAGAAAATCTCAATAATAGCCGATCACATTTTACTTGCAGCTTATTACGACTGGACGGGAATATATTTACATTGGAATAAATGAAAAATGTATCCCAAACAAACAATTATTATCGACGAAAATTGTAATTGATTGGTTCTACCGTCGTCGAGAGTATCAACACAAACATCAATGCTCTGGTCAATATTTCGAACACAGATATTAAATATCTTGTTTTTCCCGGGGGAGTCGTAATAACAAACTCGATATATCGTTGAAAAAGAGTCCTAAAATATATATTTTCTTCTCGGTACGTTTGAAGGACTCGACGAGCAATAGTTTCGCGAGGGGTTTTTCTGTTTTTTCGGTCGTGCACACATTCGAACAGATGAAATCGTAATTACAATTATTATTATTATAATAATCGTTCTTGATTTAACCGGCGACATAAGTAGTGTTTTCAACGAACTGAAAGACTATAATCGAAAAACGACACGACGACGTAGTGAAATCGTCCACCGAATTAGAATATTGCGACGGTCCGGAGCATAATCACTCTTTCCGCGCGACCGACTAATTACCGTCGAAACGCGCAGACGTATTTGTATCCGATCGTTCGGTGAAATTTCGGGCAAATATTCTCACGGTTTTCGTTTTTCCGCCGGGAACGGCACAAAGCGCGTTAAAATTGTTGTTTTGAAACGAAACTAAACTATTCGACTCTTGAAATCGATCGGTGCACCCCACTTGGTAGATCGTTGAACTTACATATTATATCGAAAGTAAATTATTCTTTTAAATGGTTATAATATATTCTAACGATAGAGTAATATACATCGATAATATTCGTCGATGTGTCTTGTGAGCAGCTGCTGGGACGGATTGTTTACGGTTTTGTTGCGCGCGTAGTGAAAAGTAAATTCATAGAATCGCGATTTGTGTGCGTGTCCTCGACTTTATTGTCATTGATTTTTTATGTAAATACGCGCAATAATATTTGAAAACAATAAACCGTATTGTAAATACGTATAGTAACCACGATGAAATCCATTTACTTTCCTTCCGAGACTGGCAGACGTTTTTGTTGGATTGTTTTCCATGTTTTTTTCTAACAACTAATGATTATTAAAAATCCCACAAACAAACGTTGAAGAAGAAAAAAACCGGCCCCTTTGAGTGCAATCCAGCAATCGGTTTTGGTGCGGAATAGCAATGCGTTATTGTTTTGAATTCATACGCGCGACAGATTATCGTACGATAATTCGAATAACGCACCTGGCCAGATTGTCCAATCGGTTATTCGGAAAACGGGTGCTTTTCCGCGTCTTTCTTTTTCCGTTGTTTACGACCGTTAGAAAGTCGAATCGAGTTCCGATCGATTGGGAGTGGTTTTAGTCTTTCTTTCTTTTTTTTTTTCATTTTTAAAAATCTCAAAACGTACTATTTTCGTATAAAAACTGTACAGCCATAAAAGTGTGGACGTAATTAGTTTTCAGTCATTGCCACAACACGTACATTTATTCAAATACAAATTAATTTATATTGAACGCCCGCACGAAGCCGTTCAATTAAAATTCAATCGAAATAGAAAAAGAAATATAAAAAAAAAATGACAGTATCAATTTTTCTTTTTTCTTTTTTCCCCCCGAATAATATTTGATTTTATATAATTTTATACTGGCACCGTCAAACCTGTGCGATACTTGAAAAAAATCGTTCGCACCGAGCGACGACGACGACGACGACGACGCGCGACGTAGTGAATAATATACTTGAAACTATAACTTGTAAATCAAAACGGGGGGCAACATGAACGCAATTCAAAAACATTTGCCATCGAAATAATTCCATTCTTATCTTTGGCGTTCTATAGCTCGCCCCCCCCCCTTTTTAAACCTCTCGGGAAACCGTATACATTTATTATGTTAATGCTTTATTATTATCATAAGTTTGTAATTAACTGTATGCCCGCGCAGCAGACTAAAGTTAACATCGCGCATAGTGGATTGTTGTAATTAGAAAGTCTTAATATCTACCTAAACATGTTTCGATAACATGACTTGTATTTAACGAAATTCCGTCTCGACATACTTGTTTGGTGTACGTTCCGCGCGGCACGAAATCAAATTCGTCAGCTCGCTAGAAACTCGACTAAAATCGTCGCGTATATACGAATTTCTCGTGCTTTGAAAACGTTGTCGTTTTAATCGGAGCATAATATTATCTGCTGCGAAATCGAATTTCAATACGTTTTATTACAGGTCGCTTACGCCGAGGCGTTTTTCACAAAACAAACACGATTAAACGAAAAACAACGGCCGCCGCCAAATGTTCGCATTGTCACAGCCCCGCGAGGCCACGTCGTCGTCGTCGTCGGAGAAAACGTGAAATATTTCTCGATTTGAAATAGAAATTCCCGAACATTATGCTAAATATTCCTTTTTGTATTCGGGCGGATATTTTTACGACCACGAGGTTCGTCGTTTTTCCGTTCATAAATCAAATAAGTATTAAAATCATAGTATATAAATACCGCAAACTTTTGAAATATTATCTCTACCCTCTCTCGTGACAATATTATGTTTCCTGCTTTTGCGAAGCGTTTTTGAAAAATTTGAAGTGTTATTATTTACAGCTCTCGTGTGTGTGTGTGTATTTATTTCCACGCATACACTCGCGTGGTAATTCTTTTGTCCCATTAACGAATATTATGTAAATGTGTGACACGGTGTGTATATTTTCTTCTGTCTCGCGCCGTTATCCTTACCTATTGCGTCCGTGTATTTTTAGTCATGTTTTTTACTTCGCTTTCTTTCCGTCGCGTATAGAATATTACATCATCTTAATGTTTACATCGCCGCGAGTTGTAACCGGCGAATTAAATTTACGTTGCTCTTTACGCAGTCATTGTTGCTTTTACGGAACAAATAATTTCGTTTTAATATCAGACGAAAATTTACAAAGAAACAACCACGTCCACGAGCAAAATGTAGGTACAGCTGCAGCGTTCTACATTCGCGTATTTTATTATCGATGTAATTTGATTATGTTTATTCGTGGAGACGACACACACACACCACACGAGTGTTAGTGTTCGTCGCCAACTCACTTGACGTGTCGATAATAAAAAATGGATGAAATAATAATATTACGATAATAATTTATTATGTGCGGTATTTATTTTTTTTTCAATTATTTAAATATAAACTTCAGTCGTGTTTTATAAATATTATTTGTCGCACTGTTTGGCCAAAAAGGCAACGCCGAAAGATATATTATACGTATAAAACACATAAACTCTCAAAAATCTCACGTGGACTTAGAAATCAATTACTTGACAGACAATGTTTACTTTGAAATGTCTCCGGGTGTCCGTATAGAGCTGAACACGTTTTAGATTTCCACGGGGCTTTGACGACACGCACACACACATATATATAGACTGGTATTTACTGGGTTTTTGTTTTCGCGTCTCGGCGCGCCCGCCCTCCGGTCATGTTTACTCAAAGTGAGTGCTAGAGAAATTTTTCAAGATCCAAGATACGCGGGGCGTGGAAATATATAAAAACAATGTAGTATTAATGCTCTATTATCCGACGAGAAATTTGGCACGCGTTCGCGGGGTCTGTCATCCAACACAATGATCCGTAATTTATCGCGCGCTTCGACCCGCTCGTTTTTCATCGTCCTCGTCGTCCCGCGGAAATATTGAAAACGATCGTTTTCTCGTCGCCCCGATAAGGTGGTGTGCGGCGCGTGGTGGTGGTTAGGTAGCTCGCCAAGAACAAGAAGAAGAAGAAGAAGAAGAATAAGTGCTATTGTGTTATTGTATTATATACTGTAAACGACTGCGGCGATCTCGACCGAATAAGTGTTGATGATAATATTATTTCAAGACGCGGACCGAAGGACTTTAATCGACCCCATTGTCCCGGACGCGAGACCGTCGTGAATGTGTCGGGAAAAATCGGATTTTCATTTTTCTAGGGGGATATTTCACTCGTGTCGTAAAATTCGTATTTTCATCACGCGTACTGTATCTCAATAAAGATAACGAAGTGCCTGCACGGTGTAAAAACGTCGACTTCGATGAAGTCGGCAGATTTAAATCCAAGCACATTTTCGGTTTCGCTGCAACTGTCGCGCGACGTATTTCGAGGGTACCGTTTTATGTTTTCTACGAAACGGTTTGATTTCTTCAGCTCTGAATCTTTATATTATATTCTTTTCTTTTAATAATATTTAATATTCGTTTAAATTATTTTCATTTCAAAACATAAAATATATCAAACGCCGCCGGTCTGACGTGTTTAGAATTAATATATTTTTTTTATTTTTTTTTTCCATAGATGGGAAACTATATATATATATACGTACTTTTACTCTGAGAAAACGTCAAATTTTCTACATTCTATGCTAAAGGTTTTATAAATGTTTTCGTAAGACATACATCATTCTTCATTTGCAATATACTCGCCGTATCTCTCTCTTGACGTGTTATTCTCGCGCACGCACAAAGAGGAATCGTAAATCGATATCCATCACACGAATCGTTTTTATTGATTTTTTTCTTCTTTTTTATTCTCGGTTTAGTTTTGATAAATATCAAAACAAAACGGACGCGCGATAAAAAAAAAATATAGCGAAACAAACGACAATAGAACACACCTCAACACAACAATCCGTTCCTATAATTTATATTCAAAAATAAAAAAAGAACAAAGTTTAACGGTATTATAGGTGCGTAGGATTTATTAAAATTTTTTTTTTTTTCGCCCGTGAGAAATGTCTTTAAACTATTTATTTTTATTTTTATAATAAGCGAGCAAACCTCGATATTGCTGAATAATATATAACATACTTTGACTTTTCATACCGTGAGTGAGGGTTTCGAGAACGTAAAAAAAAAAGTGTTTGAGAACATAAAATATTCATTACAAAAATTGCACCTACGCTTTTCTTTAATGGCAAAATAAATTCAAAAATGTGTATTCCAAGAATCGCGGAGTAGGTGTTAATTTTTTTTTTTCTTCTTCTTCTTTTTATATATTTAATACGTTCACGGCGATCGCGGTAATGTGATACTGCTACACATGTTTTAGGTTTCATAACGTTATAAAATATGAATTTCGAACGAAAAGTATCATTTATCGCCATACCTACCATAAAACGTTGTGCGAAGTTGTTTGGAAAAATGAAACGCGTTTATTTTTAGCAGCAAAGATTGCCGTTTTTTCGTGTCGACGTTATGTCTACGTTAAATTCTACGAGCCATTCAGTTGTCGTCGTATTCGATCACTGTAAAGTGATTTCTAATATTAACGATGCATTTTAAAGGCAAATTATTCGTTTGAGAAATAGAAGAAGAAAAAAGTTACCAAACAAAAATCGAACCGCCTGAAAAAGTAATAATTATAACGCCAAATTTTAGTTTTTAACTTTTTAAATCCTTCGCATTACTAATTTTCTATTTTTATTTCACATAAATTATAAATAATATTAAATTTATTTTTATTTTTCGGTTACTATTAAGTATTTAAAAAAAATAAATAATATTACCTGAAATTGGCGTTCATCAACGGAGTAACTCGAATTCATAGTCATCTGAATAAACTATAAAAAGAATAACAAAATATTATTAAATAATATATTTAAACAATAATAAAATAAAAATAAGTGTCTTGCCTCGAGTATTATAATTAATTGTGCAAAAAAAGTCACGACCGGTTTCGATTAAAAATCGTCGTCGGGTGCGCACTGGAACATAAAATAAAAAATTTTTTTTGTGAATACAAATATTGAAAATGAGAGACAAAATATTTAGTAAAAGAGATTGAATTTAGATATTATATAGAACTATTGCTCTATTATTTATGAGTATTAAATATTAATATAATTACTTTGTTTATTTATTTTATATTTTTTATATTTTTATATTCAAGTCAAAACAATTATTATATTTTTTCGTCTTAAATTTAATATATTATATAAAATAAATAATTTAAGTATCGACCGGGGATAAGCTTTGTAAAAGATATTTTTAGACTCAATTATTTCACGATTATTTATATTTTTTAATTAAATTGTAATGATTTTACAATTAATCAAAGCCCGACACAAACATTTCAGTAGTAAAGATTTACCGTGTTACTCGATTGACATCGAGACCCAACTAATATTAGTGATTCTAGCTAATATTATGATAGATTGATACTTTAAAATAACATATTTAATTTTCTATTTTCTATTCGAAACTATTAACAATACAAAACGATTAAAGGTTTTGATTTTTAACAATGGAATCTTCAACCTTTAATTAGCAGTAATAAAATTATATAATACTTACCAACAATAATAATAATTATAGAATAGAGAATTCTATAGTCACTGGATGGTAAAATATATATTTATATGGATTATTCAGATTTGTTTATTTTTTACTGAAACTCGACGTTTTTTCAGAGTTCCATTTCAACGACTTTGATCTAAATGTAATGAATAATAATGATATATGTAAATATTTATATAATAATCGTAACATATTTCATTCGTTGTGAATTTATCGAAATCTGAACTACTTAAACTCCTCGGTGATTTAAATACTTTATACGAATTTCGCCCAAGTTTTTAAAATTGATTATGTTTGTTATTTTTATATTTTTTTACTCGACACGCTTCAAGATTAATTATTATGTTTTATTCAAAACACGCACGAGCGTCTCGAGCAACAATATTTATCGGAAAATCGGTTATTTTCGCTCTCTTAGTACACCCCCCCCCCCCGTGTCTAAACTATCGCGCAGAAACTGTGAATTACTTTTACTCAAACTAATGATTCAATGAGACTATCGTGTAATCGAGAACGGAAAATATATATATCGCTAGCAGACGGAATAATATATTTTATTGAAACTACGTCTTGTAATTAAAAATTCTTATGTAAGACGTCGAATATATTATAGGAATTATTATTATATTCTTGCTACGAACCGCCGCCGTCGTTATCTTTACAGATATTATATTTTATTTAGCGCGCGCTTATTTTATTGACGCGATGTTTCGAATATTAATCGTAATTCCGTTTCGCATTCAATTATTAAACGCGCATAATGAAAATATACGTATGTATAAAAATAAATATCAATATCGAAAATATCGAAACATTTCAAATACATTTTTCTTTCTTCTCGTTTAATTATTGCGAGTATGATAAATTATTGATGTTTGATCACTGATAGCGGCCTTAATCGGACCGTCTCTCAGTGAACCGTGTTGATAAAAAACGGCACAAGGTAATAATTAATTATTCACACTTTAAAGTTACGACATTATCTTTGCGTTTATTACGTACGATTGTGTACTATCGAATTCCAATTATATTAACATTGATCCGAGTCGTTTGGTGGTCTAAAAATAGCGAGAATTCGATCAAATCGATTGTTCATTATTCAAATATTCCGTGACGTAGATATTCAGGATTTTTTTTTTACTCGAGACGAACTAATATCGAAAAATTTGATATTAGCATCAGTAAGTAATATTATTTTATAATAATAATCTCATAAAACTATGCACAACACATCACACACAATATTAAGTTAAATCATAGCGCTCCGTGTTTCAAACTCGTAAAATTGTACAAAGTCAACACACGAAATAACTTTTTCCCTTCTTTTTTTTTTTCATTTCAAGATTTAGACTTGGGTCAAAAGAAACGACCTTTCGCGTGAAGAGAAAATTCAAATTTTCAAATTACCCTCCCCACCCCCTCCTTCCTGTTCTCGAAGAAAAAAAGTTTTGATTATAAAAAAAAAAAGTTTCAGACTAATCGTTTTTGATTTCAACCCGCGCGCGTCGCACGAGAGCTCGCCGTTCTCGCCAACTCGCGTTGAAATCGACTAAATTAATATTGCTCGTTCTTCTAATCATATCGTACACATCAACCACCCGACAATGTTATTACACTTTCTCGTCGCCGAGACGATATAAAACATTATAATATTGTCGAACCCCTCTTATACACAGCTCATTATATTTCTTATTGATGGTTAATGAAATTCCGCGTATATATAATGCAGAGAAACCTATATTAAAATCTATGAAAATGTTAATATCACTATATATCGGCCGTGTAATTTATGTCGCCGTGTTTCCGTATATATTATAAAGTAAAGAATCTCGCGAATTTTCATTGTAATTCGGAATACTGTATATAGCGAATTCCCAAGAAATTAATATGACACTAGACCGCCGCGTATATAATGAATTCCGAGCCGCGTTTTGTCAGTTTTTCATTTCGAATTAATATCCAACGAGTCTTCCGTTAGACTCGGAATATGTGGCAAATGTTGATTTTCAAAGGCGACACGCTCATCATACGTTATATCGATCGGAATATTGACGACGATAATTGTTTACACGAAACGATCGCGTTATTGCTTCGAAGGAAAAGCGACGTGTGCGGCGTTTCTGCGATCCCGTGCAAAACGTACAACAAATGTTCGACTCGGGGGTCAAACTAATCGGAACGTAAACCGGTACAATAATAATTATCAGGAGGGGCTTGGGGAGAGTAGATATGATAACAACATACGAGCGATGTAGTAGAATACCGATGGAAAAACGGAGCGATTTATAATAATGTAAAACGAAATAATAAAAAAAAAAACCGACCGTAAATAATATCGTTTTCCGACGTCCAACTCTCTCTCTCGTTCGATTCGGCCTCAACGAATGCGTTTTATGTGCGATAATGTTCCTTCGGGTCGGATTGTTTAGCAGTCGAGGTCTGCGAAATAAATATTTTTTGAATTTAAATAATATTAATGGCTTTATAATATGATCGTGTCAAAAGCCGATTTACCGGAGCAATTAGTTTTTTTTTGCCATTCCCCTACGACGACGACGATCGATTTCCAACGGAGCTTTAACGGATACCTTACGTAAGTATGCCATTATCCCGATAGAACGGCCGTCTGCGAAAACATAAAATAGATATTAAAATAATATAATAATTACCCGAAACATAATATACGTGGTACCCCCCCCCGACGCATTGTAAAAACCTAAACCACAAAATCGAAACTCTCGTCGATTGAAATACAAACACTTACGTTTTTAAAACGGACGATGTGCGCAATCGTTAAAGCAATTCAAAAGTTAATATCGTGTTTACGAATCGTCGTGTTATTTGGTATAAAATGTAAAAAAAAATAAACAACCATACCATAATATAACCTGTTTATTTCCAAAACACTCCGAACCACGTTTGCTTGTAAATTTGTCCGATTTTTATATAAATTTCTATTTCGTATTTCGAACGGTTAATCGAGTAATATCACTCTTTCGATTACGCGATTTTAAATTAAAAACGTTGGTCGAGTGACGACTATACGAGTAGTATTATGAAAAATATCGTAAACGCAGAGAAAGCGTACGAGTCATAAAAAATAACACGGCACCCCCCCGGCGGCGTATTAAAACAAATCACTCCGCTGGCGGAACGTAAGGAAATATTATTATCGTCGATGGGTTAACTCTCGAGTGTTGTTTGTTGTACGCAGGTTCCGCGCGATTATATTATGCGATCGATATGGAAATACAATTTCAGGAGCGCCGCGCGTAACTTTACGTAAAATGCATATTATAATATTTAAAATATATACTCGCGGGGTATTATCGGGTACTTATGTCTTATATTTAAAAAAAAATAAATAGTTGCTAAGATACGCAAAGTACGATATCGGGGCAAACAGAAAATATAATATAAAATGTACATTATGTTATATATTATAATAATTCGCAACGTTAAGCGCCGCTGTCCTTGAAACGGTAATATATAATGCCGCCGCCGCCGCCGCTTTTTTCCCGAAAAGATTTTTTTTTTTCAAGTTTTCAACGGAATTTAAACGCGCTGACCACGTTGACGTGGCTCGGGGTCCGCTAATTTATTTGTACGAAATCCGTCAAACGTGAATAATCCATCTCTCCAGCGGTCTCGGCATTTTTCCGACCCCCGATCGCGCGATCGTCGACTTGGACGCGAAAAATAACGCGTGAAATCATCCGAGGTTTCGCGTCGAATATTTACATATTATATTACCTCATATTATTATAATATTGACATCATGACATATCGGTGTACATAATTCAATATCGGAGTGCTGCGCGCGCGCGCGGTGTGTCTCCTGGCCGTCGAATGCGATTCGCGGGCGTTTTGTTTTGATTTTCTGGTTCCGGAGAGTGTCGAGCGAGAGGAACGTATTGATTGTTCGCGTTTATTTGTATTTTATTTTTTTCGTCCCCGCGGTTTCGATCAAAAGACTAGACCCCCGGTTGTTTAGCTGACGATTGAGATAGAAACCGACGAAAACCCACCGGGTCGAAGAGATTGGTTATTTCGAAAACGCAACGATCATAATAACAATACGCAATTTTAATTTGTTTCTGTCGATTATTTCTGTCTCGAGTTCGTACTTAACCCACTGTTGTTTTGTATTGAGAATTCACACCGACAACGTTGACCTATGGAAAATTGATATAAAGGCCCTGACGCGTCATGTCGTTCGCTCAGAGTCGTTTTTCAAAAGCAATAGTATATATTGATTTCAAATGTATAATAAGAACAATTCGACGATATCAATCACCCCGTCCGATTTTCATATTTAAGTATCACCCCGAAACGTATTTTCTTTCGAGACGGTACACGTTTTATAACATATTTTAACGAGTATATCTCGAAAAACCGAATAATAGACACGCGCTAAAAAATAATAATAAATAAGCGTGTTTATGCGTTTCGAACGAAACTGCGGCATCTCATTAGTATCGCGTCATATCTAATTTAATCCAACAGGACGTTTCACAATCGGTAATTATTATTATTATAATAATAATATGCCGTTATTTTATGTGCGTGTGGTAGACGACGACGACGACGACGACGACGACGACGACGACGACGAACGTCGTGAATTTTATTATTTTTCCGAATATATTATATCATTAGCCCCGCGTCGGAATGAAATGCGTATAAAATGTACGCCTGTCTCCCCCCCCCCCCCCGCGCGTACGTCGTGCGTAAAAACAATTGAAAATTGAAATGTTATTAAATTTCGTCTGAACACGCGCGCGTATATATTATAAGAACACACCTATATGAGATGGGAGGGGAGAGAAAAAACTTCATACCGTCGCGGCGGCACTATTAATATTATAGTTTTTCCTCCGTTCTTCGCGTCTTCTTCTTTTTCGACAACTGCGCGAGGAATTTCAATAACGGCGCCGCGGCGGTGGACGGCCGCGGTCCCGGTGCACACGGTGGTGCTCTGCGCGACGACGACGACGGTCGATTTCAATATATATTTTTCGGCACATGATAAATTCGTCCGGTTCGCTTTTATTTTTCGATTTTTTTTTTGTACATTTCTTTGTTTTTCACACACGCATTCGCTTTCTCGCGCCTTTTTAAGTTTTCTCCGAAGCTATATTATACACGTCATGTATATTCCACTCACTTGTTTATCGCCGTCTCCGCAATTCCACATTTACAATTCTCACGGTTTATACGATTACTTTTTCTCTCCAATACTACTACTCGCGCACCCGTAAAAATAAATTGCAAAATAATATTAATCTAAAAAAAAAAAAAAATGAAAAAAACATAAATAAACACACGTTGATATATAGACAAGCGAATTATTATGTGAACACGAGTGTGTGTGTGTGTGTGTGTGTACGTCTCTCTCTCTTAAAAACGTCCCATCGGAATCATATTGAAAAAATGCCGCGGCGACGTGATAAAATATTTACAACCTCAATATGACCCTCGCCAATCAAATGACGAATATCATCTGTAATCGTTCGGCCGGTGACGAACCCTATTAACTTTGCCGGCGGTTAGGTTAATTGATCATCAATAGTTCGGGCCCACAAATCGTCGTCGTTTTTGAAAATATACCGCGTTATAAAACAACGGGAATGTCAAGCCACAGTTAAGCTGGAAACGCACCGGCTGCAACATTATGTTGCAAAACGTCTCGCAACGTAGTTCAATGTTGCACGTTCCGCATTTTCTGTAGAATCAAATGATACTGGTGCACACTGCGTGCAACACTGACTTGAAACGTTGTGCAACGTATCGCGACACGAGGGCGCTGTTGCGCTGCCGAAGACCTCTTGCATCAGTATGTTTGCAACGCCAATAGAGCATAGTACACGTTTATATACTTAAATATGGATATTGACGCGGATCGACTGCTCGCGCTTGTTGAAGCTCGACCCGCCTTATAAAAATGAAATATTTCTCTTCTGGTTGATTGGGTGAACCCAAAATCTATTTTTTTTTATCATTTTCCAATTCCAAAAACTCCAAAAATTGCCACAGCAAAATATTCACCTCTACTTCTTTATCCATGTTTGGAGTAGGGAAACAAACTAAACACTTGTAATAAACTTAATACTTAAACTTAGCACTTGTTACTACGACTGATAATCATGTACTGAAATAATCATGTTGTAGTAAAACAATTTCAAAACGTTGTTGCAGTCGGTGCGTTTCCTTTTTGTTTCGCAACATATATTTTGCAACATTATGTTGCATTGCGCAACATAATGTTGCAGCCGGTGCGTTTCCAGCTTTAGGCGCGACACGTTCCGATACGGCCTGTAAATGGTCTCTATCATTATAATATTGTGTTTAGTGCGTTGTTTTTATTTTCAATCCATTACTATAGTTTAGTTTCTTAAATATTTTTTTTTATTTTCCGCGCGCAACGCGCTTCTGTTTTCCAACTAGGATCTACTAAAATCGAATAGCACGAAAATATTACGCTCGATTTAACAACTGATAATCTCTCGAGTGTGAAGCTAAGTTTACACGAGACGTGAGCCACGAGCGTATTTCACGATCGCGCAGTTGTGACTCACGAGCGCGGTTTCAAAAAGCGTCCCACGAATCGTGAAGGTGTGTTGTTACACGTTAACGTGTAAAAAATAACAAACCTTCAATATTCATGCCTATTCTTTTCACAGCTTCGCCTCTAGCATCTCTATTTCTGTAACATTGTAATTTAGTGTTCCGTAGAACTTCTTCTTGTTCATAATACTCTATAAATTGCATTGTTGTTGTTTGTTCGTCATTCGTTTTCATAACGTTTTTATTCGCACTCATGTTGTTGAAATAATTAAACAAAATAATTAAATAATAATTAGTAATAATAATAATTGTAGTTATTACAAGTATTTTTAGTCAAAATGTTATAAAATGATTACAATATAATCACACAAACAGTACACCACGATTGAGCTTTCACGATCGTGGCTCACGTCTCGTGTAAACTCACCTTGACGGTGCGGCGCGTGTACGAGGAGCTCCGGTACCCAACACACGCTGTTAAGTAGTCCAATAAAAACAAGTCGGATCGACCAAGCACGGTTGTTCCGTAAAACCGATCGATTGAGTGTTTAACCTGCGGACGTCGACCGTTCGTAAATAACATTTAATAATATTTAATAATTATTATATTTGGCCATTGAAAAACCACCGGTATTATGTAGACTGTTGTTTTCCTGTCCGCCGCGCGGGGGCGACCGATTCACACTCGCGCGCGCGCGTCAATACTCGTGCGTTGGGTTGATTTGCCTCTATAACGTCGGTCGCCTATAAAATAAAACGATCGTGTTCAACGAAATATTACGGTATATTTTACCGACACGACACGACACAACGAAACGACGACCCATATACGTATATACCTACATGTTATATGGTCTTTCTAAATTCTAAACGCGTTTGCATAAAACTTTGTTCCAACACATATTTCCAAGCTGTCGTGGCCATTATGTATTATACTTTCTGATAGCCGCCCAATAGGTACCGCACGTTTTAATAAGCTCCCGCGCGCCGTTCGCTATACGATGGCATACGTGGTGTATTATATTGATCATTCTCGTCGTGAACTCCTCTCTCGTGCTCCACACCACCGCAACACCGAACCTGCGCGTAACTTAATTTCGCGGATAAAAGTGAAACTCCTCCAAAAGTCATTGAAATGTACACAATCGCATATTTCATTAGGCGCGGCGGCGTTAAGATTCCAGAACGACTTTGTATTTATTCAGTCGTCAAACGTGTAACACTTTTAATTGGGTAATAAACACACAAGTTTTCGGAAAACGTCAAAGAATTCAAAAACAATATATTATCATACAGTCTATAATAATACGTTCCAGACGGAATTACGACTTTCTACCGACGAACACACAGTGCACAATACGTAAACACTCGGTACACACCGCAAACGAAATTATTATTTAAACCGACAGATACGACGCTTTTTCAACTTTTTTAAGTCCATAATATAACGTGACTTTAATTCGTAGCATAAATAAAATCAATTTACGTCGTATTATCCGAATAATATTTCGTAGAAAATTATCGTGCACGCGCTTTAATAGGCTCGACGTATAAAGGACCCTCCGCGCCCTTCTGTCCGTTTCCCCTTAAAAAGTTGCCACGGTTACCAATGTTAATGTAGACTTTTCGCTCTTCGATTTCCACTTGTACAGAATAAAAAAAAAAAAAAAAAAATGAATGCAATTCGTAGTATACCGGCATTGGAGTGCGATTTATTTTCGATTAATAATTTATAAGCCAACTAGGTACTTAATGTATGAATTCATATTATGTTTTATTAAATTTATTTGGAAATCAAAAAAAAAAAACCCCCCACCCTTAACGTCAGTGTATTATCTCCTTGCTCTCGTTTGTCTATCGAGTTTTAATTTTTCAGGTTGCAGCACGTGTTATCGAAATTTAATATTTTCCATTACATTAGGTATCGTTTTTTTTTAAACGGTAAATTCATATATTATTACTCGATATTTGATGGTATTGTGTCCGCGTAACAAGGAATAATTGATTTTCGAACCCTGTTCCGCGCGCGCCGATAAATAAAAGTACTATAATTGTTTCGGTCCCGTAGAATGTTGAGTATTATTTTATAACAAATGCCGATCGTTTTGTAACACCACGGTAAGGATGTATTCGGACTGTGTTTCGGGTTGTAGTCCCTCGATTAATTTCCATTTGAAATATACCTGATCCGCGTTACACACAGGGTACGATTTTTAGTTTATCGACTCGTCGATACGATTATCTGACACAATCGTCACGTTTTATTCGATAATATTGTTTTATGCGAAACGAATGAATCCGAACTGTCGTCTGACACGTTTCGTGTGTGCGCCTGCCCGCATTTATTTTTATATCCGGCACTACTATTTCCGAAACGTTCTAATAATATTACGTGGATTACACCTATAAAATCGGATAGTCCAAAGTTTCGTCGTCCCTGCTCCGTCTTTCTGCGAGTGCTTCGAGGTAGTAGTACACCCCCCGTTGATGGAAACGGGTCCGATTATTTACTGTTTATTTTCCGATGGACGAAAAGTTTTCGGCTAAATGACGCTGACCGGAGTTTTCGAGACCTGGCAGACAATATCAATTCGTATCGTATATTATTATATTCGATCGATTTTAACATTATAGTGTAATATTATGTATTTTAATCGACGGTATAACACTCGTAAATCGTATTATAATACGGGGTGGGGCAGTGAATCGGGCGATTTTAAAATAACTATAAAAACCCAACGAGTATTTTTTTTAACAAATATATTTATATAACCTGAATGCATATAAAATAGCATTAAAGAAGTGTTAATTTGTTATTTAATTTTTATAAATGATATCTGCAAGATGGGGCTACGAGTCATACAGCTAGAGTGAATATTCTAAAAGATTTGTTTCCGAACCGCATAATTTCTCGAAATGGGAATATTCCATGGCCTCCACGTTCGCTTGATTTAACGGGCTGTGATTTTTTTCTCTGGAGGGGTATATCAAAAGTAGAGTATACCAAACACCACTAAGGACACTTGATGATCTTAAACAAAGAATACGAGAAGAGGTGACACAAATCTCACCGGAAATTTTGCGAAACGTCATGACCAGTTTTCAAAGACGCCTTCACGAATGCTTCGAAATGGACGCCATCTTGCAGATATCATTTATAAAAATTAAATTACAAATTAACGCTTCTTTAATGCTATTTTATATACTTTCAGGTTATATGAATATATTTGTTAAAAAAAATACTCGTTGGGTTTTTATAGTTATTTTAAAATCGCCCGATTCACTGGCCCACCCTGTATATTGTTTTCGATTTCTTCACAGTAACGGTTGTCGTCGTCAACAGAATATACTCGTATTATATACGTACACCTAATAAGAAACGAACGAACGCAAACAGTCTTTACGATTTCAGAAAGGAAAAAAAAATAAAAAATATAAAATTTCTATTTTTTTCATTTCAATACAAACACCGCACATGTGTGTTCGGGTAGATTTACCACGTGTGCGCCGCCGGCGAAAGAAGAATAAAACGTCCAACGCGATTTGTGTATAGCGCAACTACATATAATATCCACAGTCGATGTTCGTCGGCGGTACTTTGCGATTTTACGCGCGCGCGCGCGATATGAAAAATTAATTTCCCGTCTCGGTGGCCCCGCGACGATAGTTTTTGTTGTAATTATCGGGTGTAATGTTCTCGATTGCCAGGATGGAAAAATGAAAAATTCACGCCAAACTGCTTCGTCCGTCGCATTGAGAGTTGAGAAATAATTCTGTAAATAAAAGTTAAAAAAAAAACTGTAATATACACAATACACAAATTATTTTATTGCAAAAAACTATATTTTCAAGAAGGTTCGAGAACAATAGTTTGAAAAACAATCGATTCCCGATAATCTATTATTACTTCGAAACGATTGATATTTTTTAAACGAAACGGATATTTATTGAAATATGAAAATACTATAATAAAAGAATACAAAAAAAAAAACTTTAGGGTCTCTTTACTTGTGTTTTTATTTTCAACTTGACGTTTAAAATTTATAATAATACGTATTATACGAAACAATGTCGTAAAAATGATTACGGAAAAAATAAAATAAAAAGAAGCTCGATAACGCACTGCGTACTAATTACTATCAATAATTATTATTATCGATACTAATTATTCGTATGTAATTATTCAACGTCGTCGCTAAAAACGAGTTAACAATAATTATTACACTACCTACCCTTTACACGCGCGGTGTGTACGCAAACTACATCTCATTATCGCGAGAACTTTTAGTCGACTAAATATTATACTCTCCGAGATATTATTAATTCAGACGTTGTGCATTTTGGAAATTACCAAACTATACACTTACGATTAATGACGTACCCGTGGGGATATCGCGGAGACGCGAACGGCATTTGATAAACTGCGGAAACCAGTCTTGCGATGTAGTCTCTTCGGAAAAGCGCAGTAATGGTGGTGACGTCATCGCGTGGAATTCGATCGAAGACAACTGCGTTACGAACGATTTTTCTCTTAACTCGCTTAAGCCGGTCCGATTTCAATAACGCGTGCATGGGCGCAAATCAGCAAACAATTTTATAAATTATGGAAATATTATGGTAGTTGTACGTACTTAAAATAATAAAATCACAGGAGTGCGAGCATTAAAATTCAGGTGCTAAGCACCCTTGGCACCCCTGCGATTTGCGACTGCACCGCTTTGTGGGAAACGATCTCTCCGTCGGCATCGCGCTCCTGGAAATCATCGAATCACGATATAATAAAGTCGACGTATATATATAACCGAATAATATAATATGCGCGCTGTGTTCGTGTTGCGAACTCGTCCGCGTGCACGCGTGACGGAAGGAAGCCGGGCTCGTCCGGGCCGGAAATTAATTTTGTTTTTTTTCGCCCGTCTTTCTCGTGCCGCCCGGCGGTAATGGCGAAGGAGAATATGGCCGAGACCGACTCTCGGTGTGTGTGTTTGTGGCGAATTCGGCGGAAACCCATTGAGAATTAATTTGCGCCCGAGCGAAAAAACAAAGCGAGCGATTTCTCTTTCGGCGGTCGCACGTCTGCTGACGCGAATTATTATAAAATATAGTTTGCAAATCAAATCGGTACTCGGGGGGGGGGGGGGGGGGTCACCTGCGCCGCGCATTCGCGGTGGGTACAAAGAGTAGAGTTTTTCGCGTGTAGAAACAACTCTCGCTAGAAATTCGTTTTTTCCTCGTTCTCTCGCCGAAACGTTATCCGTATTTATTTATATCGTATTTTTATTTTATTGTATTATATTTTATTGTTACCTGTCGCCGTATATATTTTGATTGTTTAACTGAAATGTTTTTTTTTTTTTACGACGACGACGACGGCTAAACATATATACGTATATGAAAAACGATTTTCATCGGAGACGTGTATTTTCTCTGTTATTTATAAGAAAGAAAAAGTTCCGGAATAAAATGAAAATATTGATTTGACCGAGCGCTACTATATAAATGTGTGTATGAGTAAAAAGTTCCGTGTATTATACCTATACCGCGTACCGCGTTCCACAAACATATTTATACCGAAACAAAATTGCGCAATAACGAAAAACTTGTTATTTCATAATGTTATTGTTGTGGTGTTGGATTTTAATGAAATAATATTTAATATACGATTATCGTTTCCTGGTTTCGTCACGATCGTCTTGTAATCGCGAAACAATTCGTCCGATTAGTCCACACACACACACACACACACGTCTATCATCGCGTCCTAATAAAAACTCATAACTCTACAGATTAATTAATATCATTTCAAATTTAGCCTGCGAGTTCGTAACGAATAAATAAAAACTATATTGTTACCAACGCTGTTTTTATATCAATCAAAGCTGTCGTCGTTTCAAAAGTTATTCGGAGTTAACTTTAACGTTTTACCTACACGCTGTGTTTATAAAATCACGTTATTGTAACCAAAGGAAACAATGATACACGACGGTAAAATACATTAATAAGTCGACCGTACTCATGAGTCATAACGTACGTGCTATAAAATGATTCTTAGTAGTTAGGTAAAAGCGCCCGGCAGTATTTTGTACCCGGTTTGTAGTCTTTATTATGAATCGTTTCGGGACGCGATGAATATGAATTTAAACTCGTAATTAAACTTGTTCGGATACTGTTTCTTTTGTTTCGCGCGCTTAGAAATATTAACACGTATTCAAATAAACTGTCGTGTGTTTTTAAACAACATACGCGGTGCTCTATGCCTAGTGGATTTAATTATTATTGATCGAGAGAACTATTTATTATAATATTATTATCGTTCAAAATCAAAAAAATAATAAAGGCCGATTGGGAAAAACGAAAGACCGACTATGGTAATAGAAAAATATTAAATCAATATGTCCGTCCTCTATTGACAACGGTACAAGTGACGATTCTGTCGCCGCGAGAGTTATAATCTTAAAATGGGTCATTTGCGGTCGCGAGTAATGAATAGAAAACAAAAAATCCAATTACAATGACGTTTTTTGTTTTACTTACATAATTATTAATGTACTCGTTCGAATGCGATTTGACGTAATTTTTCTTTTCAGATGATATATGTGAGGAATGGCCACACAACTTCCAACCAGCACCAGGTTATTGGATAGAATGTTCTCGTCAGAAAATCACGAGCGAAACGGGATGCGTCGAAGAATCTGGGTCCGACGAGCGAGAGTTAAATAACGGCTCGAATTCGGACGGCGCGGACGGCGCCCAAGAGTACTTTGGATCTAGATACGGACGGCCCAGGGGTTCGGACAGTTTGCTACTGGAGGACGATGAATATTATCCGTACGATGACGATTACGTCATACCGCCTCCCAGGTGCTGAAATTAAAAACGACTATTATTATTATTATATTGGATGTGATATTTATTACTAGAACTTATCGTTTTACAGACCAAAAACCTCGATAGAGGAACAATGGGAGAAAAACCGATGTTTCGAACTGACCTCTGTAGAACAAGAAACGTTCGAAAGATATTTTTATCAAAAAGAACACTGGAATTATTTCACGAACGACGAGGATTTGGGTCCAATTATCTTGAGTCTAAAACAAGAAACCATTAATGGCCGCGATCAATTCAGGTGCGCGCGACATTTTTTTTTTTCAACAGACGACAGCATGCAGTGGCGTGTGTGGTAGAAAATGGACGGTTTATTTGTATTTTTTCCTCTCTCGTAGGATATTGGTCCGGGCAATCAGCTACACGGTGCACGGTTTGATCCCGGCGTCCTGCGTGTTTGCCGATCGCTATAACCGCGAAGAAGTGGTCAGGTCTTTAGGCAAAGAGATCAATTTAAATCCGCCGTTAGTGCTCGGTCAGCTACCTGATACGGCCGACGAACTGCTCAAGTTAGACCAAGTGTTCATGAAATCTGAACTGAAAGTCGGAGTGATATACGTCAAAGAGGGCCAAACTACGGAGGAGGAAATATTGGACAACAATGAAAATAGTTTAGCGTTCGAAGAATTCCTCGGACTTTTAGGAGAGACCAAAAGACTTTGTGGTATGATTTTCGATTGTTATTGATCTATATTCTATATCGATGCGCCGCGTGTGTGTTTTGTCCTTTGACTCATTTCGCGTGTTTTCAGGGTTTGATAAGTATCGTGGCGGGTTAGACACGGTACACGATTTGACTGGAACACATTCTGTGTACACTAATTGGAGAAACATTGAGATTATGTTTCATGTTTCCACCATGTTACCTTACGAAGCACACGACGCCCAAAAAGTAAACCGAAAATAAAATATCATTACAGTAGTTGCGTCGATTTAACGATGAAAAAAAAAATGTTTTACGCAAATTACAGCTCCAAAGGAAACGACATATCGGCAATGATATCGTGTGCGTCGTGTTCCTCGAAGCCGACGATACCCGTTTTTCACCGGCTTGTATTAAATCTCATTTCCTTCACACTTTTATATTGGTCAGAGTCAGCCCGAGAATTAGAAGAAAAACGGAAAGAATCAAATACGAAGTGTGTACTTGAAATTATTGTACCGAAATGAAATAAAATATTTTTTAACGACAAATTCTTCTTTCCCCCCCCCCCCCGCCCCAGGTATCCGTTGTAACCAGAGACGAAGTCGGCGCTTATAAACCATATCTGTGGGAACAGTCCGTGTTTGAGGAAAAGGACATGTTTCGAGAGTGGATCTTGACGAAAATCGTAAACGGCGAACGAGCTAGTTATTCTGCGCCGAAATTCGCCAGGATGCAAGAGCGTACGCGCAGCCAAATGCTCGAAGACATCGTAGCCAATTTACAAAACCACTGCGAGACCGGGCAAATACCTAAACCGTACAGGTAAGTTGTAGACTTAAACTGCCGGTTATTGTCAATCAAACTGTCGTAAAACGTTATAGGAGAGGTTCGTGGAGACCGATTGGACATATGAGGCCGTCTAGTCCGCTGCTCGACTCGGTTAGAGACCGATTCGAGGACTACGACACGTTGGCTAAAGACTTCACGAAATTCTTTATAAACTCCGAATCAAACGTTTCCCAGAACAGTCATTTGTTTGACGTGGTGTTTTTGGTGGGCCAAAGTAAGCAAAAGACAAAGTTCATAGGCGTACGAGCGATTTTAGGTGTCAGAAGCCGGTACGTGTTATGAAAATATAATAATTTAACATAACGAGCCCAACAACTCGAATACTTTTTGTCTCGTGTCGCAGAGTGTTCCAAGAAATGTTATACGGCATTTCGACTGGTTTCGGATCTCCTCAAATGCCAGTGGCCGAGTTGTTAGCACGAGGTCTTCCTAGTTTGCCTTCTCAACAACAACAGAAAACAAAAAGCAGTAACTTTTTACAAGTTCCTGACATAGAAACACCAAGGTGAGTGTTTTCACGTGCGATGTTCGCTATTGACTCGCGGTGTCGTATACGTATGATTGTAACCAACACATGATGCATTTTACAGGGCCAAAAGTGTACCAAGCTCCCCGATGATGCGAAGAGCGTTTACTAGATTAGGAACGATTACTGCCGGATGGAGTAAATCGATAAGGAAACAACAAAATCTGTCGGCCGATGATAAAAAAAAATGGGCGTCTTCCCAAGACTTCAGCCGTGAGTAGAACAATAATTGTTGTTGTATATTATTATGAAACTCGAAAGATTTTTTTTTGAAACCGAAATCGTATGAGTAGATAAAGAAAAGGAAAAGGACAAGGAAAAAGAAAAGGAAAGATTAGCTCAGTTGTCGGTGCCGAAAGTCAGTGTTTGTCCGAACAACGGCGGTGACAAGATTGATCGCGCGAAACTCAATCAGACGGAGGTAACGCAAACACCGGAACATCATACGCGTTCGCCTTATTTGTTTACTTACAGGATAAATAACACTATTGTGGTTTGCCTTAGTTTTCCATCATCGAATTCGATCCCGACACATTTCGAATATTACTGGATTATTTGCACACGAGCTCTTGTAAAATTACATGTGCCAATGTTCCCGGGTTAATATGTGCCGCGGAACACTACGACTTGCCGGAGCTGTTGCAGGCGTGTTTCCATCATACCAAACAACATTTGAGGGTAGACGTGGTGAGTAAACGGCACACGCTTGTGACGAAAGAAAACGAAACTCTCGTCGTTTTAACGCCGCCGCGATTGTGATTTCAGATATGTCTGATGTTGAACAGTTTGGAAAATTACGTATGGCGATACAATTCAGCGGTGGAATTGGTAAATTTAATATTTACTTACATCGAACAAAACGCATTACGGGTACGTGTGTGTGTGTGTGTGTGTGTGTGTGTGTGTGTGTGTGTGTAACGATGCGATTTTAATTCAATGAATATTATGTTGTCTAGGTTTTGAACCACTGTGATTTTCTCTCGCTCTCCGAGTCACTGGTACAACAGATAATGAGCAGGCCTCTGGAAGTTTCCGAGATCCGCAAGTTCCAAGCGATGATAAAATGGGCGACCAACAAGAGCCAGTCGAAAACAAACGCTAAAGAAGAGTTTCATCATATCATGACAAGGCTGAAAAAAGATATTAATCTAGTTAAAATTGCACCCAACGATCTCATAAATGTAATTTCATCTCGCGTAATTCGGATTTTTTACTGACTGCACAGCGACGACGGGGCGGCGTGTCGCGGACACGTCTCGTTTACGAGACGACCAATTTTCTTTTGCCGCCCACACACATGACGTTTCCAAGACGTACGACTTGGGTTTACGCACTTTTCGTATGATATTTCATCACGGCCTAAACAATAGATTTAAATTTTTTTTAATAACCGGCCACGCGCAAACATACATAATATATTTTATGATTTAATATCGACGTTAGTGATGTTTTATAAAAAACCAGATCAAACTTCAAACTTATCATTAACTTCTATGCTATTCACATGACATCAGCCACTAAGTTCTCTCGCCGTCACACCATGATTGGTATGGTAAATAGTTGACCAAAGTCTGAACCTGAACATAATTAGGAAAAAGATAAAAAAAAGAAAAAATTGTTTCTAAACTATAGTATAAGCAGAGATGAATTTGAAAAGTATACTTAAAATCATAACTTGATCAAACATTGATAATAGGTTTCGTGAACAGTTATTTTATTATTTACCTCATTAATCGGTTGTCTTCTGTTTCATTTTTCATGTTAAAATAGTAGTAGGTTCACAATTTTGCAAATTTTAACAAATTAACACTTAGTTTTTTACCCCCTTCTTGTACATTATAAAGGAAATAATATTTAATCATTGAAAATAATAAATGTAACGAGCAAATTATAAATCTACCTATGAGCTTACCCGTTAGCTTAGAAATATTGATGTTTATATATCTGGAATAGGTATTTTGATCAGAATGATATGTATGTCTTCAGAAATTACCATTTTCACATTCTTGATCTGTAAAAAAAAAAAACAAAATTAAACTAATGTAAATTAGCAGATAATTTCATGCTCACTGTGAATAAAATTAAATTTGATAAATGTCTTGAAAGATTTGACAGATTCACAGCCATTGGATAAAAACAGAAAAATATTAGTTCAATAGTGTGAATTAAACATCATTGAATTGTTATTAATTTATGTTTGAATGTGAAAATATGTTTTTGCAATAATCCGACCAATAGATGTATTTAAGTTGAAATTTACATAAATTTACTTTTTTATTTGCAAAATAAATATCTATAATATCGTTGCGCCTACGGGTTATTGTTAATGTAAAAAAATGTAGCTTGCCCAAAAGTATAACTCTACTTCGATACTACTTGTCGAGTATCAATTATCTCACAAAACCGTTGACACGCCGTCACTGTTAATTGATCGTAAAGAAAATAGAATATCAGCTTTGTGTGAAATAACAATTATTTGATTAAATACAATTTGTGTTTTAAACTATTTTTCCAGATCGTGTTACCAACGCGAACTGTCGATAATCAAGACATTCTGAGCACCCTGTGCAAGCAAGCTGGTACTGGGGAGTACAAAATCGAAAAGACTGTATTCGAAAGGCTCAGCAGACATAGGTCTGATTGGGACCACGTCGAGCCTTACTTATAAAAAAAAAAATAAAATAAAAATAATAATTTTGAAAAGAAGACCATTAACTCATAATAATATTAATATTTAGTTTTTACAACAAAGAAATGTATGTTTTGTGATTAGATTAAGATTTATTATAAACACTGTTTTGTTATCATATCGCTGAGAGCTTACGTCTTTCACATAATAACGGCTATTAATAATAGGTTATATAAATTAATGAATACTTATAAAAAAATTACCAAGTAATTAAATAAAATATTTAAACTAATAATAATAATAATAATAATACTAAGAATAATAATAATAATAATAATAATAATAACAATAATATAAGAAACAATCAAGTTTTTAACTGTTTATGTTTGTATTTATAACTTACGAGAGTACCTACTTACTTATGTATGTGTATATTTAAAGTTTCAAGGTATTCACACTGTATGATTTTCGTATAATATTAATTTAAACATTTATAATTATGATAATATATTAATAATAATAATTATAATGATAACGTTGATGTCAAAAATAAAATTTTAAATCGTAATGGGAAAAGTATAATATAATTAGGTGTGTGAAGTGTTAACGTTCAATATTTATGTGTAAATAATTTGTCTACTCGTACGATACCAAAAAAAGCATTTCAGAGTCTCATATCGTGGTGTGTGTGCTTAATACAGTTTTCGGTTTAACTTCCGTATTATTTAAAAGATTCGAAAAACATTTAGATCGATAATGTTTGGATTCGTCAATAATTAGTCTCAATAGATGGAAATAATTTATCAGCGTCGATGATTTTAGCCACGAAACTCTTAACAATGATTATTTACACGCGTATATTTTTACAATACTTATAAAATCTCATAGGTTACGAGAATACAATGTTTTATTAAATGTATAATCCTTTAGACTTGTGCCGAATTAATTTCCACAATAGCGTGTTCACGACAAAATATTGAAAAAAAGGCCAATAATTCATTTTTAAAAAAAAAAAAAAAAACAGCACTACTATGGATATTCTTTTAACGTGTTGATTTACCTCGTTTGAGAAATTATTTATTTAATGCGGTCTTTTATCGATTTATTTATTTTTCGTTTATGTTAACAATGATTTATCTACTCACATGTTTCCCCGTATAAATTGTGTTATTATCAAAACCACTTTTGTTCCGAAATTAAAGGTTTTCGAAGTACGATTCACACAGGTTTCTACTCAAGCGAGCCGCTATCCCTCGCCGTTAAACAAACCGTACGCCAGATCGTCCTGTGCAATATCGATAAGGAAATATTCCTACACCGAGATTAATATTATATTATTTTCACGAAAAATAACGTCGTCGTTCTCTTTTCTATATTGTTTCTAACGTAGGACATGCAAAAGTCAAATATATACAAACACAATTATCTTAATTTCAATTGGGATGTCAAGTGGACGTCACACACCCGCACAATGTTTATTTCCGTCTCGGAAACGTACAGTAGAATAACCCTCTGTTTGCGAATCGACCAAATTTAAATTATCAAACGCAAAGGTTAAACAACATTTACCCGTCCGTGTTCTCTCGTCGCCTTTTTCAGTATTGTAATTTCAAAGTAAAGTTTTCAGGATTTTTCGCATACTTTTACAATGATATTAACACGTCAACACAAAAACCATATTCTGCACAACGCAAATTCACCACGTTGTGTACGTTTGTGTAAGACGGAGATAAACACGTGCTGCAGGTGTAAGGTCATCTAAACAAATAGGAACGTTTGTAAAAATAAATAAATAAATAAATATAAATTGTACTACGTACCTGATTAAACTTATAATTTTCATTAAACGTTTAAGTGTAAAATGGTAATTAGTTACTTGCATAAAAGATTAATAAAATTGTAAGTATCGTGAAATAAAAAAAAATAAAATAAATAATTATTCAAAGTCAGCGGTTATGATTTTTACTTTTATTTTACGTTATTGTTACCGTATGAGTTGTTAACTTTGATTTTTTTTTCTATTAATAATAAAATTGACATTCTATAAACGATAAAACAGTTATTTTTATTTTTTTTTTTTTTTTTTGTTTCCATATTAAAATGGAATATAATGGTGTTAAGTTTTGAAAATTTTAACCAAGCGCATTGTCGCACACTTGTTTTTTACTGTGATTTTATCAGAATTCAGGGACATACATTAAATATTTCTATATAAAAAATAATTAATAAATAACAACGCCAAGACAGAATGAAAAAATTACTCGAAATAGGTATTGTAATAATATTGGTGTTGTTTTCGGTGTTTGTAAACTTTTACATTGTATAACAAATTATATAATATTATATATATATATATATATATATATATATTATATATTTAGACTAGTCACATTGTTATGATAATGTTTTTAATGTCGACCCCTTCGCGTGATGAATTTCATGTAAACAAAAAAAAAAAATGTTCACCAAAAATATTAATTTGTAATGACTACCTATTGTTGGAACACATTACGGTTATTATTATTGTAAAATGTATGTATGTTTTTCTGACGGACGTGAAAATAAATAAAACGTTCTATACGAAATTTTAACGGAATCCATTTGTATTTTTTATTGAGAGTAAAAAATAAACAATTAGCAAGAAAAATGTATTTAAAAAACAACGTTGTTGTCGAATAAATGTAAAAAAAAAATCAAATTTATTGTGACATCGATATCGTCGTCGCCAATGATTGCGGATGTTACTCTCAGGATCTATAAACATTAATTAATTTATAATAATCCGCTGCGGTTGAAATAATTCGTTCAGCTATGGACGACAAATCGGGTACGTATTTTAAATTATAGAAAAATGTACGTATTTTTTTTATTAAAACTGTTTGAAATCAAGTGAACCTGATCGCATTATGATAGTTATTTAAATTAATGAATAATATTTCACACGAGTATTAAAAATACCGTTTAATGTTGATCGGTTAAAAATTTAAAACTTTACTTACAAACAACTTTCTACGATGTTGAATTTCAACCTGTTTATACTTGACATAATCTTGTAACATTTACAGCAGTAAATGAATCGTTCGGGTGACTTGTGTACGTTCAATAATTGTTCGCCAATTACCAAGGCCGTATCTGAGGGGGGGTCCGGACCCCCCCTCCCGAAATTTCTTTTTCCGAGAACTTTTTCGACATTAAAACGTGTCAAGACATTTTTACGAAACTCTACAGGACAAGAAAGACTAACTGCTCTATTAAGTGCCCATAGAATGTTACAGTTAAACCAGTTTGCTCTTCAAAAAGATAGAAGCATTTTATTAATTTAAATTATATTGAATTTGTGTATGTTATCAATTCATTTTGTTTTTATGTTTTGTATAGTGTAAGGTGGCAAGATGTCAAAGTAATTTTGTTTATTTAATTATATATTTTATTAAAAGAAGATTAAAACTTTTTCGGTCTTATTTTTAATCAAATTTTAAAACCTTAATTCGGTAAAATTACAATAAACATATTTTGGACCCCCCCCCCCCCCGAAAAATATTTCTGGATTCGGTCTTGCCAATTACAATCCAAAGTCTTATGAGATTCCGGATACTGTCGCTGTATGTTATTTTTTAATGCCGCGCACAGGACAATCCGCCGACGGGAAAAATAACACGATTGACGTGATGATTCTCGACGATAATAATTGAATTTATTTGTAAGTTAATTTTTTCGTCGGGATCGTGTTCATTTACTCGATGTGAAACGGAACACTTTTCCGGTCGATTGATGATCGTTTAGCATAAATCCGTAATGAATAAATAAATAAAAATACCATTTCTACGGACCCGGGGGCATATAATATCTCGAGTGCATGTTTATTTGCCTAGAATTTACTCCTCGCGCTGTTGCGATCGACGACGTTCCGTTATGGTATCTCTAACGAATTCCGGGATCAAAGTGTTCGTATTGTTTTGGTTTGCGCGCGCGTGACTGCGTGTAGCGGTGGTGATACGACGGTGGAGAACTATTGATAGATAATTATTATTATTAGTGGTTTACCAATAATTATTATTTAATTCAATGTAAAATGGCATAGTGTTTGTTATATGCCTGTATATCTTTGCTTTTTGAAATACTGGTGCAGGTATTTCCGCCGCATCCTGTATTATGAGCTATATCGTTCTCACGGTGTTGAGCAACTCTATTGAGAGTCACTCGTGTCGAGTTGATTTGATTGAGATCTATCATGTAAAAGAGAAATTACAAGAGTATCGATCGCTTTGAAAACTTTCCCGAGACGATTTATATATCTTTACCGTTCTCGATCGGTTTAGTGATTATTATTAAGTGAGTAGGAGCAGGATAGATCGTCGCATCCCGTAGAGGTTTGATCGCTCTTTATTAATTATTATTTGTTACAACACATAATATAAAAGTACAAAATCGTACGGACAATACTGATGATTTGGTATAGTTAATAATATATTGATGGTAAAAAGACGACCAAAACTCGTTGTCAATATACTTACACAAGTCGGTATGACCTGAATATAAAATACCTGTGCGCGAGCGATTGAAACGAGTGAATTATTCGATATTAAAACTTGCGAAAATCGGCGTCGTCCCTTCAGATCGCCGTCATCGCGGACACGATCCACCGCACGTTGTTCGCCACGCTCGCGTAGATCCCGTACTTGCTCTGACGGCCGCAGCCGTCGCCGAAACTGGTCACTCCCACGACGGTCCATCGGCCCCGCATCCTGCACAGCAACGGTCCGCCCGAGTCGCCGGTGCACGTGTCCGAACGGCCGTCCCTGTATCCTGCGCAGATCATGTTCTCCGTGATCAGGTACCGGCGGTACGCGGCGCGACACGTCCGTCGCCCCACGATCGGAACCTGCGAAAAAGGAGTTGGTCAGTTTTTTTTTTCCCCCCCCCCCCCCCAATTCCCTACGGTAGAAGCACATTTATTAACAAGGCGAGTTGAATTTACTTAAGTCGAAATCAAATAATTATGTAAATGACATTGTTTTTTCACCGGTTATCAAAAAGTTATACTATCACGAAAAATGTTATGAAAAACGATTTTTTTTCTCATAATTTTTCGTCAGTGTTTGACCTATATTTTTAAAACTGTTGAGAAATTCGGAAAATTATCAGTCGAAAGTGCCAAATCCAATTTCCGATCGGAAACCTCGCGGGAAGTTTTTGATCAGAGCGAGTCTTTTGATCGAAAACGCGTCGTATACAGACGGAAAAAATAATAAAAAAAACGAAGAGACGAAATAGCACAAAACAGTCAGAAATTACCACTTAAAAGTGGTAGATTGGAAAGGAAATTGCGACGATAGATTTTCGAAATGTTATATATACGAGTCGGATGTACGTGAAAGTTTGTATTGAATTTTCGAGCTTTGAAAATTTAGCGAAAAATGTTTGGCGAAAACACAAATTGTAAAACTCAAGACGACACGTGAAATGTCTGTAAAAACCGTACGAAAAAAAGTCGGAATTTTTTGAAAATCCCGCGGACAACGGTTATATAAAAATTTCGTGAATGTTTCGGGATTCTACGGTCATGATTTTTTGAATCGCGACGAAAGAATATAACAAAACATTACCGTTCGAATTTTACTGCGAATATTTTTAAATTATTAAAGTCTTTTGTCATAATATAACGAGTTATTTTAACTAACCTGTCCTGTTTTTCAAATAGTATACTTATACGAAACGTCTTCATTACTTTGCCGTTAAATTTGGAACGTCACACGTTTCCACGTGACTCTGTAAATGTGTGTGGGTGTGAAACGTCAAAGAGTTCAAATAACACGAACGTTTAAAGTCAATATATTGTCAAAACTTTTCTCCGAGTTTGCGTGTACATACACACTGCAGAGAAAAAAAAATGTAAACAAAATGTGTGACGTGAAACGCCGGCACAATAAATAATACAATATAAATACAAATTATTTACTCCTTTATCGTTGCCACTCGTTTTTATTGGTTTGAACACGATATTTGCACTGTTTTTTTTTTTTTTTTTTGTTTTTCTTCTCTCTGTATTCTAGGCTAATATACGAGTAGGAAAACGTCACGATACACACTTAAATTCGATCGACAAAAAAAACGAATGCATATAATATACGTACTTACAATTTGGGAAAAATTAATTTAAACGCATCTTTAGCACGGAATCCATCACTATTTTATATTAGGTATAAAACAAGCACACGCCGCCTCGCGGACGTGCCTTTATTTTTATTATAACGTCCGATACAACGAACCCGACGATGGTAAAAACATTCCCGATCGTTATTGTGCATAATGGAAAAAAAAAAGTTTCTCGCGAACATCTGCCGCCGCCGCCGCCGCGACATTCCGTTGAAACGTTTTCGATTTAATCAACGTCGAATTTTTGTGATATATTATGATTATTATTACTTATTGTTAACGAATCGTAGACGTAGAAATCTACAGTACAGTAGACGACCTCTCTCTCGGATAATAATTATTTTCAACACTACAGAAACAATAATATTATTATTTTTGTAAAAGGACTGCTGAATTAATATAAATCATAATGCAAATAAATGTTTGGCAAATAAAATTGTAATAATATAGAATAATGCGATCGACGAGACGGCAAATAGACGTAAAAATATCAAAAGGCCTATTGGTAAAACCAAGTGTGCCTACTCATACGTTTTGTAATTATTAATATTATGTTACCGGTAGTTTTAGATTTCAGTATACTGCACACGACGAACAAGTCCATGCGACTCAAAACTCGATAAATCTATGATATTATGTAAAACTACAGTTAGACAACACGTCGAAGAATAAAATATATTATTATCTCTACGAATATTCTCTTACGCGTCTAATTCGTTTGGTAACTCGAAATGTGTTAATAAATCGATTAATTTTTTCTCCCATCGATAGTTTTACTATATTATGCTAATATGAAAATACCGACTACTGTATTCGATTACCGACGAATATTCTAAATATTTCGTTATCGACCAAGCCAATAAAATACCGCCGTTTTCTGTCTTGATAATCCTAAAACTCGGACATAAAATTTAACAATTTACTTTGGTATGAAATATTAACATAAACGATTATTACTGATGACGTGTAAAATGTATCAATAAATGTTTTAACGATTTCACAGAAATTGCATTGGATAATCAGATAAAAATATCAAACAATTTCGTTTGACAGACGTATCTACCATACGATCGTGCTCGTAAAATTGATGAAAAAAAAAAAGAAAGGGGATCGATATTTATTTTTTTATTTACGCTAATATTTATTCATTTGTTTTGTTAGTTAAAAAAGATAAAAGTGAATAGACAAAAAACAAAACAGATAAAAAGAAATCATGTTTAGCGATTAATATTCATATTGTAATAAACTATTAAATTTGTAAATAATATAAATAAAAATTAAATACGTCTTGCGCCCCGGAGTATTATAATAAGGATTGCAAAAATCGTTACGACCGGTTCCGAATAGAATTCATCGTTATTTAATAATACTTTGTGTTATTGTAAAAGTCAAGTTGGAATATTCATAACCGTTTCAATATTATATTTTCAGTTTATAAATACGTACTCTCGACGGACCGTGATAATGTCTCTCGACACGCACATTTAATAAGTTATCGTTAACGTTATTTCGGGCTGGTATTAGACTATTTTCGTAAGTAATTCGAAATAACCATATACGTACTCTGGCTTCTCGAAGTACGCGTGATCCGTACGTGTCGTACGGACGTACTTTTCCCCATCCAATGACGACGCACATAGCGGGCTTCCGTTTCTGCCGTTGAAAATCTGTTACCGGCAGACAAGCCGGTTGCAAACCGTAGCCGCCGCCGTTCGCTTCCAAATCCAAAGTATGAAGTTTCAACAGAGCCATGTCGTTATCGATCGTGTTTGGATTGTATCGAGGATGTACGACGACGCGGACGACCTATGTGGCGACAGGACAAAAATACGATATTTACCGTTCGACACACACAGAATGTGAAGCGGCGCTATCCTAAACGAACTCTGCGTTCGTCATACGCACCCTGGAGTCGATCTCGTCGCCCTCGTCGACGAACAGATCGTATTCTTTCAATCGCACGAACAACTTTTGTCTAGAACAATGTGCAGCCGTGAGCACCCAGCCGGGAGCGACGAGAGTGCCGCCGCAGATTAACTTCTGCGAGAACGAAAAAAGTACAAACTCTCAGTGAACGTCGGTCGGTCGGTCGGTATTGGTTTTACGTTTCGAATACTTTATCATACTTTATATCCGTTTAGCACGGCGACTTGCCAAGGCCAGCGGAATCTCGTCGATTCCTGGCCTCCCATTATTTTGACCGAACGTCTGGGCGTCTTGAAATCGGAGGGAACAACAGCCGAGCCGCCGACGACGGTAACGCCACATGTGAAATTCACGGCCGCGTGCCCGTAACCTGAAAAACAAGCGAAACCGTTAAATTTTCATTAAAAAACAACGAACGGCGTAATACCGTCAGAGACCTTTGTTCGGGAAATCCGACTCGGACCGTTTGTGATTCGTCGCGGCCGCCCGGCATCTCGAACCATCCGCGTAACAATACGCCGATTCGGCGACGACGTCCGATCCACAAATCTTCGATCGCACACAACGCCTGGACAACGAGTAATAAAATAAAACGTATATAAAACGCGGCGATGACCAAAAAAGCACACGCGAACCTCTGCCTAAACGTGGTGCACGTTTCCGAACACGGGCTCCAGTCCGACCAATCCGAATAGATTCGTTTCCCGCGGTGTCGTCTGTGCCGATGGACCGGTCCGATTTTGAAGCCGTCATCGGTGCCGTTCGAGAGCTACGACAGAGTGAAAGAAAAAAACAAAAACACATTTAGACGGCGGCGGCGGCGGCGGCGTTTATAATAACAACAATACCGGGTGGTCGTCTGCGGGATTCAGAAGCGACGGCGTCGGATAGTCGTCGATCGAATACGACAGCGAATCGGCGGCAACGCGAGAGTAATGTCCGTCCACCGAGTGTTCGGTCTGAACGCCCTGAAAAAGTTTACAAACACACACATCGATGAAAAAAACAAAACAAAAAACCCATCGCGGCACGACGAATCGACGCGTAATAATAAATATAAACTATTACCTCGGCGGCGCGCGCGAACAACGAAAACCAACAACAGCACGCCGAAACGAATTCGAGAAACATGTTTCCGTCGATCGAGACTCGGTCGATAGATTACGGGAAGATGAGCTGCTCTTTTCGACGCTCTCAAAATGGATTATTCAAATGAAAACCGAACCCCTTCTTTTCGTTAATAGCAACGTGTGGTGTGTACGTGTTCTGGTTTCCCGTCGTTATTATACTCGGCGCGCGCCAGTCTTTTTTACAGCCGTTTTCGGCTAGCCCATTTGCTTTGATAAACACACACACACACGCTCGCATGCCCATTTTGGAGATGGTTTACAACGTGCAATTATGCCCAAATATCGAGAACACTCGATGATTTGCCATTTGACATATTATTATGTATATTTATTTTTTTATAACCAATCGAAATCTTATCGATTTCAGTCGTCCGAGAGAACGTTTGTATTTTCTTCATAAATTATACACGCACGCGAGCGCGTTATATCGTTATTATATAGTGCCCACACACACGAGTGTCTGCGTAGAATATTAAACTCATCAATCACCACAATGTGATAGTGGATAATAATAATATGATTATCATGTGTGCATTAATAACGCGAGTATATTTTATACTGGCCGTGTTCCATTTAGCGATAATTTATAATATATATAAAGCACTTCACGGCCGAGTGCTCAGACGTTTGTACGGGGAATAATAATAATAATAATAATAATAAAAAAAACCCTTTTTTATTAATACGCTCGCTCGCGAGTTTTGATAACTTATAGTAGTTTTCAATCGCGATAAGATGTAGAGAATTCGCGAGCGACCGCGCGCATCAGATAAAAAATAAATAATTTACGTCTTTATGCATTATCATTTCATTACGATATCATTTCGTCTCGCAGTATACCGCAATAAATATTATGTGAGAATATATTATTATATAATATTATTTCGTACGAGGGGCGAAGCGAATACCTCGACAATACACATCGCGGTGAGAAATTTACCCAACTGTAAAACGGTTTTTACTATGGGAAGTTTAAAAAAAAAAAAACAACTCACTTCGTACACGTGAAAGTAAATTGAAATTTGACCCAACTCGAAAAGAAAATCCACACTCGAACCGATAGCTTTTACTGTAGACGTGTGTGTACACCTAAATGGATGGACAAAGCACTTAAAAATTATGTAAATTCCGAACAAAGTAAATGATGATTTTGTTTTCTATCGATATTACGTATATTTAAGCGATTATATTTAGGTAAACGTTTCCTTGATTATTTAGATCAGTCATATTTTAATGAAATACCATTACATTTAAAAAAAAAATATATACATCAAAATGTTTATAAAATTTCTAATTATATAATTGATAAAAAATCTATTGGTCGTTATGTGTACTCTAATTTTAAGTTATTGTATAAATTATAAAATATTAGTGTTGCGTGTAATAGTTTAAGAAATGTAATTGTAAAGCTTTATATCTCAATAACTCATTTATCCCACCACAAGCCACTAGCGCTTAAAGGGATGAATTAATTTTATGTATTATTATTTTGTAATATATATAATTTCTTTCAATAAATAAAATATACATTTACATGTATTATTTGTATTAATTATTTAGATTTCATATTGTTCTATTATGTTTTGGGATTATTGTACATATAGGGCTCAGCCCGTAAATAAATAAATAAATAAATTACCATCTTATAAATACACCGTCTAGTGTTTTTTTTTTTTTTCAAAATAAAAAAACTCAAGTTTATAAATAAACGTTGTTTTAAATTCAAAGCGCCAACGTTTAAGAGACTTGCGCGCAATTTTTATGGCGAAAACAACAAAAAATTTAAACTGTTCTAAAATTAATATCTAAAATAGTAATGTTTTTATACCGCCAGAGTCATCGCACGTCAGTGTTACTGGAAAGACCATATTATTATTAGAGCAGCGCTCGGCGCCTTGAGCTTTTTTTTTTTTCGTTCGTTTTATTTTACGAATATAATTTGTTATAATAATATCATATTTACAGCAGAACGCACACTGATCTATACTATAGTGTAAAATAAGCAGTGTTGTGAAAAAGAATTTTTAAAAAGTATTTAAATAGAGATAGATATATCCACTTAAAAAAAAAAAAACTTGAAAAAATGTATTCAAGAACAAATACTCATCATATATTTAAATATTATTTTTTTTTCATCATAAATTTAATATCGTTAGGTAAACCGTATCTATCGTTTTGGCCATATTATTAAGAAGTTAAATTATGAAATTAATAATTAATTAAATATTATCCGAAATAATGTAATAAACTATAAATAATAAACCGACATAAAATAAATGAACTTAATTTGATTAAATTTTTAAAGTACCTACCTATCAGAGAATATTTGAATTTTAAATACAATTCAAATACACTATTTAAAAAAGTGTTTAAAAAGAATTCTAAATACTTTACGAATATTTAAATACATTTACTCGAATAGTGTTCTAAGACTGTAAATTAGTTACTAATATGTTATATTATAAGCCTAGTATAATATAGTAATATATACGCGCGTATAATGTATAATATATTTATGACGATTACCTCATTAAATCCACGGCGGTTGTGTGAACAATACTTTTTACGTCTCTCGAGATCCCTCTGCGACAGAGTTGTTGTACGTGAAAGAGTTCAGAGAGTTCTGCATTGTTGTTTCTCGTCTGTGCGGCGCGTGCCGAAAGGAGCCGCATTTTATTGGTCGATTTCAATAGTAATTGTGGGAACATAATAAGACACGTAATATACACACGATGATCACCTCATTACATCCACCCTAGACCTATTTTGTGTGTGGCGCCTCCACAGGACGGCTGGGAGGTCACGTGTAAGTCACTCGATAAATTTAATTTAATTTAATCGAGTCGCGATAAACAGTAACGACACATTTGACGACTTTAAGCACTGTCGCGGAGAGAAATAAAACGCGACCGAAAAGACCTCTCGGCACCGCCGTCGTCGACGCTATACTGAACCGTCCTGGTCGGCGAGCTGCCGCCGCCGCAGATTCGCGTATGTCTCTCGATCGGTCGGGTTGCGTGGGCAACTCGGCTGTCGTTGGTCGGGCGGAGCGAGCAGCTCGGCTCTCATTGGCCGCGCGACACCCCCCCCCCCCCCAGTGTTGTACCGATGACTCACTATTATTCCTGTCTCGCGCAAACACACCCACGTGAAGTTATTCGTTTTATTGCTATTGCTATTGTTACATAATTACGTATTCATAACGAACCATCATTATTGTATGATTAAGTACCCATTGTATAACAATTGATTTGTTCGATTTTCATACGGTTTCTGGTGCATAAATCGAGATTAATATTTCTCCTTAATTTTTAGTAAATATAGCACGTAATATCGTACAAAAAACAATAGCTCTTCTCGTCACCGTAATATTATCTTGTTTTGTAATTTGATTGGTATATAATGTCATTTCCAACAACTCGTTAAAACCGTCGTTATATTAGTGCTTAAAACATTTTGGTAATCCCTCGGGTTCACGTCCCGTCGCGGCGGCCAATTGCAGTTTTCGGTCGCCGTCGTCGTCCGAGTGGTGTGCGTTGCGCAATCGCGGAAGAGGATGAACTTTTTTATATTTTAACGCCTAAAACGAGCAAACCAATCCATTGTTTTTCCACGATTTTTTTGATTACACGTTGGCAATGTCGTACAATTCGGGGGGTACTTATGTACATATTCGATGAAAATGTCATCTTCTTGCGTTGAAACCTAATAACTGCCGCGCGTCGCGTATACGTGGGCAAAGAGGTAGGCACGCGGAGTCTGCAGGTAGTGATCGTAGACGCGAAATCTGAAACAATTCACGTTTCATATAATCGAACGAGAATTTACACCGAAAAGTACTCGGTCGCGTCAATGTTTTGTCTATCGTAATATCGATAATAAACGCGCGTGAGCCTTTTGACGGGACGGCGTATTATTATAAGAATACGTACTCGACAGAAATTTTATTGTATGGCGTTTTTACTATATTATGATCTGTTCACGTAAGCACGTCGTTTCGCGTTGAAAAGGCTCTCCGTCGTATAGTCTTTGTATTTCGTAATACATATTATATTCGATTTCTGATTATTAAAAACGTCACAGTACTCTGCGACTAATAGACATAATGTTTTGTATCTACATCTAGAGGAGTATGTCCTACGGCAATATCGATTTATTTTGTTTTTCAAATAAAAGTATTTTTTTCGCGCCGCAAATCAATCGATATTCGGTTAATTTTTCTGACATTTTTCATGTAAATTAGATGACTTTCGAAACAGTACTTTCGGAATTAATTATTCAAACTTTTTAAAGTGCGTATTAAAAAGCGTTGGGAAAATAATTAGGATATTGATTAATTTTTCTGTTATCGCTATTGCCCCAAGATAACACAAATAAAATATATTACGTAACATATAGTACGTATTTATTTAGATAAAAACATTCTGATTAATCACACTTTTTATACGTAATATTATTTAATTTGAATAGTTTTTAAAGTAATACCGGCTCTAATTTTGATCGAGTTTCATAATGAAATTTCAGAAAATCCGACCGATTAATAATTGATTGCGTATAATTAATGGTGTCCCGTATGAAAAACAAAAGTTGATGTTTCCGCGGGAGAAAAATGTATTGATTTTACAATCATATGGTTTTAATAAGAATACTTACCTAATCCAATTTATGAGATCCGTGGATGACTTCTGGAAGCAAATTTTGTCCAGCACTGAGTCAAGCATTGAGAAGGTCATTTGAACTCTAAGTTAAACTTTAATGTTATTCTATTTATATAATTAATTTACTGTCTAAATACAAGAGTGTAATGGATATCGTTTTACCTATAATAGTGTCATGTGTGTGATGCTCATAAAAGAATTTTCCGAGAATTAATTTCTCTAGAGAAAATCCTAAAAACGCCACTGTGGAGGCTCGCCGTTGTGGTCAATTAAAAGCGCTCTGAAAATATAAAAAAAATAAAAAAACAAAATTAATAAAAGCAAAGAAATTTTTAGTGTTATATATAAATAAAAATAAAATAATGTGCAAAAATTGTTTCGACCGGTTTAGAATAAAATTCATCATCGTGCACTCTTTATTATAATACTCCAGGCCTATTTATTTTATTTTTATTCGTATTGTTTACATATTATTTAATAATACTTTGTTATTATTTCTAATGATAATAATATGTTGATGAGCTAAGAGAAATTTGCATTTTTTTCCATACTCATTTCTTCAGAAAACACTCGGTACTCAAGATTTAATCTATTCTCATTGAGTTTTTATTCCTCATTGAATTATCTTATTTATTTTCAATACTTTTCAACGTGGATAAGAGATATCGATAGTTATTATTATTGACGCACACGCTATTATTATTCACTATTGATACTTTATAAAAAAAAAAAACAAATTACTTTTTATTTAGTATTTTGCTTTGCTATTGCGTTCGGATAAAATACATCCTATCACGTATTACCACCGACGGGCGCCACCAATAATATTAATTATCAAAAATATTATCTCGTCAAGTTCGTCTGTAAGCGATATCCAACACGAACTGAAATGATAAAATTAGCTTAAAAAAAAAAAAAAAAAACGTATTAAAATATTGTTCGACATAATAATGTTTTTATGAAGAGATAAAAATTTTTTTTCAAAGGGATTTTACTGTTAGATAAATATTATAATATATACTATGACGCATTGACTCCGCCGATGTGATAATAATTATTACGTTTAGATACGCCCACCCGCATAATATAATAATAGAAACAATGGTAGAAACATTACTCATTATTATAGCAGTACGATATTCACTCGTAAAGTAATTTAAATAAATAATATAATATTATTGTACATATAGGTACATAAATATATATAATTTTACGAGTGACTGTGATTTCAAGTAAAACTAAATATTTCGATAGGATTATTTAAAATGTATAAATGAGCTTTCGGGGAATCTATGGATTAAACCTGCAAAACGTTCAAAATAAGCGAAATACGATTTAAAATATACCCTCCTTGTGTTCTGAAACATATTATTACATCACTCGCATACATTACTCGCATAGTTCTGCGACCTTTCTGGACAAGTATGAAAAATAAATACAAGTCCTCAGCCCTAGTTGTGACTCATTATTATATGGTAGTGTAGGTATGTTTACTCTGTGCGAAATAATCAATCGATTTGACTAATCACTATGATATTTACTGTCTATAGTTAAAATATTCGCAATTTAATTTATATTGTTATCCGACCACATCGAGTATTTAAACAAACGTCATCTGTTTTCCACAAAAAAATCGCCGATGATACTCCTTTTTTTTTTAATTTACGTTTCACACTCGAAATTCCGCGTCGACCGTTCGAAATGAGAATGAAAATCTATTACAACACACTCGATTTTAACAATATAGACAATCATACATATGTATATTGTATACGTATAATGGATTCTTTATCGGACGGCAAACTTGACGAACGGTTTGGCAAACAGGCGACTCATACGTACATCGGGCTAAGCAAATAGCAATTATTTTAAACGTTTATTCGTATAGATTATTAGTCCGAAAAAAAAGAGCGAAAAAGAATCGATACATGATTACGGATCGACGAAAAAACGAACCAGAACGATGATTAGAAAATATTTCGTTCTCGAGTAATAATGCTCGTCTCGTACACCGAGATCGGTTTTTTTCTTTTTTCGAGTCTCTCGTAAATCGGTAAAGTGGTAAATTCTCGTTTCTAGTTTGTAATCGGGACGGCCATTTCAGCATAATATTGTTTCGCGGTCGTCGCGCAGTGGTTTTTGTACAAGAGAAAGAGAGAATATTAGGATTTTAAACGTGTTTCCGACGGTAACGTGTGGAGAAAAAATAAAATGACAAATATCGATATCGTCGTTTCACACGCCGCGATAACCCGTTTCGGCGTAGAAAGTATTTTTATTTTTTTTTCACAAACCGCGCGGTAGAATAATATTTTAATGTGCGGGAAAATAAAATTGAACACACGTCGTACGTGTTGGCATCGTATCAGCAGGATACAGCGGGGCAGTGACGTCGGGACATTACGAAAACGTAACGCGTAACCCGCGGAAGCATAACATGTCGCAATAGAAAAAAAAACGGCGGCGGAGAACCGTCTCGCCCGCGGCGGCGGCGGTGTCGCGACACGACAGCGTCCTCGGGGACATGCGGGCGACGCGGGCCGATAAATAAAGAATAATAACCCAACGGCAGAAGAGTTTTCGGCGTTCGCTCGCCGCGCGGCCTGGCGGCCACCGATCGTACTGCTATTGTTCCGATTGTTTTCGCGTTTTTTTCCCCGAATCCACCGTCCCCCGCCCGGGCAATCGGCGACGACGATCATTATTATTCCCGGAAACCGGGTGAAAAACAATCGGAAATAAACGACGACGTTCGGCCTCGGAAATTCGCTCCTTCTCCGGCACCCATAATAATATAATAATAATAATTTGACGTGACGACAAATCGCCGAAAGTACGAGCCCGAGCCGGGGGAGGCCGCGAATAATAAAAGTGGGAAAAACGGACGACGGAAAGTAGTGACGATTTGGCACTAAACGCGGACACGGAAACGCGGTGTCGCCGAGACCGGCGGCGGACGTGCGCACGTGTCACGTTGCGTAATATTTATAACAAGAACGTAGAGACGGGAAAGCAATGGACGGAAGCTTTTCCGCGTTTCAAACTAGATGGCGCCGCGTTCTGTTATTAATTTTTAGATAACAGTTTTTATAGTGAAGTAAATAATGATAATTATTATGGTCGTACGACGACGGGAAACGGTGAGAAATTACTATTTTCGGCCCGGTAGCCGCCGAGCTTTGAGAGCCATCCCCGCGATAACGACGCTCGAGCGCGCGACGTCTTTGACCGGGACGCGTCGCGTCGCGGGTTCGAATCTCCGAGACGAGTCTCGCAGGCGAGAGATTTTATCGCTCTTTATCGCGGACATAATAATAACGTTTTCGTTTGTCCCCGCGATCCGTAATAATTATTCTCACCCGAAACGGTCACACTGCGTCCGTTCGTGACCGGTGTGATTATTTTTTATTTTTTTTTTCCTCTCTTTTCGCGTTTCTCGCTCGTTTCGATACCGCGCGAGTGGTGAAACGACAATAATTGGTTTTTATTCACCTCGTGTGCCGCGGTTTAGACACGGTTTCTACCGTACGAGATACACCTCTGCGGGAAGCGCGACGATATTACGGCTAGTGGCGACACCGAGTCCGGCGGCGGGCCGGGGGACACGAGAGTATTATATTATACGTCACGCGTCGAGCAGCCGTTTGCGCGCGCGCGCTCTCGCCGCCGCCGCCGCCGCCGGTCGATTTCAGCGCGCGCCGGCTCGTTCCGATAATACACGAAATCGGCAGCACCATCGACCGGCGGCGGCGGCGGCGGCGGAACCGGGGAATCGCGGACGCGGCTGGCACGACGACTCGACAGTACGGCACGATCCGCCGCCATCCACGACAGTCTCGCGCTCACACCGTTCACATCTCGCCGTTCCGTCTGTCCGTCGATTACTTCGCGTTTCTCCTCGTCGAGTGGTTCCTGCCGCGGCGGCACACGCTCGCGTTTACCTCAAACAACACCCGCGCGCGCGCGTCCCAGTCGTCGCGAATTCACGCGGTAGTTTCATCCGCACACGGACGCCCGCGCGCTCTGCGCAAAAACAAATCGCCTACGTCGTCCAACGGTAAATACACGAAAATCTATTTCTGCCCGCGGCGACGGCGGCGCACGTGTCGTCCGCCGCCGCCGCCGTCGCCGCCGTCTCGTTTTAAAATATTACCGTCGATAAAACGCGACGAATTATTATTATAATTATTGTTGTTGTCGTTTTCGTCGCCGTCACTGACCGCCGCCGCCTCACCGGTTGTTCTTCTTTTTCCAGGCCCGTCGCGCAGACATGGCCCAGCCACCGATTCCGGGCCAACAGGACCCGTGGAACGGCCCCGAGAAGGACGGCCTGTACGACCCGCAGCTGGAGAGGGAAGCCTGCGGCGTGGGCTTCATCGTGGCCATCGACGGCAAACGCACGCACAAGGTAAGCTCGCCGCCGCAGCCGCACCAGGGGGGGGGGATGCCGACAGTTTTTTAATAAAACATCCCCGATCGACGACTCCCCGTCGTCACGACCAACCGGGTTGTTCCGCGGATTCGATTGTGTTTTTCTTTTCCCAATCGCCCCTCTCTCCCTCGTGTCGTCATGGCTACTGGGCCAATGATTTCGACCTTGACTGCGTCGCCTATGGCCGTGCGCCACGTCATCCGACTCCTCCTACCGAACGAAAATCATTCGCAGGATCGTTATTCGACGCCCGCGTCCTGCGGGATCCCGCGAAAAATCGCGCGCCGGCACCCCACGCCCGGCCGCCCCCCCGACGTACATCTCGTATCCGCGGGATAATCGCTGCCTTCGGAGCCGGATCGGATTTCCGGAACGGCTTTTAGACGGTTCGATTTCCCAGAACGTGAACGCTACGCGAAATTATTTACACGCCTATAATCGATTTCCCAAAAAACGTTCGTTTTCTTCTTCGAAATGTCGTTCCTTGAGCAATAATTGGTCGTTTTATGCCCCCGCCTGTTGATTCGGCTCCGACGACGGTGCTTGGGGCGATACCGCAAGAATTACAGTCTCGTCCCGAAACGCACAAATCTCGAACCTCGTTGAAAAGTCTGACTTGACATCGCGTTAGGTAGATGATTACACGGCGATTCGTCGTTAGACTGTTATTTTATTATCCTGCGATCCTTCGAAATAAAAACGTGTAAGGTCGTGTAGACACTTGGTTTTCACAGATATTTATGAAAACATCAATTATGTACTTATACATAATATAGGTATAGATCATAATGCGGTATGTTATCAATGCGTCGTTAATTCAAATTGTTATTGCAGATTAATACGTTTATAGGTTAAATAGGAATCGAAACGTATTGACTCTAATGCGCGGGTTGTGTTCGTCACATTAGGTAATCAAAATCTAAAAATTCTGACGATAAGCTAATTAAAATGAAACGACCGTGTGGAATTTCATTAACAAAATAATTAAATCTCTATCAGCGCGCGCTGCATGTGTGAAAATGTAATGTAATTATATGGCGTATGAAAGTTCAATTATAATTTGTAAGTGCAGATAGTATTTATTTAACACGCCATATTTATGTATATAACAACGTATACGTCTTGTGTTCAATCTTGTGTTTGCAAAAATATGCATAAAATTATTATATTCTTAACGTACGCGCGTTGGCTACCCGTAGTGTATAATTAGCCGTCGCGTTGCATTTACGAATACACTCGCTCGTTAAAACCAACGAACGATGTGCCCTCGAGTTCACTGTTATTTTCGAAAATGTCTCGTGATATTCTCCGTGGTAATAATCGTACGATTACGTTTCTTTAGAAGTCGATCAATACAACATTATCGTTTCACGGTTCGGTCGAAACGCGCGTGTTATCCGTTGTTCTTTTACCGTCCGTTTCGAAAGACGTTCAATAATATTGTTGAAACAATTCGTTTATATTTCAATTTTGATAGAAGACCGTCGTTTATAACCTGATGGCGACTCTAAGCACGTAAAAGAAACGCCTGTAAATCGCACGCGTTTTCACTTATAAACGGTATATTGTAATGTGAGTAAATTGACGTGTGAGTAGGGTTGAGTATTTGCGATACACAATGACTGTATGGAACGAACGTGTATTCGAGTGTTTCTGACTTCTGAAAATATGGGTGTGTGTGTGTGTGTCTGTTCTTTGTCGTAGATACCTGCGTAAACGTTTAAACACCGGGCGCTCACTGTGGGAAGGTATTTTTTAAAATTTTTTTTTCCCCTCAAAGTCAACAATAAATGTCTTTAAACTATTATAATAAACTGACCCGACATTCGAGTAACCATTTAATAACTACATTACAAAACCCATCGAAACACATATTGTTATTTATAAAACTAAAAAAAAAACATTGTTATAAAACCGAAAAGAACTACCTACTTGTTCAATACCCCAAGTACAACTATTGGGCACAAGTCAATCGAAGTATTGTACGATTAAATAGAAGTTTATTTTGTATGATTACTTGTATGGGAGCTGACGTTTTGCACCCAATTCGTTCAAAGTATTGAGCGTATTGAGTTATTTCCCGTGCTGTCGGTGTAACCTTTCCTCGAAATCATTACTCGAATGGCCGTTTTGTGACATTTACAATTATTCATAATTTCTAAAAATTATTATCCAACAACTCGTGTCTCTCCGTCTATACCTTCTCGATCGATATCCGCGAGCCAAATTATTTCACTCGTATATCTGGTAAGAAATCCGGAAAACGTGCAAAAACAGTTTGGCGTCCATTATATAAAACACGTATACCTACACGAAATAATAAACGCGCGTGATTTCAAACAATACAACATAATAAATTGTAGGTACGTAGGTTTAGGTGAATAAAAACTATTTTACATACACTCCCGTGTACGGTTATTGTCGTATATTAACGTTCACAGTACCTGTTCATTGTGTTGTTGTTATTATAATATATATATATATATTTGCCTATAATGAGCACCGCAAATTGGTGTAAATATAGAACGCCATAAATTAATTGTAATAATAATACTGTATTGTATACGGTGAATTTTAAATATTCATAACCCCATTGTGACTCGGAATGTTTTTAAGACTTCACTACTACCCCGCGAAACGAAATATAATAATAATTATTTGTCCGAAACGTTTTACTATTTTTAAGTGTGCGTCTGCTAAAACGACTCGAACGTAAAAACTTTCCTATGGCTGCTCGACGCAATAATAAAATTGTAATACTCGAAAACTCGACGTTTCGTTTTAATTGAAACGCACGCGCGGAAAAGTAATACTACTCTACATTTTCGATTTGAATACAGTGGAATACGATAATCGATCACTTGTATAGTTAGATAACTTGTACGCGAGTCGAAAAACTCGACGATGCACCTAATAATATGTTGAAATACGAAATAACTCGATACAATCCCGTATAAATCAATTAAACACTCGAGATTAATATCTGGTGTACCCGTTGTGTTTTATTGTATTATGTTATCTCGCGTTGTCTTTTAAGTACATTCCTCTTTACTGCGATAATCTTTTTCGGGTTCTTATAGAACAAACACGCCACGAGCGTATAAAGTTTATATTATAAACTCGAAACGAAAAATTCACATGGTTCAAAAATCTAAACGATTATTATACTTGTTCTCTATTATACTTGTTCTCTCGGGTCCACTTAATACTAAAGCGCGCTAGTAGCAGTTTCTCCGTCTGAACATTCATTCATGTTTTTCGTTTTTTTTTTTTCTTCTATATAAATAAACGCGAGACGACTTGGCGTTTTACGTCGCGAATAAAATAATAATAATAATGCGTAAAAGAATCGCCAAGAAACTGTTGCGACATAACTGTATCGTCATAATAATATTCTAATTCGGTATTTTTGGCACATTCCAAAGCCGGCACAGCTGACGCCGTCTTATGTCATGAAATTGAAATCTCTAGTGCGGTTTTTGCCCCCCGTCAAAAACATAATATCATAATACTGCTCGACGAAAGTGAACGTGGTGTATGTGTATAGCGCGAGTCACGAAATTTTAAATAAACATTGTCAACCCCTTCCCCGTCGACGCGGTACACGACGACGACGACGACGACGACGCGTAAATATTGTTACGTTTATTGTTCGTTAACGGTGTATTCATAAGCTGTGTTTTTGTTTTTTGTTTTTTCCCCTCGACGAATCGGCCGATCCCGGTCGGAGTAGGTAGTGCTGCTCGTATTGCTGCTTCAATGACAATTATTAACAGTTTTTGATTCATTTCGGTTAATTATATTCATTTGTGTGTACGGCTCTTCTATTTTCGTATACGGCTATTTGCGTGCGTTTGGCCCAATTTCAAAATTAGTTTGTCCAACGTTTTGTACAATGTTCTAGTTGTCAATGAGCGCGTGTGTACCCACACACATTGTGTTTTGTGCGTATAAAAAAACACCTGTTGCCACAGTGTCTTTTTGAGCACGATAATAATAGACCAGAAAGATATTGATTTTCAAGTCGTCGTCGTACATGACGTGTGCGCGTATCATTTTTCGAAGGGTCCGTATTGTCGTAATGGGTTAATAATAACAATTATTATTAATAATACGTATGTATACCTACGAAACGACTGTGAAAATGTAATTTTTTGACGTTGTCGACGTATTCGATAAAAAACCACGTTTTGCTCTTTCCATTTCAATTCTAGACCTTTATTAAAGAAAAAGATACAAGCGGGGGCGTGTTTAAGGGCGGATAGTGGGGCTTAGCCCTCCCAAATCGACTCTACTTGTTTTATATTATCAACGTCAAGTATATTGTAATAATTAAATAGAGAAAATTCGAGAAAATTAAGATTACGAATAACATTTTTTTTTTTATAATAACCTATTTCGCGAATTTATGAATATATATAACGTTTAATTTACTAAAAAAAGAATATTGTTTTACGTTAGGTGCGAGTGACGAAAGCATCACAACCCTATCACTTTAAACGAGCAAATTGTCGCGGGACACCCTATATATGCGCACTTAGAATTATCGAGAGATAAAATCGTCGGAAACAATATAGATACTTAGTGTATCTACTGTTGAATAGAAATAGAACAAATAATGCTCCTCCAAATTCATTAGGAATCTAATTTAGAAAGTACACATTGCACATAAAAAAAAAGCAAACGGTGTTTTTTAACTTTGGTCGAGACAAAACTTTTTAACGCAACATTGTGCAATATTTTTGCACTCCAAATTTTCCGTTGGAAATTATTTATTTTCTATATTACATCATAAAACGCAAGCGAATACTATTACGACTTGAATCACGCAAATATCATAGTAAATCATTTGGAAAACCTTTAGTTCGAAAGAATAAAAACACACGAACTTTGTAAAAAAAAAAACGTGGTAAAAACATTTTTAAACATCGACAATAATATAGTAATCTATTTTATGTAACATATTTTACCGGGCGTATAAATATTATAATGTCGTTATTATGTCCAACCGTTTTCTACCCATTAACCTAACCTTGATCGAGGTTATATTTTAAATGCAATTCTTATGTGTATTTTCTATAACTATTACCTAAATACTTCAATTATTATTGGAAACATCGTACGTGTAATCAATTTCCTTAATATTTGCATAAGCATACAACGAATGTATAAATTTTCGTTTTGTCTAAAGTTTTATCTTATTTAAAATAACTGCAGTTAACTAGTAGGTCACTAAAAAAAAAAAGAAAAAAAAAGTGATTATACGGATTACAGGTACATTTTACATTAAAACATAGTGATGTGACCTAAATATTTTATTTTTCATACCTTTCGTTGTGCCCGAGGTTAGGTACCCATGTCGGTGATAAACGTATTTAAATATTCGTAATGTTTATAATACACGAGCTTGAATTTTTTAAGCAATTATCAAATAAGGGTACATCAATGTCATAAAACTCAAATGAATTTTTAATAACGCGCCCACAATTTAAATATAATATAAGTATTAATTAAAATATCTATCATGTGGAAATTATAACTTTAATATTTAGAAAGGGTAATTTTAACGTCGCGTAATTGGTACTTATATATAAGTGTAACGGCGTTACCTTTATTAGGTGTCGACATGAAGGGTTAAAAATTTTCTAATGAGATTAGTTGAAAATATCTATGAAAATGACCGTGGTAAAATATAAGTTCGCTTTGGAAAAAAAAAAAACTCTACGGCATATTTTTGTATTGCGATTGATGTACAAATTATGAATCGTTTCTAGTAATTATAAATTTATAACGTTGTGAAATACGTATTGAAATTCGAACTCGAATGAAAACTTCTTGATTTATTATTTACCGTAAATTTAATTGAAATATTCCATTATTTTATGTGTCGGCTGTATTCGTAGAAATGTCAAATGGGTATAATAAAACATTTTTTTTTTTTCTGTTATAATCTTTAAAATTCAAACAATAATTCTATGTAAAATCGTAAATTATAATTTACAAAGAATTATTATTTTAGTTTAGGTTCGTTATTTTATCTAAAATGGCAAATTAATTAAATTAATTGTTTTATTATTATCAACGTTTCAAAATACTAAGAAGAATCAAATAATGATAACTAGCTTGATCTGTCATTCGATGTATATAATATATATATCACATCATATCACACATAAATATACACATAGTTTGCCTGTGTTTTGTGAACGTACACAATAATAATATTATATAGTGTATGCATAGTGTGAAGTGTAAAAAAAAAATTTCGATCTCAAAAATATCAAACGATTATTTTGAATTTAACGAGCGTATTTAATTTATGAGGTTATTTTGGAGATTTTTATTTTTTATTTTATATCGTGAATACTATCGCTATTAGCCGATCATAATTTAGCTATTTAGTGTCTCCCTCCGTTACGTTGGAAAAAAAATTAATGAACTAACTAAACGAATTTGTTTAAGACATTTGAAAAGCGTTTAAATTTGTCTATTTACCTCCCGTTATCTTATTGTAATTTAATAATAATTTTTAATCTACTTGTTTAATTTTCTCATAAATTAAATTCTTTCAAAGATCATTTGATAAAATGTTTTAATATTCATCGACAATAATCTTGTTCTTTACTCTTTGAAATTAATTTCTTATGACTAAAAGTTTTTCTAATAAATCAGACTGATACGTAATCGTTATTATTAATAGAAGATAAAATTAAATTGAGATTATTACTGCTTCGTTTACATTAAAAAATAGCAATTAGTCATAGCATCCATATCTAACGGGGAGAAGAAAAAAAAATGATATACCTAAGTACGCATATGTCGGCCGTATAATATTTAAGTACGACGAGCGCCTTCAATGTCAATAGCCAGGCAATGTTGTGTTAACGAAAATTAATTCGTTTTTATATCAGACGAGATAATTGGAAAATCATGATTCAACATATTAAATTGAATAACTGGTTTGGAGGACATGATTTCAAATTAACATTCTATAGTATTCTTAAAAATTTTGCAATATTTATGTCTTTCAAATTATTTGACTGGCACTGTTTTAAATACAACGTAAACGATTATTTTTTTTATTAACATATTTCATTTTTAAATGGCCAAAGGAAAAAAATCAAGGCGAGCCATGTCCACAGTGGTCGTGTTTATAGTAGTCGTTAATGGGAATTGAATAATTTCTCGTTCGCGTTTTTCTAAACATTTCCGAGTAATTCGAATTGAAATAAATTTAAAACGATACGATACTATTACAATATTTACCAGCAAACCCGAGAAATGTTTCGATTTTAGCTAATATAATATTTACTTTAACGACATTTTATTAGGCTAATTTAGCGTCAATAATCTCTCTGTAATCGCTCGGAAAACGATTTGAAAATTAATTTCCTATAATCCGATTTAGATTTTTTTCAAATAACTACTTTTTTTTCCCCCCTCATTTTAATTCAGTTATAACAGTGACGGGGCGAGTTAATAATTTTCACGCGTTTATTATGTAATCTTAAAATATTATATATAAAAATATGTATACATACCTTTTATAACTATTGTGATTATGTCATATTTCCATCTATTGATTGGTGATTTTCAATTAACGATCAATGCGTTTCGTCGGTTATTGCAGATGTATAAAGATGAATTTCGTATATGAATGTACCTAAAACGTGTTTTAAGTTTTTATATTGCACCACAATCTAATGAATACGGTCTACAGGTACCTTTATTGTTTGTACGACCCAGCTCGCATTTGTTTCACAAATATAATAATGATTTTACTTTCATCGTTCTTGTATATATTGTTTGCTCCCTTCCGTTGTGTAACCTTCCCTCTGGGTTCTCGAGTTTGTGTGGAATATTGACGTCCGGTGTTATACCTTTAAAATGTTTTATGATTTGATTGAAAGAAATCTGTACTAATGGACGATTTTCGTAACGATGTTCGGCAATTTCCATCACGTTTCCTGAAAATCAAAACGACGGTAAATAATTTTTGTTATGACTTAACTCTGAACTCGATACGTTTGACTGGTCTTATCAAAATCTAGGTAATGTGCATTAAAATAAATCCTTTGTGAGAAACAAATTATTATTACACCGTTGTTGAAATACAACATTTCTCGTTAATAATCGGTTAAAAAAAATTTAAAATATTTTTTAAATCCGTTTCAAATGATTTATTGAACATTGCCAAACGCATTTGTGAGATAATTTCAAGTTACGGCTATAGTAGTTATTTTCTGAAGTAAAATAATATAAGAAAATCGATATTGTTAAACGAATGTGATAAAAGTTTTTAGTCAGATCTGTTTTATCTAGATAAATGTTAGGTTTTCAAATTGTCTACGAAACTTCTGTGAAATATTCCAAAAATAATCTCTGGCAAATAGCACGTGTGTTTAAAGCGATAAATCCACGTGAAGCCTAGGAATTTAGAAGCACTTCAACAAAAGTATTGGCCTAAAATAAAAATACACGTCGTTGTAAATAAATTTACTTAGAATCTAAATTAAAAAAAGAAACTGGGTTAAAGTATAAATAAAAATATTAAAGAAAAAAAAAACAAAGAAAATATAAATTATCTGTTAAGTAGGATTACATATTTTTGAGGTTTTAAAACGTTTAGAGTTTTTTCTTCGCTCGGGTAAATTTATCCAAATCAACCTCAAATAGTCTATTAAATAAATCTATCAATATTTTATATGTACTTTATACATATTATTATTTACAAAAAAAAAAAAAAAAAATACTCTTTTAGCCCGTGTTATTGTGATTTGAAAGCATCCAATTATAACAATAATATCAAAGCATACCATATTAATGGCTCCATGTATGTACAACTTACGATCGTTAAAGTCTATTAGGCGTATGTAACAGAATTATAAGATTTCCAGATAATATACCGTCAAATAATCTAGAACAGTCGACATTTGTCAAGTATTATTGATATATTTCTCATTTCACATCTGTCCTGGACTAATTGTTTACCATAATATTATCCTTTCTCCAATACGCGGCTAGATACTAGAGAACATTAACACTTATTAATTATATCACTATTAATATTCGTTTGTACATATACTATGCACTGTTATAAAAGGGATTCCTTTTTTCTAAACGGAATACAATGCAATTTATTGTTTCTATTAAAAAAAATTTCAATTGTAATGAGATATTTGTTTATTTTCTCGATTGTAAATGAAATGTAAACAAGTTCGAACACGCCTGAACACCCCCTCCTGCTCCGTATCCACACACCTTATACTAGTACTTCAATGTTATTTTTATATACTGTAAACTCTTTCCAATAATGTGTAGTTTCCTAGAAATATATTGATCCGATTATATTGAAATTTAATTATATTTCCAATAGTCTAAACTTATGTCCGACGAAAGTACAGTTATGTACACATGTTTATATAATATATTATATACAATTACATAATTACTAAAATATTATAACTTACTGTAACGTACGAAGATTTTATCGGATTAAAAAATGTTATCGTTTCATACGTCAATATACGAGTATAGCTGTCGTATTCCCGTCGCCTTGTTTTTTTTTTGTGTTTTCCACCGCCGCCGCGACACGGCGACCGAAATATTATCATGTCGCCCGACGACCGCGGAACGAATACAGCGCCTTTGTCGCGCATCTGCTCACTGCTACGGTTGTAAAAAAAAAAAAAAACCGAGAACCTAGTCGTAAAAACTGTCGGCGAAATCGTTCCGAGACCCTATAACGATTGGTATTTTGAAATTAAAAAAATAAATAAACCTATTTTTTACAACGCACTAAACGTCGCGGCGGCGGCGGCGGTGTGTTATTTAATTTAACACATAATCGGAGTCAACGGTTATTACGTATTATATTCTTTCTCGTAACTATTAAAATGTGCGCATACTTGGCGATGTCGAATTAGTCCCACTGTAATTTGAACGAATACGATGAAATCACGTCAAACCGAATCGTCGGGGCGGCCAAGACGCGGCAATCCCTCTCTTAATACGCCTTAGACACGAAAGATTATATAATAATAATATATTATTATTGAAATATTATTCGTAGTAGATATACGCAATGACGTCACATCGACGGCAGCCGAGAGGGTTGACGTGGCCACCGCGAGAGCGAGTGCGCGGCCGTCGTCGGGATGCGCTATAGGTATCGCGCGCCGCGTCCTGGGGTAGGGGAACAATAAACTACCGACGGGAAAAAGGGATGGCGGAGGGGCAGGAAGGCGAGGATCTGCTGCGAGACCCCCCGTCCCCCGTCCCTTGTACCCACCGCTACGACACACACGTTGTGGTGTTGGGAAACTTGTGGATCGATCGGTTGCGCGGATGGAGAGAGTCCGCCTCGCCCGAACGTTGCCACACTGCTTGGCGCTTTCCATTCGCCGTAGCGACGGCAACGCCTCAACAATATTTTCCTCGTTTCGCCCTAGCAGCGTACACTTGACCCACTAAATCCAACGCCGCCGCCGTCGTCGTCCACGTTCCCGTCCGTCTATCGCGCGTTGTTCTTTTGTGTGCCCCTCTCGAATCGTCCGGCATTGTGCGGCGAAACTACGAGACGATAACGAGAAAAATGAAATGAAATGAAACCCCCTTCCCGAGGATAATCCCTCAAAAAGTGATGCGCACGCTCGCGCGCGCGATCGACCGTTTCATTAATATCATATTTAATATTATCGCGCGCGATCGATACTATATTATAGCGGCGAAAACGAACGCGCGAGCGTTACTGTCGCGAAAACTGCGTACGGCCGCCGCGCCGGTATTGATCCCGTGGCGTTTTCTCTCGTTTCCACCACGTGCTCGTCGTCGTCGTCGTCATTTGATTTCTATAGTTATCGTTCTCGAGAGTGGGTGGGGGCGCGCCGCGTTCGTTGTTGTTTGCGACCGGAACTCTGTCGAGAAAAAAATAAATTAACACGTATATCTATGTGGTGAATTTATGATACTCGTCGCGACGGCAAAAATGTTCTCGGACATTTAATCGTATAAAAGTCGGACGAGTATAGAAACGTGTCCGGAGATACTCGCGGCGATCATAATAATATCTTCTCCGATTCGAACGCGACCGACGACGTTGTAATACGCGTCGTTCTGCGGCGCGCAGCAATCGTCTGGCAATATTATTCGCGCCTCGCAGAAGGGTTTGGGACTGGAAGCCATTAAAATACTAGCGACTCGGTCGTTGTATTATTAATATGCGCGCTCGATCGTCATATACACGTGTAGGGTATCGAGCACGACCTTGACTAACTGTGTTGTCCCTGAAAAATAACTCTGCTAATGAAAAATATCTCTCTCTCTCTCCGAGTGCTTGGTGGTTTTCGCTTCTTTTTCATCTGATTTGTGGTAGGAGTTGTAATTGAACGAATGACGACAAAGTCCGGCGTGGCTCCGGTCGTGACCGAATGTACTGTAACGGAAGTTCCAAGTGTGACGACTAATCGTATTACACTTGGATAGCGTCAAAACCGCGTACGAATTCGAACGTCCGAGCTCTTTGAGATGACGTTACTATTGAAGTTGTCGAACACGTGTTGTGTGGAACATAGTGGGACCAGCTACTTTTAAAATTTCTTCTTTTTTCTGTTTTCTTTCCAAAACCAAATCTAAAACAATGTAGGCGTGTTACAGTCATATTATTATATATGATTAGGTTTAAACTTTGATACGAACAATTATTCTCCATTCCGTATAGCGCATTCGTTCGACTCGTTATTATATCAAACGAAACCCAAAGTATTTATTCATAGCTCAATTATTTTTAGGGCGACTATACTATAATATTATACGTTTTTAATTAGGGTTATTGCGACCCTAACGTAAACGGTACATTTTATTTTTGTTAAACATAATTTTCTATTTACAAGTTATACATCGGTGTGGATTATTCTGTGTGAATTTACATGCGTAATAAATATTGGTGTTGTAATTAAAATAAAAAAAAAATACCGATAGCTTTTTATACTTTGCAATATTAATAATAACCAAGATAACATTCAGCGTTTAATCATTTTACGTTTACGATAAATTAATTAAACAATACGATAAAGGTTTTGATTAAATATTTAGTTTTATTATTTTAGTATAATTACCTAATAATTATTAATTCAATTTTTAACGCATGTACTGAGAAGCTGAGATACGAAACGTAGGTAATACTATTGATTATAGATAGTTACTATCTGTAATCAATGGTAATACTACTCGATTGAACAAACGTATCAAACGTAACCTGCTAATTAATAGCATTACGTGTGTTACACACTTCAATAAGAGTTCCAATCAATGTTTTATGTTACGTTATATCGAAAGTTAGCCTAGATAAACCTCTCGCCTTTTTTTCTTTTTTTTTTATCTGTAACCGCATTGTATTAATTAAACGGTTATTAAATACTATATTCGATTTTATACATTACCCGTCTTTAATCCTCGACCATTCTCAAAAATTTAACTCCGAGTGTTTACTCTGGGCTTCAATCGAAATTCATCTCTTGAGTCCTCTCACTCCTTTCACATAATAGTAACAGATTCATTAGTTTTCAGATTGTTTATAGAAAATGTTTAAGTACCATATTGTTTTAACGTTTAGTGCCTATATGATTTTTACTTATCCGTCTTGTTTAAAACTAACCAATTATATAAAGTTTTAATTCGCTCTTTTTATATAATTCGATATTTATATTAATTTAATACTTGTATCAATGGAAACAATGAAGGCGATAATAGAAATATATCTCCGCTTGAAAAATAAATTCCAAACCAATGCTCATCATAATGCGACATTCTATGAACACTTCGACTGTATTGATTGAAATTGTAAAATGCGTGTAATAATTTCAACCTTAATAACACTCAATTACAAGTATTCATGTTAACTAAATTTTGAATTTACAAGAAATAAAATTATTGGATACGATATTAGACGTATACTTTTATGTATTGATAAATATTTCTAGTGATTTTGTAATTTTCACGATAACCTGTATTTTCCTTTTATAGTTTTTAGAATCTAAAATATAACATAATCTGTACCACACCCAAAATGTACGTAGTTGAATGTAAAGTGCACTACTACGTGTGATAAATAGTTTAGACTTACTGCGCCGCGGGACACGTACGATTCGCCGCCGTTAACTTTTCATAACTCAAAAACGAAAATTAAGTCTTAGTGATTTTTCATGTTTAGCACTCACTTGTTCAGCCTGTTCGGCGCCGTTTCTCCAAATTGAAAACACCCATCGCTTCGCCCTATAGGAACGCGCCTGTATAATATGTTGATCAGACTTCGAAACAAATGAGTTATAATTATAATATAATGTAACATACTGAGCAAAAACTTATTATCGATTTGAAATAACTTTATACCGTCTTAACGACGAGTTAAATATGGTTTGGATTCTCCGTCATAATAATTATATTTACGGGGTTTGGCATTCGTTGCGCAACTTATCTCCGTGGCAGTGATTCGTTTTACACTACCTTAAAATTTAATTAGTTGCCAAGTTTTCATCATGAATTTAATTCATTTAAATAGGTACCCGTGTAATTTATATACTCGAGACGATAAACTGTGCCGCAACCTTTTTTTTTTTTTAACTGTTAAAATTTCGAATCCTTATAATAATAGACACGGGGAGTGGTTGCGCTGATAAGCGTCTCTGATATTATAAGAAATGTACGCGACGATAAAAAAAATACCTCCGTTATTATTATAGTAGAGAGTTTTTATTACCGAAACCAAAAGTAACTTACTCTCGTAACCGAAATCGTATATTAACGATAAACGTCCGTGTAAACACAACTGTATGTTTCCTGCCCCGAGCCAGTCTCAAAAATTCGGTATATTGCGCGATGTTTTAACGGTCTCTGATTTTTTCTGTTCTCCGTCGTCGGTTGCCAAGCCCTGATGTAAACTAAAATAATCATTGCGTTAGTAAAATAATTGGAATCTACTCTCGCCACACAACCGTGTATTTATTTTTATATTACAGAATATATACCCGTATAAAAATGTTATTTACTTTAAAAGCTGAAACATTAGCGGAAAAGAAAAAAAACGCATTTGATTATAAACGATAATAGAATGTATATAAAACCCAAAAACTCGCACTCTATAGAAATTCACTTTCTTCGAAATATTCGAGAACATCTAAATTTATAAATCGATCGAGTGAATACTTTTTACCTTTCGCGGGTCGTTCAACTCGACGTTAAATTCTCGAATTGAGGTGTGTAATTATTTATGCTGCTATATATATTGTAATTTATTTGGTATAGAACGGGTAGTCGTTACGAAGATAAAAATTATTCGACACGCGGTTAATTCAATAATACGCAATAAATACCCGGAACGCCTTTGTATATCCGTGTATAGGATCCGAACGTGTATTTATTTATTTTTTTAATAAAATTGTGTTTTTTTTTTTTTTTCATTCCAGATCGTACGCGATGCTCAGAAATTGGCCATAAAAATGAACCACCGAGGCGCATGCTCGTGTGATAACGATTCCGGCGACGGCGCGGGCGTATTGACAGCAATACCACACTCGTTTTACGCCCACATACTAAGGTTTGCCATCATTGTATTTTTCGTACGCAGCAATTTAAAAAGTAAAATATAGATTTTTTTCCCTCCCACACCGGTAACACGTATATTTATTAAGCTCTCGGGAAATCGTGAGAATAGTCTATATATGTTCGATTAACTATTTAAATAAATAGTATTTATCTGGTCGTAGTAACAATTTATGTAACTCAGTGAAGACGACGAATAACACCAGCGCGTGTAATTATTAAAGTATGAAAATATTCGACATTAAAATTAAACGCACTATCTGTAAATTATGATTTAATTGAAACGTATATCGAGTTAATTTTTAATAGGTACTCACTTTTGTCACATTTTTATTCGATATCACATCGTGTACGCTGTTGATTTGTTATAGTTTTACTGTGTATCGTTTTTGTCGAATTTTCAACACATCAATTAAACATTAATAGATACGTCAATTACGCGCATAAACGTTTAAAAGTGAAATAGTTATAATCGAAGTCGACGTATTACTTTATTGAACTCCCACCGTGACCAGTCGCATTACTCTTGAGAGTAATTTAAATCGTTTTATTTTCAGTTTCGTTTGACGAAAAAAAAAATGATGACGATGATGATGATGAAAACTTAATGTGTGTACGGCTAACGCTAACCTACGCTATTTTATGTTGAAAAAAAAAAACAAAAAACGATATTATTTTAAGTATTAATAGGAACTGAGATTTCGCCGTGCACATTGTATACTTGTAGTTGTACCTATTGACGACACCTGAAATCAATCACAAATTACATTAGTATACCTAATAACGGTCGTAAAAAATATCTACACTGTTTTTGAATTCTAAAAATATCTTGCGATTCAGTGGATCGAATAAAAAAAAAATCGTTTTAGTGTTTTGTCCGCCATTCCTGGCGAATGCATAAAAATGTATTTTCGGTTACACCATTAGATAATTATAAACAAGCGCCTTCAAATAAAACGATATGTTTATGCATAGTTTATTTCGACGTTTTTCCATCCAAAGAATCACGTCCAAAAATCGAAAGTTAACCCAGAAATACGTAATCGGTTGATTTTTCGTTATTCCGAAAATCTTGAGCGTATGAACATTTTTCTAAAGGACGTTATATAATTTTCGAAATATTTTGATGAAATTTATGCTATTTAATGGCACTTTTAACGTACATATTTTCTTTGATACAATTTTTAATATTGATGTGTTATGATTTGATGATATTTTTATTGGTTTTAAAACTTAAAAATTGAATACAAGATTTTTCTATACGCGTTTTAAAGTTAACATTTTCAAAAAGAAAACCAATAAAACACGGATGATTGCAAACTATATAACAATTTTAGAATGGCATTTTTATTTCAAACCCACTAAACCTGAACATTTTTTTTTTTCAAAATTCCCTATAAATTGCTACGACTTTGTATGACAAGCGCTAAATAGCGGAAATTTCGCGCGGTCTACTGAAACGAGCTTTCGAAAATAAAAAAATGTTGACGAAATCTGTTTGGAAAAACTACGATTTTTCATTACACGCGGTTTCATTTATTGATTAATATTTATTTTTTTTTATATCAAAATTCAAACTCATTGAATTAAAAAGCACAACATTAAAGCGAATGAAATAATAATTATAAATTATAATACATCGCATTTCCATAAATTATAATTACCCCGACAAATTGATTTTGACGTAGGTTTATGAGCGTTGATATTTGTTCAAGTATGATATAATGTTGGCTGAAAAAATGAATATTGTTTGTCGAATATTTTGCACGCCCAGCTCTTAAAAACATCTCAACGATGTACGAAACGTTTCAACCCTTTTCTTGAACTATACTAACGAAATCGCAAATATTTGAACAATATTCCGAAACTACCTGAAAGCTATTTGATAACATCTCAATAACGCTGACTTGTGGTATAAAATAATACGTCAAAAGAATATTTACCCTTTACTCGATATACCCTTTTAGACTGTCAAACACTTTGACTGTAGACGACGGACTGATACAATTTTCCTTTTCTTTTTTAAATACGTCACGAGTGATATTAAATTTACCGCCAACTTGGAATCGAAACAATAACGCCATGAATATTTATTTAATATGACAATTTCCATTAGTTATATCTACGCGCCTAATCCTACATTTTTCATCTCGCACCAGGAGGGTATACAGGATCATCGATTTTCTCGCAGTAAATTTAATAAAACACTATGCGTTTTAAATAAAAAAAAATGCATAATAAATCTACGTAAATGTTATAGATTAAATTGCAAATTGTAACGACTCGAAACACTAAAAAAAAAACACAATAAAAACCTCGTCGACTCGAGAGTACTTGAAAATATGAATAATAGACGTTTAAAGTTAATCCACTATTGGATTTATACTCGTGTTCGTAATTGTGTAACTAATCGTGTGTTATCTTACTTATTAATTCGAGTTTATAGCGTCTTCTTAAACATTATGTAATTTAGGCTAACGTTCTTTGTTGTGTACGAATTCTATTTAAAATTTCCTACTTTCTTGAACTAATTTTTTCTCAAGCGTCGAGTGTATAAAAATTAATATTTCGCTTTACTTTTATAACAGAGTAGGTTCTTTTTTAGCTTTTCCCGCTTATTAGTGTTAAAATTTCACGGTAAATATAAACGTATACGTTTTTATTATCCCGTCAAATCATCATTCATTATTCGCAAACAGTTGAAAAACTTATGGTTGGAAACTCTCCAAAATAAATACATTTCGCATAGAACTATCGAAATTACCGATCGTCGATCGATTTAATTTTGTAACGCGCCGCAGCTGAATATTAAAATAAATATATAATATGGCGGATTTTTGGCAAACGAATCGAACGAAATTCGATTTTCGAACTTTATAGAATTACCAATATTACTAACGTATGTTAATTTTATTCTGTCAAACGATATTATTTTGGAATTAATCATTCGCGTGGCGATTACTTCTTCGGCGATTATTTTAAACTGAAAAATGATGATCAACATTAACGGTGTACGTTTAGTTATTGAAACAACCGTATATAACAATTGTTGTTTACCGACTAGCTAATCTAAAATAATCTAGTGATTTGTTTGTTTTTTTTTTCTTCTTCTTCTAATAACCGACGACTCTAAATCCGAAAACAATCTATACTCTAATTGATCAAACGCATACTTTTACTATTGTATCCTAATTAATAATATTATCGATCGTATCGCCTACCCTCCTGTACGCGTCGTCGTGTCGCTCGTATTGTCCGTGTTTCGCTACGCGTTTTGAAAGCACTTTCAAGCACGCCACAATCCTATAAAATTATCACGGAGCCGCGTAAAAATTTCTGACAAATAATTGAATAAAATAAGACGTGTTGTAATAATAACGTATTGAAATATCTCGATTTTGTTTCGAAATGTTTCAGCGAACAGGAAAACGTGGACTTGCCGCCAGAGGGCAAGTACGCCACCGGCATGTTTTACTTGGACAAGACGCACCATGCCGAGAGTGAAGAGATGTTCGCGGCCATTGGTTTAGAGTACAAAATCAAAGTGAGTTATTGATGACGTACAGTATAAATGCGTGTGTATACGGCCGACCAAAATATACTTTTTAGCACCGTAAGCGCAATACGCGTGGCCGCAACCCGTCCGTCCGTCTGCCCCGCAGCGCGTAAGTAGTAAAAAAAAAAAATGAAAAAAAAAACGAAAAAAAAATAAATAAGGTTTTGCCTACGGTTTAAAATCGGCCGCGACGGTGGTTTGTATTGTAAAAATTGTTTAGACGAAAGAAAGAAAGAAAGAAAAAAAAACTTCCGAAACGAACAGCGATATAAAAAATAAAATAAACATGTTTGTGACGATATCAACAAGTGAGCCCCATCAAACTTTGTGTGAGCATATGTGAGCTAGGTTATGATATTGTTTATTGCAGAACGGCCCTGATCAATAATATACCAATACCGACGGAAACAAAATAGCCGATTCGATCGATAGACAACCACTGCACGCTATCCGTCGTACGGTAAATTTATCATCTGTGTCTATTTTTTATTTTATTTTTTATTTACATCACCATATTTTTTATGCATATGTATATGTATGTATATATATATATATGTATATATATATAAATGTTTATTGTATATGTATACATATATATATATATATTTATTTTTATTTTTAATTTTTTTTTTTTTTTTTATATCAAAACCGATTAATATCATTTTTAATTTGTAATTTTAGGAAAACAATAAATTTATTTATGGTTTGGTCGCTTATGATTTTAAACAGGTCTGAAATTTTAATAGGCAGTTTAAATGATTTCATTACAACTCAATCTCACAGTGTGTATTACCATAGAATTGTTGTTTTTTTTTTTTTTTTAAATAACATGTGGACGCAATTTTATAAAAAAAAAAAAAAACGAAAAAATCAAACTATCATATTACATTTTACCATTGTCTATAGAATTTCTGTTTTTCAAAATAATGTGTCTATTACCATATTACAGTGTTGCTAATCGACTGAATGGTTAAATACGTTCCTACGATTTAATATTTTTATTTTCAATCGCGTGTGTATAATTTAGCTAATTTAATTGTTGTAAAACCATTGAAACAAAAGGATACAAAAACCGAGTAAAATCAATCAATATCAATCAAAATTTTAAACTAGAGAAAAATATGATTTTAAATTATTTACTTTCCGCAGACGTGCGAAGGTTCGGATTTAGTTCATTCCGAAGTGTTCGTAGACGTGATTTTTAGATTACCACGTGCACACGTCTATATGAATATTAAATAAATACCTTAAACCGTAGAAACATTTTATTTCAATATGATTTTTTAGAGTATTTTAGATTTTATAATGAAAAAAATAGATTAATATTATAAATCTTAAAATACCTTTAAGTCTATCATCGAAAAGTAGATTTTATTTTTAAAAAAAGTATACGCAGTATACATTTTTTGTTTCGAAGATAATTGATAACATTTTAAATTATTATTTCATACGCATGCCAATAATAATTTAATCGTTAATTATCATAATTAAATGTGTATTATATGTGTATTTAAATATTTTTGTGGATACCTGCTAGAATTATTTTTACCAAAATTATAACCATATACATATATATTATATTTTTGACAGACATTGATAACTCACTGTTTTACTGAATTTCGCATTGTGTTGGTGGTGATTTGTATAACTGGTGACTAACTGGTTATCTATTTTAGATTCCGAGTGAAACAAGGAATGTATTGATTTTAACGTGGTGTGTTTTTCTCCTGTGTACGGACTCGGTTTTGACCAGCAGGCTTTGTCCAATTCTTCCAACGATTACTAGAAGAAAACGTTGTCTCGTTAATACAGCGTACAAGTCGTTTTCAAAACTCCTCCCCAAGCACTTTCAAAATAATTGTAAAAAGCTGACAACAAATTTCAAAAAAAAAAACTGGCAAAATTCACCCCAAATACTTTATCGACAATAGTATAAATGATATTTTGATGAAATTCGAGAAAAACACGAAAATTTGCAAATTGTCCGTAGCCAATTCTTTATTCACACCCCATTCACCCGTATTTCATCCAAGTCTTCTATCGCGTCCTTTTTTCAAATTATTTTTGAATTCAAATAATTGGTGCTAATTGGAAAGTATTATTATATATTTGTAAAAAAAAAAAAAAAAATCGTTACGATCTAACGAGAAGTCCTCGACTTTGTACAAAAATACACATTTCTATGTGGTTATATTATATCGGGTTCAAATAAACTCGAGGTGTGCATTACACCTTGTTCATACACTGTTCAAAAAGAGCCCGTGGGGGATACGAGCACGTCAGCATAATCATCCCCTTGAACACGCCTATCAGGTATGATCTCCGCATTGTTCTTTTGCCATTTACATTTACAACCTGGAAAGAAAAAAAATGAGCATTTTGTTTCCTAGTCAATAAGCACCCACCTCGAATAATGATAATTATTATATTGTGGTAAAGTGAAAAATGTTATAGTTGTACTTTTCGAAATGTGTTTGATATTTTTTACATAAGCGATTAAACTTATTGAATTATTCGAAATATGCGAAAATTAAACAATACTCGCCTACTCGTAGTATAATACGTAATATGATGTACACACATCACAATAATGTATTATTATTATTATTTTTTTTTCGTTGAACAATAGAAAAATTAAATAAAAAAAAAAAAATCGACCGTATTCTAGAAGTCGAGCTATTGCGGAAAATAATATTTAAAATCAAAAGTATACCATCTGCACCATATCTATATATATATATATTATATTATACAAAGTATATTAAGCATATTATATTGGACCACCACGTACCTTATTAACTTACAGGTGTATCTGCGAGATATTTGCATGCGTCAAAATCCATTTAATCACGTACCCCGACGTTCTTTCTCCCTCCGGCGGAACTCTACTATTACGTCATGCATAATAAATAATTTTACACACACACACACTTATATATATATATACATGTATATATACACTGTATGTATATATGTATGTATATATATTAAAAAAATAGTATTTGCCCATCGCGGCGATGCCATTATACGATTATTATTATTACGGTCTCAAAAAAAAAAAAAAAAAACACTCCCCCGGATGGCCGCCGCCGGGAACCGTAGTATTTGCGAAGTAATCTAATCACGGCACGACGGTGTATGCTATAATTTCCCAGGTGTTGTTCTGGAGGACGGTGCCGGTGCGCAACGATCAGATCGGCGAGGTGGCCAGGAGCAGCGAGCCGTTCATCCGCCAGGTGTTCGTGGTCAACGACGACGCGGCCGTAGCGTACGACGAGGACGACTTCAAGCGCCGCGTGTTCGCGCTGCGAAAGCGCTCCACGCACACCATTCCCAAGCCGGGCCGGAGGTTTTACATTTGCTCGCTGTCCCACACCGTCGTCGTCTACAAGGGCCAGTTCACGTCCGACCAGCTGTGGGCTTATTTCACCGATCTGCAAGTAAGTCCTGGCAAACGAGCGGACACGACTACCGTTCGGTGGCGTGTCCTGCCGCCGCCGGCCGGTCGGTCGGTCCTGTTTTAGAAAATTAAGCTTTCTTAACGTGTAAATCCCGGACGCCAACGATTGACGATATTTTCTCGCGATTTCGCAGAGCCCCGGTTACGAGACGTATCTGGCACTCGTCCACACGAGATTCTCCACCAACACGTTCCCGAGCTGGGAGAGAGCTCACCCTTTGAGGTGAGATTATAAACCGTCTCGCGCGTCGCGACATTATTACAAAGACCGCTGTGGCGTTGTTTGTTTTGCTCCGCAGGGTGTTGGCGCACAACGGGGAAATCAACACGGTACGCGGCAATGTGAACTTCATGACCGCCCGGGAGGGCGTGATGGAAAGCAAGCACTTTGACGACATCAAAAAGTTGTACCCGGTGGTCGAGCCGAACTTATCCGACTCCGGGTCGGCCGACTGCGTGCTGGAGTTTCTCATCAACGCCGGCGAATGTTCGTTGCCCGAAGCCGTGATGACCATGGTCCCGGAGGCCTGGCAAAACGATCAGACCATGCCGTCCGAAAAGAGGGACTTCTACAATTGGGCGGCGTGTGCGATGGAACCGTGGGACGGTCCGGCCTTGTTGACCTTCACTGACGGACGATATGTCGGTGCTTTGCTCGACAGGTACTGAGCCACACAGAACCGATGGATCGATTTTACTCGCAGCAATTAAAACATTTATCGATTTTGTATATATAGGAACGGATTGAGACCGTCTCGTTTCTACGTCTTGAAAGACAACATCATGGTCATGGCATCCGAAGTCGGAGTATATGATACTGACCCGTCCAACGTAGCCTTGAAGGTTAGGAATTCAAGAATTAATATCGCGCGTTTTTTTTTTTTTTTACCAGACATATACGTAAATGTACATTTTCCTTGCAGAGTCGTTTGAAACCAGGGCGCATGTTGCTCGTGGACACCAAAGAAAAGCGCATTATTCAAGACGTTCAGCTCAAGTTGGACATAGCGAGAAGTAGGCTTCATTCTGATTGGCTCAGAGAACAGGTAACAACGTGATTTCTTTCTCTCATTCGCTAATCAATAATTAAAAATAATTGCAATTATTATTTACAAAAATTAAATGATAAAAAATTTTGTTTGTTTATCCGATGCCGCGAATTGTTTCCTGTACTGACTTTATAGAGGGTGAGTTATACGTGTTGATAAACGGTTTGAAAGTATGCTTTACTGCAATCTGTACATACCTTATCTTACCATAAGGAATATTTCCGAGGAATGCCTAGCTATATAGTTTTCTAAGGTCTTAATTACATTTACGCTATTGAAACTATTGACGGTTGATTGTGTTTTCTTCTTTACTCTATCTGTATTTAATATGAAAATCTTGATCTAAAAAAATGCCTGGCTGTTGTTTAGTTTTCAAAGGTTTTATTTACATGTATGCTGTTTTACCTGTTGATGGTTAAAAATGTTTTTTCTTCTTCTTCTTTTTTTTTAATCTGTTTTCGACGGATTTTTAATATGTGTTGTATTTGTATTTAATATAATTGTATATCAATACAATGTGTATATTGTATACAAATATACAATATCGAATGTATATATTCTAACATTAATTTTTAGGTATGTTGTATAATAATAATGTATATATTTGTTTTATTGTAATATTTGTTTTTTCCTTGAAATAATATACTTTTTGTATTCTGTAGATTACAATTGAAGATTTACGCGAAGAAGCTGTAGCTAAAGGATTTGGTTTGGTGCGTGCTAAATCGATTGAATTTATTAGTGGTGAACGTAAAAAAACTATTAGAGAGAACATTCCAGAACAAGAAATGACTCGCATATGGGGAGGAGACAGACGTTTGTTATTATTCAGTTATTCAATTGAAACCATCAACATGTTAATTATTCCAATGATTAGAACAAAGTATGATGTCTTTTGAATAAAACCAATCAAACAAACATTTTTTTTTAATTTAATTAATAAATTTATAACGTTTTAGAAAAGAAGCATTGGGATCTATGGGAAACGATGCTCCACTCGCGTGCCTGTCTCTGTTTCAACCATTGATATATTCTTACTTTAAACAGCTATTTGCCCAAGTAACGAATCCACCCATCGATCCTTTCCGTGAAAAAATTGTCATGTCATTGATGTGCCCCATCGGACCTGAAGGAAATATCCTTATACCTAGTGCCAAGCAATGTCACAGATTATTCTTACCAAATCCAATACTGTCCCTTTACGATATGGAAGTCTTGCGCAACAATCAACACCGTGGCTGGAAGGTAAAAATAAGTTAATTAATAATATTCTTAACGTGTATACAATAATATTTATATTGAAACAATTACATATTTTTACAGACTAAAGTGATAGACGTTACATTTAGTAAAGACGATGGCCCGTCAGGATTTTCAAAAGCATTGGAACGTATTTGTGAAGAAGCTAGTGAAGCCGCTAAAAACAATCATCAGCTCATTATATTGTCGGATAGATCGGCTGGAGCCGAAAGGTAAAATATAGTTTACAATAGTTTAACTAATACTGATTAAAATCGTTATCTATTTTAAATTATTTTATTTTTCAGAATACCAGTTAGCATATTGTTGGCCTTGGGAGCTACTCACCATCATTTGATTGACCAGAGACTGCGTATGAAAGTTGGATTATTAGTTGAGACTGGCGAAGCGAGAGAAGTTCACCAAATGTGCGTTTTGTTGGGTTACGGTGCTGACGGCATATGCCCTTACTTAGTATTCGAAATGGCCAAAACTTTACGTGCCGAAGGAGTCTTAGATCCATCCTATACTGACAAAATATTGTTTGAGGTTTGCAATTGAAATTAATCTTTATTGAATTTAAATCCAATCATTTCATGTTTTTGACTTTCAATTGTACCATTAGAACTATTGTGAGGCGATGGAACGTGGTATATCCAAAGTAATGGCGAAAATGGGTATATCCACACTGCAGTCCTACAAAGGAGCCCAGATATTTGAAGCTGTCGGCTTGGCTGATGAAGTGATCAACAAGTGTTTCAAAGGCACACAGTCACGTATTGGTGGAATTAATTTTGAATGTTTGGCTAAAGAAGCATATGAACGGCACTACTTGTCTTATTCTTATCGTAATTCCGACATGTTGGTTTTGATGAACCCGGGTTATTTCCACTGGCGTACGGGCGGTGAAAAACACATAAACGACCCGATCAGTATAGCTAATTTACAAGTGAGATACTAAAACAATTCTTTCTACTATATATATATCGGTGCTCATTGGATTATTATTTTGTATTATTAGGAAGCGGCAAGTAGTAAAAGCACAAACTCGTATGATAAATTTTGTGAATCGACCATGGAAAGTGTACGCGCTTGCACCCTCAGGGGTCAGTTGGAATTAGTTCCTACCACTAAGTCAATAGATATTTCTGAAGTTGAGCCGGCTGCTAATATTGTGAAAAGATTTGCCACAGGTAAAACCTAGAAACCCATGTGTTATTTAGAAAAATGTGTACGACTCGATAAATTGTTTTATTGATATTGATCTGGTCGGTTGATGTATTTAGGTGCAATGAGTTTCGGTTCGATCTCTATTGAAGCGCACTCGACTCTAGCAATCGCCATGAACAGGATCGGAGGAAAATCAAATACAGGAGAAGGAGGTATTTACGTTTTTAAATTTCCCTATTGATTTTTTTTTTTCTAATATTAATAATATTTTATTTTCAGGTGAGAATGCTGACCGCTATTTAGACCAAGATCCCGAGTACAACAAACGATCGGCTATCAAGCAAGTAGCATCTGGCAGATTTGGAGTTACCAGTACTTATCTAGCTCACGCTGATGACATACAAATTAAAATGGCCCAGGGTGCTAAACCTGGTGAAGGAGGAGAATTGCCTGGCTATAAAGTGACCAAAGATATTGCTGGCACTAGACATTCAGTACCCGGCGTTGGATTGATATCGCCACCGCCTCATCATGATATCTATTCGATTGAAGATTTAGCGGAACTTATTTATGATTTGAAGTGCGCTAACCCTAATGCAAGAGTATCTGTCAAACTTGTTTCCGAAGTGGGTGTGGGAGTTGTGGCCTCGGGTGTAGCGAAAGGAAAAGCGGAACACATTGTGATTTCTGGTCATGACGGCGGTACTGGAGCTAGTTCATGGACTGGTATTAAAAATGCAGGTCTCCCATGGGAACTTGGTGTAGCAGAAACTCATCAGGTCCTCGTATTAAATAACTTGAGATCCAGAGTTGTTGTCCAAGCTGATGGTCAAATAAGAACCGGTTTCGATGTAATCGTAGCTGCTTTATTGGGCGCTGATGAAATAGGCTTGAGTACTGCACCGTTGATTGTACTTGGATGTACCATGATGAGAAAATGTCATTTAAACACTTGCCCCGTCGGAATCGCTACACAAGACCCTGTGTTGAGAAAAAAGTTTGCCGGTAAACCCGAACATGTTGTCAACTACTTATTTATGTTGGCCGAAGACGTTCGTAAACGGATGGCTAAACTTGGTGTCGCCAAATACCAAGATCTAATTGGACGCACAGACCTTCTGAAAATGACAGACAGTAACAACAACCCTAAGGCGAAATTTTTAAATCTTAGCCCTGTACTACGAAACGCTCTTCACATGAGACCTGGTGTTAACATAGTTGGCGGATCAGAATCACAAGTATAATTAAAAAATAAATACAATTTTATTCCATTGTGCCGATGCTAATAATTTTATTTTTATTACCAGGACTTCCAACTGGAAAAACGTTTGGACAATGTGCTCATAGTAGCTGCTCAACCAGTAATTGACGGTACACAAAAAAGTGTAGATATTGAACTTGCCATTAACAATGAGTGCCGTGCTTTTTCATCGACTTTAAATTACCATATTTCAATGTAAGTTTTTTTTTCCCGTATAATTCCATTCGTCCATATACCTATCTAACAAACTTTTATTAATTATTCTTCATGTTGAATATGTTTCATTAGGAAATATGGTGATGATGGCTTACCAGATAACAGTATAAACATCAAATTAAAAGGTTCTGCTGGACAGAGTTTTTGTGCTTTTTTGACCAAAGGAGTACATGTTACTCTAGAAGGAGATGCTAACGATTATGTTGGAAAAGTATGCTCATTCAAATTACAATTATTTTAAACTTGAAAAATACTAATATAATATAATCACTTTTAGGGACTTTCTGGTGGTGAAATTATAATTTACCCGCCGAAATCATCTACATTCCACTCTGAACTTAATGTGATAGCTGGTAATGTTTGCTTGTATGGAGCTACTTGTGGAAAAGCATTCTTCAGGGGTATCGCAGCTGAACGTTTCTCGGTCAGAAACTCTGGTGCTATAACAGTCGTTGAAGGAGTCGGTGATCATGGTTGCGAGTACATGACAGGAGGTTGTGCACTTATCTTGGGTCTTACAGGCCGTAATTTTGCTGCTGGTATGTCTGGCGGTATTGCTTATGTTCTCGACGTCGACAAAACTTTTAAAAGGTAAAACTGTAATTTTTTTTAAATAACATTTTTACCGTATAAATATTATAATATTACATAAATATTATGTTGTTAAAATGCATAGTTATTGATTTTTTTTTTTTACTCTACGTTTTATAGCAAATGCAACACAGAAATGGTAGAACTTCTTCCTCTAGAACGTCAAGAAGATCTCAAATATGTCAAGTCTCTTTTGGAAGAATTTGTTCTTAAAACTGAATCAGTCATTGCGTCCAAACTATTAGAGTCGTGGCCCCATTCTGCGTCAAAGTTCATTAAAGTGTTCCCATATGAATATCAAAGAGCCTTGAAACAATTGGCCGAAGAAACAAAAGTAGCACAGGTTCACACAAGTCCAACTGAAACAATTAATGAACCCAGTGTCCGTGATATCGAAGAAACAATTAATGACCAAACGTTTGAAAAGAAAAGGCTTGAAAAAATATTGGACAAGACTCGGGGCTTTGTGAAATACTCACGGGAAACAATGATGTACAGACCAGCCGAAAAGAGGCTCAATGATTGGGATGAAATTTACAATTTCCAACACATAAGAAAAGGACTTAGAGTACAGGCAGCCAGGTGTATGGAATGCGGTGTACCGTTCTGTCAATCTTCACATGGATGTCCTTTGGGAAATATCATTCCAAAATGGAACGATTTAGTTTTCAACAATAATTGGCAAGAGGCATTGAATCAACTTTTACAAACCAACAACTTCCCTGGTAATGTGATGATATTTTAAATTGTATATATAACGCGCGAATAATCAATTCCAATGTATTCTATTTTAGAATTTACTGGACGCGTCTGTCCGGCTCCCTGCGAAGGCGCTTGTGTTTTGGGCATAAACGAACCTGCAGTAACTATTAAAAATATCGAATGTGCAATTATTGACCATGCTTTCGAGCAAGGTTGGATTAAAGCTGAACCACCTAAGATACGATCTGGAAAAACAGTTGCTATTGTTGGGTCTGGTCCATCAGGGCTGGCCACTGCTCATCAGTTGAATAAGGTATTATTATTATAGAAACAAAAGAAACACAATCATTCTGATTATATTATAATCAATTATTTAACTATTCAAAGAATTAATGTTAATATCAATTAACACAAACAGTTGTAAGTCATCAAATAATGTTTGATTATTTAGTGATCAAAACAGTGGTTAAATATTTAATTAGTCGAATAATATTGTTGTTAAATGTAAACAGTTTATTTTATAAAATTATAAAAATCACCCGCCTCTTATCGATTTCTTAGTTTTACTAGGATTACTATATCACAACAAGTGATTTAGGCTTTTTTTAATTTATTATAATTTTGAATTGTTTAAATTATTTATTATCGATAAAATTCCGCGTTTAATTACTCATCATCTATTTGGTTGTCCTATTTCAATACAAACGTAATAACTTATAGGCCTTAAAGATGAAATAAACCAATTATTTCAAAAGCTATCAATAAAAATTTCATTATTATTTGATTATTATTGTTATATTCAGTTATGCAATTTAAATAATTCATTTTAGGCTGGGCATTTGGTAAAAGTTTTCGAAAGGAATGATCGTGTTGGTGGTTTATTGCAATATGGAATTCCTACCATGAAATTGTCAAAGGAAGTCGTGCAAAGACGAATTAAACTTTTAGAAGACGAAGGAGTGATTTTCCACACAAATGTCAGTGTCGGAAAAGATTATTTAGCCAAAGTAATTCCTATAAAAATAACAATTATCAAGCAATGTGATTGGTATTGATTAAGAATTTATTGTAGGAACTCTTGGATCAATTTGATGCAGTCGTTCTATGCACGGGGGCTACATGGCCGAGAGATCTACCCATACCTGGTCGTCATCTGGAAGGTATATTCTTTGCCATGAACTTCTTGGAATCTTCTCAAAAAAAACAACTCGGTGGACCTACAGACTTGCACCTACTGGCAAAAGACAAAGACATAATAGTGATCGGTGGTGGTGATACTGGTTGTGATTGTATTGCTACTTCATTGAGACAGGTTAGTATTGGCTATTTATCATAATGTAATAACAGTAGATAATTAATTTGATGGGAATTGGCTATGATTTTAGAGAGCGAGATCCATTACATCATTTGAAATTCTACCCGAACCACCGAAATCTAGGGGTCGAGACAACCCTTGGCCACAGTATCCAAGAGTATTCAAAGTAGATTATGGTCATGAAGAAGTTAAAATTAAATACGGTAAAGATCCAAGACAATTTTGCGTGTTGAGCAAGGTACGGTAGTAAATAACAAATTTTTACCTCAACATCAATACACATTTATATCGTCGTTAAATGTTTTTTTAGGAATTCATCGACGATGGAAATGGCCATGTTAGTGGTATTAAAACAGTCACAGTTAAGTGGACCAAAGACGAGGCGGGAAGATGGAAAATGGACGAAGTACCAGACTCTGAACAAGTAAGTGTTTTAAAATTACCTGAAATCGTTATTTTTGCTTCGTTGTTCCGCAATGTAATAATTATAATGTTTAGATTTTCAAATGTGATATGGTTCTTTTGGCTATGGGATTCCTTGGCCCCGAACGTACAATTGTCAATGAACTTTCACTGACCCTTGATCCTAGATCTAATTTCCAGACACCGTCTGGCCGTTATGCCACATCCGTTCCTAAAGTATTTGCTGCTGGAGGTTAGTAACACTTGCACACGATTAGAATAAAATATTCAAAGAAAACTCATCATCATATCGCTATTTTATATGCAGATTGTCGCCGTGGCCAATCGTTAGTCGTTTGGGCAATATCTGAAGGGCGTCAAGCCGCCAGAGAAGTCGATGCATTCCTCATGGAACAGTCCGTGTTGCCTGGACCTGGTGGTGTCATATCCATTCAAACAGTTTGTGCATAAGCTGGCGAGTTCCGTGCAACTTCCAGTCAATTGAAGTCAAGAAAACACACATTGACTTTTAAATTTAGCATCATAACATTATACAACGTGTTAGTTCTTTTTTTTTTTCAACCGAATAGGTTACAAAACCATTATTGTTATTATATTAATATTTTTTACTAATAATTTAAGTGTGGTAAAATTATTATTTTTAACTCTTTTAGAAACATTAAAAATTCCTAAAATCGATTTTGATTTACTCATAATATAAATAACACACAGACCTATGCGTTTTCCTTATTCATACAATATACATGATATATATTTAATATTTATATAAATGAAGTGTGTTATCCATACATTAAGTATAATATCTTAAATTTCATTTTTTTTCCAAGAAGATGTTAGGATAGTATCAATTTATTTAAATTATATTCAGAATAAAGTGCTAAAGACTGACTTTCTATTAAGAGTTATATTTTTGAGTATTATTATGTGAGTAATCAGATTATCCGCTTAATATGCATGTCTGGCTGTTTGAATAGGTTGTAATAATATATAAAAAAAAAAAAAAAAAAAAACCTTTAATAATCCAAATGCATTTTCAAAACGTCACTTCACCGATATTTTAAATGTAAAAACACTTAAACATTACAGTTGCTCGTACACAATTATAGACCATTTTAAATTATAAGTTGTCTAAAACGTGACAAATTATGATTGAGTTTAATTTTTGACTGCCCGTAATTTTTTTTTCTTTTGAATAATAATTTCAGTAATTATACTGAATTTACTCATACATAGAGAATCAGTCTTTGACACTACTAATAAATCAACGATTTTCAGATTTCATATTCATAAATATTGTTTACAGTATTATTACCCAATTTGTTGTTGAATATATTTATTTTTATTATTTATAAATGTACCCAATAGCTTACAAACGTAAGACTAGTGTTATTATAAATTATAATTATTGCATATCCTAAACTACTATTACCTAACATACAATATATATATATGTATATGAATATATATATATATGTTCATATATGTATATATGAATTATCATTATAGAATTAATTACTTTATGCTTACATATTTGTATGTTATTATTGTTAAATTTAATTCATATAATAAATAAATAATGTCAATTTAGTACTCGGACATTGAAATATTAATTGGTGCGCAGTTATTTTCTATACAATACTGTATTATCATAGCTGAATTATTATGGAAAAAATTTCGCTAAAAACTATAATTTTTGTGCAAAAGCTATTGCCATTTGAAACATTGTGCCCTTAAAGACAATAATAAATTATAAATTATTATACTTAGATACTTGTTTAAAATGTATTTTTAATATAATTCGATCAACTTGTCGATGTTTTGTGCTAAGTATATTATTATCATTATTATATTATTATATATATATATAATACCTTTATTTATATATATATATACATACATATATATATATATGATATTATGTAGATGTTGAATTATATGATTATTTATGCAATTGTTCTAAAGGTTTTTTATTTACTATTTACATCCCAACTATTCCATTTTATACACAAACTCCTACTGTATTACAAAAGAGTTTTTTTTCAAAATGACTGAACTAGTTAGTGCTTGGGTAAAAAAAAAATGATATTAATTGTTTGAAAACATAAATTTATATTGCCACAAGATACTTCTGTAAAAATTATACTACGGCAAATACCTTGATACCTAATTACAATATTTGGTAATATTTTTGATTCGCTTTACCTTTAACTTTATAGTGTTCAATGAATAAACTTAAATGAAAGGAATAGTTTTTTGGAATGTTAAATTATATTATATTATGTAGCAATTATATATAAAAAAAATTTAGATTACTGTAGTAATGTTGAAATAAAACCTACATTTAAAAGTGTAAAAAAATTCGCGTTAGTAATATAAACTGTAATATTGCTATTTTTCAAACAGAAAATCCTTTAAAAAAACATCTACAGCCAAATCTTTTGATTTTTATTAATAAGCCAGTATACTGGAGTAAAATTACTAAGGGTTGATCGTCTCTTTATATATCGTATTTATATATTTAATAATTATTTCGGTTTTTTTTTACGATTTTTAATTTAGTCTCGAAAAACACAACCTGAGTCCGGTCCTATATGCACAGTGTCCATGCCAATCGCTTCCCAAAGAAAATATTGCTCTTGGTGAAAATTTCCTACCCGGAAAAGTATTGACAAAATGATGTATTTTCTTCATCGTGCGTTTAAAACCAATACTCCTTGCTTCGTCCAAAATCTATTCACACAAAATCAACGACGACGACGTTTGAATGGAATAAAAATCTCTTATATATATTATATTATGCGTTCTGTTTTAAACGTTTTCGTTCTCGTATTCAAATAGATACGCAACGATTATATTATACACGTTACACTCAATACCTGATGGGCCCATGAAAAAATAAAATAACTTTACGATTTGATGTCACCGTGACACGTTAAAAAGCCATAAAACTCGCGGCCGGTTCCCAAAGTCACTGCAAACACATGCCGGTGAACAATCCCGATAAACTCATACTGATAGAGTCCCACAATCAACCATTGGGTAGAACTTGAGGGATTGCCACTCCGAAACAGAATTAGTGCCCCTCCCTATACCCTGATCTACTTGTTATAAAAATTGGATTAATCGTTAGTTTTAGATACGCACCCTCTTCAACATTGGCACCACGACTTGATTAACATTTGGAGAAAAATAATACCACTGTTTTCATAACTCGATTATCATCCTCGGGAAAAACGGTTTTACTTTTGAGAGTACCGATCTAGACCCAACTCGATTACGGGGCATTACCATAGTACCTGCGACAAAGAAAAAAAAAAAAAACAATTTCAATTTATATTAGATAATCACTTTTGTTTGTGTACGGTGTATGTGAATTTAAATTACCATCGACTATAGTCGTGATCTTCTTGATAATGCGAAAAAGATACAATACTCAATGTAATGGCTTATGTTTTATTGTTTTATTAAATATACACTGACGTAGAGTTGTAGCCTGGGGACTAATTATTCATGTATTCGACGAATTTTATTCGTTTATGTAACTAATTCATTTTCAAAATCCTATTGAATATGACGTGTAATATTTGTAAATCAATTATTTGTCGACAATTCATTAATTTTAAGAATTAATTAATTATTTGTTAATCCATTTGACTTTGACCCGCGATACTGTCTTATAATTTGAAAATTTAATTTAATTATACCAAGTATCTAATTAATTATATTTTTAAGTAATTAGATACAATACATTAATTACGGAATATATTAATATTATTATTATCGACGGAAGATACCTAAATCATTGATCACGGTGTATTATGACAGAATAGTACCCGAGAATTAATCTGCTTTTATCAAACGAGTTTCCGATAGCATTTAATATAATATAACGATCGATCCGAAATAGTTCTAAATCAAGTTAAATGATTATATATATTGAAGGTGACGAAAATAATTCGAGATATCCCATACAATCGTCTACTCGGAGATAAATACTAATTGCTCACGTTTAGTTTTCGATGGAGATCAAATATTGCACAGTACACTATTGACTATAGTATGTAACTGACAAACCTTCGTCAAATTGTTAAGATTTTTTTTGTCTCTCATTTTGCAATAGATCTAAACAACGTAACGTTTAAAAACATAACATAATATTAAGCTTCATTTACTGTGCCTATCTTTTAATATAACCTATTCATACAGACTACAATATTGATCATCTCATCTTATATAAAAGGTAAGAAAATTAATTATTAATTAAATCGTTATTGTGGACTGTGATATTATGAACTATGATTTATGTATTAAAATGAGAAAAAACAAATGATATCTTAAAATGCATAAAATAAACAGAATAAGTTTATTAGGTGGCTGTTGAAATATTATAACGGCGACATGACGTTTTAGGCTACAATAATTAATGAAATATGAAATTTGATGTTTTATCGTGTTTCTGTTTTACACATATTACGATATTATAAAACGTGCTATAACTATAACTTAGGATGATTTATTTATTTATTATTGGATTTTGGAAATTTAAAATTTATGAAAACGCGAATAGTTTCGTAATTGTATAAACAGACATTAGGTCTTCGCGAACGATACAATTTTCAATTCTATTTTTATAAATATATATTAATAAATAATAAATTTATTCAATTTACGCAAATCGATCGCCATTAAAACGAAACGTTGGCTGTCGTGTCACTGCTGTAGCGTGTCTGTAATGCCCGTGATGAACACTACTTAGTGTATGATTGCATTATTACCGACTTGGTTCAACGTGTTATAATAGCATTTTCATAGAGTAAATGACCTTTCAAATTTTTGTGTAAAGTGCCGATTTATAAAATTTCAAACACAAATAATTATATTCTGTTTACATGTGTGGAAAAAAAAACAATTAAAATTCAACGATACGACATACGAATTTAAAAAGATATAGAATAGTATATATAAAGAAATATACTCGGAAAATCCTTTTTCAGTGATTCTCTAAATCATAGAACGAAACTACTATCTAACCAAGTTTCAGCGTTTCTGGCTAGGTGATAATGAATCAGTCAGGAGATGTTTTTATATATATATATGCTTTTTTATTATAGAAAAATGTTATTTATTATTCCAATAGATCGCATTGAAACGATTAAAATTATTATTACTGAAAATTTGAAGAAGAAAAAAATTTCATTATTTCATTATAATATTATAGGTTCAAACATAATTTTTTTAATAATAAATAATGCTTGAAAGGTAATTTTACCTAACCGTTAGATGAAATAGAATATATATTTTATTTAGACGAGATAGCGATAAGTACGCGCGCAAACAACGCACGCGTGATTTTATTTTCATTTGAAAAATATTTAATGAAATAGTTTAAAACCAACGGGTTTTAAACAATCGTATAAATAATACATATTTAATTGTTAATTTTATAGTAATTTTACGAATCATAACAAATCGAGACTCGAAAATAAACCTAGCCCCTTCAGCCCTAACCGTCACATTTGTGTGGGTAAATTATTACCAACTAATGGCCTGATAAATTTGTTTTTATAAATACATTTTAAACTCATCGCATTCGTGTGGGTTAGGTCACAATAGTATTTATACAAAAGTAAACTGTGGGCCATTAGGTTGTGCGCGTAACAATACTCACAAAAATGCGGGTCAGGTACCCTATATTATTACAAAGGTCTCAAAAATATCCTCGGCCTGAAAGGACTAGGTACTGTAAATAAAATATAATTGGTACTACTCACGGTAATCCGGCGGATTGCAATGCTCAGGGTTCGCAGTGGCTTGTGGCTCGTGAAGTAACTGATGCGAAATCCACTCGTTGAAAACGATTGAGAAAAAAATAATAATCAAAAGTCACGATTTAAAAGTTTAATCACGTCGTCGACTAAAAAAGTAATAACAATAATAATTATCGACTATTGCGGAGAATAAAATATTATTCTCTGAAAAAATTTTTTAAAAGAAAACCGGAGACGGCTTTCCGAACCGTTGTCAACGCTATACTGACGATCCGCGCACTCCGCTTCGGGGTGACTTTCTGTACCGTTCGCGCGTCACTCGATTTCCATTGGTTGCGCGCGCAGTGCGGCTGTCATTGGTTAGGGGCGAGGCGCGTGCACGATAAATTCAGCTTTCGTTGGCCCCAACAGAATTGGACTGACGTGAATTTTCCCTTCGATTTCACCCAAACACTTATTATTATTATTATCGTTATTATTTTCATGATTACATAATCGCAAAATTACCAATATTATTCTTCTACTCGTATATTACGATGACCGCGGTTGTACTTGAGAGGTTGTGTCGATAAAAATCCATCCGATCTATGATGGCGATGACGGATCGTTAGAGTTGTGCGCTGGAAAAAAACGGTGTAATACTTTTGTCACGCAACAGCGACGAAATAAAAAAAAAAAATGATCAATCGGTTTATTAGTTGGGTGACAAAAGATAATCGCGAGCAATAGCCCGAGAGATTTTAGATCAGAGCAATTATTATTAATATTTCGACGATAAAAAAAATTTGATATCAATGACAAAATGATATTCACGACGACGTGGATATCCACTCCGTAAAAATAACGGACGTACGGACGCGACATAATATGAGTTAGGCAATATAAAAAACGTATATAAATTATTATATTATTATTATTAGTTTATTTCTTGTTTCTCTTCTCTCTAATCGGCCCCGCTGAACATTTTCGTGCGGCGGCCAATATAATGTATTTTTTTCAATCATTTCGGATCATTTAATCCGACTATTCAAGTCGATTTCACACGAGTTTAAACGATATACAATTTGAGTATATAAACGTATTACACTCGGTAGAGAAAACATTCCTCGTTCGCCTGCTTGTCCACATAGAAAAAGAGCAATTTTTTTTTTTTAAATTGGAGCAAATACACCTACTTAACACACACATACACAATAGATTAATAATTGACATTCTTCCACCCATAACTGTCCCCTCCGCCTCATTCGAGTATCTTCCACTGTGCTAGGCAATTATCCTCCTAAACAAATAACAATTCGTTCCGATTATGTGTCAAACCATTTAATTCACTTGTTGATAAACTTCGATATACGTATTATTAACAAACGAGTATCACACGATTTATTATTTTATTACGTTGTTGATAAGCAGGTACTTATATAATTATATAAATACCTACCGCGGTTCACATTTATTTTTTTTTTTTTATGTCATTTGGAATTTATTATTATTATCGTGGGAATAACAAGATTTTAGCTCATTCGTCAATATTTCAACAATTATTATTATTATTATTATTATTCTCACTACTTAATGCGAAAAATGTTTTATTTATAATTAGATGCACGAATTGTTGAAATTTAAATATTATACATACTATTTTATATCTTTTAATGATGGATTGTGAAATAATTAATTTTACATTATATCGACCAAATGTTTCATCATCTAGACATTTTTTTTTTTTATATTTTACCACAAAAAAGTGTAGGCTTTTTTTCAACGACACACTCGGGAATATTAAATGTATGTTTTTTACAAAACATGCTCTATTTTTGTTATTGGTAAATTGCGTAAACTTAGTAAATCATTATATAGGCACGCAATGACACCTGCAGTATGACAATTTTATTTATAATATATGTGTGCAAAATATTTCAATTTATACTTATAAATTCAAGTTAAATTAATCTGTTTGTTACCAAAACAATATACAGATTTGTATTGATGTATTATATTTAAAGACATAATATTATAGTCGTTATTTTTCGTTTGATTTTGTAATTGTAATTGATTTTTACAGTGGGATCGAATAAAACAAAATTAAGAGAAACACCACGACTTACTATTTGAAAATCGATCGATATGAACAATATCAAAATGTAATTTAAAAGTATTTGTTACGCGTATTGGCATTATCTTTATGCATTATATAATAATTTACTTGCTGGAAGTCCTTGGCGGTTTTGAAATGAATACCGTTACGGTCTGCCTTATGGGTAATCAATGCGTTGGTAAACGAACGCGCGCACATAATATTACTATTTGGCAATTGTATTTGTAAACTATACGTATAATGCATATGGTCTATAATCTATAAATATAAATAGTACTGGGTCGGTTAAACTTTGAAAAAATACGCAATTCACAATGCACATTAAGGACGTCCTGCCATAGTATCGCAGCTATTGCTGTGCTAGAAGTGAGGTCACGATAGACGTGCGTGGGGCGAGACAAGTACAAGACGACCATGGGATTCTGAAATGGTGACAAACGCAAGAGATACCATCAAGATAAAATTTGTTTTCATACAATACTTTTCGATAAGCTCGAAACGACTCTTATTATAATCTTTGAATCTTGACTATCCTTAAAAGGGGATAAAATACCCATGTGATATCTACATTTAAATCTAGAATTAGCTATAATATTATCATACTTTAACACAATTCATTGTTTTCTTTTGAGCTGTATTTAATGATTGTTCGCAGATTCTATGTTTCAATGCATTCAAGGTATCTACTGCTATAATGTATTTTGTATTAACTTGTGTATAACTTGATAAACAGTTTGTTGATTAATGTTTAATTAGGTGTGTTATCAAACTGAAATCGTACAAATATGTGATAACATCACTATAATATTATAGTAGATACTAGGTATAATGTTTTACGAACATCATTGGAAATTCATCTAGAAAACACATAAATACGCACAATGTTTATCGAAAAATATAACTGTTATTATTGCCGTGACTTAGCGAACAAAAGTATAATGTGTTCCAATCACGACAACAATTCACGTCACGTCATAAATATTGAGGCACACTATAGAAATAAGAGTTTCCGTTTATATTAAATGTATTAAATCAATTCAAAACGAGCAACGGTTTATACTTTATACGAAATGGGTACCGTTCCATTAATATGCGTATTTTAAAAATAATAGGCTCACGGCAGATAATTTTAATTCCGATACATATACAAATAGATGGTCTTAAGTTCTTAGTATTTTAAGTGTTTCAGTATGGAACGTTTACATTGAAAAATAAAACTTTACAGCACTAAATGTATTCCGTTTTGTGTCCGATGGCTACGTAAACGTTTGCAGCCTTTGAAGCAAATTATAAAATAACCGTAACCCTTTTTTGTATGCAAATCAAAGAGATCTCTACAGGGGCTTACTCTTTAACATAAACTTAATAATTTAACTTTTACTTACTCGTGATAGATATTGGTGTACATTTATTTTTGTGGAAAAAAATACATTTAATTCGTTGACACGTCAATTGTTTGTTTCCATTAATGTTTCATAGCTTCTAAGTCGCAAGACTAACTGAATTTTTTTCTCTTTTTCAACGGATACGAAAATTACTGAAAAAGTCGAAGATCCTCATCTTAACTCCTTCTTTTAACCTGAAAAAGTATCTTCTTTTTTATTTTAAAGACACTAATAAAATAAAAGACATATTACCTATTATGTATAAGAATCCTCACTAGGTAATTGATAGTAGAATTTTATGTAATTATACAGTCTATTGCTCGATAGTCTACTTTGTCCGCAACATATAAATATGTACACCTAATGTATTGTAGAAAAGTCTAACAAATAAAGTAAATTTGTTCGAATTAATATTAAGAAAAAACAAAAATGTTTACACTCGTATAATAGTTATATGAATAAATAATTATTATGAAATTTGAAAATTTGGTTTAAATTTTTTCGATTAAAATGAAAATGTTGTTTTAATGAAGTTCCAGACGGACGGCGCGGCGTCGTTTTTTTATTCTATACATTTTTAATTACTTTTAAAACGTGTGAAAACGAAAATAATGTTGCGAACAATTCGTAGAAAACGTATATTTTTTCCACGGAATTATCGCGTTTGCCAGGATTTTCCGTGTCGCTCTGTAGTCCTGAAAAACGGGGTGGAGGTGGGTGGGTAGAGTGGAGGCATAGGCGCAAATCGCAGGACTGCTAAGGAGGGTGTGCTTAGCGTCCTGAATTTTAACGCTTGCGCCCCGGGAATCCTGTGATTATAATTTGAAGTAGGTACATATTATAATATTTCCCTTTTTCCTCTAAAATTGTTTTGGTGCCCCTAAACGGTGATTTGCGCCGACGAGTGGAGGAGCCGCTTAGTATATCTCGACGAGTACAGTTGACAACGTGATATTTACCCGGGGATTTCGGAGGCGATCTTGCGCGACGGACGGCTCCACTCGCGGATTAATCAGAGCAGAGCTCTCGCGCCGTCGTCGGTGGTATAGTTCGCCGCCATCGCGGCTGGCGCCCGTGTCGCGTCGCGGACACCGGCGATAACCGCCGGCTAACCGCGAAATTTCTCGCCCGCGAGACCGGAACTACGGTCGTGTTTCTCCTCCGGTTTCTCCCCGCGGCTCGCTCGTGCGTGGTCACCGGGTCCGCGGTGACGCGTGCGCGCCAGCCCCGATCCGCAGAGGGGACGAACGCCCGTCGTCGCCGACGCCGCCGACGCCGCCGACGCCGACGCCACACGTGTTGCCGACGCGGCGCATCGCGCACACGCGTACACGACCGCTAGTTTTCCGTTCCTCCGGCGTCGTCCGGCCCGTGTGTGCGGCGCGCGCGTGTTTCGCGGTTTAGAAAACCTAACCGTCTTTGATGATGACGACATTGTTAACGTAGCGTAGTTTTTTTCTCCACTCGTCTCGACATAATATCTATTCCAGTCCGACGACCACACGTTCTCGCAATGTCGCGTTCATAACAGGCGTGCGCGCGCTAGTATTGTTTTTCCACAAGACGCGATGACGACGGCTACGACGACGACGACGAAAAACCGCCTGCAAACGGAGTGCACTCGATAAACGTACAGGTGAAGAAATAGCACGTCTATAATAATATTATTCGCCTCGGGCATTTATTTATTTTCTTCTCCTTTTCTTTTTTTCCACGCCTCGTCGTGTGTGAACTCGATGATCATACTGTTTGAAACTCTCGGCCGTTACGCGCTTATTATCAACACAATAATATGATAATTTGCTCCGAAAACCTCGTAATAATAATGTACACACACACACACATGTTTGTGGTCGATCTAATTACCGCTCGAATTAACGCGTTGTAAAAACACCGACCCAATAAGGTATTGTTCATTTACGCGATTACTTGCGCGGTAAATCGTACAAAATTATCCAACCGTTATTGTTAAAGACTATTAAAAAAGAAAAAAAAATTCTAATTACCAATGTTAATTATGTTTTGTAATTATTTTTTCGTTTTCGTTTCTTTTTCTTCAAACACAATGCGCCCGGCGCTGCGACGTAAATGTTAAACGTATAAAATAAATTATCTGTGTTTTTTTTTTTATTTTCACAATGAGGAAGTTATTAAAATAAAAACATTACGATCCGGCGTCGTCGTCAGTTGAAACGAAAAAAAAACGTTCGTTGATTGCTAAACGGTTCACTAAATTATAGTTCATGGACTTTGATGACTATTTATTTTTTTTGTAACACAATTCAAATCTACGCGCTCTAAAATAAGTATGTGTATTGATCTGTTTTCCTACAATATATAAACTCGGTTTAATGTCAACGCATTAACGCTTTGCCAAAATATATTTAAGGGTTTTTATTACGACGAGGTGGTTCGATAACATCGTTTTCCCGGGAACTGTTGTACGTATACTGTATAGTGAACCTACCGACATACATGCACTTATAATATATTAATCTATTTGCTCATAATATTGATCTAATATTGATCTACTTGATTTACCTGAAAAGCTGATGCCCATGGATATTTTCTCTGTATACTTTGGTATTTTGAGTTTTTCATCGACACGAGATTTGTCACTTGTTAAAATAATTTACTTGTATGAAAGACGATTTTGTTTCATAATTATTTAACTTTTGATATAAAAAGTACAGAACCTGCGAATAAATAACATCTATTTATATCAGTTTATAAATGGTTTGATGTAACGAAAAGTTTAAAACACCCAAATATTCAAATCAAATTGAAAATATATTTTTTATAAAATAATTTGAATTAAAAAATATAATCAAATTAAACACATTTGTTCATAATACGTTATCGACATATTTATTTTCTTACTTGTCATATTTGTTTTCTAAAATTTCACAAAAAGATTTAACTAATATGTTAGCTTATTCAAATGATTTACAATTAGTCAAAATAATTTCAGCCCAATGTTTATAGATAAATAATTAATTTGAGCACCGAATACAAAATATTTTACCATAGATATATTTAATTAACGAACGAGAAAATAATTTTAAAAATCAAACTTTATATAATATTTTGTTCTGGTTTTTATTACGTTTTACACTATAGAAATATTAAACATATAAAACTACTACTGGATTTTAGACATCGACGAGGGTCATGCCCCTTCAAAAATCTCAATCAGTTATAAGGACATTAACACACTGATATTAATCATGCATATCATAGTGACACGTGATGTATCAATGACATAGTTTTATAATTATGTGTTGTCTCCCTAAAAAAAAATCAGACACGCCATCTACAATATAGTGGTCTAAAAAACAATTACCTTTTAACTACTTTAGTTATGAAGTCAATTTAATTTCAGATTGGATTCGTTCGACTGGTAAAATATATTTAATACTGTTAACGAACTATCATGAATTCATGATTAATGGAGTTAGCATCGAAATAAATAAAACATTAGAAATAGAAACCTAAAGTCACTCGGCCCACGTTAAATTCATATCTCGATAGATCTGCTGTTAAACACATTTTTTTTTAATCTGACGTTTGGTATAAATATTGACATGATATAGAGCGTCATGAAAATTGATTACATACTATAAAAGTAGATGTCTACTATGTATTATTCTTTTAACTATAAATTATTAATATTTAAATAATAAAAACTAATCTATAATAAGTAAACACTTATTGGATACATTTTTATATCATGTAAAAATACTAATTAAAAAAAAGAAAAGAAAAACGACAATTTCCTCGGTTTGACTTTTTTTTTTTACTCGTGATTATTAAAGTTATTGAATTTTGACAGTCGATTTCTATAGCCCACTCAACCGTATTAAAGACGTCGAAAGGTTTCGAACAATTTACTCATTAAAAAAAAAAAAACCGCCAATCACTTTTCCGTCCCACATTTCCGAAAACAATAATTCCATATTAAATTCGTTCATATAATATATTAAATCCATTATCGCGACGTTTCTCGGGCGTCGGGCATACGCACAATATTCCCTTGCCCAAAATGCGTGTACATATAAGGCCGGCGGCGGCGCACCCATCAACAACGCTCCGACGATCACGATCACCTACCTATATATATTATTATACCGACATAATTATTGTATTTGTGTACGTTCAATACGTTAAATGCGCCTATTTAACGTTTGCTCGCGCACAAAACAAATGAATATGTACGCGTGAATTATATTATATAATATCTATGACTGATATCAAACACTATTACTACCGTGGCGGCCATCATAATATAGGTAGTATAGTACCGTACACAATAGGCCTGTAATAATATTATGAATTTTTTCACGACTATTATTTTTCCAACAAAGATTTTCACCGTCACGCACCGCGTCGTATCCGTCGGTCATTTCACCGTTGGCCGAACTCCGAAACCGTTTCATGTATCGGTTTCGTTATATTACATATTATTTTCCTCGCAGAAAAACACGTCGCGACGTGTATCAATATGGCGCAAACTAATAAAAACATAATTCACGCCGCATATTATTATTATACTGTTTTCGAATGAAAACGAAAAATGCATCCTTTTGTGATGTGTTTTAAATTTTCATGTTTTATTTGACTCTCAGGATTCGCATGGTCTTCGAGGATCGACGACATGACATCATCCACCGTACCCGAAGACCGACCGTTCATATTCCGCGTCAACGAAAATGGCACTGGTCCGGCCCTGCTCATACAGGTAAAATGCACCAGTCAACTACTATATACGTACGTTATTCCTGCCTTTGGGAAGCCCTGGACGTTTGTAAAATATTTTCCAGTCGGCTTGCTGTTTTATAGGAAATCCATAGGGCGTTGGCGTTTTAAAATGCTCGTTTCTCCACACCCCCCTTGCTATATTGAGTAAAATAAGAGGGCCAATTGAAATTCGATATAAAACATGATCTATATACATTATTTATTACCTATTATATAATGTGTTGTCCTTTGATTTTTCTTTAATCCTTTAATATTCTTCTATTTCGTTACTGATATTTTCCTTTTGAAAATTCAAATGATATCGCCTGTTATTTTCCTGTCCTTTATTGTATGTCACGAACTCGACTCTCCGCCGGTTAGAATAATATTACTGTTTAATTACCACTGCTGTAATAGAATTATAACATATAATAATAATTAATAACATCAAATAACGAAACCGGGGTTGTTATTTATGAACGGCATGCACATCATTTCTTTATCCATTTCGGTTAGTATTCATTGTTGGTTTTCATAATTTTCAAGTAAACAGGAATTATTCTTGACGGCTTAATTTGTCATCATTAAATGTTTGACTTATTTAATTTTCAACGTATTCGGTTTCGTATTAAACGATTACGGCGAACAATGTAAAAATATAGCCTAAACTTTTAATGTAAACTAAAGCAGTTCCGATAAATAGAAACAACTTCTCCCAAATCAAATCTTGCTCTACTATACTGTAAATTATAAAAAAAAAAAAAAAAAAAAAACTATGACTTCATTATCGTTAATATTTTAAGCTTCTTTTCTTTGTAGACTTACCGAAACGTTAAACACGCTTTATAAACATAAAATTAAAATCGACCACATGTACTGTGAATTTACTATAAATAGAAGAGCTCCGCATCACAGTCATCAGTCAAAAAACTCGCGCACACATAATAGATATTACATTAATCGATGCAGCATTTGCTACTGCATCTTGTGTTTGGCTTTCTCCCAATTTCAGATCGTTAAGTATATATACAAAATATATATATATATATACTCGTATATTTAGCACGCGACAAAGTAATTTATATTTGTTTGATTGTAAAAAAAAATTAAATTATACTGCCTATAAAGTAACAAAACATATAATATAATAATATTTTTAAGTTACATACATTTTATACCTAACGAATTGATATATGAAAGCCAAAATCTACATCTATATAAACATTAAACATTATAAAAACTGTCGGTATAAGATATACTAATTTATGATAATTATTATATAATATATATAAGTAGGAATATTAAAAAAAATCACTGGTAGGTACGAATAAATATATTAGGATATATTGTTTTGCAATAAGTAGGCAGTTTTAAAATTCAACATTTCTCACGATTTACCTTATTTATTCAAATGGTATTACTATTATTCATGATTATTTGTAGAATTGCTGCGTATTTTCAATGAACCTTATTCACATTTAACCATGATTTAAAGTCATTATATACATCGTAAATCCTCCTTCTCGTATCATTCAACCGTATAATAACGAATTACATTTTAAGTATAAACAGTATCATATTAAACATTTGTATTGTTAACTTTAAACTTAATATTTTTCTCGTTAACTTCCGTTTTAGATCTTCATATTATATCTATTTTATTAAAAACCAAACTAAATATTTCTATATCAAAATTATCATTTTATACCGACATAATTTAGATTTATTTTTTAATTAAATATCGATAATCATTTAATATTTATATGAAAAAATAAATAATTATCGCAGGCAAAACCAACATAGTTTTAAACACGATATTGAAAACTATCCTTTTTTTTTATTTGGGTAAAGTACATTCTCTAATAGATGGTACCATCGATTATAAACACTAATGATTAACAAATAGTATTTACGGTAGTACCTATAATTTGTTTTAAAATACTTGTTGGTGAACGGTATTCGTTTGAAAACTGTAATTATTAATCGTTCTCACGTTTGACGATGCCTTATATTCGCTACGGCGTTTTTATTTTTAAATTCAATATGTCGCATCGTTACAGAACACGTGTACGTAAATTCAAAGCCACGCAGATACAAAATATAATACTCAAGTGTATAATATAATATAATATTAGAACAGAACCTGCAGCAGAGCCAATTACACGTCGTTGTCGCAAGACCCGTTCACATTATCATTCCATTTAAGGACGCAAAATCGTTTTTTTCTCTCACGGTTCGTTAATAATAAACTCACGAGAATAAACAAAGGGGTGAATAAATAAAGATCACGATTTAATTCTTCGACACGATAAGTCCGTGCTTGAAATCATACACACACACACACACACAAACTATACGTATTATATTATGTTAATATAATATGCGGAGTATTATCGCGCAAGTTCAATATTAACGTACATAATATTACACAATATGTTATATTGTGTTAACGCTACCGTTTCTTACAGATGTCGTGGGTCTAACTACTCCCGAACCATGTGTACAAATATGAACAAGTATATTATATATATATATATATAATACGTAGTACCTGTCGAGTAAAAAGTTACCTAATTCACAGTGTCTACGGCAGGCTGAAAAAAAAAGAAACAGAATCGTATACATGGGCATTCGTGCGCGTTTCTAAAACCGGAATAAAACTCGACGATCATTGCGGTCATTAGTCATATTATTATGATATTATTTTTAATATCACGGCTCTAATACCAACGCATTATACAATATGTGTGTATACAATAATATGTCACTCTCATGTGTAGTATACACTATAAACATTTCAATTAGTGTGGGTATATAATATTATTATATTTGTAATAGGAGGGTGTGCGTGATGTTTACGATGTTTATTTTCCTTCGATCGGAACAGATATGTGGTGAGGTACTATAGGGGGGGGGAAGGAGAGAGAACGAGCAACGGGGAGTGTGAGAACATTGCATATGACGCACGCGTACGCCAAACCGATGATTTACTGCTTACGATGTTATCGCGTATATTTCTTTTGGCTATTTATTGTTTTTTTTTTTCGTTTTCTTTTCTTCCTTCTGTCGATCGCAGGTGTGCCAGGAACGCGGATGGAAGGAATACGAAGGCACGAAGAACGGCGACTCCGCGTGGTCGGTGCCCGCAGACGAGTATTGGAACCTGTGGTGGAAATCGACCGGATTCTCATTGTCGCACTATAAACAGCAGAAAATATGGCAGGTATGTGTAAAAACAGTGGTGCGCGCGTGTTTTCGTGCATACATTACGCGCGCCGCGGCGTCGTCGTACCCATTGTCCGACGGCGCGGCGCGGCGCGGCGGCAGTCTCGGAGATGACTGCGCGCGAGTTGACCCGATTCCGGCGGGGGAGCACATAGTCTTACTTTGGCGCATCGATTGAACGACGCAGCCGCCGCAGCCGCCGCAGCTTTTTCACGATCCTGCGCCAAAATTTAAACGACCACGTGACGTCGATGCGGTCGATTAACGATTTTCAATGTACACGTCTGTCTTACGCGGCGACGATTAGATGACGTATCATTATCGAATGATTTCGTTCGTCATGGTTTTTTTTTTTTTCCATCAATACTCGTCTCTGTAATAGACGCGTACAACGACGTCGTTTGTGAAACGCATTAAATTGTTTTTTTCTTTTTAGTTCACGTATTTGCGTACCGACCGACGACGACGAGATAGTTTTAAACGAATTTTCATCACGTTTACGCTTATTTGACAAAAAAAAAAAAAAGTATCTAAAACTTCAATTATATTATTATAGGTTCCTTTTACAATTAATATTTTCAAGTTAATTTTCCCTCGCAATAAAAACATATTATTAACGACCGTTACTACATTTTTTTTTTTTCAAACTCATTAAAGTTTAGCGTTTGTTTTGCTCGATTTATTCATATTAAAAACGCGAAATTCGTATATTAACAGGCTAGGTACCTATAGGTACACGTTTGAATGTTTTTTCTCGAATTCCTTTAAAATCGTAACTTTTTAAAATGTATATATCTTTTTTTATTATACAATGACTAAAAATAATGCGGAAAACGTTCAAATAAATAGTAATGTTATCTATAAAGTACCTATTACAATATCAATTTTTTTCACTCAAAAGTGTGGTATTTATTTTGATTGTTTAGTTTAACAACCATATACCTAGTGGATCAACGTTGTGCCGCAAAGACAACTTGTGGCGATATTTGAAATGCATGAAGAATATTTTCGGCACGTCACTGTTCGGTTTCAGGTAATGAACAATGAAGTAGTTTGTTTTTATAGGATAATATTGAAATGCCTTTTACGAGGGAAAAAAAAAATGATATATCAACAACAAAAAAAAATAATAATAATCTAAGAACATAAAATATAGAAGGTATAAGATACAATTATTATATACACGCAAGTGTTCATATTGCGTATGAAATACGCCTTATGTATTAAAAAAAAAATGTTACATTGTATTATTTTTCTTATTACGGTACGATATAAAAACACGAATATAAACCCTCATATAATATAATAAGGCAGTTTATTTACCATATTATTATGTTAAAACTTCAAAAGTGTATTGTGTTTAATATATAAACTACTTAACTACAGGTTTATTCGGATATCCGATTGCAAATTCCAAACGGGGTGCTTAAACTCATATGTTATAAAAAAAACTGTGCAATGTTTTAAAAGTCAAAAAACCCATGTTAAAACGTATAAAAACTCACAAGCTAGGTAAAACGAAATTTCACTAAATAATTATTATTAGTTTATGTTTTATTCTGAATATAATAATTATTGATTACTTCTACTAATTTTGTGAATTCAAAAATATCATAATTCATAACATTCGACGGACATATTTTTTTCCGTTTCGTTTTATTTGAGACTATTACTTAATCTGACAGCAAGGGAAAACCGTGGTATGACGTAATATTGAAATAAATTTGTCTTTTAAATTAAACTGTAATTTAACCAAAAATAAATAAATAAATAAAATAAAAAACAATTTCCCAAGCGTCGTTAGAGACACATCTGATATTATTATTGATTCTTTTATATGCGTCAAAATTCTCAGAACGAGTTTGTAATTTTTTTCAAGGTAAATGTTCTTTAGTGTTCTAATTCACGGTGTTGGAATAGCGAGAAGAAAAATACACCATTTTATCATATCGTGACTGTAATCTATGGTGTTTATAAATTCAAAATTAATAGCCAAGTGAAATGCAATATTTTCACCACAAGTACAACGTACCTGCATACCGTTTGCAGTTTACTGTGTACATATTGTAGTCATTGCGCGCGAGTTAATGCGCGTATTAAAGCATCAAAGTACCATTGTAATGTGTCGTGACTAAAAGCTACTGGCATAGTGAGTTTTCATGCATAATCGAAATGGGTCATAATATCATAATATCTAATTAAACAAGTGTGTTGCTTCAAAAGTCACGTTTTGAGATTATCTACCTAGCTGTGTACTGCGTAGCTACATATATTTTTACATGTAATCATATTTCATATACAATTAAACGAACATTAGTTACGTCGTTTGTGGCGATGTCAAATTGAAAAAAAAATTTTTTTTCAATTTATTTCCCAGTGGAAAAACAAGTAAACAATGTTTCTGTTTTCAAAATACGAGTTGACGGCAAACTAACTATTGTACACATTCGAATTCTATTAACATCGTGGCTGTGGGCGTTTTCATGTCACTTATAAAGATATTATGCGGATAAGCTTAATGAAAAAACAACACACAAATATATATTTCAATAACAGTATAATGTTTTGTCTTTGGTATCCAATGGTTTCACCGCGGTTACTTATTGTTATAATCATTACCATATATCATATAAGTTCTCTTTAGTAGAAAAAAAAAAATAAAAATAAATATATTTACGGCGACAGATTTTCGGGGGCTGGAAATCATCATCCCCCTCATATGTATTCTCACACGCGATCTGAATTCAGGTGTTTATTTATATTTTCTTCATTCACGACACATATTATTGTACACGTTACTTTTTTGGCCCCCCGTAAATAATGCAATAATACATTTTTATTTTACCGTGACATGTTAAACAGTCATAAAACTCGCGACTGGTTCTTGCCACCACAAAGGGTTGGAAAAACCACCGGCCCCTCTGATAATAAATTTTTATCTGAAATATGCTATCGGGTTGGTAAAACTAAAAGCTATTTATGTGGACTAGTGAATTGTATTCCTTCCATAAAATGTTACGACCTCACGGAAACCGTACTGGTTAACTTGCTATGTATGTTTTTTTTTTTCTTGTTTAAGTCTGATGATATTTAATTTATTTTTCTCAGTCCAGACTCATATAACCTACCTCTGGAGTATACAAAGTTGGCGGCCGAATGTAGTCATGATTCCGACGTCGGCGAAAAGTCTATTTGGATATGCAAACCCGTGGGTCAGAGTCAAGGAAAGGGCATATCTTTGATTTCGGTAAGTATATTTAATATGATATGCATGCATGAAAAAATAGAAAATATGGCTTTACAAGTAGGCGAGTGTATTCTCATTATGGTGAAATTGTTCGGCCAGTAGTAAAACAGTAACAAACCAATTAATTTCAAATTTACCGGTTTTCTTTATGTGAAAATTCGATTGCATTGCAATAAATCTATAGACAACATATTTAAAAAAATATACTCCGTGATTTGCGTCGTTATGTTTCGTGATCGATTCGATATAAGCGGAAATTTAGTCAAATTTTAAAAGGCTTCAATTTTTCAAACTTTATGACAACTAACCGGTAAATATAACAACTATTTTAAAGCGATAGATATTCATAGTTCTCAATGAAAAGATATTACAATTTATAATCAATAATATTAGGTACGTATGAAGCTGTATACTTATTACTGAACCAAGCCACGCGTGAAAATGTAAAATTGTTCGAGAGAGATGAGAGAACTATTCGTAAAAACTGAGGCCCAGCCCCCCCCCTCGATCTCCACCTTTGAATTCGACAAATTTAGCGACAAAGCGGACTTTGGGTTTATGTTCATAGCAAATCGGCGAGCTTGTCTATGATACCAACATCGTGGTTCAGAGGTACGTCAAGAATCCGATGCTGATCGGAGGGTACAAGTACGATCTGCGACTTTACGTGCTGGTGCCGTCGTTCCATCCGCTCACTATATACGTGTACAGGGAAGGTTTGACCCGGTTCAGTACCGACAAGTATTCGCTGAACAATCTCGACAACCATTTTGCACACCTCACCAACAGTTCGATCAACAAACTGGGACCGAACTATTCGGAGACCAAAGAGAAAATCGGACTCGGTAATTTATCATCATTTTATTTTATCGCGGCGGGTGATTAATAAAAAACGCAACACGTTAATTTTATCGGTCGATTTTCTTGCTTATTTATTATTGACAATTTTTTTTATTAAATTTTCAATATTGTGCTACCCGCATGAGTTTATAATTATTTTTAATTGACTTTTTTAATTAATAACTTTTAACGAGTACACTTTTCACGCGATTGTATAACACCTACTATACCGTATTTACTCTTATCCCTGTAACCTCAAAGTTCTCAAACCTTAAAATTATTATCTAAGATATAGATTTGATTACACCTAAAATAAATTCACGAAAACTGTAAAAACTCACTGAAATGTAACGACATAAATATGCAGTGTGTGTTTACTGATTTTTTTCCCCCGTCAAAGTGCTCTTAATGTCAAATGTGTACTACACGCATTTTGTTTGTGCAGGATGTAAGTGGAAACTTCAACAGCTCCGACAATACATACGTCAAGCCGGCGTCAATGACTGGCTTTTGTGGCAAAAAATATCCATCCTGGTCAGTCTCACGTTGGCCAGTCAGTGCACGGGTTCGGGTATACCGAACACGTCAAATTGTTTCGAACTCTATGGCTTCGATATACTGGTCGACTCAAATCTTAAACCCTGGCTCCTAGAGGTATTGTTAAAATAAATCTACGTTGAAAATATTTTCAATATTTTACCAACAATTCGTACCACATGTGAAACTAACCGATATAATGTACTTCAAAACAATAAATTAATGTACGCATATATAAGTGGCTCAGTGCCACTCTTTTTCGCACTTAAAAAATATATAACTCTACGTCAAAATCGGCTTATTATTTGTTTTAAAATTATGTCTTAAATTATTTGTTCTCTGTAGGTTTAAACAATGACAGGGTTTTTGACACGATGTAAACTGATAAGATTTTACTGTGGGGCCCGGAGGAATTCAATAAGGTCGATGTCGAAAAATAATAATAATAATAAGTTATTAATTTATTACACTATAATATAATTAAGTCGACGACTTTAATTCCGAAGAAAGTGCAATTGTATAACTGTATACAGTATACACTCAAAGCTGATAATGCATAGAGTTCAATAACATTGAAACGAAAAAAAATAAATACTTTAAACGTGTACTTAATGGTACTTTAAATGATACTATACCGTGATAATTGTGTTTACTTTACTTTTTATTACTCGTGATTTTCCAATTTATCTTTTTTATACCAGCAATGCCGTACGATTTCATTGACACTAAACACGAGGAAAACGAAACACGTAACATTAGTTCCGATTACTTTGATTACAACGTTTCTTTAATAGTATTTTTGTTTATTTTTTTTTTAATCGATCTAATTTAACTAAAACCTCGGAACGTCGATAACGAAATATTATTTTGTAATATAGATTTTGACGATTGCTTAATAACTTAACTAGTAATGCGTATTTAGTATCAAATTAGGCCATAATTCAAAAAAATGGAAAAACTTCCGTCTTTGCATACCTACCTATATGTGATAAAAAAAAGATTACGTGTTTAACAATAATGGCAAATCTGCATGTTTGAATCAAAGCATAACGGATAAAATTGTAACAAATCGCGTCAAAAATATTGTCATCGTTTAAACCTACAAAGAACGAATAATTTCCACTCGACGTTGTTCTAATAAGTGTATCGGTCGGCGGCGGGTGGGCTGACCAGCTGACGCTTTCGTTCGCGTGACAAATATTTTAATGTAAAAAAATAACGCATTACATAATTATTATATTATAATATACGTATATTATACGAGTATATAATATGAGTAAAGCGAATAAAAAGGTCGATATAAATGACGACGGACGGTTACAGGTCAACTTGAGTCCAGCGCTCGGGAACGATTGCGACGTGGACAACCAGGTGAAAAAGCCGCTGTTGCACGACATGTTCGACCTGCTCGGGCTGCCGATGTGCAACACGGGGCTGTCGCTGTTCCAGATGGCGTGTAGGTCGGCGTCGGGACCGCGGTTCGGTGGCAGCCGGCCGTCGGCCTTGGCCGCCGCGGCCACGGAGAGGTGGAAGTCGAAACGGAAAACGAGAAACACCGCCGCCGCCGCCGCCGCCGCCGCAGCCACCACCACCACCACCAACAACAACAACAACAAAAGCAGCCACAACAACAACAACAACAACGAGACGGCGGCCGCGGTGACGACGGCGGTGACGTCGACGCAGCAACTGCTGCAGCCGTCGGCCGGTCGTCAATCGTCACAGCACGGCGTTGGCAAGCAGCGCGGCGCGGCGCAGTCGGCCGTCGCCGCGTCCGTAGACAGCGTCACGTGCAGCTCGTCGTCCGCGTGGCCGGTGTGGGGCAACGGCCGGGACTGGCGCAGGCCCGTCGACTCGGAGGGCGACTGGGTCCGGGTGTTCCCGTACGTGCCGGCCGCGCAGTCGCAGGTGCTGCGCGCCGCCGCCGTCACCGGCGGGACCAGGCAGCAGTTCGCCAGGCCCGCGTCGGCCGCGACGTCCGACAACAACACGGCCCGCGCCATGATCAAGAGCGTCCAGGAGTACCTGCGGTGCTGCAAGAAAGTGGCCAGGTCGTGCGACGGTCTGTCCGCCGTGTCGGACGACGAGCTCAACGACAAACTCCGAGACCTGTTCCCGGCCGCGACGAAACCGTGGTTGCCGCCCAACTGAAAGACTACACGCGCACGCGCACACGCACACACACACATAAAGACACTCACACACTTAAGACGTATCGTCCAACGTATTTAACAATTTAATAGTTACATTAGAAACAGAGTATATTTTTCTTGTACGATGGCGCTTTAAATCCTTCCACCACGTACGACATTATCGCGTATTGTTTTTCTTCTTTTCGCCCTTTCCAGATTAATATACGAATAACGTTATATATATATATATATATACCTATATATATATATATATTTATATATTTTAATGTTTGTGTTCAAAACTGTTGTTATGTCGTTTTATAGATTTATCGATATTAAATTTAATATAATTATTATTATTATTATTATTATTGTCTCGCGGATACGTTCAGAAGAGGTTAACTGTTTCTTTTTTTTCTACAGTAACGTGTACCTAAGCATTCTGGACTTAAACGCGTATCGCCAAGTATTGTAATATGTATATAAATTCGGTACTGCGTTTAGTGATATATATTATATTTATATAATAATGTTATGTTCGCTTTACCACATAAACGAGTCTGAAATACTATTATAATACATGTATATTATTACTCTATTTTTGTTGTTACGAGAAATATACGATTATTTTTGAGAACGGCTTGCTCAATAATAATAAACATTTGTGTATTATGTTGGTTGGTTGAGATCAATATTCCTCGCGATTTAATATTTAAGACGGACGTGATTACATGCGTAACCATGTTCAGAGTTCATGTCCGCAATGAACCTTGTTTTAAATTACCAATAGATTTGTCTTTATTATTAAAAACGGATATAAAAAAAGAAGTTAATGAGATACAATATAATTGGAAAACATTGGTATACACGATACACCAATGTATGGATAATATTAACAGTTAAAATCATGTCATCTGTCTTCTAAAAATGTTAAGATTCTATGTAGAAACAACAGGAATTAATACCGGTTATGCTTATGACTTATAAACTACGAGTACTAGGGCCTAATTTAGCCTAGTTTGTGCCAGTGAGTATACGCGCTTATTAAAATTAAAAAATTTATAAAACCTTAACTACGATGTAACGTTACACACGGATAATACAATTCGGTAAATATCATGATAATAATGTTTCAATAATAGGTAAAAAGAATAGTAATTATTCAGTGTAATATACTAATAATATTTCAATAATAATAATAATATTATGTTGCCTCGTTGGCACGACTTGACATAAATAAGTCGACTGTTCGACACAATCAGAATAATAAATAATATACAAACGAATCATATTATTACTATAATAATAAATCTTACCTCGAATAAAGTTTTGTTTGTGACGACATCGCAATACAATAATGAACGAACGTGAAGCACCCATTGTGGCCGGCCCGTTTTGAGCGATCGCGAATTGTCGCAAAGAAATGATAAATTTTATTTACACATCGTATGTACGCACAAATCGAAACGTTGGAAAATGTCACGCGAAACATTATCGGCGGAGAATAGTGTTATGTTTTTACCATCCGAGGAGCTTCCGTGGTCGTGACACGCAAAACACGAAAAAAAAAAACCAAAAATCGTCGAGCCGGGCGACGGCGATTAGGCGGCGGCCATTACACTCGCGTAATGGATCGCGCACGGGACGCGACGGGGGCGGCGATACGATACGAAACGACGACGACGTCAAAAAACGCACACTCGAAGCCTTTACCGGCTTGGATTAGACGTCGTCCGAGCCTCGACGGAATCGGGGAAAATCCGAAGGCGGCGGCCATTACACTCGCGTAATGGATCACGCGCACCGGACGCGGCGGCGGCGGCGGCGGCGGCGATACGATAGGAAAAATACGCTGAAAACCGAATGTCGATGGTACGGTAGTATTTTAGCGACGAAATAATTTGGTTGCGCCCACGCGACCGCCGTGAGACGTGCGATTATTCGTCGATAAATACTATTACCATCGCCGCGAAAGGAATTGTAGAAACCGTGAAACGAGACTATGGCGGTCGGCATAAAAATCTCGAAACACGGACCCGTTCGGAGAAGCTCACCACATAAACGCGAACCGACGAAGACTGAAGCAACGGCGGAAGGAAAATCGGAGTCCCCCGCGTCGGCCGAAACGGTTAAAAAAACGAACGGCCAATGAGAATTATTCACGAATCATGGAAAGTGATTTTTTTCGTAACGGTTTTTTGTTTACCGAGAATCGTTACCGTGGTATCCGGAGTTCACTCCGGGACGCGCGACCGCGGCCACGCGGCCACAGCGGCGGCGGAACATAAATCGTATTGACGACAACGCGCAATTTATCATTTCCAACGCGCGTTGTGTAACAGCAGTTTAATAATAATATATAATAATAATAAGTTTTGCATAACGCGTCGGTGGGTCGTACTTATTTATTACATCTATATAATATTACATATAATATATTATCACTAACCTCGGGCCGCCATTGACTGCATTGACGACCGTTTTCATTCAGCCGGTCCGAAACAGTTCACGACGTATTTCGTGCTGGTACACTCGAATAAAAACACCACGACGCGGGCAAACACACCACGGAACGATTATTCACTACACTCGCGAACCACGATATTACCATAATTCGTTTGTTTTTGGCGGACGGTAAAATTCACAAGCCGTTTTGGCGAACGGCGGCGGCGCACCGCGAACGCGACTGAGACAGAAAATATGCTTAACACCGAATATCGATAGTATCGATCACGGCGAGTACGATACGAAACGACGACGTCAAAAACGCACAATCGAAGCCTTAACCGGCTTGTATTAGACGTCGTCCGAGCCTCGACGGAGTCGTGGAAACTCCGAAGGCGACGGCCATTACACTCGCGTAATGGATCACGCGCACCGGACGCGGCGGCGGCGGCGGCGGCGGCGGTGGCGATACGATAGGAAAAATACGCTGAAAACCGAATGTCGATGGTACGGTAGTATTTTAGCGACGAAATAATTTGGTTGCGCCCACGCGACCGCCGTGAGACGTGCGATTATTCGTCGATAATTACTATTACCATCAACGCGAAACGAAATTTTGAAAACGGTGAAACGAGATTCGATGGCGGTCGGCATAAAATTCTCGAAACACGGACACGTCCGGACATACGCGCGAACCGACGAAGACTGAAACGGAAGGGAAAACCAGTAGCCCCGCGTCGGCCGAAACGGTTGGAAAAACGAACAGCCAATGATAATTATTCACGAATTCATGGAAAGTAATTCGTTTTTTTAACGGTCGTTTTTTGTAAACCACCTCCGGACGGACGACCGCTACCGCGGTATCCAGAGTTCTGTCCGCAGCGCGCGACCACGTCGCCGTCGTTCCGTCACGGCGGCCACGCGACCACACGACCACGGCGGCGGAACATTCACACTGCAACGCGTGCCGCGCAGATAACTCGGCGTTATCGGCGTTTTTACCGAAATAGGTTTTCGAATAAAACAAGCTCACCCCGAAATCATCGTCCCTAATGCCTTCCTGAATTGCCAGGTCTGAATACTGATTCATGTCCCTGCTATATAAAACGAAACTATTGACCAAATTTAATACCACAAAGCTCCAGTGGCTCCGGATTTTTTCCATTTTTACCCCTTTTAACCCCCTTGGGGTTAATTTTCTTAATTTTTGTTCCGTAAGATCCTTCTCCTGACAATAACAAACACAACAAAAAAAAAGAATTAGCTAAATCGGTCCAGCCGTTCACGCGCGATGAGGATATTACCTGGTAAATAGGGATTCATTTTTATATATTATTTTTACCGATTTCAACCCTTTAAAAACAAAATTTTGAAAATCTAGCGACGTCGTGACACTCAGGAAGGTATTTGGAACAACTCTGTGAAAAAAAATTGAAAAAAAGTTAAATAGCGTCGTCACAAAATGGGAACATAAAAAAGGACTGTTCTTTTATATATATAAAAGGATAACAGACCAATCATAAATATCAATAACATGAAAACAAAATTGAAGTAAATATTGAGATTTTGGAAAAAAAATTCCAACACCAAACTCATGTAAACACAATATAAAGAACGTGAGAATTTATCTTATATATAATATTTTAAATCACATTTTTATCAATATTTTAATGTAAAAAATATTAGGTATTTATAATTCACAATAGTTTTCTCCTGTACACGTGGGGCCTTCTCAATTTTAGGATAGTAGTCCTTTACTATCTCGGTCGGCTCCTGTGCCTCACTCTGTATACCATATTGTTTTAAGTTGATGAAATATACCTATATAATTAATATATAAAACCGAGGTTGCCCTTCCCGCTTAAAAAAATTTTTAGTTGCGCTCTCGAGCATAATAATACATAATTGTTATTAATATAAATTGACTATTATACTACCTAATTAAGTTTAATATGTAACAATTTTGCTCGTCGCTGTGAAGCCGTCATATTTAATAATACTGTAAAAATAAAATGACCTATTTTTAACAAATGTGAAATTCAAGTTGCAACAACAATCAATCAACAATACTGATGCAAAGATGAAATTCAATCGAGAGTTAATATTTTTAATGCACCTACACAACCTACCAAATAATTATTTTTCGTCGTTAAATGACAACAGCAAAATGACGAAATTGCCACTGATAATTTTGACGATTATTATTATTATATACATAATACATTAAATTTATACAAAAATATTATTTCTAAATACAAAATTGTACAAATTTACAGTCCAAATATTTTATACACTTAATATAAAAAGTCTCAGGTGTTATACCTCATAATATCATCTTTTTCTTTCGGGCTTCCGTGTTTGTTTTTATTTCTTATGTAATTATACGAAGCACTGTTGATAATTATTATAATATTGAAACGAAAATCATATAAGATCCAATAAAAATATTTCATAACAATAAAAATCAAGTCAGTACCTATTATAATGTTCTAGTGTAACTCAAAACTGTTTTTTCATCCCAAACGCTTGTGACTTATATTTATCCAGCTAAATATAAAACGTTGCTTATAGTAAGTTTAAATACAATCGTTCAAAGTGAAATTACCTCACGAAAACTTCAAAAAGTTTTTAAAAATATTTAAATGTTTGCCTACATGTACTTTAATAGTGGATATTTATTCAAGACACGGTTTGGCACATAAAAAATATAAACTCTAATACTACAATGTATAAATGACGTTTTCAACGTAAGTTTATTTTTTTTTATTATATGAAACGACATATTATACACGTTAAAATGAAGTAGAAAAAAACATGAATTAAGTTAGCGAGGTTTTATCCATCTACTATACGTAGACTATTACATTTACGCACTACAAATACAAAATTGCAGTATTCTTTTATACAGCTACACAACTATAGTATATAAATACACAAAAAAACATACATTCACTTTTAATAAATATATTAATTTAACTAATAAAGAGTATACTTAGTTCCGAGTTGAAAACTAAATATTATCACTGTTTTATGTGAGTTAAAATCTGGTAAAAATAATTTGGCACCGTAGAATGAAGTTCTACACGAGGTTATAAATAATAGTTAGCTCGTGACCGATTTTGATTGCTAACTACATTTTACATTTAGTTAATTATGGTGTAATATATAATGTTATGGGTCAAAAAACCATGGTTAGTAGTGTAAACTTGACCGCATTTCTCGCGATAGTAAAATAATATCGATTTCAAAGTAATACAAATTTACTATTATTACATTATAAGCATTAAACTATATAGTTATGATCGTTATATATGTATTTTATGAGAACAAGTCGTATTTTTATTATTCTATTTGTATTTACTTATTATTATAGGTATGTATTTTTATAAAAAAAAAGAAAAGAAAAAGGTAGGTATGAACTTACTAAAAGTATTTATATTAAAATATTAAACAAGTACATAAATGCAGTTCATTATGTCCATTTGTTATTATTACTCATCATCAGAGTGAGCTTTTTACATCATATGTCTAAAACAAGATTGTAAACATGTTCTTAAATACTTACTATAATATTATGGTATGTCAATAAAACAAAGTTTTTCGAACGAATCAAATGGTCGGTTTCGACGTCGTATCAAATGTTGAGATTCCATCTGATATCCATCACAGAAACAAGTTTTATATACATATTTATAACGATATCATAGGACTGTCGCTGTCTTGAAGTAATCTTAAAACATGCGACAACAGTATAAAAAAAATATCTAAAAACCCGCGTGTAAAATCACGACTAATAGAGAGGACCTATAAAATAAAAACGCGCGCGGCGGTAGACGCGAACTATTCGTCGTGCACGCGCGTGTCGAGAGTTAAAAAATAAAAATAAAATCCGGGATCGGCGTTGAATGTCGAAAGAAAAATGTGCCGTTCTCGTGAATTCTGTCGAAGTGGAGGTGCCGGCGGGACATAAATCTGCTAAAAAACTTTTCCGTCGGCTCGCCGAAGAACGTGGTACGACGAACGCGCGGCGCGCACGTACGAGTCTTAAAATACACGACAAGCCCGCGATATACTCCGACGGACGAGTGGAACGGTAAAAAAATATTTATACAATAATAAAATAATCCGTCGTGCAAAACGTATTTTATATTTTAATCGATACGGCTGCCGGGAGGGACGTGTCATATATTATTATATTATAATTAAAAATAATAAATTTCACCATGTGTGTGCGTGTGTGTATGTATGTATGTATGTAAGTATGTATTTATATATAATATATAAGTATGTAAGTATGGGACGACTAAACGTGTTGTGTTATCACCGTTATCGCTTCGGAGACACGTCGCCCCCGGGGCCGTCAGTGCGATATGCTCGCGGGCCGCCTGTGTTCGAGCACCATCCTGAGCTGTTTGCGGGTGTTGCAGGCCACGGTCAGCGAACAGGACGCGGCGGCCGGGTGGCCGGCGGCCGCGGCTCCGTGGTCGGGCGGGCCGCAATTGTCGGGCGGGCCGCAATTGTCGGCCGACGGCACCGGGACGGGGAACGCGGGCTCGAACACCTCCAGCTGCGGGCTGACCATGAGCGAGGCGACCGCGCTGTCGGGACAACAGTGGTCCGCGTCGTCGGCCAGGCTGAGTATGAGCTTCTCGACGCTGAACTCCTCGGCCACCTGCAGCGGTTCGTCCGCGACCGTCGCGCGCTGGTCCGGCTCGCAAACGGCAAAGTCCGTGTCCGGTTTGGACACGAGTATGTCGCCGAACGGTATGAGGCTCGCGGCCGCCGCCGGCGCCGGACGGTCCGCGGACGACTGTTCCACCGCCGTGACCGTCTGCCGGACCGGCTCGTCGACGAACTGCAGCTCCTGCACCGTCTCCGTGGCTATGGACATGGCCGGCGGCTGGCTGAAGTCGTCCTCCGTCACCGCCTCGTAGCTGGCGCCGTTGATCACCGGCATCATCAGCAGGCTGGACATCACCTCGCCGTTGTCCATGACGCACAGGCTGATGGTGCCGTTCGCGTCCTGTCCGACCTTCTGCACGTCGATGTTGCAGTCCACCGACAGCTTGGCCGGCATGTCGTCGTTCGGCTCGGCCAGGATCATTTTCTGCACCGTCGCCGTCGTCGAGTCCGCCGCGCCCGCCGCCGTGAACGTCTGGATGGCGCTGCCCGACAGGTACGCCTCGACCTCGACCTCGGCCGTCTCCGATCGTTTCAGCGCTTCGATGTTGGCCTTTGACAGTGGTATGACTAGTTGGCCTACAGACACGATAACGACGGCCGTATTATCGAGATCACACGATAATATGATGAGAACGCGCGCGTGGAAAAAAACGAGCCGTTTTACACGAAATGCATTGCTGTCGTCGACGCGAAGAGGGGTCGGTGTAAAAATAATACTATTTGAGAAAAAACCTCGAAAAATCTAGATTATGTTTACTTCGGTTTAGAATGGAAAAACCAAAGACATACTTTATAAAAAGTAATAAAAACAAATCACAGAAAAACAGCAAAGGATCGTAAAAAAATATATCAAACTACATAATAATATAATATGAATGTTTTAATAAAATCTCGGGCTGTCCCTGATATCTAACTGTTACGTTCGAATTTAAAATTAAATCAATTCAATGAAATCCGTTTCTCGGTTTTACTCGCTATATTATTTGTTATTAATATAATATTATAAAAAGCATACTTTGGTATTTTAAAAATTCCGAAGTCGTGCTGTTGGTTTCGCTGTCGAAATGCTGTAATAAGTCATCGGCAAAATCTGACAGTGTCTCGGACTCGTCCCAAATGTCATGACTCCGCAGATGCGTTTTGAGACTTGCCTTTCCCGGAAACGTCTTGTTGCAATTCGGCCGGTCGCACGTGTACAATTTGTCAGCAGAATGTGTTCGTTTGTGCGTCTTAAGATGATGGCTGGCCGTAAAAGCTCGGCCACATCCCTCTTCTACACATCTAAAAACCATCGCAATGACCACTTTTGTTAAGTTTATTTTCAAACCAATCAAAAACGTTTGTTTATTTCTATTGATTTTTTACATATTGGATAGATGCAGATTTCATAAGAATGCTCGGGAATATTCATTTGAGCGAAGTGAGAGCGATATTTTTTTATTTATAAGTATATAGATTTTATGATAAGAGGGAGCATATCTAGTATGTAAACATAGGCTATAAGAAATAACATAGATATTACTTGTAAGGTCGTTCTTGCGTGTGCGTCCTGTAATGTTTCTTTAGGTCACTAAAAGTCGTAAAACACTTGCCGCAACCTGCTTGTATACAGTCAAAAGTATCACCAGTGTGCAGACGTTGATGAGCTCGTAGCCTGTACTACAAACAACCGTAGGTCCATCATATTTCCAATAGATTACTAAAATAACTATACTGAAAACATCGAAATCTTTACCTGTATACAGTGTTGAAAGCTTTTTGGCATTCATCTTTGGTGCAAACGAATGGCTTTTGTTTTGTATGCACACGTTCGTGAATTTTTAAACTATATGACGTCAGAAACGGTTTACCGCAGTCGATTATGTTACATTTAAACCGATATTCACCTAACATACAATAAATCATAATCAAAATTAATCATTAATTTTCAAGTTTAATTATGATACAATTAATTGTGATTATTAGTGATTTATTCAATTTATTGTAACACAGTTGTTCTTACTCTACACTCCCTTCTCCCAAAAATGTGTACTTTTAAATTATAAATATCATTTATAAAAACAAAACAGTGCTCTTCAAATAAGTATATATTTATAATAGCACCCACGCCAGTCACCAATATTTATTTTACAATTACTCATAAACACAACTCATCAATTTTAAATAAAAGTATTATTAACTTTGTGTTTACAAATGTATTATACACAGTGTATACTTACAAAATGGGAGTATATCAAATGCTATTTTATGCTAATTTTGTATAAGCGCGTGTAATTCAACGTGTATTTTATAAGTAATTACTAATTATTACTTAGAATATTTTATATAAATTCTTCGATTTTCCATGATTTCAAAAATAAATTCTTATTTTATTAAATTAAAAGATTATATAACTGTGGTACATAATAATTGCCAATTATTTTATATTAACGTTCCAAACAATTTACAATAATTATAGAGTTTATAATAATAATTATAAGTATTTGAGTAAGATTTATAAGTATAAATTATCATATATTATATGTATTTACTATTTACACACCTTTATGTGTCTTCATATGAGTACGCAAATTGCCCACGGTACTATATGTCCTTTTACATCCAGTGAATTCGCAGTTATGTCTTTTACTGTCCGACTGGTCTGGATGAATATCGTTGCTGAACGAGCTTTGAGATAAATCATCGTGAAACTCTTCCTGTGACGTTATATCGTTTTGTGGATTGATGTCATATTGCGCATAACTATTTGTTTGGAAGTTATAATGGACAAAGCTGTAATAAAAAAAAAAAAAAACATTATAAATATATAATATATAAGTATACTTTAACTAGTTAAACTGTTCAAATATAAGAATCGGACGAGGATTTACTAATTTACAAATACACATATGCCTACGAGTTTTTATGTGAATTGGTAAACTCTGTGAAAGCTCAATGTACATCAATTTTATTTGAACACAAGTTACGAAATACTGACTGTACTAAACAAAAATACATGACAATATTTCTAACTGAACCATATTTATATAAATACGTACAACGAGAAAATATAACAGTCATTCTTTCATAATATGTGATGTGTTTAAAAACATGACGTTGAAATATTTATGGAATATAAGTATATAATTTGATGTTGTATACTTAATTAACATTACATACATTCGACAAATTTTGAACTTCATCCAAAATGTATTTTCTACAATAATTAAGATTGGCAAACTATTAATAAAAAAAATCATCATAACATTAACTTCAAAGGGTTCAGAGCCTTAAACATACCTAAAAGTTTTAAAACTTTTCAATTAAATTATTTATATATATTTCAATTTTTATATTCAGTTTCATAATTTGAAAACCCTTTGATTTAATATTTTTCACCGTAAATAACATATTTCAAAATTTCATTCATATATCTATAATATGAATATATCAAATATGTAAACAAACCATAAAAACAATCGTTCAATATTATTCAAAAATATAGAGACTAGAAAGCAAGTACTTAAATATTTCATCCCCATCCCCATATTAAATGATATACATTTTATAGTATTCAAAAGTAGTATTCAAAAGTTAGGTAAAAATATAACAATAATTAATAATGAATAAAATTTCAAATTATTATTAATTTATAAAAATACATGTCATATTAAAAACAGATTTTTAGTGTCTCGTGAAAAATGCCACTGACATAAAAATTTTTTATATTTTGCAACTAAAATAAACTAAACATGATAACTATTATCAAATTTCCAAGTTACAAATAAATAGTGTACTTAATTCTTTTAACTTTTACGAGGTTCGACTTCAAGTACAACAGATAACGAATACTGGTATACCTGAGTAATAATAATATTCTTTAATCGTGTATGCAAATTACTTTTAGTCAAAAAATAATGATTCATAATAATAACCAATAATAATTCAGTCGAAATAAGTAGTTACTTTTGCATTCAAAACTAGTACACAGTAATAAATAAGCAAAGGTATACGCCTTTATATTTAATATAAAAATATAATTACAAGTTTTAAGAAGGATCACTCTTCATACAGACAAAGATTAGTACCTAATTAAAAAAAAAAAAAAGTTAACTACAAAAACCTAACCTAACATATGTTTATGTAAACATTGCACATTATCTACAATTAATATCAATTCGATATTAAATTTTATGCCACATAGAAAATTTTTATTACTTTAATTACTTAAAAAGTATTCTCCTAGAAAGAAAAATTTAGTAAAAACATAGCTTATTCCTCATATGTTCTTAGGAGTTTAGGACCTTATGTACTATATGTTCCAAGATACAAGTAATAATAAAAATAATTATTAAATTTTAAATTTGAATTAAATTTCTTAACTATAATAGATATGTGTACTTAACCATCGAAGTTTTTTTTTTCAAATCTTCAGACTGTGCATATTATTTTTGTAGTCAACAGTTCAATACTCTCTGCTTCATAATGGCACTAATGCAAAAACACCTACTTATTTAAATTTGCGATTAGCATGCGTTACATGACTATAGATACATGACTCACCACATATTATTATTCTGATAGACGATAGCAATCTTTATAATTATTTGTATAAAATTGTTCTCACGATTTTTAAATTTGTCATGTTTATACTTGATGAAAATTATTATTTAAATTTTTACCATGCAAATTTTTCATTATATAGAACACGCGAAACAAGTACTATTATAAAATAACATAATTTATAAACTGTTTAAAAATATTTACACTTTATGCTTCAATATCTGTCACTAGGAGTTGTAACTTTGTAAGCCAAAACAAATGTTTGAACCAATGATTAAATAACATTAATTTGTATTTAATCAATGTTTTAATGAATATGTCTTTTAATTCACAGTTTTAGTTTGTATTTTTATTTTTATATTTATATTCATTATTTTAGACCTCAATCGACCATAATTTAAACTAATAATATTTTAAATGATTTGAAAAAAGTCGATTGACAATTATTTGTCTGAAGATATTTGTAGAAATTACCTTCGTATACAAATTCATTGATACACATTATAAAATTATCTACCTCTAATTTGAAAAAATAGATACAATAACATAAATAGAAAATATATTACATTAATAAATTGTAATTCATATTTCATACTACTATATTATTTACCTAAATTATTATATTTATATTTTTTCAATTGAAAATAACAATATTATTGTTTAACTGTTTAACACTTTAGATTGAAAATATAGTAAATTATATTTTGTATTTTATTTTAGGCATTTAATACTTAACAGTGTATAAGCATTTCACATTTTACTCATTTATCAAGAATAGAAATATGACGCAGAAATAAGTGTCGAAATCATTAAATAGAAATAATATAAATTGTTAAAGAACCACCATACACGGAAAGTAATAATAAATAATTCATGAGCGACGGACATTGAACATTATTTATCTATTTGTCTATTTATCTATTTGTTGTAAATTGTCCTAATTTTCAAAATTGCCATTCACCAGATTAAATTATGACTTATGTCATGCTGTTTTTCATTTTTCTCATCCATTAAAACTAAGTATTCTTTGATTAAATTATGTAATCTTATTATAGCAGATAATGCTTCTGGGGATACCTAAGTTCATAACTTACTCAAACTACTTAACAGTCATGAAGTTTAGTGATTTTGTCTTAAATTAACATAGACAAAAATAAATCAAATATACTTTTTACACATTTTTTTTTACTAACATAATTCCAAATTTTAAACTATTTTATGATTGTTTTCCTCCAGGAATTTGTCAATGAAAATGATGGTAAAAATGATGAAATTTTAGGCACAGCTATATGTGCAACGTATATCGATCGGCACTTACTTAAAATAGAAAATCATTAGTTTTATGAAATACAAATAAGATAACGTGCGTTTCTCACAATATATTCCATGACAATTAGTAATTTATTACTAGCGATTGAAAGATTACGACTATACCTATTAATGTTTTGTATTTTTGGGTCTCTAACTCTGAATCAGATATGGAAACCAAGTTTGATGTTTAAAAATGATCAATTATTCATTTAAAAATTACAAAACATTGTAAATTAAGTAGAATTTCTCAATTTTATGTAAAAAATATTTATCATGAGTATTTTTTCGTTGGTAAAAAAATGTTTATAACAATAATTGTTAGTATTAATTTTAAAACTCATGGGGGGCTTACGCCCCCCCCCATGTGGATCCGCACCTGATTCAACACTTTGATTACTTTTATAGGTACGTAAAAACACTTCCACACAGTTTTGAGCGATGGTCCGGATTTTGTACAATATCTAGGTCAAAAGTTTAATGTTGGTAAATAGCCTGAAGTTGACAGTTAAAATTATTTTTTATACTTTCGGAAACGGCTTTTTTCATTTAACATGCATAGCACTATTTTATTCCTTTCGCTGACTCAAATCATTTTAAACATTGATTAAGCAATCCCCAAGTTAAATAGAAGACGGCCGAGTACTTGCAAAGTTCTTCACTTGGCTAAGAACATCATCTACTGAAAAATAAACTTTAAAATAGGCCAATTGTTTACCTATTACAGCTATGTCATTTGTGCTGTATGAGTACACGTGCTACGTGCTAATGTAAAAAGACAACTGTAGATTAAGTTATGTCGTACATTTCTTGTTAAGTTGCGAACGCGAATGTCGGAACACATTTTGCAATTTCATAATGATTGACTCAGTGAGCCGAGCGGGGGATACAGCGAGTTAAGATCGGGACAGACAACAACGATATATAATGTACTTGTGTGCTCAAATAATCAGCCCGAGCGACGGCAGCAACGGCGTGGGACGAACCGAAAGTCGTAAATATCGCGGTGACTGCGTCATCATAATATAGTACACGCGCCGAAATGAGTGTTTACGAGTACGTGACCAAAATCGTGTCCCATTCGAATCACCAGAACGTGAATTAATGTGTACATCGCAGCAGTCGTGCCCACGCACGCTGGATTTTCAAAAAATCGGAAATCCAAAATATTTAAAAATGACACAGTAAGTGCGAAGCGTGTCTTTCTCAGCGCTTTCCTCAAGGGTGATGAATACATACCACTATATAGGTAGAAAGATAATTTTTTGTTTTTATGGTAAATCAACTATATTAATATCATAATATATGATATAAATTAAGTAAACGGCAAAGAAAGCAATAGATTTGAAAAACATTTAGTTGGTCGATACACTAAGGGGCCCCTCGTGAATTGGGCCGACTCGCAGTACTAACCTCGTGTAATATATAATATGTAAAGCGTGTGTTTATATTATGTCAAATACTCATATTATGAAAAACGAATAAAAGTGGTATTTTGATTAATGGTCCAAAAGAAATTCTGCTCTAGTGACTTCTTCGGGGGGCCCAGGACTGCAGCACAGTCCGAACCTGCGTGACGTAGAGAATACCGAAAAATTCGCCGTATATCGCATTATAAATAATATTATTTATCCGTTTAGTTTTCTTATTAATTCGATTTCGTATCGTTAAAAAATACGTGCAGGAAAAGTTTGGGAAACGCCGAAAATATGGAGAATATTTCAAACCGCGTGTTCTGGTGACTGTACAAATGAATAAACGGTAGACGGGAGGGAGGAGGGCGAACATTTGTGATCTCGTCCCGCAGACGAAACGGCACGACATTTGGGTACACAGGAACATCAGAACACTATCGAATATAATTTACGAATTTACGCGGGTTCGCGGACTTTGCGTCCCCTGTACAGGAGGTTTTACCGCGTGGTGTCTAGATACGCGGAGCCCTGCAGGGCGGACTGTACAATCAGTCCAGTTGTATGAACTAGTCGTGCGAGCTCGAAGTACGTATATTGGTACAACTCTACGAGTTTATATATTGGTTCTCACTATCGAATCGATTTACACGTCGTTTGCGAGTTCGTATCGAACAAACTCGACTCGTACGGTTAATAATCGTGTACTCGGGCCGGCGCGGCGCCCGAGGAGAACGCGGGGACAACCGCGGAATAGAGTGCAGGCTCTCTCACCTGTACGCGGCGTTACAGTAGAACGCGTTGTTGCCGTCCTCTCCGTCGTCTTCTTCCGTCGTTCGCTGCCGCTGCGGCGGCGGCGTAGACCCGTGCTGCAATTCCGAGTCGTTGTAAACGAGCGCGACCACGGGTTGTTCCATCGTCGGGACCGCGACCACCGCAACGCATAATAGCCGACCGGAACCGTCGGAGGGCGAACGACAGCGAGCGAGCGAGCGAGCGTAGTACGAGCCGCGCGGTACAGACGGACCGCAGTGACCGGGTGAGACCGTGTGGCGTGCGAAAGAGACCTACTGAAAGCTCTCTACACGGGCCGTTCGTCCGTTCGGTGGCTGCTGTCGCGGATCAAACGACGCGCGCAATGGTCTCGGTGTCGCGTACGGGCGGTCCGAGCGAACGCGCGTCGGAAACGTGACACCGCCGCGCGACGGGCAACGGTGTCGCGTAGCGCCGTCCGTCGGCCATCGATGGTGGGAAAAAGACGTGGGCGCCGCGCGAACGCGCGGCGCGGAGGAGGCGAAAATATATAAAAATGACGCGGCGTCCTTGAGTCGCGGCCGACTGCGGCTGTGCGCGGCGCAGATGAGATGGTCAGCGCGCGCGCCAAAAGAATATGGGGAAAAAAATAAATAACCGACCGCGCGGTCGCGGCCAAAGAGAAAATCTCCGGCGACGAGAACCGTTCGCCGCCGCCGCCGTCGATGGGGCTACGCGCGCGCGTTTAAAAATAATATACTCATAACGCGAGCGCGCGCGCGCGCCTCCGACTTGGCATCCGTCGTGTTCAATGTTTACCGGACAATAAACAATGGGGTTTTTTTTCTTTTTTTCATCATACATTTGCGTTATTTACGTTTTTATTTTGTTTTCATTCCGCGCGCGCGTTTTTTTTTTTTTTCCCCTCTTTGTTTTTCGTCTCGCGCCGTATGTACTCCCGGAGGTGTAACCCTAAAACGCGTACCTACACGACGTGATGTTATGAATATTTATCGTACGTTCTCTTTCTCCGCAGACGACGTTTCCGTGATCGCACGGCTGGTTTATAGTTTTATGGAAATAAATAATTGAAAGCGGTCGTTTATGCCGTGAATTCAAAACGGCGTGCCGCCGAATCGACCGAGTAAAACGATTTAAAACGAGATCTGATCTTCGCGGCGCGTATATTATATTCACGCGTTTGATTTGAAATGTTTTGTATATTTAAAAAAAAACAAACAAAAGACGATAATTATTATTACATAGTGCTAAATGTTAGGATTAATAAAAAATAATACATGTACATACGTGTATGCACACTACTACACAAGTGTTGATGAGTCATACGCTTGTAGCTGTTATAGTCTATATAGGTGTGTTTGATTTTTTGCCAAATTCTTCGACCATTAAATTATGTAACAGTAATAAAGCATATTTTTTTAGTTTTTACATTTTCCAGTGTATTATTTTCAATGTGTACACGAATTCAATGTTAATACTTCACGTCTGAAGATCCGAGCTTCACTTCGTATTGATCGACAATCTAAGTTCTATACAAACCCATTTGCTCAAATTTAACTCCCATTTTATTCATTGTTTCAATCACAAATTGCACCTTCTAAATCAAATCTTATTTGGAATATTTTAGTACACTTCTGTTATTTTTTTAGTACAGCCAAATACTTAAAACTAGAGTGCTCCTTGGACAACTCCTTTCTGAGGTAACTATACCGTATTACGGTTATTAGTTTTTGACTTTATATCAAATAAATAAGTGAAAAAACAATGGCAGATCTAATAAAAGAAATAGAGAATTTAGATATAAAATAAGAAATTACCACTTATAAGTGGTATATATATCTTATAAGATGTAAATACTTTTGTAGAAACTTCATACCAATATAATGTTGATAATAATAATAATTAGAATTCATTATAGAGTTGATGATTAATACGTTTTATAGTTTTAAATCTTCCTTCTTTTTAATGTTTTAAGCGATGCAAATTTGTTTCGACCACCTATTGAAATAAAGAAATATAAATTAATATACAAATGAATTTTTTACATTAAATGACACCACTTTACATTTTTTCATGCATTTTTCAATATAATTTGGTCATTTTTATAACTTCAATATAATTTGATTACTTGATTTACAAATCAATATAAAACTTATAGAAAATGTCTACTAGTTAATGAAGTTTATATTTTAACATACATATCTATTATCATTCAATTATCTTGGGGATAGAGTTGAAAATAATAAATGTATAAAATAATAATAAAAAGTATTTGGTTTCAATTATAGATTCTTTGGGAAAATATCTGAATGCTTTAACTCGAGTACTTTACAAATTAATCCTGTGAATAAATGTTAATAATATAAGCATTCAATGTTGACAAATCCGCATAAAATTTAGGGTAAACTGAGTTAAAAATCTTTAATTCCAAAATTTTCATCTTCATATCAAAAATAATATATCATATTATCATCACTATCTATCCGAGTCAATATAGTCTATCTATCTATAAGATGATAGTTATGTAAAAGTAAATAAACCAACAAACCAATGACTTTACAATTTTAGAATTTTTATGATTTTAAAATTTACTTTTTAATTTATTTAACACATAAAATTCAAATACACTTATTTTACGCCAATTTTAAGATATTGGTCTCTTTGATTTCTTAATATTTATACCCTAATATCAATTATTATTTATATTATAGTGTAGTAAATTATTTTAATAAATTGAATATGCATATATTTTTAAATATGTATTCATACCATTAAATGAAAAAATTATAAATTTATGAATTAAATATTTAAATTAAAATTGATTTTTTTAAATGTATTTGATTAACAAGTTACTTTGTGTTTATTGCAGTCAAAGAATTTAAATTCAATTAAAAAAAAAATACCTTCATATGAAAACAAAATATCAAAATACAATTTAAAATTTCCTTTTCTTCTTCATGTTTTTTCCTTTAAATTTCTTTTTTCTTTTATTGCCACTTTTTTCATTGAAATTTCCTCCGAGAGCTGAAATGTCCTCAAAGTGTGTAACTTCTTTTCCTAACTTTCCAAGAGTGATTGATGATAATTGTTTAGCTCTGTGTTTGTCCTTCTTAGTAACTGGCAACCTAGAAAAAAAGTTATTTAAATACTTGAAGAACAATTATAAATCTTAATTACATACCTTGTAAAGTAGTCTTCTTCATACTTTTGCCTTTCATAATCATACTTTGATTGTTTATTTTTTAATCCAACTGTATTAATTTGCACTTCAACTGGCGTGTCAGCATACTCTTCTCTTAATTCTTGCATAACTGAACTTTGCAGTGCTCTTTTCTTTGCTCTTTCTAATTCCTTTTGTTTTTTAACGGCTCGAGACTCATCTCCATCATAGGGAACTGCTGTGACTTTAGGTGCTACATATACTCCATCTTTAGCTTTATTGGAACTACGAGAAGTAGTTCCATCAACATCAGAATTTTCATCATCTTCATTATTTTCTGCATCTGCTAAGCCTTCAATAGAAGCACGAAACCGGTCTGGATCGTTGGGATCAACAGAACCAGATAATGCAGTTTTAACAAGTTTATCAATTTGATATTTTATTTTGAATTCAAGAGGTCTAATTCGTTCTAAAACAGTTCGTTGTTCAACTAGACGTTCAATAGATGGGTCATTTTTAATAGATTGTAACTGACATTTTTTCAATATAACATGAGTCAAATCATTGATATAACTCATTAGTGTTTGACATTTTAAGTCTAATAAACTTATACCTTTAGGTGTCTTATGAACTTGATTAGCAATCTTATTGAGTGACTCTTTGGCTTCCAAAACACTAGTGTTGATCTCGTTAAACAGTTTTGTAGTTTGTGCAAGACAATCTGATTGGTTTTCTTCTTCCATAATATTATAAAGTAAATTAATAAAAAACTGTTAAAAATTATATATAATTTTTTTAATTCAAATTCAAAATGTTTTCACTATTTTGAAATAGATTCCATGACTTGAGATGTAACATAATTACGAGACATATTATAGAATTAATTACTTTATAAATGTTTAAATAACAAACGTAAAACGCACATGTTTGACACAAAAATTCTAAAAAATTATTATCTTTCCGCTTATCAATCGTTCAAGTATTATCATCACAATAACATAGATATCACTATATTAGTGATTGTAGTGACCACGGTTGTCGACAGAACCACAAAATAAATAACCGACAGAACTCAGGTAGGTATAATCGTCCGCCATTTTGTGAAAATTGATTAACAGTTATCACAGATTCATCTGTACACCATAGAGTAATATTACTCTATGCTGTACACATAGGGTGCGTTCCACTTGTCCGCTTGTCCGCTTTTAAGCGGTAGTAACAACACGGATTTTTAAATTTGTTAGATTTGAATTGGCCATCATTAAATTGAGGTACGATGGTTTCAACATAATTCTGCAACCGGGTTATTGCAATTTTAGTTTCAATACACTGTACTAAAACTTCATATTCATCACTGTCATCAGCACTGTCCTCCGATGAAGAAGAAAATATTATATCACATCATTGGGACATAATATTATATCCCATAATAGCATTATAGCCCACATAAGTACACCATTTAAATTATCCATTATAAGTTGGTAATACAATTTAAAAATTTGTGAAAAAAGTAGGAAAATATCAAATTTGATGGACATCTGTGGCGCGGACACAATACTTAAATAAGAAGTAAATATTTAATTTACTTTAATTTAATTTTTAAAAATAAAAGTTTTCATGAGTCTGTCAAAGCGATAAAAAACCAATTCGACCAGAAGTGATCTCGTAATAAAATAATTATAAGTATCAAGTGAGAAAAAAAAAACTACATACAAAATTTATTTGAAAAAATTGCAAAAAAAATGTTTCCCATAGACGGGATCGAACCCCCGACCCCAGACGCGAAGATTACAATCCGCGGTCTAACGTTTCGCCGGCAGAATGACAAATCTGTTAGGTTTCGTTAGGTTTCGTTAGGTTTCGTTAGGTTAAATTAAACCTAACACAGATTTGTCGTCTGGCCGGTGCGAAGATTACAATCCGCGCCGAAAAAATGACAAATCTGTGTTAGGTTAAATTAAACCTAACCAAACCTAACGAAACCCAACTTAACCTAACATATTTGTCGTCTGGCCGGCGGCGCGAAGATTACAATACGCGCCGGCAGAATGACAAATCTGTGTTAGGTTTAATTTAACCTAACGAAACCTAACGAAACCTAACATATTTGTCGTCTGGCCGCCGGCGTGAAGATTACAATCCGCGCCGAAAAAATGACAAATCTGTGTTAGGTTAAATTAAACCTAACCAAACCTAACGAAACCTAACGAAACCTAACATATTTGTCGTCTGGCCGGCGCGAAGATTACAATCCGCGCCGAAAATATGACAAATCTGTGTTAGGTTTAATTTAACCTAACGAAACCTAACGAAACCTAACGAAACCTAACATATTTGTCGTCTGGCCGGCGAAATGTTACTTGTTAGATCGCGGATTGTTATCTTCACGGGTTCGATCCCGTCGACGGGAAACATTTTTTTTGCAGTTTTTTCAAATAAATTTTCGGATTTTTCATTCGAATTCTTTCGGAGTTGAATAACATATTCGAGATTAGTGCATCGTATTAATTATAAGAAATAATTTATGAGTGTTAAATCTACAAGATACAACGTTTAAGTTAGGTCAAGTTTGATCACAATACCTAACCGATTTCGATTTTCGGTCGGTTGAAACCTTTGGGAAAACACTGTATACGATGTAAAAACGTTCTCTCTTGTAGATTTAACACTGATAAATTATATTTCAAATAATTAGTACGTTGGACGGGCCAAGAATATTCAGGTAGGGCGATTAATACTTGTGAATTCGTTTTCAAAATATTAAATGCACCATGCTCTAGAAAAAAAAAAAAAACGATTCCGAGTGAAAGAACCAGTAATAAAGCAGTAATAATTTCCAGACGTTTGTGTTTTTATAGAATTTTAGCGAAAACGGAAATATATACATATATTCGAAATAATATATTAAACAAAATGTGTCTTAGTATTTTAAAACTCGTACATCAAGTCTAATAAATAGTTTATTATTCCGCGATCAATGATCATTTAATTATGATATCGTCTCACACATCTAAATAAATGTCACTTACATTGGGCAATTTAATTGATTTGATGATATTGTGTTTTTAAAAGTCAAGTCACATACAAAAACTCTGTCATACATGTGTTAACCTGATATACTCTTGTTTTTAATAAAATTAAGTTCTATATAGTTATCATTTATTAAAAATACAGGCAATGATGACAAAATGAAATTCATACATTTATAGTCTTATTATAACTATTAATAAATTGTACTTATTATGATTAATATTATTGTTCATTTTTATTTTTACACGATAAATGTTAATGAAGTTTTATAATATAAATCCTAGGTGACAATCTATACTAATTTTATTTTATTTTTTCAATGATATCAGATATAGTCCTTATTATTAACCATGTTATAGTTTTTTTTTTCAATTTATTATAAAAATATATCTTTTTATTTTAAAATTACAAAATATACTATTGTTTTTTTTCTTTTATGTTGAGATGTGAAAAATATATTAACTTAGTGTGTTAATTAATCACATTTATTAAAAAAATATAGAGTTATTTAATTAATACTGGTAATGAAATGAAAACAATCTTTGTTTATACATGACATATTTTATATTATGTAATTTACTATAATGGACTTTGTTCCCACAAGAATTCTTTCTTATATTTCTGACCAAAGTCACAACTATTCGGACAAGTATACACTGCTAATACACCAAAGTTGAATGATTCATTATTTGAAGATTCTGGCAATTTCAAATAGTACAGAATTTGTGGCATTATCTAAAAATAAAATAAATTAATAACTTGAGAGTATCTAATTTTCAACTAATCTAATTACAATTTAACATACTTGAAATTCAAATTTTCTTTGTGAATTACAATTTTGACAAGGTGGAATGTCATTAGGCTCTGGAATACGTTTAGTACAAATCCACAGTGGCAATCCTAAGCGGTCATACCTAAAAGTTCATGAATTTTTTTTAACATACATAGTGTTTGCATAGATTAAATATAATATAGATAGATCATGGGTGGATCAACTGCAACACCCATTACAATCCACCAAAATGCATTATCAATATCAAAACAGTAAAAACAGTAAAAACAGTTACGAGTGATATTTAGATAAAAATATGCGCGTGGAGTCCAATAGGTATAATAAACTTATAGAAGCATGCGCAAATTGTAGTATTACTAAAGACCCTAGTCCATTTGTACTAGCCCGCTGGGGACCAAAATGCCCGTATTTTAACATGGCATGAGCTATCTAAGTATATTTAATCTATGATGTAGTTAAGGTAAGATAAAACTGAGAAAATACCTAATAATTTGTTCAGGAATTGAGGATATTGATTTTTTAAACTTTTCAAAATATTCATCATCCTTGTCTCCTCCATAAGCCATTTCTAATAAAGCTTCTTCTAAGCCATCCATATCTATAAATAACATAATATAAAGAAATGAATGTGCCAACAAAATATTTGCAATTATACTACCTTGAAGAGAACCCTTGGGAAAATTAACCTGATCACAATTTTCACTATCATCACTCTCATTGTCTTCACTGTTAGATGAGCCATCTTCTGAACATTCATCAGATTCTTCATTTATAATATATTCTGGTAAAATCACAATAAATCTAAAAGATAAAGATTCAAACATTACTTAATTTAAAACCTATTAAGTTCAAGTATTAAATATGTTATAATACTAAATATAATGCTAAATATATTACTTGTCTTTTAATTCTTTATTTAAATCAATATTTTTATGATGTGATGAACAATAGAGATTATTATATTCCAATATAGATTTACATCCACAAACCTAAAAATAAATAGATCAAATTATTATCAAACTTCATTTTTACTTCGGTTTAGATTAGGTAGGTTACATTCATTTGCAACACTAGGAACTGAAAATTAGAAATTTACATATTACTACGACAATATAAAAATAACTATTTCTCTAAATTTAAAAATAAATAATTCATATACCATATGATCCATATCATATAGATACATATACAAACTAAAAATGTTAATAAATCAATCATTTTTATTTAAGAATAAGTTTAAAAAAAATAAATACCTATCTATATATAGATAATTGATTTTTAATTTTTATTAAATTGTTTAAAATGTTTTTAAAAATAGATAAATAGTTAATTTCATATTGAGTATAAATATCTACATATTGTAGTATACTGTTGGTACTTAGTCCAATTTCCAAAGACTGTTGTTTAAAAATTGAAATAATTAGATAATAAAAAACGATTTAATAAATTAGCTACCCATAGGTACATAATGCGTAATTTTTTTTAATATTTGAAATTAAATTGTAAGTTAATAGTTGATCTATGAATGTACATTTAAGATGTAAGTATATACATTTTTATTGCAAATCAAAATATTTCTAAGCTTAATAACATTTTGGGTATAATATATAAATTGCACATGTTACGTACTTACACTAATTTAACACGAATACATACTTTACATAATGACGTTCCCCACTTATCTGGTACAATATCAGGATCATTAGGTTCAGCTGGATCTTCTGAATAGTAATCATTTTTTTTTCGAAGCTGTGATCTGAAAACCGCAAACGTTCTACCGTCTTTGCATCCATGGCAATAGAACACATACAAAGTTCGATGGAAACAAGCACCACGAAATTCAGGTTCATCGATTGGAGCGTACAATTGGCACAGGAAAACCAAAGGAATATTACACTTCAAACAGGTCAATTCACTTGCTTCTGGTATTTGCTTCAAGTCCAACCATGCTGGTTTGCCTCCTACCTTAGATGGAAAAAACCGACTAGTGAGAGTAAACGGTTCAATGAAGGCAGTAGTGTCAACAGTCCCCAACATAACAGACGACATGATTTTTGAGAGCAAAATTTGCAACTGACATAAAATTAGGTAAAGTATTCTCTATATCATGACAAAATAGTGTATTTTATTATACCGTATATCTAAAACTTGCGTCGCTATCCACATGATTTTTTTCTCATAAAATGATTGGTATTCTTATCATCTTGAAAAATTGATAAAACAAAAAAAATATTTAAAATACAATTTAAAATGTAGTAATTTTTTTTATAGTAATCACAATTTATTATTATGATAGTTGTTATAAATTATATAAATATATATATTTTAACTAATGAAGTTTATATTTTTTTCAAGTCAATACGACAAATCGGTAGACAATTCGTAATAAAATACATTTTTAAAATTATAAATGCCAAATACTTTACATACGTAAAAATTAAAATAATTTGGATATTTATTTCTTTTTCTGTTTCTGTTATTGTTTCAAGATTACTCAAATAAAATTATATTATTCATAACGTGGTATGAATGTGTATTGAAAAACACACTTATAATTTCACATAATTTTTCAAATATATTTTAAATTTGAAAATAATTGTTTCAATTTTGATCAAGTTACATCAAAAAATTATTACTGAATAATTATTTGCCTAAAAAATAGTTCCCATTTGATAAAATTAAAGTATACGTCAAATACTCCTAAAGAGGTATAAATTGGAAATTACAATCTTTAACTATGATAGCATATTTCTTACATAAGAATACATAAATGTATCCATGAAAAAGGTGTAAGCATGCTTAAAAATCATTAACTATGGGAAAATTTATTTGGTATAGAGATAATAGCCTTCTTGATATACTTGAGTAATATAATATTATTGAATACAATAAATAAATATCAATGATTATTCTTGAGTAACTACAGTACGACAATACTGAATAAATCTACTATATTGAAGACATAATATAGGTAGTTTGTCGTACTCTAATCATCGTCCAGGCTAATGAATGATGGATTTATAAAAGCTTAACTTACGACTTAATATATTCGATATTTTTGCATGATATACGTCATTATACACTGACATACTAGATAATATAAACTTTTTATTTAACTATTGACAGAGTATAATAACCAAATACAGTGTTTGGTTGTTTGGCTTTCTCAATAATTTCAAACAAATTATTTTTTAAGTACCTGTGTATCACTTTATTATATGATGATTTTGAATGATTCACATTAAATATATACATTTTAACAAATTAATAAATTGAAATATTAAATCAATATAAAAATTGTTTGAGTAAAGAATCATCTATATCTAACCAATAGATAATTGGTGTGGATAATTCACACCTGTCTTAATAAAATTTATTTTATTCATATTACTCATATAGATCACATTTTTTAAATATTTAATTATTTTAAATAATATTAATTAATAATACAAAACAAAAACAAAATAAAAATAAATTATATTTAGAAGTAATAAAAAATAATTTTAAATAACTACCTATCTAATTATTTGCTTAACATGAAAAATTTAGAAAAATGATTATTATTCTTAAATGTATAAAATAATTTACTAAATCTATTAAATATACGAATAATATAAATACAAATATTAATAAATTGTTTCATATATTGAATAATACTTTATTATTATTATATGAATATAAACCAATAAACAATAGTTATTTTTATTTATATTTTTTAGTATTTATTTAATGTCTTAAATATAATTTTATCAATAACTTTACTTAAATAAATTATAGTAAACCCTGTGGCTTCTATGAATGTATGTATCATTTACTTTAATTTAGAAATAAATTAAATTGAGATCATATTATTTTCAATTTTAAGGCCACATTTACTGTCAAATGCATTATAAAAACAGATTTATTTAATTCCAGAAGCTACCTTTTATCTAAACTAATTATGTTAAGTGGTTTGTACATTTTTACATCTTCTTTAAGTTTCTTCCAAACTAAATCCAAGGAAGCTAAAGCATCTTCATTGCTGTCATGACCTTCTTCGCTTTGAATAATTCTCTGTAGATGCTGTTCAGACAGAAACTTCAAACCCCACTTATATGGAGGGCCATATTTATGAGGGTAAATTACGCTGGTATCAACCACATTATAATGAACCATTTTTAATGCTTTTAAATCACTGTCCAAACTATGACCAATTAAAATTGAATCTTTATCAAACATTTTCAATAAATCTTGTTGAATGTCAATTAATCTCTTCGAACAATTCTTTAATGATTCTTCATTTATTCCACTGTATTTAGATTTATAATCAAGTATAGGGTTAAAAGGTTTTACTTTGGATTCATAAACTTCTTTTCCTTCGTGATTGATGACCGTGACTCGAACAATTTCAATACCAACAGTGGTATTGACCATTTCGCAATCTAGAGCATAGAAATTTGGTTCATCAGTATTTTTATAAGATTTTAAATTCTTGGTCACAATATAATCCTCCATGGCGTCATCGTCCAACGTATCAGGCACGTGGTATATACTTGTTTCACAACCAGATTCATGTTGTGTTTTGTAACAACATAACCAAAATTTTTCATTTTTCGATCTTTCAAATTTAAGTTTGCCAGAATGATAAATACATTTGGACAATGTCACAATAGGCATACCACGTTTGTTCACTTCAAACTCACTTTTACAATTCATGCATACATATTTATCACCATTGCGTTTTTTGGAAATCGGCCGGTAGTAATAAGCATTTTTTGAAATGTATGCTAATTTATTATCGCCCATCAGTGGATAACCATTTTTTTCCATATCATCTTTAGATAGAATATATTTTTTCAGCAAATCATATAAGCATACACCATGCATGTGCGAAGGGTAATTGGGATTAATTTTAACTTGTAAGTCAGGTGGTTTATTGGCTTTCAATAAAGATTGTACAATAAGATTTCGATAAATTCCTGATAATTTTGCTTTGTTGTGAACTTCTTCCTCGGTAGTATGAGCCTTATCAATAGCATCTTCAGATGTATAATGATTAATAAATGCAGTATAAAGTTTCTCCAAACAACTTTGGCGCAATGGGTTTGGCATATTGTTACTATTTTTGAACGATTTTATTCTTAAACTTAGTTTCACATTTGGTGTTATTTCTTTGTTAATTACTTTGGAACTATTTGATGTTTGAGGCTCTGCAGTAGCTGATTCAATTTTTGGCTGATGAGCAATACGAGTTTTTACTTTTAACAAAGGTTCATTATTTACATTACTTTCAGGTTTTTTTGTAAGATTTGATGACAACAAATTATTTTGAACAGATTGTATTCGGCTCGCTACCATTTCATGAAGTGATTTTGAACTTTTAGGTCTAAAAATTGTTTTTACATTCATTTTAGCAAATACACTCGGAGTGGAAATATGAGATATTCGTTTTTTTACTTTGGATTCCACAACATTACAAGGTGTTTGTTCACTACCAGAATCTTCGGTATCAGAAAATTCAATGATATCTGATTCAATTGATGCGGTTGATGGACCATTTCCTTCATCACTTGAACAGCTTAAATCAGCTTTTATAGAATCTGTTATTGCCAATTTTTTTTTTACTTTTTCCATAACTGCTTCCCTTAATGACTTTGGTCCACAAGAAATAGAAGGAGTTTTCAAAATGTCAAGTTTAATACATTTATTATTTTGACCTTCTGAATATTTGTTCTCAAGTTTTTTCTCACTATCTCGTTTTCTTTTATCCTTGTTATGTTCAGGCGATTTGTCTTTTTTGGATTTTTTAGATTTTGAACTTGAAGATTTTGAAGAACTTCTTGAAGACTTTGAAGAACTTCTTGAAGATTCATGTTTACGTTTTGATGATGACACATGTTCGTGATGATGTCTATCTACACGCGTATTTGTTTTAGAATCTTTAGGTTTTTCAATAACTGTAGGTACATATTCTGAAATATCTGCAGTTTTATGACCAATATTATATGTTGTTGATAGACTGTCAGTATAGTTATTAGGTTCTGTTAATTTCTTTTCATCAAATTCATCATTTTCTAATTCAAAATTTAAATTTGTATCATCGACACGTGAAGGAATATATTCAAGTACAAGAGATTGATGTTTACCTATTTCAGAAATTGATCCATAAATACATGGATTGTTACCCATTTCTGAATTCTTAGGTTTAACATATTGAGGCACATACTCAATAACTTTTGACTTCACCTTTTGTTTTAATTTTGGTTCTTCAGGCAACTTTGGGTTTTCCGATGTATTGATAGAGTTACTTTTCATTTGAGCAGCAACTTGACAATCTGTATCAGACAAAAAATCTTGTCTGCTATGTTTAAAGTGACAGTATGGCCGGTCACAGAATGATTCAGTATAGTAGGGACATTCGAGAGCCTTAAAGTAACCTTTTGAAGGCAACATTTTGTTGAGACAAATATAATCAAAATTGAAATGCCCAGAATATTAAAAAGTAATAACGATATTTTATTAGACTTGAATAAAAATTTTCAATGTATTTTTATGATAATTAATAATTATTAATGAATTAAGTTGAGTGATCTGAAGTAATCATAAAAACAATTTGATCGCATTCATTACTTAATTTTTAGATGATTAATAATCATGTGTTTGTATCACTTTACTTAGAACTCTATGGCTTATATTTTAATTTTTATCAGTGTCTTTGAAGTTTGTATCATCAACTATACCATCAGCTGTGGACGCTGTGGTATTAAGAATTATTACTATTATTATTATTATTTTTTTTTTTTTTTTGATAACAAAATAACTTAAATCATTTGAAGAACAAAACAATCATAACTAAGTCTATTTATTTTAATCTGAGCATTCTGAACATCTGAATAGTGTAAATTTAAAATCGCAGTATCCTAGCATTTTAAAATTATTTGTACTATTTTAAACCATAGTATTATTTTACTTTTATTTGAGTGTTTTAGTTTAGCAGTATTGTAAAAAAAAATCATAACAATGGATTGTTTGGATAATGTTAACTGGGGAAACTGTTTGTGGTTTGAAGGAGGAAGTGAAAAAAGAAATGTTGTATCTGGTATGATATCTGGCCTTCTGGTATGTAAAATATGCTTATTATTACTTTAAACAAATGTAAATATTAATTAATAATTTATCATTTTAAAGTTTGCATTAGGTTGGTGGCTAATAATTGATGCTGTTGTGGTAAATTCTGATCAAGTACCAGGTACTTATCACATTTGTGGATTAGTTGGAACATTTTCATTGTTTATGTAAGTGTCAATTTGAAATATCATTTATTTAAATACTCTTTAGAATAGTTAATTATTTTTGAATTTAAGTTCCCAAGAAAAGTAATTTATATATTGTTATTATTATTGTGATTTTAGGATTAATGTAGTATCAAATTCTCAAATCCGAGGTGAAGCTTATTCCGGAGGTTGGTTTGGACCAAGAGGAGCACGCAGCTGGCTATTTATGGGTTTTGTATTAGGATTTGCTGCTTTAATCGCAGCATGTTGGATATTTTTTGCCGATTTTGTCGCAGCTAAGGGTGAGAAATAATGTTTTGAAATTAAAATACAAGGTAAATTATAAAACATTTTTATTTTAGGTCCTTCTAAACCAAATATGACAGTTGGGCTTGAGTTATTCTTTCAGAATGCTTTTATATTTGCTGCTTCTCTAATATATAAGTTTGGACGTGTAGAAGACCAATGGTAAAAAAATTAGTAGATTTAAATATTAATATATAATTTTAAGTTTATTTCAATTATTATCATAACTTTAAGTAATAAATATTTAAGTCTTATAATCATATTGTAAATACTTTTTTAAATAAAACCTTATTAGTGATTGTAAATTAGTGCTTTCTTTATTAAAGTATCCATTATTAACCAGTCAGTGGTCAGGATGTGAGTGTCGCACTCACATTTTCATGCATTTGGGCACCATTGTCTGGTTTCTAACATATTTTATGTAAAATTATAAATACCTCGGATTGATGTATACATAAATGTCAATAAAAACATGATTTTATCTATTTTTCGGCTTTATATCGAAAGTAAAATTCTTAAAGTCACAAACAAAACAGCTCACACATGACTTTTGACATAATTTTTTTTGTTATAATTGTAATAATTGTCATAATTTTGCCACCATAATAGATAAAGATGTACAAAGTATCACTGCATGGGTTGTAGAATCAGAAGAGGTAGATAATCTCTACAATTCAAATGATTCCACTGATGATCCTGACTTTATTCAACCAAATGAATAATTTGATAATGAGTCTGACTTTTCTGATACAGAATTTGTTGTGAATGAAGTTTTTAATACTAATAGACATATAAAAGACCTATAAATAAAATAATATAATGTGTTTTATTTTATCAACAATTTATAACCTAAAATTGTAAATCCTTTCTTACTTGTACAAAAATCAATAGTCAAAAACAGTGATCAGAGCGCTGCGCTCACACGTGACTAAAGGTGTTATAGAAATCATTGAAACCACTGACAGGTTAATGTATCTGTTAATTTAATAATAATAATAACAAATTTATTCATTAATTATACATCTTAAACACAGTATTTTAACTTATATTTCTTGTTTTAGACCAAGTTACATTATTTAAATATATTAAAAACATGTTACTGGTTTTTTTTTTTAATTAACTTTTTCTTTTATGTGAATTTATAATATTTGTACAATAAAAAATACACAGTATATATATGATAAGAGAGAAGCATTCATTGAGATACATGAATATGTATTAAGTTATACATTAGCAACATTTTATGACTCAAAAATATGTTAAAAAAATTAAAATTGGTGAAATGTGTAATTTTACTGTAGAATACTTACTAATTTAAAGAAAAATTGTATTAATATATTTCCCTCCAGCAAAAGATATTCATAAAAGACGGAAATGAATGCTTTAATACAATCAGTTTATCATATAAAATTGTCTAATAAAGAAATTTTTATTGAATTGATTTTAGTTTAAATATAGGATACAACAGATTTTTAAATGTAGTAAAAAATTAATTGAATTTTTGGATAAAAATTCAAAATTAATTATACTTGACCAAAGAAGCATTGAAATTGCAAAAATTTAATAACTTCTATTTCAACAATTAACCTTTGTGAAACAGGATTTTCATTACAACCACAATGAAAAAAAAAAACTAGAATTGATTGGAAATTCTTGGCCCTTTCCTTTTTTTTTAAATAATTGTTTAGTTAATTGCCCGGATCTGGGTAAATTTAAGTTGAAAACTTGATATCTCTAGACTATGTAAGCTTGCTGTACCCATGATAACACAATACACAACTATTTGTTCAGACAAATCTAAAAAAAACATGAAAATTTGTAATCACAGGTTGACTTAAAAAATACAAATTACTTACATAAAATCTAACTCTCTCTCTCTCTCTCTCTCTCTTAATGACTCAATTTTCAAGATAGATAAAAACTATATGTTAAAGTTGTTTTTAAAAAAAAAAATCTAATTAAGATTTGGACTCAAAAAGGGTGTTGTAGACCTACGACTCGAGTTCAAAATATGTTGTGTTACTTTTCATTTTGAACGCATTGCATTTCAAAAAGGAAACTATATAATATTAGATACGAATAGCCTACAAATGAACACAAATTAATTTTTAGCATTGTCTTAACTGTTATTATTATATGACAACTGGCGAGTGATGACTGTGCCAGTCATCATGCGGATTCAGCAAATTGTTAAATTTATGAACGGAAATACATTTTGATAACATAGGTTACATTATATATACAATATACCTACACACCTATTACATAATATAATTTAATAGTTTAAAAATCAATCGAGCTATTGATGAAAATATTTTTCAAAATATCTAATTAAAAAAAAAAATCCATATGGATTGGGGTCATTGCAATTTAATTTGATTTTCGAAAATTATTATTTATTTATTATAAAATTTCAGTTAATATTTTTACTCATATTTAAATTATAATAAAACAGTCCTTTAACGTATTTAAAAATAATAAATATAAGTTATAACCGATCGACGATGAAAAAAATGGAACTGGAAAAGGGAAATTCAGTAAAAAAAATGTTATGAAAATTGGCCAATACGTGTCAAGACCGTCGACCAATCAGAAGCCGCCAAATCGGCGATTTTTGTTTTTTATTTATCATCCATGTCTTGAAGGAACGTTTTTACTTGTTTCTACTTACTAGTTATACTTAACGCACCTAATGTTATTGTGTCTCATCATTTAGCTGCAACTTTTCCATAACGGGACACTGAATAATATTTATTATAATACAATATATTAATCGATCTTTGTATTTGTAACGCCTGCGTTTGGCTATGCAATTTTGGTGAAGACCCGTCATTGATAATAGTATCAATATCAGTCATGATTTTTTCCGAAGGACCCGGTGAAATTCTTCCATATTCGTTGTAATTGAGAAGTTATTACAGTACTAAAATATAAGAAGAAATTAAAATATTGTTTTTATAGGTAAGTACATGTGATTTAATACTCGTTCTACCATTTAAACGAACCAAATTTTTAATTTATATTCATTTTAGTTAAGGAAATTTTCACAGTCTCCAAAATGAACATTCCACTTTGGAAATGTCTCATACCACTGACAACATTTTTAGTTTTATGTTTACAAATTACCAATATACATGGTTTAGCTGTTATGAGTGTTGATATTGGTTCAGAATGGATGAAAGTTGCAATAGTTTCAGTAAGCTATAATATATTACCAATATTATAATTATATTTTATTGAGTTTTAAATGTTTATAGCCTGGTGTGCCGATGGAAATTGCTCTTAACAAAGAATCTAAAAGAAAAACTCATAGTGCTATAGCATTTCGAAATGGTGAACGTACTTTTGGGGAGGATGCAATAACTGTTGGAGTTCGTTTTCCTTCAAACTGTTACATCTACTTTCTAGACTTGCTTGGCAAAAAAATTGACAACCCAATTGTGGATCTGTATAAAAAACGTTTTCCATATTATAACATTATTCCTGATCCAAAAAGAAATACAGTGCTTTTCAAGCATAGCGAATCGTAAGTTAAAACTTATATTTTATATGTTCAGTAGAATCATAAAAATTCCTGAAAAAAGAAAACTAGGTTTTAAAATTAATATAATGTACCTGCACAAACTTTCCATCGAATATTTTTTCCTCAGACTTTTTAACATGTTAAATTATTTATTGAGATTCTTATGTTCATTATATATTATGATATATTTTGTAGGGAGAATTTTTCTCCAGAAGAATTGGTAGCAATGATGTTGGAAAAAGCAAGAGAATTTGCACAAGATAGTGCTGGACAAGCTATAAATGAGGCAGTTATTTCTGTTCCTGGTTATTTTGGTCAAGCTGAACGATCTGCAATGCTTAAAGCTGCAGAAATTGCTGGAATTAAAGTTTTGCAATTAATGAACAGCTATACTGCAGGTGAAAAATTGTACATTCAATATCTAACAATTTAATTTATTTACCTACCAACATAAAAGTATACTTTTTAAAACTACCACAAATTAAGATTTAAATTTGAATTTCATGTTTTGATTAGAAAAAACTACAATATATATTATTTGGTAATATTTATTAACAATTAAAAAAAAACATTCAAAAAATTATTCTTTTTTTTCCATTTATATAAAAAAGTTATTCAAGTTTTAATTTAACTTGGTCTAACCCTAACCTATACATTTATGTTTTTACAATATAAATATTAAATAAATAATATATACTCATTAAATAATTAATTTGAAAAAAATCAAAATTCTTATCTTTTAAAATTATTGTTTCTTTATTTTATTGTTATATTTACCTATTATAATTTATTTAATAAAAATTTTCATTAAATAATTATTTTTAGCTGCCTTGAATTATGGTATATTTCGTACAAAAAGTTTCAATGAATCGTCTCCTATGTACATGATGTTTTATGACATGGGTGCTTATGGCACTCAAGCATCAGTTGTTTCCTATCAGCTAGTAAAATCTAAGGATAAAATAGCTCCAGAACTTCAACCACAACTTTCTATACTTGGAATAGGGTTCGTATATAAATTTAAATCTTTATGAACATTTAATTTATCTAATATATTTTATTAGGTATGAACGTAATTTGGGTGGTTTAGAAATACAATTGCGACTAAGAGATTACTTAGCAGCTAAGTTTAATGATCTTAAATTAACATCCAATGATGTAACTAAAAATCCTCGATCAATGGCCAAATTATTCAAAGAAGCTGGAAGATTAAAGAATGTATTGAGTGCCAATACTGACCATTTTGCCCAGGTAACTAAACTTTAATCTAACAAATTAAGTTTTTTATCTTCATTTTATATTAAGCATCTATTATAATGTATCTAATAATTATAATAAATACATAATATTAGGTAGAAGGCTTAATTGATGAAAAAGATATGCGCATACGAATTACCCGGGAAGAACTGGAAGAATTATGTAAAGACTTATTTGATAAAGTAGTACTTCCAGCTCAAAGAGCTTTAGAAGCCTCTGGACTTAGCATTGACATCATTGAACAAGTAAGGATTTTGTTGAAAATTAAATGTAAAATTGTTTAATTTATCAATTGCTTACTTAGGTCATGTTAGCTGGTGCTGGTACAAGAGTTCCCAGAGTTCAAGAACGTTTAGTTAAAGATTTAAAAAGTGGTCAACCATTAGGTCGATCTTTAAATACTGATGAAGCTATAGCTTTGGGAGCTGTTTATAAAGCAGCAGATCTTAGTAATGGTTTTAAAGTAAAGCCATTCATTACTAAAGACGCCACATTATTTCCTATACAGGTTAACTATTTTATTTTAATGACTTAGTTTAAATTTTGAATTATTTTTATTTATATATATTTAAAACTATGTAGGTTACATTTGATAAAGAAATAATAGATGAAAACAAACCTGCAAAACAAGTAAAACGTATCTTATTTGGACACATGAATCCATATCCACAACGCAAAATAATAACATTTAATAAACATCAACAAGATTTTGATTTCACTGTTGGTTATGCAGAACTTAGTCATTTAGACGAAAAAGAAATTAAGTGTTTAGGATCATTATCATTAAGCAATATTAAATTAAATGGTGTTCAAGATGCATATTCTAAATATAAAAGTCAAGAAGGTGTAGACACCAAAGGAATTAAAGCACATTTTGCAATGGATGACAGTGGGCTATTAGTTTTACAAAATGTTGAATTGTTAATTGAAAAAACTGTTAGTGGTGATCAAGAAGAAGAATCCACTTTATCAAAAATTGGAAGTACTATTAGCAATTTATTTAAAGGTGCTTAAGATATAATTTAAATAAAATAAAGAAATTGAATGTTATTACATTTATTACTAAAAATATTTTTTAATCTTTGTGGTTTTGTAATTTAGGACCCGATGAAGTATTAAAAGAAGAAAAACCAGTTCATGAAACACCAGAAGAAGATCCTATTCCCCAATCTACTAACAGTACAATAAATAGTACAGAAACATTTGGTAAGGTAAATGGTACTGAACAAGTGAAATTAAATGGTACTTTGCCTGACTCGAAGAAAAGTTTAAAAGTTGTTACTGTTAAAGAAACCATTGACGTTAACCATGAATACTTGTTTGTACTTCCTGCTGAAGGTGATGGTTTGCAGGATTCAGTTAATAAGTAAGATAATTATATTTAAATCATCCATTTCATTATTTGAGCTTATGTTATTTGTTATTATTATTTAGAATAACAAAACTTAAAGAAATAGATTTAGCAAAATCGCGTAAAGAAACTGCATTAAATAATTTGGAAACTGCTATTATCGAAACTCGTGAAAAATTGGACCAATCAGATTATTCTAATTCTGCTACTGAAATAGAAACTCAATCGATTTTAGATAAATGTTCTGAGGTATTTTATTACATTTGTATCAATAGATATAATATTTATATCAATAGATACCATAAATATAGTATAAATTAACTGTCTAATTTATTGTTAAGATATCCAATTGGTTGGAAGATGATGGTTTTGGTGCAGAAGCTGAAGTATTAGACTCTAAATTTGATGATTTAAGAAAAATAGTAATGCCTGTTTGGGAAAGGACTTTTGAGCACATGGAAAGACCATCAAGATTAGAAGCATTGAACAGTATATTAAACAATAGCAATTCGTTTTTGGAGAGAATAAAAAATACCACATTGGAAGATACTCCGTTCACACAAATAGAAATAGATACACTTGAGAACCTGATAACAGAAATTACAGTAAGCATTAAATATATTAACATTTATTATTTTCAATTAAAATGAGGAGTGAATATGTATATTGTTTATTTTATTTATAGACCTGGAAAGATAAACAAGTAAAAGAACAAGAAAAGCTTCCAAAATCTGTTGATCCTGTGTTAACAATACAAACCATTACAATGAAGCATTCTTCAGTAGAACGCGAGGTATTAAAATTAACAAATATATTAATCATTTTAATCATAATTTGTATATTTTTTTTAGATGAGGTATTTAATGACCAAATTCACTTCTTGGAGACCAAAGAAGAAGGAAGAACCCAAAGTCGATGGTAAGAGTTTAAAATTTACATTTTTTTTGTTTCATACCCATTTGACAGTTATTGTGGAATTAGAGAGTGAATGCTTTTGTGTTTATTTTTTTTAACTAACTAAAATCAATGAATTATTGTCCGTGAAGCACCAACATCACCTACTGACAATGAAAAGTCTAGTACGCCAGAAGAACAAAACAATGATAACATTGTTAAAACAGATTCACAAGACGATGTAATAAAGTCTGCTTCAGATGAACCAAAAAGCACTGTAGAAGACAATATTGATTCAGAAAGTCAATTAAAAACAGAAAAACCCGACTCTATCAAAACACCAGTGGTTGAACCTACTAAAACCGGTGAGAACCTCAAGACAAATTTGTGGATGGTGATGGAGCCCGGCAAATTTTTTTAAAATTAATCATAGTTGCTTATTGCACAATGCTTGCTCGATTCTGAAATTTATATTTTTGCAGAAAATGTATCAAAATTGGCTTATAATTTAAAAGAGCAAATTTCATCATGGATTTCGTCAACATTGGTTATTTGTTTTATACACATAACATTTCGCTTATTTTAAATATTGAAACGTTTGTTTCAAAGAATTCATAATTAAAGCACGTATGTTTTGCTAATTTATCACACGCTGGGAAATTCAATAATTTTGCTTATTTAATCATTTTAACCATGTACATGTACTAAGTTATTGTTTTCAAATTGATAAATAATAATTATTTATAAACATTTTCTAGCAAAATATGAATAATGAATGAATGTTCATTATTGTTCATTATTTTGCTAGATAAGTTTTGAATATGTATTAAAGTAAAAAAAATAATTTGAAGTTAACAAATGAAATACAATTATTACAATACATCTAATTTTTCACTTTCACTTAAATCAATTTAAATAAATAAATAACATATACGCTGTGGTATTTAAGTCATTTTATTTAGTAAATGAGATTTAAAACTATAGAGAGAAACAATTATTCAATGTAATTATTTTAAATTTAAAACGTTTTTAATTTTCTTATAAATTTTAGTTAATATCAATGATATTAATGACTGTTTTTATTACCAAATTACAATCATTTATTTAAAATTTAATTTTAGTCTAAAAATCGACTTATGTTGGATGTAGTGAATGAAATATTTTTGATCTTGAATAATATTTAATAAGCAATAAGTATATGTTTTAAAATATTTTAATTTCAAAATGGATTTATCAAGGTCAAATTAATTTCTTTACTTGTAAATAATAATAGTAACTTCAAATGATTTTTTTTTTATTAATTTTATTTTTGTGTTCTGGTACTTTTTAAATTATTTATTTTTTCAAATTAAAACAATACTTCTCACTAAAAATAAAAATTTATTTAAAATTATTTATTTTTCAAAGGGAATAAATAATTTAAAATGAAATTTGTATAAATGGCAGATGTATATTGTTCATTATTTATGATTATTATTTTTGTTACAGATGAGAAAGAGAGTGAATCACACACAGAGTTATAATTGAAAAAAAATGTGTATGAATTGTTTATGTGAACACATACTATTGTGCATTCCAGAAAACCAGTCATTGAAGACTAATAATATTAATTTGTACATTTTTCTTTTTAATTTATTCTGGAAATTGCATTTTGTTGTATTTTAAATAACATCATTGGAAGTATAATTAGGATTATAAATATTGATTATTTATAAATATGTGTTTGTTACACCTGGATAAAATGAAGAAAAAATTATTATTAAATAATTGTTTTTCAATGATTACTGAGCGTTCATTAATATTAACAAAATATAAAACAACAATAACTGTATACATTATTTTTCTTAAACAATTCTCAAAACTAATTAAAATAATATAATAATATTTTAAGTTGAAAATAAACTATTCACGAATATAAATTAAAAACATTTTATTTAAGAGGACGTCGAGATGAATTGATTTTTGTTTAGGAATTTTTTTATTATATTTCCTATTATTTTTATTAATTAATTAGTATAGGTGTTGTATTACGTACATAATATACTTAGTAATAATAATAAATTTTACTATATTTAAATAATTAACTAATCGAATCATTTTATTAAAGTAAATTACGTTCTTTTAAGTGGTGTGTTGGTAAATAAATTTATTCGTATACACTACACATATTAAAAGATTGTATCGCTTTGCTTCTAATATAACATTTTATTAGTAATAACAATTAATTATTTTAATTAGTAATAACAATTAATTATTTTTATTAGTAATAACAGTTAATTATTTTAATTAGTAATAACCTTATTATTTTATATGATGTTGGTTAATGACAGTATAATTTATAACGATTAAAACCCATGGCATATACCCGTAAAATAATTATATTGTTTTTGGTATATGTAAAAATATCAAAACAGTGAGCAAACAGTATGTGTTATAAATTTATAATGCCATCAAATACGCCACAGATTATTTAAATTTAAATTTTACTATGTATAATACTAATTTTATAAATTACCCGCTTCGGCATTAAAAATACTTTCATACTCCCTTAAAACGATAAGTTTAAGAGTCCAATTAAATCCACCCTGTTTTATGTCCTATGCGTTATTTAAATAAATGTAAATCGTTGCTTAAATAATAATACAAATTCTATCGTGTCATTAAGAACGTTTATTACTGATTTTTAATGATTAATTCATAAAAATTACAACATATTATAATGCTTTGAAAGTCCTTAAAAAAAAAAGAAGGAAATTCGCTGTTTATTTAAGTTAAATGTATCATTTTGAATTACTGTAATATAACTCTTTCGACGTCCTCATTTAAAGAAAATGTATATTAAACCCTATTTTTACCTCGAAAAACAAATTACAATTTAAATATCGAACAGTGTGATTATAAAAATATACATTACATTTTTTTTAATCTAATTAATAAACATTTATCAATAACATTAATTATAAAAAGAAAAAATATTTTCAAGAAATAGGCACTAAAGCATTAATTCAAGTAAAAGCACAACCGCATGTTATGAACAATGTTTAAAAAAATTATACATACTAAGTTTTAATTATAATAATAATAATGATAATAAATAGTTAATTTTACTATTATGTTTAAAAGTCTTATGGAAGATGGTAACACCCGAGAAAAAACGTTAGTTTTTAATTAAAAGAAAAAAAATTAACAATAAAAACTTTTTTTATATATAAACCCTGACTATTAAAAAAAAAAGTTATTCTTCAGTGACATATGTAAGACAAACTGAAGACAACAAATGTGAACATTTAATTAATGTCACATAACAATAGTAAAATTTAAATTACATTTTCTTATAATCACAAAAAATATATAATATTAATTAATAACTCAAAGAATTAATTTAGAAAAGTGCAAAACATGACATGGTGTTTATAATAAAATTGAATTACTTTACAAAAAAAATGTATATAACATTAAGTCTTGGTTAAATAAAGACCTAATCAAAATAATGAATTAAGCAAAAGGCACTTATTTTATAATCATTAATTTAAATTGTTGGCCCTTTATATATAGTTTTATTGGGCAGTCAGTTGATGGTAAACTACAATTTTACACTAAAATCATTACTCACATTAAATCAATAAATACATTTCTTATATAAGTGCCTTAATGCTTGAGGAATCTAGCACATTTATGAATGACAAAAAAAAAATTACCAGGTACATAATAATTGGTTTTTTTTCTATCTATTTTAGTCATAATGTGTTTTTATTCTTAACCAATTTAACTTGGCTACCAGTACCCACTGATGATGCATCTTCCAATGAATCCAAGTCTAACGCTGATTCAATCATAGTTGTGTCTTGAAGTAGTTGTAGACGACTAGCACTCAATGGTGGAGCACTAGATATTGTTTTAGAACCATCGTCTAAATCCAATTCTGGATCCAATCGACCAGGTTCAATGGTCTCATAAATGCCAGTGTCATTGAATGTGTTTGTCAATGATGTTACACTTTTGTTGAATTTCACACCTATATTGTAAAATAATCAAAGTTAGTTAAAATCTAAAGAAATAAACATATTTTATTGCTATTTGACCTCAATCACTCGTTCACTTACCAACAAGTTTAAATCCTAATCAACTTACATGGTAGTGAATGGCATTTAAAAAGAAACAAAACATATATTAACAATTAATGTTTGATCAAATTCTTTTTTTTTTACTATTCCCAAAAAGATGAGCTTTGTCCTAGTTATTATTATTTATAATATTATTTGAAAAGTGCATTCTGTTTGTTGAAGGACCCCCATGTTCACGACAATGACTATAATAAAGTTTTTGATTGTTTCTACAACGATAACTGGGTACACGAGAAACAGCCGAATAATACATCGCTGCACGGTCCCTGCGTAAAGGTAAACTTGCATAAAAATAATTTGGGTTGGTGGGAACTAAAAAATAGTCAGTTGTGCAATGATGCTGTGACGCTAATAACATTGATGAATGGGAGGTTGGCGGTGGCTTTTGATACAAACCATTAATAATATGATTTTGATGCACATGATTATTTTGCGAATGATGAATACTTGGCATTGACGCTGTGAATGTATTTTGTTGATTGCAATCAAGACTATCTGGTTGCAGCATACTTGACGAACCATATTGGTGTAACTGGATGTCATCAGTGTTAGTTTTGCCGTTCTTAAAATTAAAATAATTTTTAATTTATGAACAACTCAACATATAATACTAAACAAATTACATGATTAACAGGTACATCAGAAGCTTCAAACCCTTTATTAGATATTACCGTATCTCTGCTCTGACTTTTGTTCATAGTTTTCGAATCACTCAGTGATATAACAACCCCACGTCTATCTATAAAATATTTATGAAAACACATTTATAGTAAATTTAAATTATTACTAAAAACATATTAGTATTTATCAATACCTAAAAGACTTGGAGGACGAGGAGAACACAGTACATAACAATAATTGGCACAGATGTTACCTCGACTATAAGGGTTGGAATTTGGTCGTCCTGTTCGACTGGCAAAAGATCCTTTAATCTAATTAAATAAATGATACAATTCATAAAATAGAAATATTAAAGTAATATGAATATACATACATAAGTATAATTATAGAGAACCAGTAAAATATTTATAATCTGATAAATGCTTTATGACATTTACATTTATAAGTATATTTAGATTGCACGTTTATATTACATATAAATATAGTTAAAACAATAAAATGTAGGAAAAAAGACCAGTAGTTAACCGATTATAATAAGGATAATATCAGGTTATTAGTCATTTATTGTTGAATAAGTTATATTATTTATATTGATGAGTAATTGCATACCACATTTGAATAAAACAAAATAAAAAAAAGCTAGGTTTTCAAAGTAATCATATTAACATATTATATGGTTTCTGTATGTTTAATTATAAGAGCATATAATTAACTAAGAAACAAGAAGTGACTACAGATGTACAACCAAATATTATTTGTAGGGGAAATATAATAATAATTATTCATGAAAATAATTATTTTTGTTGAATTCCAAACATTAAAACCTTCATAAGGCATAATTTCTTGGACTAAATCTTCCAATTTCACATTAAGTAAATAACTTATACTTAACCTTGCATACAATTATCAAGCCATAGAACGAAAAGTGTCAACAAAAAACAAATGTTTTAATCTCAAAATTGAATTAAGTACAATTAAAGATTTGTATTAACTGTTTAAGTTGTTTCTTTGATTGACAATTAAAAGAACTATAATTGAACAACATACTTATCAAAATATTCAAATTAATACACACAAATCATAATTACTACAATTTGCATCTACACGAATAACTACACCATGAATATTTTCCAATAAACATCATAAAAAGTATTACATATTAATTATAATCTCTAGATAACCAATTGAAATATTTTATCCAAAAAGTTATTGAATACTTGTATTATGTAAGATGGGGATAAAAATAAATACCTACAGAAAATTAAAAATGGGTTGGGAATACCATATGATGAGGGCTAAAAATTAATTTTTACAAGCAGAGGTTTAATATGCTATAGAATAGTAGCATTGTAACCTAATTTGGTCCTGTATACATAAATATAAAATATATACTTACATCTTCATTAGTTGTTTGATTGGATGCAGCAAGAAACGTATGAAATCCAGCTAGCCCAATTACACTCCAACAACTGAAGAATGTAATAATTACTACTATTACACTAGTTGGTGAATCAGAAATTGCTTCTACCACTACTCTGTTTTCAGATACTAAATAAAAACATGTCGTATATAGTTTAATTTGAACAATATAATTTTTTTAAATTGCAGTAAATTTACTTACAGTAAAATAAATGTAGTACTGCTCCAATGAACACGATAATAATAAGTAATGACAGACAAACAATAAACATATAGAAAAACCTGTAGTTCCGACGACCAACACAATTTCCTACCCATGGACAGTGATGATCAAAGTTTTCTAAATTTGAATAACATAATATTTATAATATTTAAAATTAAACAATATTTAAATAATTAAAGGTATGTGTAGCAATTACAATGCCAAATGTTTTTTAACACATGTTAAAAACAAGAGTAAAAATGATACTTTATGACACAGAATGTTTTGTGTTTTATTTACTTACCAACACAATTATTGCATAAGCTACAATGAGAAGCTCTAGGAGGTCTAAAAATTTTGCATGTTACACAGTATTTCAACTTGATTGAATGGCCTTTGATAACTACCTCTTTAGTCCGAGGGGGTGGTCGTATAGTAGGTGTTCCTCCATTGTTTGGTATACTTATGTCTAAAATACAAATCAATTTCAAATGTTCAATGAATAAGATAATAATAAATGTATTAAATGAATAGATTAAAATAATATGACAGAGTAATTTAGAAACTTTTAAGTCATTCTTTAAAGAAATATAAGCAGGATTTGTATTAAAAATAGCAACATAATCAATTTTAAAGCGAATTTTGTAACAAATTATAATAATGAATGAATTATACTCACAGACTTGCTTTTCTATGTAAGCGGCTTCATCAGCAGTCGCTCTAGGGATTATACCTGGGTCTGTAAAACTAGTCTTAAATAATGAGCCTATGACAAAGAAAAATAATACGGCCGATATGATTGGAATTACAGGAGTCACTCGGCTGATAAGGTATGGGCAGCTAAAAACGAAAAAAGTAAATTACATAGGTACACAAATATAACATGATGACGCTTCGTAATATGTACAATAAAATAAAAAACCAGCCATTTACTCACTCAAACCAAAAGAACAAGACGCTCGTACCAATGATTAAGATTACATTTATGTAGAACACTGCTGCATGCGGTGCCATCATAAGCCGGCCGTCACAGCAGAATCGATTTCGACCGGGGAACATTTCCCATTTCCTAGTGACTTTGGCCATACCCAATGGATCATTTGAACCTTATAGGTATTCCGTGAAGATGTCATGAAGTTTTTGGTGAACGGCGACGCATTGCTCACTCCAGGCGAAACGGTTGTTTATTGGTAATAATAAACGAATACGAGATCGTGTGTGTAGTGAAAATATACTCTATTTTTATTGTGAAAGGTTTTTATTATTATGCCGTCGATACTGATGTTTTATAATATTAAATATACAATAATTAAATCTGTGTTCGTCGATTAAAAACACAGATTAGTATATAGAATTTTATCAAAAATTTAAAAGTAAACAAAAAAAAAAAAAAAAAAAAACACCAATTTACTCATAACCTGCAATCTATTGATTATAGATTACGGGATTTTGAGAACCACTGCGTTGGTGGATAAGCTCTACTGTTCGAATATTCGATATTATTAATTTATAATTTATAGTAAGTATTTAGTATTAACCATTTCGAATATTTAGATAGTAATTTTCCAACTTTTTTCCTGTCTTTTAGATTATAGAGAAACTGAGACCAAATATGAAATAAGTACTACCTTTAACGAATAAATGTTAGTCGATAAGTCGAGTGTAAGTTTTCAATTTATTTAAACACTATTGCGAAAATTATTTACTACAGGGCCAAATTAGTTTTGTCCTGAATTCATGTTTACATTGGACAATTGAGTTTAAGTACTTATTTGAGTGTAGTTGTCTGCTCAAAACACTAGTAAAAAACAACTGTAATATTATTACTATATAAATAACTACTTATGTAGATTAAAAGCACACCAATTATATGTTTTTAAGATTCTGAGTGAAACAAAGAAATAAGAAATTTGTATACACTACTTTGACCGGAAGACTTGGTAATTCATGAATCATTAACATCGTGGTTAGTATTTAACAGCAAATTTCATTTATAGTTGGTTGGTGCATTCGAAATTGTTCATTTTTTTTAATTTCCCAATAATTTTTTAAATAATTCAGAAAAATTACTAACAAAATGGTGGCATACCAGTTTTCTATAAAATCAAGTAAGAAATAATTTAAAATTTTATTGTCTCATACTCTTATATACAATTTTTACTACTTATACTGTCATACTCTAGAGATATAGATGCCGCTAGAATTTTTTACTTGTGTAATTTGTTGACACAATTAATAAATATTTTTTGAAAGAAATTTTTTTATATATTAATTAGTTAAATTATTAAGATTCCATTCCTCGATTCTTCAGAAAATTTAATTCTCCTGTCGGTCATGTCAATGATTAATTTCTCATTTAATTTGACGAAAATAAAACCAGTCAAGATAAATTTACCCATCCGTATCTAAAAAAGCAGTTGATTTTTGAAAAATCCAAGTATATTTAATTTGAAATTCCTATTATTCTATATATTTTGAGTTCAGCACTTGTGTATGATTAAAAATGTTTTTAAATATCGGACAATCAAAATCAGGTGTTAAAAATTTTATTATTCAAGCACATACCTAAGCGTGAGAAAAAAATTAAAAAATTAGAAACAAAGTACACAAAATGTTCCAACAATAATCATAACTTACATACGGTCATAAAAATTATTATTTTTTCAGAGCCTTTTGCTTCAATTTAAGATTTTCTTCATATATTGCAAATTAAAATTGCTTTTTTCTTTGTTTAATTTATTTAACCATCTAAAATGTTTAAAAATTGATAAAACACTTCACTTTTGAAATAAAAAATAACATTTAAAGGTATAAAAAAATAAATAAAATACAAGCATATAATATATATTATGTGAACATTAACTTGCACATTATTATATGTTATATTTTTGAAAGATACATAGTACAAGTTTAGAAAGTAAGAAATAGTTTGAACCTATATAATACTTTTTACCTTAAAATATTTATGGGTAGTAAATAGATGCAATATTTCCTTTACATTGTCTTGTGTATTTTATCATTGTTTTGAAATTTAAACTTTAATCTAAATTAATATACAATGATATTCGATTATTCATTTTCACATTTTATATTACTTATAAAGCATATTATCATCAGTTATCAGTGACAACATATTACATTCAACCCCAAATTGAATATTTGGAAATTTTCATCAGGTATATTTAGTAACATTATTAATCTAATTAATATTAGACTAAATATAAAATTGGCCAATAAGATTTCCAAATTTAACACAAACCAAAGTTTACAGGGACAGGTGGAAATGTTCTTTAATTAAGTGTCGTCATAAAATAAAACAATATATCTTTCATTTCGTTAATTATTTCAAGAAAACATGTAATACAAAAAAATATACTTTTGTTAAGACTGTTATAAAACAATACAATTTTTATGGTACCATTCATATTTAATGAAAAATATAATCTTATATATATATGTATTCAATTTTAAAGAGATAAATAATAATTATAATTATCTTACTTAAAAAAATGAATACATAACTTTAAATTACAGTCTAATTAAATGTATCAACAAATATAATCACTTAAATATAATACTTATATATACACACCTTACTTTAAAACTTAAAGTACATGAACCTATATTTACTAAATTAAGAAAAATACAAATGCAATTATGTTTACATATAATAGAAAATTGATGTGATAAAACAATGTTATATGGGTAGGAATTGTTGAAACCACATTATGTTTAGCAAATAAAATTTTTGTTTGAATACGATTTAAATTAATCGTCAAATTTAATAGATTTAACACCAGCATCAATTTGTCCACCTCTATATGAACCACGTTTCTTTTTTGTTTTTTCATGTCTAAATGATTTTCCTTTAGTGTATTGTAAATCTAGAGCAGCTTTTTGACCCCAGTTATCATATTGACCTTTCTGAAAATCCAAATTAATTAAATTAAACTAAAATAACTAAATCAATATGAAACAAAATCATTATATTAATTACTCGAGGAATGAAAATAAATTGATGGTACTGTAAGGGTTTATTATCATACTTACTTAGTCATCAAATTTAATTTTTTTATTTTGAGGCGAGCTATTTGAATCAATACTATTATTGAAGTATCTATCTTTTCCGAAGCCACCTCTACCACGGTCACCACCGCCACGTCCTCCAAATCCTCTTCCACCAAATCCTCCTCTACCTCTATCGCCACCTCCACGTCCACCAAATCCTCCTCTGCCTCTATCGCCACCACCACGTCCACCAAATCCTCCTCTGCCTCTATCACCACCTCCACGTCCACCACTAAACCTATTACCCCCGAAACCTCTTTTATCTCCAAAACTACGACGTTCACCACCATTTTCTTCAGAATTGCCAAAACTTTTTCTTTCACCACCATCTTCACCTCCTTCGTCATCAAATTTTCTTTTAAAACCACCTCCACCACCACCTCCTCCTCGACCAAAACTTCTTCTTTCACCACCATTTTGATCATCACGATTGAATCCCCCACGACCACCTCTAGATCCAAATCCTCGAGAAGCACCTCGATTGCCTCTACCACCTCTAAAACCACCCTGGCGATCATCATTCCATTTGTTGTTGGTTCCATTTTCATCCTATATAAGAGTAATATTAATTAATCAACTAATCCAAACTGAGCATGAAAAATAAAATTACAAAAACAGTATAGTAGTACTATTTTGGAAGAATTTAAATGGAAACATGCAATTTAAATTTATTTATAAAAATAATTATTTTCATGCGCCAGTTTGGTTAGCCGCTAAAATTAAAGGCTAACCATACCTTTGCTTTGAGTGAATTGTCCAAAAGACGTTCATCAACACTGACATCATTGTCACGCACACGTTTAAAAGGACTTGAACGTCTTTTTTGTTGTTTATTTTGATTATTAGAGTTGAAAGAATTGTTAAAACTTTTATTCACGTTATCATATTGTTGTTCTTTTCCCTCCAATAATTTATTCTAAAATCAGGGTTCAATATTTTGTTCTTTCAAGTATAATTTTGTTATATTTTTAAAATTATGTTAACTCATATTATACATAAAAACATATGAATATATATTCTATTTCACCCTAAAAATTCTTCCAAAATAGTATTAAAATAGTTAAATATATACTTACATCTCCATTTGTTGCCTTAACAAATGGTTGATGTTTAATCTATAAAACAAATGAAACATTTGCTTATGAAATTTATAGTAGGTATTATAATAAAACTAAAATAGTGATAAGCTTACCTGACTATTTGGTGTCTTAATAGTTTTATTATCTTCTTCTTCTTCTTCGTCATCGTCATCTTCATCACTTTCTTCTGCTTTTTTCGCCACTACTGGTTTATTGACAGCTAAAATAAATTGTTATTTAGAGAATTTTATATAAGATATTGCTTTCAACTATCAACCTACTTTTTTTCACAGGTTTTGTTGTAGCTGGAGTTTCTTCATCATCTGAACTTTCTTCCTCAGAACTTGATTCTTGTTCTTTTTTTTTCGCAGGAACAGCTGTAAAATTACAAGTCATTTTAATTAATATACAGCAAATATAATATTTTGTGATTTTCAGAAAAAAAAGATACTTGTAAACTGGTACATGTTAATTTAAATTGAAACATAATAACAGAAATATATAAAATGAGTTGATTTTCTATTGATTTAAGCGGAAAAAAATGTTTGAAGTGTTTAAGGACAAAAAAAACAAGCAAAACATTCTAATCCTAATTATAATCAATGACGTTCTATTAGCGGAAATATTGAGTTATTAACGGAATCTATTTATATAAATTAAAAATCAATTCCAAAAAAAAACTATATAAAAAGCTTAAGTCTTAGATAAACAGAATTAAATCAAAACATTTAAAAGCAATTTTGACTTACATAGAACAAAAAATAATGTTTACCTTTCAAAGGAGCTTTAACTACAGTTTCTTCTTCAGAACTTTCTTCTTCTGAACTAGATTCTTTAGCCTTTTTAGCTGGTGGCTGAGCGGCTTTTTTAACCACTGGTTTTTCATCTTCAGAACTGTCTTCTTCAGAACTTGATTCTTTCTTGCCATTTTTAACAGGTACTACTATAAATTAATCATATTATGACATTAAATTTCATTATGAACATACATCAAAAAACACAAAACAAATTCAATTGTAAATACATTTTCAGTAATAACCAGTATGATTATTGTATTATTATCTAAGTATTTATTAATGATTTATTTTTAAATGTTTAATAAATATTTTGGGAAATAATGAGAATTGCCTTTTAAAGAAGAAAATAATTGTTTAACCATCTTACAAGAAATTATGCCAAAAGTTTCTGATTGTCCTTAAATAATGATTATTATTTATTTATAAGACTAACATTAGATAGTTTGGTCTTTTAATCTAATTTATGTTGTGCATAAAATACTTAAAATACCAAATATGATAGATATCAAAATATTCAAAAGAAATATAAAGAGATAAAATATGATTTAACTAGAACCTTTTGTAGGAGCCTTCTTCACCACAGTTTCCTCTTCAGAACTTTCTTCTTCAGAACTAGATTCTTGGGCTTTTTTAACCACTACTTTAGCAGCAGGTTTTTTGGCTGCAGGCTTTTCTTCTTCAGAACTTTCTTCCTCAGAACTATCATCATCTGAAGATTCTTCATCATTTTTCTTTTTATTTCCAGGTGGCATTGTCACTGCTTTTGAAATTGGTTTTTTTGGAGCTGGAGTTTCTTCTTCTGAACTTTCTTCCTCAGAACTAGATTCTTTTTTAGCAGTAGGTTTTACAGCTGGAATACATGCTGTAAACATTTATACATATTAAGTTTTCTTTTTAATTTTCAAGTCTTTAATCTAATTATGAATAAAAAAATAACGTTTTAACTTTTAAGTTGCAATTAATTTAAATGTTGACAATCACAATTCAAAAATATTAGTTTTAATTAAATAATCCAATTAATATAAAATGTAATTCAAAATGTGCTACGGTGTCTTCCAGGCGCCATAATTTTTTTTTTCCCGATTTACATTTATTTTTATTAGAAAAAAAAATTAAGAATTAATCGTTAAAGTATTTTAGTGAGAAATATGAGTAAGCTGATTGGTCGGTGCGATGATGGAATATCCTGTGGTTCACTCGGTTAGGAGAACAAGATTATAGATGCAAATTTCCAAAGTAGGGGAAATAAGAAAGTCTGAGTGAAGCATTATATATATGTGATAAAACGATAGCTTTTTTTGGAAGACATCTGGTTATTTATACAGAAATGCGTTATTACTCAATTGAAATTTTTTGAGAAAATCACACCTTTTGAGTAGTAATATCTTACTATTTTAAATTGTCATTTTTTTATTTTTTGTGTCTGTGTACAAGATTTAGACCAGAAGAAGACTTCTTTGAAAAAAAAATCCTGTTAAGTTTCTGATTGAATATCGGATCTAGTTGGTTCTAATACCATGTTTTTTAATACGATTGAGTGCTCTTTGAAAAATTAATGTAACTAACCTTTCTTTGCAGGAGGTTCGTCATCAGAACTTTCTTCTTCAGAACTACTTTCTTGCTTCTTATTTTTTGAAGCATTAGCAACAGGAACCTTAGATGGTGGTTCATCATCAGAACTTTCTTCATCAGACTCATCGTCTGCGGCTGGAGCTGCTTTACCATTATTCATTTTAATAATTTCATCTACTGCTATAAAAGTAAAAAAAAAAAAATTAAAGATACATTGAATTATTCTCATACAATTCATTAATTATAATACATTCATTACATTATTGAAGTTTCAATAAGGAAAAGCAATTCAGCCAGTTTATTAATAAAATAAGTGTTAAAATATAAATAGGTATTAGAGCTTTGATTAAAGGTTAACAGTATAAATGAAACATACTTCATATTTATAATTCAAATAATGTAAGTAATTGGTATCAAAGTGAGTGCCTTGTAAGTATTCTGAGGGTAGTTTTTAATTTTTATTGCTTGAAATATTTATAATTTAGAAAAATGGTTAAATAATTATTTGTAAAATATTTAGGTATAAATAATTTGGTGTTAGTTTCAATGGTCTATATTTATTATGAAACAAATAATGATAAAAAAAAAAGGATTAGAGTGTGGCACTCACTCAACACTAATGGTGGGACGCTACATAGCAATACCAACAACGGATTTATATCAGTGAATACAATATAAACCAACTGCATGCAAAATAACACCTACTTCTCAAGTTATTTAAGTAATAGGTCTATTTTATATTACATATGAATAAAACCAATAAACATGTGCAATAGTATTAATGAGCTATTTTTGAATGAAATATTTAATATACGGAAAAAAATTAATACTATAATAAAACACTATCAATAGTTATTTCTCGATGCATTTCTAATTTGATTTCAATAGTAATAAATTAAATGATATAAATAAATAAACATTAGTAAAATTCAAATTTAATAATGAAAAAAAAAAATGAAAAAATTATTTAATATGTATTAATTTAAAATGTGTACTACTATAAAAGTCGCAATCATGAAAAATATTCATAGTCTACAATAAAAAAATATTTCATAGAATGTTTAAAAATAATAAATAAATAAAACAAAACACTATACTAGTATCTTGCTGTTTCAATGATAAAAATCTTTATTTACTAAATGTTTTAGAATATAAAGAAAAACTAAAATAAAAAAAAACTTAAAAAATATCACTCAAAGACTGTATCGTAATACATTCCATTAAAATATCAAAAATAAAAAGCACGAGATTTAAATAAAACAAATTTTTAGAAACATTCAAAAGAAAATTCAAATCTCTACATAAAATACTTTAGCAAATCAAATATTTAATTGTACTTATATAAAAACAATTATGGGAAAAAAAGTTTAAGTCACTTACAAGGTCCTTTTTTTTGCAGTTTAATTGTCTTTTTTGAAGTTCTGAAATTGTAATTAATACAAGTTAATGTTAAATAGGTATTATATAATATAATATGATATATAACATTAATTCAATATAGTATTTAAAATAAATCATACTTTAAATGATCATCAATAATTTGGGGCAATTTCGACTGGCCTCTTTGTAATTTTGACTGAAAAAATAAATAAAATAAAGGTAAAAATAAGTTCAATATTAATGCATTAATGAATACAATAATTTGAGAACAATTTCTAAAATATGCAGGTAACTGCAAATAAAATAATAAAATATAGTAACTTTGAACATAACCAATGAAATCAACATGAATAAAATTGTTTAATAAATGTAAATAATTGTTTTCTTAACAAATAAAATAAACGTTATAAACGTATTTATAAAAATAATATAATATATAAATACATTTAATTCAAAAACCGAGGTTCAAGGTCACGTCAAACTCACGTGTTATAAAAAGAATTCAAGTGGTTTCTAAATAAGAAAAGGTAATACAGAAAATTTAAAAAGATAGAAACCTAAGTTTAATTACCATTATGGTGCACGTGACTGAATGAGTAAAGAATTTAGATATCGGAGAAAATTTAGAGAAAAAAATTTTTTAATACTTCAGTTAATAATTAATTTAATTGATAAAATTATGGTTCCCGATTAATAATTATAAATTAGATCAATATGAACGGTACAAATGAAAATTTAATAAAAACAGTTGCCTCGTGGTTTCTAAAAAAACTTTGGTTTACACGTGGTTTTCATAAGTTCTACATGTGTTGGCGTAAAAAAATGGTGTACAATACTCACAGCTTTAGTCTTGTTCTGGAACATATTGGCGATATTTTGATCCAAAGAATTCAAATAATCGTACACTAAAGCGTTGATGGTTTCTTGACTCATTTTGATATTGTTTTTAAATGGAAATGTTATAAATTTATTGTAATAATTCGATCAATATAACAAGTGTGGGATATCGAAACGACCAACTACAGTGCACTATGAAGGCGGCACGGAAAAGAATCTGTAATTATTGTTTATTTCGGCGGTGGCCTGCGATCCACGAGGTGATGCTCTTAGTGGGTGGGAAATACAGTGTAACCAACCATGTATGGTAAATTTATGGTCAGACTCTCGATCACGCGGACAGGACAACGTACCGAACAATCGTCATTCGTCAATATTTTAAACATTGCAAACCGGTCTCGGCAATAGATCACTGTCTCGTACCCATAGAGAACCTATACAATGTCTAGTATAAAAATACAATTAGCCTCTCTACTCGAATCTATATACAATATACATCCGTATTATTCATAATCACAAGTAAAGTAATTATTATTACATTTTATTCTGTGATTGTACTATTGGAAAATATCAACTATAAAAAAAAAATAAATATAACCATACTTAATCAAATACCAATAGGGTATAGACCACGTACGAGAGGGAAAAACTGTGGAGAAAGACACATCAAAATGGTGGGAAGAAATGTGTCGGTTGACCTGACATAGGTTAGGAAACATTCGATTCAAAGCGTAAAAAAAAAAAAAAAAAGGTTAGGAAACATAGGTTCTCTCCATTGAAAAATGGAGAGAATTGCTTGTGAGGATACTCAGGTACTTCAAGGACCGTTAATCTAAGTGAAGAATAATATTGTACAAAAACTACAAACCAGAATAGAACATCGGCCATGTATATAAAAAATGTGTATTATGCTACAAACCGCGTTTTAAAATCGTGCAGTCTATAAACATAACCACGAATTAAGAAATTATCTTAATTGCCAATTGGTGATTATAGCATTATGCCATATCAGTGCCGCGTATGTACTGGGTAGATAATACACATCCATGATGATAAACTGATAAAATATTAAATAACATTAAAAAATCATTGCTTTGAAATCCCTATGAATTATTTAATTTATACTTTGTTAGAAATAAAATGTGATGATAATTTATAGTTTATTATCTTTACGTATTAAATAATAAAAACATTAGTCTTATAAATATCTGCTTTTAAGTATTGTTGTTTCTATCTCATATTAAAATGGAGATTTCAATGGCTTCGACGGACAGCGTTAAAGTTTTGGTAGTTGGAGATTCGGGTAATAATTGAATTGACTAGTAGAACTAATATCAATGTATCCATAGTTTTCTTTTTTTTTACCGAAAAATACAAATATATTCATTCGTTACACTGTTACAATTACTATATTGTAACATGTAATTTTATTATCTAATTATCTAATTAATAATTCACAAATGCAGATTAAATTGTTCCATAATAATATAAAATTATTATAATTTAATTGAAAGAATAATACAAAATAATAATATTATTTATTTTTGAATATATTGTCTGTATTTAGGTGAAAAATCACCTATCATTACAATTTTGGCTTCTTTATCTCAAAATAAAGCCATTAAAGGATTTCTAACATCTTTTGTCCTTGATAAATGATAATTTAATATTTATTATAACTATATTTATTTTTAAATTTACAACTTATTTGATAAAACTGTTTAGGTGTTGGTAAAACATGTTTAGTAAATCTTATTAGTAATAATAAAGCTGTGAAAAATCCAAAATGGACCGTTGGAGTGACAGTTGAAATAAAACTGTATAAGTATATGGAAGGTACACCTAGACAACGGAACTGTTTTATAGAAATGTGGGATATCGGAGGAAGTTCAAATCACAAAAATACAAGAGACATATTTTATAATGCTATACATGGTACGCATAAAAAATTACAAATTGTTTGTACAGTTAATACAATATCATTACATTTTTGAAAATAGGTATAATTCTTGTATATGATTTAACTAACCTTAAATCTAGTGAAAATTTACACAAGTGGCTAGCAGATATTTTAAATAAGGATAGCAATTCAAAGTATAAAAGTTCAGATGGATTTGATATGGAACAACTAGTTGGATCAAATAGGGTAATAAATTTATTTAATGGAATGAAAAATATTATTTATAATTTAGTTCTAGATTATTAAATTCAAATTTATATATTCAATAAGGTTCTTGAACCTTAACAGAATATTAAATTTGCTTTCTGTATTGCACAACTGCAACAGAAAATTTACATTCTTATGTTTTAAATTTTGGTTTATTTTTATTAAAAATAAATTATTCATGAACTATCTCAATTAAGAACTGACTATAATATTTTATATCATTCAATAGAGTTTCATAACTCTAAAAAAAAATTAATATTAAAATATACTAATATTTAAAGGTTGGAGATTCTTAAAATAAATAAAAATAATACAGCATTGTATAGCAATTTTTTTCTTGCTTCACCTTAAACGGCTTAAACTAATGTGTTATCTGACTTCTTATTAAAATAATTACATTTTAATATACTCTCAAGTAATAATCAATAGTTTGGGCTGTATACAAATGTAAATTATTAAAATAAAAATTATAGAAACTTAATGTTCATAAAATTGAATTATATTAGTTGATCAAAGAAATTAATGTAGCATAAATATTTTTTGATTTGTAAAATATGTAAATGGTCCATCTAAATTTAATATTTAACATCTTATTATTAAAATACTAGGTACCTATTTTAGTATGTGGTACTAAATTAGATATGGCTCCAGAACGTGGAAAAAAATCACCTTCGACTGTTGCTGCAGAATGCGGTGCTGATGAAATATTAATTGTAAGTATTGAAATTTTATTATCAATATGAATTATATATTAAAAATATAATACTTAATTTCTGTAATTGACATTTGTTTTTAGAATTGTCATGACTCAAAATCATTGGAACCAAATACAATAGCTACTTCAAAATTAAACAATTTTCTTGATAGGGTTATACAAACAAAGTATCCAATCAGTAATTCTAGTCCATTTAATCAGGGCCTCTATTCAAGACAACATCAATATCCATCACCGAAAACTCCACAATATCCAGTTACTAGACAAATTATTTATGATGGTTCACCAACAATTAGTAAAAATACATTTTTCAATACTAAAACAATACATAAAGACTGAATTGATTACTATTTATATTTAATAAAAATGCATACAAAACATTTTAATTGTGTTACAAAATAAAATTATTATATTACATAAACGTTTAATTTGGTAAAATACATTTCCTATCCAGCATCCAATTAATTCAGTTTAAGATCCCATTTAGAATCAGAAAAGTGACATGAAAGTTTTACCTTCTAAAAAAAAATTATTAATTACAATGAATCCCAGAAAGTCTACACATACTATGGGAAAACTACAATAAAATATATTAAACAATAAGAATTTTCAAATTAATTCTACTACGATCAAAATAACAGCACTATATTTGCCATTTGTTAACAGAATACATCATTTATTATGCACAACTGGGTTCTAATTGGTTTTTCAAAACCCAGTCACTATTATACAGTGTGTTTCCAAAAGTCGAGTCATTTTGTTTTCACAACTGTTTTTATCTCTTATCGTGGGGTATGATGTATATCATGGACAAAAGTGGGAACAGTCTACGATAACCAGATGGGGGATGTTACATATTACAATAAGTCATGGTCTTAATGTATGGTGAATATAAGAACTAATAAAATATTTATAAAGATAATTTAAAAAAAATAATAACACAAATATTTTAGGGAAAATAAATGATTTTAACTAAATCTTTACAATAAATATACTTTTGCACGTCAAAGTATGTTTTTGAAATTTTATTCAATTATAAAAAAAGCTACACTAGGTCTAAGAATGTTTGTACCCATAGAAACTAAAGAAATATATCAACTTTCTTTAAATTTTGAATCAAATTCAATGATCTAAGTTCATAAAATTATTTTTTAATAAACAACTTCCCCCTTTGTAAATAGATATTAATTTTTTTTCTTTCTATACATTTAAAAGTATCATAATTATATAGGGCAGTGAATATATTTGAAAAATTAATTTTTTCAGCGTTAAACGTAAAACGTTTTTTCTATCACATTATTTGAATTATACACCAAAAATTAATTTAATATTGGGAGTTTTATTTAGCAATATGAGATTTTGATGTAATTTTTTTTACTTTTTATGTCATTGTTTTCTTTAATATTGTACTTTTAGATTTTAATAGCATTCATTGTATTTACAATAATTAACACATTCTATAAATAACTTTTATTAAAAAGGATCTTTATCTTAAATATTTTACATTTGAGAAGCAATTATTGTCCAAAACAACAAATGAGAAAAATAAAGTAGGTATTTATAGAAATCAACAATTCCTTTTTCTTTAAATAAAACTTGATTGTTCTTTAAATTTTAGATATATTTTTAAGATGCGTAATGCCTTATTTTAAACTTGAAATTGCATTCAATTCATATTCATATTTTTTTAAATATTATTACATTTAAAAGGGAACTTAAATGTAATAAGTTAAAGGCTTTTTAATGCCAATTTATGAACAGTAAACAACATTTTTCTTTTGAAAATTAACATGGTTTTCCATCTGAGGTCAAATCCCTATCCCCCACCACCTCAAAATTTGGCTCTAAAAATAAGGAAATTTTTTCAACTATTAATTATTTGATAAATATAAAAAAAAAACTAAATATTCCAATTTAAAAATAGGATAAAGGAACTTTCTGAAATACCTCATTACCCTATTAATATGGTTTAAATCGCTGATCTGCATTTTCTTTTCGCTTAGACGCTGACAACAACTTTTTAATTGCAGTCCAATCTTCAAGTATTTCTTCCTCACGTAGCATGTATACTATACACGGTCCTGATACAACAACTGGTTTACGCTTGGGCTGTGCATGTCCATAAGGACGTCGACCACGTCCACGTCCACTTCGTGTTAAACTACGACCTAACCAAAGTGAAGCATCAATATCAACTTCATTACGTGCTTCTTCTAATCGCTGAATTTTTTCTTCTAAATCTGCTTTAATTGTATCATATAAAATTTCTTTATTATTCTGAAACGAAAATAATAATTTTCAATTTCGATTCTGTAGGTTTTAAAGAATATTAAGTTTTATTTTATTTTTGAAACTAATTTTGGTTATATTTTAATATTTATTGAAAAGTATAATTTAAATATTACCTCAAAATTTTGTCTTATTGCTTGTTCTTCTGCTTCATATTTATGCTTTAAGTTTGTTAATTTAAATTGTTTTAATACAGATGCTACTTCAAGACGTGATTTCATTTGATCCTGTAATTCTTGTAGTGGTACTCGATATTCTTTAGCTGTACCTAATCTTACTTCAACCAACTTTTCTTCAACTTCCCGTATTCTTTCTTTATACAACCTGGATATCAAATAAGTTGTAGAGTAAATATATCAATTAAAATAATTTTGAATCTGGATAATTTAAGATAAATAAATATACAGTCGACTCTCGATAATTCAAACCTTCGATAATTCGAAACCTTTGGTAATTCGAAGTAAATACTCGGTTCCTTGAAAACCACGCGGTAATTCGAACAAAAACAATGCATTTAAGTACACTTGGTAATTCGAAATTAAATTTTGGGAAAACTGGCCACTAACACTTGACAATTCGAAGTATCATTCGTTTAATGCTCGGAAATTCGAAGTATATTCACCAAATGTATTTTATCTGTATTCTTATAATCTTTTTATTAATAAATACTATACAATCGTGTAGAAATTTAGATTATTATTGTCGATAACTATAGAATATTATTGTAAGAACCTTATCGTTTTATTTCTTAATCATCTCTAATCGTAATTTAACTCGTCGAGTCGTCGATAGCCGTCAGCCGAATGTAGTTTTAATTTAGTTTCGTTTGGTCGGTTGTAAAGTCAAGTTCATGTGATGAACCATAGAAATTCAAGAAACAGAAAACGACCAGTTGAATATTGAATCGATACAATGGAATTCCCTGCCAACTCAAGAAAATGTATCTTTCACTGATTATGTCAATGTAGATGAAGATGTTGCTGTATGGGGAGTCCTCTCTGACGCCGAAATTTTGGAAAATACATTAAGCATTGATGAAGACAATGAAGATGACACAAGTCCTCTACCTCTTGTGACTTTAAAAGAAGCCAGTTCATCCTTGGAAAAATTACGAAATTTTTCGCTCCAGTCAGAAGTCACTGTTGAGGTTTTTGATGCTTTATTTACTATAGAAAATACTATTGAAAAAATGAAACTAAATTCAATGAAGCAGAAAACCATTACAGATTTCTTTAAAAAATAATAATCTTTTATAATAATAATAAATAATTAAAAATGTTAAAATTAACAATAAATAACTCTAATATGTATGTCGTATCACCTAATTTACTGAAATAATTAATATGTATGTATGTATGTACAATAATAAAAAACAAAATTTTTTTCTTAACTCTCTATAATTCGAATTTTTTTTTTGCCCTCTCGTTATTTCGAACTACTCATCAATTCGAACACTCGGTAATTCGAAGTTTTTCCGCAGTCCCGTCAATTTCGAATTATCGAGAGTCGACTGTATATTACTTACATTTCTTTTAACAGGTAAAAACCACTTTCAATTTCCTGAACTTTTTCGTCGCACCTTTTCTGTTCTCTTTCGTTCTCGTCTTCGTCTAAATCTAAAAGTATAAAACAACATTAAAATAATTTAATTCTAACTATTAATTTTTAATCTTACTTACCTGAACTATTGTCAGTATCTGTGTCAGAGCTACTTGAATCAGAGGAGCTACTAGTTGATGATGCTGATATTTCGGAAAATTTTTTCCTTTCGTATGGATTTATAACTTTATCAGTAACTGCAGAAATAGTTTTATGAACTGTATCGTCAGAACCACTTTCTTCTTGTTTATCAGAAATATTCTGAATTTGGTTAACAATAATTTCTGAATTATCACTACTAAACAAAAAATGTTTGTAATAATTATGTATTAGTTTTATTTATTTAATACAAAATCATACTAAAGTAAAAAAAACAAATTCATATTTACCTGGTAACAGTAGACATTGTTAGAGGTCCAGGATTTTACTTAATTGACGCGTAATACATTGGTCTAAAATATATATTTAATTCACACATTTGTAGATTATTTCAATGAAGTACATATTTAGTTTTTAAATGAAGTAGAAAGTAATGCACAAATACAGTCCACTAAGTGGACTATTATAGTATCTAAAATACAATATTTCAAACAATTAAAAGAATGAGTATTTCAGAAAAATACAAAAGAAAAAACTAAAAATTATTATTGACAAGAACGTTTAAACAAAATGATATTCGAGAAAATTAAATAAGAAATTTTGTTTAATAACTACAGAAAATACAAAACAGTGTTACAAGTCGCAACTGAAATAAAATTTCTTTGATAACAAATAACAGCGAACGATGAAAGCTTATGTAGTAATTTACAGAAAACCGTGGTCTTTATAAAAACAACACTATGTAAACATTTACCAGGTTATTGGTTCATTATTGTGTAAACATAAAATTTAAAAAGTCTCGAGCATGCAATGCTTATAGATAATAGGTTATCGTTACCAATACAAAGTGTATTTCTATAAAAAAGTACGGCCAGCGAAACTAGGCGGGTGACCGTCGCGCGCCAGGTGGCCGTTTTCATGTAAACCAGGGGTTCTAAAAGTATTATTTATTAAATGAATAGCTGGTGCAGCTGTGTTTACATTCGCGGGAATGTAGACTTGGAATCACTGCCGGTAATTTGCCACCAGGCGCGCGACGGTCACCCGCCTAGTTTCGCTGGCCGTACTATAGCAGAGATTAAATATACAAAGTATATTTTACACTATATTTTACACTATCATACACTTTGTATTGGTAACGATAACCTATAAACCTTGTCAAGCATGATGATGGAGTAATAATAATAAGCAAATTTTGATATCAAGCCTCGGCATTGTCCATCTCTATACTCGGTACGCTCTATAAGAATATTTTAATAATAATTCAAATCTGGGTTTCAACAGATATTATTGAAGAATAGACTATGAAAATATACACAATGTGACTTTTATTATTATTATTACTAAACCGAGTACGGATTGTGGTTTCAACCAGTGCATTGGATACACATTGGTATCAGCCAATTGTTATAGATAATATTATCTCTACTGTGATATTTCCATATTCACGTGTTACAAAATTCATACCTGCAGTAGTGTCAATCGATTTCCACTCGACTAGTAAATTGTCTAGAGTTCTAGATTTGAGTTATTAAATTTTCATTTTTTGTCAGAATCAGAAACCCGAATTCAACATGTCTAATCCTGCGTGGGCTGATGCTATGAGCAAAATATTGAAGACTAAAAAACGAAAAGGAAAACCATTAATTTTGTCTAAAGCAAAAATAATTACAGCAACTGATTTAAATAAAATAAAACAAGAAAAAGAGGATGAAACGGACTCATTTGATGTGGTAGATAAAGGTGGTCAAAAAGTGACAGTGTCCATTGACGTCCAAGATATTAAAGATGAGAAACCAGAATTAGAAAATTTAGAACCAAAAATACCTAATCGAATTCGAGTATGTAATGATTTAAATTTATATTATATTTAATTTTATAAAATGTTTTTCTAATTTTCTTTTCCTTTGTTGTTTCAAATGCAATTATAACTAAATTTCTTAAATTTATAATATTGTATAATTATTATTGTCAAAGAATAATTTTAACTATGAATTATAACACATTATTGGTCATTTATGATATTAACTAAAATTTAAATCTGTACATTTAAAGGAAAATCTAAAATGTACATGAATAAATTAATCTAAAAATTTAAGTAATTTTGATTTAGTCATCATTAGCTTTTAGCTCTATTTTAATTGGAAATAATAATTTAAGACTTGGTGTTTTATTTTTAGATAAGAGAACAAGTATTAATGGGAAGACAAAAACCTTCAGTTAGTGACAGAGTTAAAGAAAAGAATTTATCTAAAATCTCTACGAAGTAAATAGCTTTGCATTTTATGATAAATAAATATATTCAACTAGGTACTTTGAAAACACATAACATATATTTTCATTTTTCAGAGGTGTTGTACAATTATTCAATTTGGTTAAGCAACAACAAAGAACTGTAGAGAAAAAATTGAAAAATGTAGGTCCATCCATTTTAAAACAAGATAAAGCATTGGAATCTCTAGATAAAAAATCTTTCATCGATTCTATTGATCATAGAAAAGTAAGTATTTTGACTATTAAATTTACCCAAAGAATATACATAAAAATGTTTTTCTTTGTTTTTAGGAAAATGAAGAAGTCGGTTGGGATGTTCTTCGTGATAATTTTATGGGTGGAACTAAAATTAAAGATTGGGACAAACAAGTAGAAAGTGATAGTGAAGATAATGGTATTAATGCTTAAGTATAAAAAATGAAAATGTTCTATTCCTAATTTACTAAATATTTATTGGATTGATATTTGTGTATATATTGTTTAAACATTTAATTTCGTAAATAAAATACAATTCCAATAAGAAATAGATAGCATTTATGATGTCTTAAATTAAAAAAAATAATTTTTTTAAAAAATATGGTGTTTCAAGTAAATATTTCTGTTTTTAAATCTATTGTTATTCGCAGTGATCGAAAAATCAAAACAATTTTTACATGTTTCATGAATTTTTTTTATTTATTCCTTAACATAAGTTAATACGTACATTATTGATTGCAGAATACACTATTCTATACTCAATACTAATATTCAATTTATAATTTAATTATTTTATGAAATATACCTTCATTGATAATTGAAATAGATAGAGCATTAATTTTTCAAATTCCAATGATTTTTAAACATGACAATACTCAACAATAAGGTAAAAATTAGAATAAATGTAAATACAATTAATACAATATTAAAAAAATGAATTCAGGTCATTAAAATGACAGCCAATTTTTAAATATTGATTAATACATAGTTATCTTGAAATACATTAATACATCTTTAAATTTTTTTTTTAGTGATTTTCAGATATTTTATGAAAAACATAAATTAGCGTTGTATTTTGAAATTTTGAATTAACTAAAAACTATAAATAAATAAACAAAAAATGACTAGAAAGACAATTAATATTTAAAATAGTGTTATGAGGTAAATAAAAAAAATATATATTAAATAAAACTACATAATATTAAAATTTTTAACTACATTTGTCAATGATAATTAAAAGCTATTGATTAATGCATTATTTTAAAACTGGTTCAAATAAAAACTAATATACTTATATCAATTCTAATTTAGTTTAAAACAGAGGTCGGCAATTAGTTTCTTTGGTGGTCCATATAATTTGAAAACATTTTTTCGAGTGGCAGAAAAAATGAAATATTAGTTAAAAAATGTATTAATTTTTTTATTAAAAACACTGTTTAAGGAAAATTATCTAATATAACATGATATGAATTATAAAGTTTCATACAAGACAATGTTATATTTAGGTTAAATGCAAGAAACGACATATCTTGTCCTGAGCCAGTTTTTTAAAATGTTGTGCTCTTGAAGAACAAACAATGCGCACAGTGTTTTCAAAGTTGAGATCAGTTAATTTTACGATTTATTTATTTTATACCCCAATTGCCGACACCTGGTTTAAAATGAACTAAAATGATTATATTTCTTCAGATTTAGATATTTTGTTCACCATCTCATTGATCATATCATTGTCAATGAGTCCAATAAATTTGTCAATAACATGACCATTGCGAATAGCTAAAACAGCTGGAACTGCTTTTACCTCAAATGTGTGAACCAAATCTGCATTCTTTTCCACGTCCACCATTGCTAAATGCACCAATGGGGAATCTCCAATCATTTTTTTCAACATGGGTGTTAATGTTAAACAAGGTTCACACCATTCTGCATGAAAATTGACAATAACAGGTGTATCACTTTTTAACACATTCTGTATGAAGTCTTCACTTCCACAAACAGTAAAAGATTTACGATTGGAGCGACCAACTGACATTGAACGTTTTGTGGTTTGATGAATTTTGTCCAAACACCGAAATCGATTGAACGACATTGTGTTTTAATTTAAAGTATCCACGATTTAAGTTGAGGTATAGTTTTACGACTCATAACATGTGAAGAAAACAGTGCTACTAATCCTATAGCTGCACTTATAGAGAGTATGCTTAAAGTTGCTAAACGCCACACAAAAAGTGGATCAACAGTCTAAAAAAACAAAATTTAAAAATATTTAATTAAATTTATTTGACATAAAAATATTTCCTATGCAGTCTTATAATTATTTTTATATGCAAACTTAGAAAATGTCTTAAATAATGTTTCATAAGGTTAAAATTATAAAACATTAATCCACATTAAGCCGTCAATTAAATCATGTTTGATATTTTTTTTTTAGAATCTAGAATATTATCTGCTGTGTATTTTCTTAAAGTATTAGTTTTATTGAATTATGATCTATTCAATGAAGTTGATCTTAGCATAATAAATTTGATTTCTCTTTTCTTTTCTTTCTTATCCATTTTTTATATTTAGGTTTCTTTCTGTTAATTTTTTACATTTACTCAACTATTCATATTTATGAGACAACTGAACTACTTGAATGATAACTGATATGACATTTTTGTTCATTAGCATCAAGTCATCAATTTTGTATTCTAGAGATGTCAGGATACACTGATATAAATGAATTGGCTCTCTCGTGTCACATTTTTCAGGTATTTCTTGGTATTACCTTTCATCATATTTTTCTTGATTTTTACTATTCCAGCTCTTATTTATTTATTGTCTATATGGATCATGGACCATGGTAGATTATTTCCAGATGGCAGGCATTCAACAGAAACATAAAGATAACTCAATAATTCAGACTGTAAATAGTAAATAATAGTAAATCCCACTTGTTACATGTTAGTTTTTGGAATAGGCTATTATTGAAAAGATTTTAGCACTTTGTTAATTCTTGAAGTGTTCTCGCAAGTTCACATTAGACTGCTTGGAAGCATATTTTTTCGTCACAATATTTTGTTTTTCTATGATGTGTTGGTCATTTGTGTGTATATAGAATAGAATGGGTAAGAGTCTTACTACGTCTTACGTAAGACTAACAAGTACACTACCATGCAGTACATCATTTTATTGATTTCTTCCACTACTTCATTTATTGATAAACGAGAATTAAACATGCTGATTGTACAACATAGAAGAAATTATTCGTAAAAGAAGCCATTTGTTCGTACAATGGCATTCTACTGACATGCAATATAAAATGTTGATACTTATTTCATAAAAATATCTGTGAGATTTGATAATTTAATAAATATAATGTTCTATTATTGATTATATATTTTGTAACACTTAATATAAATAAATTAAAAATATATTAAACATTATTATTAATTAAACATTTTCATACCTTATTATCTGGTTTAGGTGTATCTGTTGAGCTACGAGGTATTGAAAGTAATATAATTGTTATCAATATGGTAGATACAAAAACAATTGGTCCAATACTATGATGTGTTCGAAGAGACAGAAGACACAGTATAAAAGATGATGACCAAAGTCCAATTAGAATAATAGCACCTATACCAATAACTGAAGAAGACATTTTACCTTAAAAAGAAAAAAAAATGTAGAATGTAGTATTTACACAAAATTGTATTTTAAACTAAATAGGATAATAAAGTAAGTATAAAATAGTTGTTTACTCTTTACCTTAGATGTTAAACAATCGAAAAGACTAAAAACAATTAAACAATTTAAGGATAGATTTAATAGGTACCTATTCGATAAAATGTAATTACTCTGAATAAATTAATTCTTATAAATCTAATTTAAAAGTTATGATTGACAGAATAGAGTGAAATAAGAATTTGTAGTTTCCCTTCCTAAAATATTTTATATTTAAATTAATCTAGAAATTTTGTTTACTATTTGTTTTATTGTAACTATTAAATTTAAATGCACTAAAAACAATAGTGGTGGCATTAAGTACTGATTTTATTTGTCATAATTTAACACCTATTAATAAATAAAACATATACTTCAAAGTAAATGGCAGTAATACATTTTTTTATCAAGTGAAATTCTATGAGCTAGTCTCAACTCTATGGAAACAATAGGTTCTCTAACTTGTTTTTATACTACAATGTATCCCTGAACTATTGTACACTAAATAAAATCTAAAATACCCAAAGAAATAAAAAAATTGTAATAAAGATACTTTATTGGTAGTAAAATCTTTTGAAAAAATATAAATAATATATAATATTTAGGTAATATGCCTGAACGATATTCCATATTATTTTATCTAACTTTTGCATACCTGATATTTGGTAGACATTGCAATTCACAATAATAAATTAACATTAAAATGATATTCAAGACTCGACTAAAGTAATAAATTATCTAAACCGACTTAAAATACCTAAATTAAAAATTTTATGAGGATACCATACGTCCACAAAACGAAAATAATGTAAGATACCAAGAAAATTATTATTAATATTTCACAATCTGTTATCTATGGTTTGTGATTACATGATAATGACATGGTATTATCTACAACCGCGATGTCAACTATATATTTTAAGGTTATGGATTTATGTAACTTCATTCTTAACACTTTGGTTTTTTAAATATATTATCAATACGAAAAGTTATTTTTGGTTTTTCACTCATTACTAAAGTTATATTGTCCATGCTAATGCTAAATGTTTACCTCAGTGTAAAAATAAAAACACAATTAACTCAATATTGTTCTTTGACCCATGCTATTTATATGATTATTTAAATTTTTTCTTGAAACTATATGTGAGGAGCATTGGCAATAAATAATAGTTCTTTCTACTTCTTACTCAATTAAAACATGTGAAAGATTTACTTAACGTTACCCATCCATATAAAGTACATTCCACAAAACCTATATAAACAATGTTGTGGTAATAACAATCATTTCATGACAGTTTTAAATTGTATATTTCTTTTTTTTAAATTATAAATTTTAAGAAATGAATGATCCACATACTTCAAGTCGGCACAGGTAATTGATAGTGATAAATTTATTTTTGTAAATAAATTTTTATTATTTTAAAATTCTGCCTAATTCTAAGTTTTTTTTTGTTTAGTTATCAATTTAAATGTTTTATTAATTTCAGTTCAGAAAAAAAATTTAATAATAAAAAAAAAAGACCGTGGCAACCAGACAAAAAACAATTTGATGGACCTAACCATAGTAAGATTTAACTGTATTTAAGGGTAGATTTATGTATTTTAATTTAAATTTAAAATTTCAGAGAAATTCAAACCAAACAGAACTGATATTGATTATGCATCAGATTTTGATATTGTTGCATTGTTCAAATTAGAGTTAGAAAGGATTCTAACTAATACCAAGGTCTTTCATGCAAATATAGAAGATATATTGATCCAGCCTTATGGATCAAGAGTTTCTGGCCTATATAATGATAATAGTGATGTTGATTTTCATATAAAATACTGTTAGTATTATTATATTTTAAACTATTATTTATTTTTTATTATGTTAATTAAAAAAATAATTAAAATTTTTATATTAAAAATTTTTAAAAAAATGCATACTTCCACGAAGTACTTGCCATAAATATTTAAAATTAAGTTTGATAGGTACTTAAAACATTTCATTACAACTTTTACCAATAAACAATAGATATTTTAAAATTGTATAGAAAGATTATATTATTTCATCAACATTACGTTATCATTTGCTGTACAACTAGCATTGACAACTTACTGTAATCTAAGCCTCCCCTCATAATATTTTAATATATAATATTATAGTTTTCAATCGGGTTAAGAGGTGAAAATACAAATTTGAATATAAGACTTATATAGGGACTCCTACTACAATAAACACAAAATTATTTTAAATAATACCTGTAGAGATATTTCTATTGGGATATCATGCCGAGTTAACCTTATATATGATATTTATGATCATACTTATAAGTCAAAATCGCTAACATAAAAACACTTTCAAAATATAAAATGATAGATTTTTAATTCTATTTAATTTAGTATTAATTATTTGTAATGAGTTTAAAATAATTTTTTGTCTTCTAATTTTTTTTCAGTTTCCAAGTTGCCAGTCAAAAATGTCATAAAAACATTTGCTAATATTCTTCGTAGTAGCAAAGTATTTGGAAAGATTTTTCCTTTGGTAAACGCTAAAATACCTATTATTAAATGTGTTCATAATAAAACCGGTATTGATTGTGATATATCATTTAATAATATTAGTGCTGTTCATAACTCTCATCTTCTTAATTATATTATTAGTATGGACCACCGTATTAAAACAGTTTTAATGAAGTTGAAAATTTGGGCTAAAGAAATTGGACTTATTAATACTAATGGATTTTCTAGTTATTCATTCTATTGGCTAGGATTATTTTGTATGCAAATTATAGGAATATTACCTGCTATTCATGATTTACAGAAATCAATACCAGAACTTATGGTTGGACATTGGAATTGCGCATTTTCTATAAACAAACAAGATTGCATTAAAGATAAACCAAACACCCTAAATGAGAATGACATATTGAAAGAATTTTATGCATATTATTCAAGTTTTGACTTTGAAACTTATGTTATTAGTCCATATATTGGTTGTCCTATAACTAAAACCAATTTTGAAAATATAGAGCAACTTCCAGAAGAATTATGGAGATATAAGCAATTTCATCAAGAAAATAAAGAATTTCAGAAATTATTATTTTTAGGAACTTCCAAATTTAATATGTATGTTCAAGATCCATTTCAACACAATGCAAATATTACAGGCCGAGTGACACCTAAAATATTTGAGAAATTTATTAAAGCATGTACCGAATTAAAAGAAAATAAATTAAAAACCGAATTATAACTCCGCACAAGAATGTAAAAATAACATTGAACTTCATTTTTATTATATAAACATAAAATATTAAATTATTATTTTATGTTTATTAATCAACATAATTTTAATTTACTAATTTCCATTAAATATTATATTTTGCCCCAAATCTAATAATTTTTAAAATTTATTTCAGCAGCTATCGTACAAACTGCAAATTTTTGCAAAACTGTTTTTTTTTTTTTTTAAATAAATATTTGTATAGTTATTTAAAAATATATAAATTATATTGACATGAACATTTAATGTATCTTTTAATTTTTTTTAAATTCCTAGACATTTTATTTAAAATGTAACTAGTTTTGCCTATAAATACGAGCACGTCTTGTTATTATAATACTAATATATAGTTAATCAAATTCTTCAGTAATGTAGTAAATATAAAATAATTTTATAGTAACATCAAAAAAGAAATTAAAACTTAAACTAGTCATGTTTATATAGATACATAGTCATAATTAGAGCTCAGATGTTTATGACTTGGCATATTTTTTATATACCCGAGTATGATATAAATTCGATTCATGAAATCTAGATTGCAAATATGCATACTTATTTTGCATATTTGACATTTTTGAGCATATAAATGCATATATTTATATATATCGATTAATTCTAGATTAAGTAGTATATATTTTATAAATTGTAAATTATATAAAATTAAAAATTGTCCATGTAATTATCAATTATTATCGTTAATTGTGTTTATGAGTAAGGCCCACATAAAATTATGAGATAAAAGTAATTTTTAAATTTTTTAAATTCAATAAATCATAAATATATAATGATGGTGATTGAAAGAAATATATTTCATATATTAAGTTGTAACAATTATTTGTGGTAGATTAGTCTGTATAACGGATGGTGGAGAAAACTACTCATATGTATGGTTTGACAGAGTCAAAAATTGAAATTGGATCTGTGAATAAGATGAGAATAAAATTGTGAAAGTTAAATTATTTCTAGTTCTACTATATAGTAAGAAAAATATAAGGTAATTAAATAATTTAAAATTAATGAAATGGTAAAAAATATCATTGCATGTTTAATTTTTTTTTTATTACATTTTCAATAAAAACAAATTATTTATCTAATTTTATTATAATAACATAAATAGACATAATATATTGATAGTGTCTTTAGTTGATTCATATGTATTTTCATAACATATCTTCAGTACTACTCAATAACGTTATTTTACTATAAATTAATCGTTTTTCAGATTCAGATTTTCAAACATTCTTGTTCAATTATTTTGATGTGCTCTAATAATTTTTTTTCTGTATATTTTTTTAAAAAATACTCTATTGCATAGCCCACTCCATGAGGTTGTGTGCCGAAAAAATCTGTTATACTATCGATCTCATATTTGGTCCTGGATAAAAAATCAAAACATGACATAGGATAAATTATTTTAAATTAAAATAAATAACAAATACATTTCTTTATAAGTTATAATGATGTATAAACATTTACCATGTTGGGTTCGGTGTGATAGATAATGTAATTATATTTGATAATGTGGCTATTTCTGACCAACTTAAATTCCTCGTTCTTGCCCAAAACTTTTGACCTTTTTCATCATACCAACATTCTTCTTCGATTAAAAACTCCGGAACATGTAATATTTCATCACGTCTTAATACTTGAGGAATAATATTATGACACACCAACTTATGTTTAGTATATTCAAAGCCATGTTCATCTATAAGAATAATAAATGTTATTTATTGCAACAAATTATAAACGTTATTATACCTATATGCTCATCAATAAGTTCTGAAATTTTAACAACATCGTCCTTTTGTCTGATTTGATTATAACATGTTTTAATTGTTTGAAATGGTTGCTGGAATATGTGCACCAATGCGATAGTTAACACCATTGTTAAATTATATTATCTATTACTATTAAAATCAGTAAGTTGAAACAAAAACAGATAAAACCACTATTACTCTTCCTCTGAGTACATAATTAACAAAATTGAGTAAATAATAATATAAATATTTTAAGATTATGTATCAACTAGCGATGCGCAATAATTAATAACAATAATAACACATTGGACTTAGGAACATGAATAGGTAGAGGTCATCACCATCATAATATAGTACTAATATATATAGTGAATATCAATATAGGTATAACCATATCGAAAAACTGGTTTTAAATTAGTGCGGCAGAGAAATAATTTACAAAGAGGTTCTATTAAAGAACTTGTTTGATAATCCGGGTTATTGTTCACACAGATGATATATATATGTATATATCTGTGATCATATCCGGATATGTTTATACTACATATCTGTGAGACAGTGATTATTTGTTGCATTAGGGCAACGTTATCAATGATTTGTTAATGCTGACGGTTTTTTTAATCTGTATTTCTTAAAATTAGAAGTTGTATCTTTCACTTTCAGAATCGCAGTTTAGTTCGAATGTATAATCTTCTTATAACTTGTTCTAAAATACAATTTTGTACATTCTAAACACATATTTGTATTCGTTATTACCGAATTACATTACATTAATTACATTATATTTTTTTATAGATTAAATGACCTATAAATTGTTATAGTATTATATTTAAAATTAAGTGGATTATTTATAATTTTATATATAATTTTCTTTTTCACTGATCTAAATTAAGTTAAACATTGTGAATTTATTAGTATTATCAGTGTTTTAGATTACCTTTACAGTATTTATTGAATAATAATTAAATTTTCTTTAAATCAAATTATTGATTATTATAAAGCAGTAAAATCATAAGGTAACGTATACCTCCTTGTAGCAAAAACATTCCGCATAGCAGCAATACATTTTCCCACTGAAATACTTACTTAACATAACTAACACATAAAGCATCTTATAATACCATAGTAGACCCATTTTTAATACTTATTTTTTCGGATACCAATTTTAATAATTTATCATTAAATAAATTACATATTTTATCATAATAAATTTAACATTTTACCACAGAGTTGAAAAATTATAACTCAATAAGTCTTGAGATTATGATAATCAACTTGAACTTCACTTTTAAATTATAACATTGAAATTAAAATGAAATGTTTACTTTTATTTAGGTTTCAGAACTAAAATATTTGAACAATATGGAATCGAAGCTATGTCGACAGCAAAATGCTATGACGTCTTTAGCAAAACCAAAATCTAAAACTGCTTTACCTGCAAACCAGAATACATGGAGTAATTTATTAAATAAAATACCTGCCAATACTAATAATACTTTCAATAAAAAGACTAAAAAAAAAGCTCCTCTTTCAGAAAAGGATCCTAAAGGTATGAACATATAAGTTTTTTGATGAAAATTATTTTAAATTAATCTTTATTATTAGCAATAAGCAAAGCAGTTCAGTGTGATTCACCTAATACTAAATTATGTCAGAGTTCCTCTTCACTTTCTGTATTCAATCCAATTAGAACATTACAATTTTTATTAAAAGAAATTACACAACTACCAAATATTCAAAGTTAGTATTAACAAATATATATATACACACATAACATCATATTTATTATTTTATTTGTTGTTAGATACTGATATAACAAAAATAGTTGATGAAATGCAAGTTGTTGTCAAAAGAATTATTGAAGAATTCTCTGAAAATGAATCTCATTCTAAATTACCTATGCCAGTCATAAAAGATAGTCCTATGATTCCAACTAAGGAGAATGATTATTCTATAAATTTACAATATGAAGACAATTCTCAAGAAAATGTACGTAACAATGAATTTTTTTTGCCATATAATTGTGAGATTAAATTTAATATTGTTTTCTTTTATATTTTAGAAATATTGGTTAGTGTTGATGAGAAAAATATCTGAACTTGAAAATAATTATAGCCAGCTTATAAAAAATCACACTAAAACTGAAGAAAAACTTTTAACTGTCACATCAGAAAGAGACAAATTACTTGAGTAAATAAACTGAAAACCAGTATTTTGAAATTAATTATTTGAAAATGTATTGTTTCAATAGAAAATTCAAAGAGTCGTGCGATTCATTGGAGAAGTTTAACAACCGTGAACGTGGATATTTAGATACAATCACAGATCTTAAATCTAAGCTTATAGTTTCAGAAAAATTAATTAGCAAACAGGAAACTATAATTAAAAATTTAAACAAAAAAATCAATTCACCAATCAAAAATCAAGTATGTATTTTAAAAAATTGTGAATAAAACTTTGAAATACTAAATAAAATCCAAAATATCTATATATTGTAAGTAAAACTATATTATGTCAAAATTGGTACACAAATTACAGATAAAAATCTAAAAAAGCGATTTCAATGTCTAAATTACGAGTATATTAAATTGTAAACCTAGATTTGATTTATTATTTGATGATTCTTATTTTTTATAGGTTAATTATCGTGTTAGTAAAATATTAATCGAAATATATTTAAATGTTAGTTTAGTGGATATTTTTAATTTTTGATATTTACCTTTTTTTTGGTATATTTACATAGATTAAAAAGAACCAGTTAGTAGCAATAAAAACATATTGTTATTTTCTAGGCAAATGAATTGGTGAATGAAAATATGTTGACTGAACAAAACTCACACAAAACAATATTAAAAGAAAACAATGAACATAACAAAAATTGTTTTATTACCAAATCAAACTTGGATAGTTCAAAAATTAATAAAAATATTAAAAACAGCGAAGTTTCTAAACTTAAATCGGATATAAAGTGAGTATTATTAAATCGCTAATTATTATTAAAGATGCATATTTCTATTCAATTTAATATTTGTCAAGTGGATCTATTAAATAGTGATGGTAATTAAATTAATATATTTTTATTTTATTTTTTTTAAGTGAAATGAAGAAAATTGTATTAACTGGATTAGAGAATACCAATATTAAATCTGAATCAATGACATCATTGAAATTAGAAGGTAAATTAATGAAAGACTTTTCCAAGCATAACGAAGATCATAAGAAAGATATTGAACACGATATTGATGTGAAATATACTGAATATAATAGACAAGCATCAGCCATAAAACTAGCAAAAACAGAACTTCAAAATTTATTTGAAACAATTAAATCACAAGCTAATCTGTCAAAAAAATTGTTTAACTCGACTTTAGTTGATGATATATCTGATGAAGAGGATAATAACTCAAATGTATCAAATTTTATGAGTATAGTGACTGATTCAAGTTGTTAATTGAATATTAATATTTTTAAAAACATCCTTGTCTTATCACTTACCAACATGGTAATCATGTTTAACATTCAAATATCAATATAAATAAGTTAATATACATTATTTTTAATATACATTCATATATTTATATTTGTTTCATAATAATTATTATATCTTATAAGATATTAAGCAATATGAACATTTTTTAATGATTCGCTAAGAATTTTTCCAGCGTTCGTAAGCAGGTTATTAGATTGCCATTGAGCTTCACATGAATTAGAAACTTTCAAGTCAACCTAAAAATAAATATTTGTTATATATTTTAATAATGAGTATAATTTTTCGAATATTAGGAAAACAATAAGTTTACCTGAAGTTGTTCCCAGATTTTCTTCTTAGGGTTTAAAATTCTGTCTGGTTCACCGTTTTCATAATTTTCAACAAAAACTTTATCACCGGGTTTACTCCCTTCAGAAGGTTTTAAAGGTTCAACATATTTCACACCATCAGTTTCACTAAAAAATTACAAAAGCAATTAATTTTTTAAGGTAAAACAGAAATTCAATCAAAAATTCATTATACGTTGAAGCGCAAAGGACCATTCCACTGGATTCAATCCCTCTCATTTTAGCAGGTTTCAAATTGCATAATACAACAACCAATCTATCTTGCATTTCATTTATTGGTACAAATTTAACAAGACCACTGACAATCGTTCTGGGCAGTTCTTCTCCTGTAAATAATATTTATAAATGTGCAATATTATTAATCAAAAATGTAAAGTGAAATGATAAACTAGGAGTTAAATTTTACAAATAAACATGATTAAAAATATATTAGGGTTTTAAACATAATATACAATATTATATTGCATAATCATTTATGTAAATTAATAAAAATATATTTATAGTAATTTATTTATATTTAAAGTAATTAAACATAAAAAAATATAGTAAACATACCAACATCAATTTTTTCAACATACAATGCATCAGCTTCTGGATGTTTAGAAACTTCAACTATTTTACCGATACGAATATCCAAACGATTTGGTGAAATTTCTTCTTGTTGATTACTGTTATTTTTTTCTATCAAAATATATATTATAATTATTAATTATCAAATTATAATATTATTAAAAATGTTAACTAAAAATGATAATACTGAAGATTAATTAATTACATTTTTACTAGGACTTTAAATCAAATTAAAAAAACTATTTAAAAATGGTAATAATAATTGAATAAAATTAATCTTTTAATTATCAGTAAATTCAGATATTTTCAATCAAAATTGATTTTTTTAAAGTAAGATTTCTGAACAAATGATTGGACCAGATGTGTATAAAATAAATCGTGGTATCATGGCTTTATAATAATGTGTATTATCCCTGAAATGGGATGCAAATATTTTATAAGTAATATAGTAGACATTAAATGATTTAAATCTATCAATAAATTTATCTATCATATTTCTGGATTGCTTCTTAATATAAGAAAATATGGTAATCCATATTACCAAAATAAAATAGTTGAAAAAAATGTTGAACTAATGCAATTTTCCTTTACCTAATTAAAAATTATTTGTAAATATTAAATATTTATCTTAAAATATAATAGTTATTGTTATAGGTACTTAATTTATATATTACCAGTTTTTTTAGGTTTTGCTGGAGCAGGATATGCTTGAGCCACCAATTTTTGTAATTCAGGTGTATCAAATATTTTTCTAATTGGATCTAACAATCTATTGATATAAAACTCAACAGATGCTTTTAAATCAGCTGGATGGAGTTTTTGTTCAGAAAAACAAGTTTCAAGTTCTTCATAAGAACTGAAATTTAAATCTCCTCCATTAGCTTCATTTCTAGATATTTTAAATTCTGAAGTAAAAATAATAATTAGTTGTGTATAAATATTTTAGTTCAAAATTAATATACTTTCATCTGGTTGAAATAATCCAAATATTACATGTTTGGCAAATGCAAGTAGACCATTTTCTGTAGTATTTCCTGGTTCACAGAATGCTTTTTTTAACTTTTTCTTTACTGTTGCTGGCGAATCTAATAGATCAATTTTACTATCTTCTTCAGAGGAAGACATTTTACCGCCCGCTAATCCAGGAACTGTCATAAAGTAAAAAGTAATGCTGAATATAAGGTAATCAGAAAAAATAATATTATTATATTTAAAAAAACTCACCCATTGGATTCATTAAGTGTATTCTTTTAGCATAACCCAATTGAGGAAGATATTTTTCCGACATAGTAAATATTTTACGCTGGTCTACTCCACCAAATTGAGCATCAACTTTTAGATACTCTTCATCCAATGCTTGTAATCCTTAAAAGAAATAAATACAAAATATATTTATACGACCAAAACAAATAATAATACACTTACAGGATCAAACAATATTTACTGATAAACAAAATAATTAATACACCTAATATTAAAATTTTTTCTACTCATTTTAGGTAAAGAATGCCTAGGTATTTTAAAGAAATGCCAGATTCAACACTTTGCTGGTAATATAATATATATATGTACATACATCTACATAAATATTAAATACATTGGTAACAAAAAGCAATTTTCACCATTAATGTTAACCAAATTAAATGTTACCAGTAATTTTTTTTAAATGTAATATGTAATATATCTAGAATTTTAAAACTTTAAAATATTAAGTAATATTACATTTCATTGTAATTGATTTTGACAGAATAAATAATAAGCTATAGTAAGTATAGGTATATTATACACTATAATATTTACTATATAATATATATTAATAATATAACAAACCAGGATATAGTAAACCAGATAATAGAGGATTATCTACTTGTTTCACAACTTCTGCTCCAGCTTTTTTAGCATCGTGTTCAGTTATTGAAGAACTTAATCTATACATATCCATTGTATATTCTCTAAATAAAAATATTGGTTTCAAAAAAAGTATTATTTGCTAATATTTAGAAAAATTGAATTTACCTTGAAAGCTGGTATTCAGTTCCTCGAACGAACTTTAATTTGTCTAATGGTACACCAATTGAACTCAACATGGCTTTAATTGAGTGTTCATAATACTCTACTCTGAGCTTCAGTAGTTCCCACGGCGCTTTCATATTATCCAAATAAGCATGTAAATCAGCAAATAATACTGTAACCTATAATAATAATCGAGATTATTTTTTCAGGGTAATAATTAAGAATTTGTATTATTGAAACCTAGAAGCCTAGATTAAAGTGACCAAATACAGGCACCCAGTCATCATAGACTGTATTAGGCGCATCTATAAAATATATAAGCTTTTTAAGTATAGTAATTAATGGATGGGTCGGAAGCACAGTCTTAGCCATTTATTTGTTGAATCGTATACAATATGGCTTTAAATTTGATTGTTATAAGTTTTAGATTGCTGTATTCTAAGCTTGATGGTTTGAAATGTCTTTAAAAACAATTTTGAAAAATTGAAACAAATGAAAGAATGTGTTAATATCTTAATTTCAATATATATACTAAAAATTATTTTCATTTAATGTATAATGATAAATATGTTAACACAAACCATTTAGATTTAATACATTTATACTAAATAACATTTGGATAAATCAATTTAATATTTATTTATACATGCCTCACAGCCAGCTTTTAAGTAGTCTGCTATTTTGGAAATGGGTACAAAATAAGCAATATGCGGTCGTCCTGTTGTTGCTGTGCCCCAGTAGATTTTTAAATCTCTTTCTTTTAATATGGTATCAAGTTTATCTTCGCCGAGAACTTCCTGTAAGTTCCGTACGATTAAAGTTTTTTTTTCTTGCAAAGACGACATGATTTCACGCCACGTGTACAACTGATCAACAAAACTACGTTCTACGGTGAACGTAAGGAAACTGACAACTGACAAGCGCGCAAACAACTAAGTGCATTGACGGTGGAACGAATACTGAAACGTCTGAAATTGAATTTTGAATACAGAATTACTAAATGATTACAATGTAATCTATAATAAAATGTAAACGTGAACTTTTGAATTCATGATATTGCGGTGATATCTGTCATCCCTTCTGACACTTTCTTATCAATTATACTAAAAACTACTATCACATAATAATTGCATTCTATGATATCATTCTGTATTTTAGATCCATGATTGTACAATGTATATGGATTATAAATATATAATACATGTTATTGTTATTCATTAATATGAAAAAATGAAATTTTAAAATACAATTTCAAGTCAAATATCAATGTTATTAGTTTTTCTTTTTTCATCAAATTATTTATTTTTTTTAACACTTCTTTAAACATAATACTATACCGTCTATAGGGTCAAGGATGTTGCCAAATTTGGTTAAAATGTTTGGAGGTAATCATGTATGTTTGTGATGTTAGATATGGAACGAATTTAGACCAATCAGATAAGGTCTAAGTTATTTGTCCTTGCTTGAATCCATGATAAGTGAGAATATAGGTACGTCATATAAATGAATTATAACTTTTTTGTTGACTGTTGTTGTTATTTAATTTTATGGTCAATGGTCATCAGACATCAATATTTATTTTATCCAATAATTTAGTAAGCTCAAATTATTTATCTGTTTCAGTTAAATAATAATATATTTTTTAATTTCGATATTTTATCTTAAAGTTATATATGTTTAAGGTAAATATGTAAACGGCATACAATTTAGTTTCAAATACAATTCATCTTGAAATATTAACTATTATTATAACTAAAATGGTCCATTCGTGTTAATTTTACAATACAAATTATGGCTTATGTTAATGTGGCTGACTGGAAATCTGACCAAGTAGCCGATTGGCTTAAAGGTAAATTTAAATTTGCAAGCGCTTAATCATTGGAAATGTTTTTATATTAAAAAAATATTATATTTATAGGTTTAGATAGTGTTATTTTACCATATATTAAGTACTTCATTGATGCTGATGTCAATGGACAAAAGTTATTGGATATGCAACCTAATGATTTGGATAAAGTTAGTGTAAGAAAAATTGGGCACCAAGAGTTGATACTAGAAGCAGTAGTTCTACTTAAAAATTTTGTAAGTTCCATTATTTTTTGCTTGACCCAATTCAAACTACGAAACAATTCATCATGTAGTTTAAAATTATTATTCATTTGTTTTATTAAATTTGTATTTCCTTCTAAAAACTTGCATAATACCTTTAATCTGTACATGTTAATAATATTATAAAATTAAATAATTAATTAAATATTTAAATCATATATTAAATTCAGAATTTAAGTTGGTAAGTTTTTAAATTTTTAACATTTTTCAATTTCAGTTTAAACATTTTTAAGACATTTATTTCCATTGTATTTTTATTTCAATGTAAACAATCATTATTTTAAAATACAAATTCATTTTCATATTTTAAATTACATACTCGTTATGTTTTGTATATTGAAAACTAAGTTAAGAAAACTATGAAACATTTTGAGTTTATTTATCTATAAATTAAATTTTTTAAATTGTTGATACTTAATAAAAATATATGCACTCCCTTTATTATATTATTATTTATTATTTTTCTGTTTTTTAGCACTATGAATTAGATAAGGAAAATGTACAATTATTAGCATTAAGATTGTCTTGCAGTGCCCATAGCTTATATAAAGACATTCAACAAAATTATTTAAATTCTACACAAGTTCCAACTAAAATTCTAATAGATGTAGCCAACACAGTAGCTACACTAAAACCATTAGTTAATTGGTTAAACAGGTTAGATTCAAAATTATTATTTTGGTATTATTAATCAAATTTTATTAATTCATTATTTCAGGCCACCATTTTGTGGACAGCAACATTACATTTGTATGAAAAATAAGTTACTCAAATTAGCTCTTGAAATAGTAACTAGTGGTCAACGTGATCGTTTTGCTGAAAATCCTGTGAAGAATATTTTTGAAATTGCAAAACACCTGGCCCAACTTGCTGATCATATTATCCAAGAAAGTCAAGATTCTTTAATTTTACAACCAGCTACATTGGATGTCGCTACACTTAAAAAAAGATCCGGAGAATCATTGGTAATGTGCATTAATATTTTAATTTCAAGTTAATATCCCCAGATGAACCTGATTTTAATTTAAAAAATGGTGTAATATAAAACTGATAAGATATTGAGGAAGGAAGCTTTCTTATATATTATATTTTAAATCTTGGTTTAGAGGTCTAAACTTGACAAAAACATTTCTAACTGTGAATACAAATAAAACAGCATTCTATTTAAACAAAACAAACATAAAGATATCAATTTAGTATACTAATTTTTAAAAATTTTCTCAGTCATTCAAGAGGAGTCCTTTCAGCTCCCCATAAATATGTCCCTGTTAAAGTAATTAATGACAAAAATTACCCTCTCCCTAAAAAAAATTAGCTCTTTACATATGCTTTTGTCTATAAGGTCAATTTGACCATATTCTAAGATTTAATTAAATATGTTTTTCTTTTATTTAATTTTTAAATAAATCTCGTAATATGTAATTGAGGCGCCCATTATCAGAATAGCATTCAAAGCAAGAATTTTATATATGTAATTATAGTGATTGTATATTAATTAAATTTTTTAGGGATTCTATATTGTTCCTTCATTTCATGGTGTCCATCAAGTAGGAGAAGTAAAATGTAACAGTCTGGCTCATCAATGTGGTAAAATTGAGGCTGGTGATGAAATAGTACAAGTCAATTATCAAACTGTAGTAAGTAATTATACAACATTTTAACATTATCTGATTTTTGCTTATACTTGGTGTAATTATTCATGAATATAATAATGTATATACACAATAATGAATAATGATAAATATTTTTATATTGAATATTACAATATTTTCAAATAATGTATAAGAAGTTTAATATATGAAATATTTCTTCAATTTACTTAATATTTTCTAAAATGTAGGTTGGTTGGCAAGCAAGACAAGTTATGGCTTTATTAGAAGAAGCATCTTCTGATATTTTTTTGACTTTAAAAAAACGACCTCGACATAGTAAAGTGTTTGGGCAGATCTACATGAAACCATATCGTCTACCAAGTAAAAAATTATTCAATTATACACAGAGATACTTTGATCAACTAACTCCACCCAGGCCTAGTGATTTATTGACAATTCCTAATTTCAGTTTTCCTCATAAGGAGTGAGTATATTTACTTAAATACTTAATATTTATTAATTTTTTAATTATTAAGTTTTATCGTAAAAAAAAGAAATTATACAATATATTTTTTTTAACAAATTAACTAATATTTTTACAAATTAACTTAAAATATAATAATTTGAATTATAGCCCTTATTAATCTACTTTATTTAATTATTTTTATTTTTAGTCCTGAAAATTTATCGAAAACTTCAAAAGGTCAACCCATAAGTAATAAGTTTTTGAACCCGTTACCTAGAACGAAACATCACTCTTTTGGGCGTTCTATTTCTCCTGAAAATTGTTCACCTAGTAATAGTAGTAGTGGTGATGAAAGTGAACTTGAGAGTGCCAATTGCTCTTCGCCTACTTCTGTAAGGCTTTATCTTCCAAAGCCACATATACCTGTTCAAAGACGAGCAACAATAAGTGGAGCCAGCCCTATTGGAAAACATGCACCATTCAATTTTGATCAGGTATTTCTTTTAGAAAATTATAAATCGTATCAAAAAAATAATAGCTACAACATCTATAAATGTTACCCGATTAAACTAATAAAAATTAGAAAAATTTAAAACTGACTTTTCTTCGACTCAACTGACGTGCGTATTCAATGCACTTTATAGTTTGTTATTTTTTTGAACAGGTAACACTAGACGTGCCTAAATAAACCTATATAAAAGGTTAGTCAATTATCATACCACCTCAATTAATTTTAACATTCTTATTTAAATTTTTGTATTAAAATAACAATTTAATTAATTTTAAAATAATAATTAAAATATATACATAAATATATACTTTTCAAACTATTTACTTCTTATATTAATGTCAAAGTTGTTCCGCTAAATTTCAATGTGAATTTATTATTCTGGTGATCATTCAAAAAAGGCCTAATGCATTAATCTAAAGTATTGGATTACTAATGTATATTTAAGAACGAGTTACAAGTGATAAATGAATAAGTAAATACCTACAGGTAACGATAGCCTTCTTCTCTTTCTATATTGGTTATTTCTTATATGTTTATTTTTAATAAAAGTTCTTATTGTTCTATTATATTTTAATATTATGTTTACTTATTTGTTTTACAAGTTACATTATATTAACTAAGGATCAGTTTATTAAATTATTATGATTCTTAAATTAAAATTTTTATCATATTAAATACATTATTCTTTGGCAGAGTTTGATAACTTTAAATATTGCAAAATATTTTCTATGTATAATATAAATTTTTTTGTGGCCCTGAACTTGATGCATTTGCATTTTTTTTTCTAATGTTTTTATTTGAAGCTCAGCTTTATTGAACTGTGACTTGTGCAAATGTTTCATAAACATTTGAATAGTACAATTTTGCTGAAATTTTATAAAAATATAAAAATCTGCAAACTTTTTGTATCTAACCCATCCTACCTCTTTCACTCATAAACTTTTTTTTTCAATAACAATAATACATTGGTCCTGAATTTAAAAAACCAATTCACTGACATCAATCGCTCATCATCTGTATCTCATTTGAGTCTTACTTTTGTTTTCTTAGAATTTAAAATTTAAAATATATTCTTTGTTTCACCCAGAATCTTAAATTTCAAAAACATTACTCCATTCAGAATAACTATATGATTTTATTAAAGTATTTTTCAACTTTAATGATTGGTTGGAATTTAAAATTTTTGAATTACAGTGTCTAAAATTATTATGAAAAATAATAATGTAACTATTATTCATAAAATACTATTTGTATTTAGACACATTTCTTGTCCCTGATTTTAATAGAAAATTGTTTAATGTATGTCTATTAAAATTCATATTTTAAAAATGTTTTCATTTTATTTTGAAGAAACATAAATTTTCTTTATATAATTAAGTTATACTCGTATACTATACACTCTGCCAAATGATAAATGTTTATATCTAATTAGTTACTCGTAACATTGGACAAATACTAATTTAAATATTTTATTTCGTTATTATTACTATTAAGATCTTCAATGATTTAATAAACAGAATTTAGTTAGTATATTAAACATTTTGGGTTAATGTTTGTTTTTTCTATTTTATTATTCAATATTCTATTTTCAATTTCATATAATTTATGTACTATGACTATTCAATTGAAATTTTAAATTCTATTTGTAGGATAATACTCTTCTTAGTGTGAGTTATGTGTGCGTGTGTGAGTTACAGTAGAATGTTGTTTTGAGGGTCTTCCATAAATGATCATTTAATTTAACTTGTCTACATATACTTATATTATTAAAAGATTTTTTATAAATTGAAAATTTGTTTCAAGACTATTTTTTAAGATAATTTCCTTCAAAACTAAATATTTTTAATTTCTTGAAATGTTAAGAAATATTTACCTTGCTTTGTTTTTATTTAGTTGTTAGACAGTCTTACTTAAACTAAATTGATATACAAAGGATCAAAAGAATTATATTTCAAGGATATTCATATGTAAATGTTAAAAATAGTTACATAATAATTTTAGAATATGCTTGTAATTAACTATAAATAGATAAAATAGTTTTCTTTTTTTAGATTAAATTGTTGTCTTGCACTCATCTTAAAAATGTATGTTTATTTTACACTCATATTCAAACATTATAATAGAAATATTATTTTTAAAGCATCGAATATAAATTAAAAAACTATTGTTTTAAAATCAGGAAGACCCTTAACAAAATACATTAACTTTTAATCAAGTGGAAATTCTATATATACTTGTTGAGGTGTAAGGCGATTGAGTATATTTGTTGGCTAATAATAATATAGTATTTAGGATTAAAATTTTTAAAAAAATCAAAAAAACAAAATCTATTGCAATTTTAGTAAATTAAATTTCCTATGTATTAGAATTATTTCATATTTAAAATATTTATTAATTTTTTCCTAGTTATGATAATGGGCTTTCAATACAAAACTTATTATTATACACAAGTGTAAGTAGTGAACAGCAAATTGTGTGTTCTTATATACAAATTACATATTAATGTTAAATATATAATATGTATTTTGTATGATAAATAATGAGAAATAGCCTGTAAAAATATTTCTCAATCGTATTCCACCATTTCATTTGCATGGATTGAAATTTTCCCTATTTTAAATTTTTTTAATATCAACAAGACAAATCATTTAAAAATTTAACTGTATTGAAATTTTTATTTTCAGTTTTGGAACGATTTAAAACAAGAAGCACATAATAACAGTAAAAACAATAATGAAAAATTTAGTAGTGAGATGCAACTTAATAAACGTTCTAAACCAACTAAAGTACAATGGACATCATTACCTCCAAATGAAGTGATAAATGAGAAACTTGAAAGTCTAAGATTTACTGATAAAAAAATTTCCGATACATCAATTAAGAACGATGTTTTAAACAACAGTAATTTATTTTTTAAAGAACGAAATAATCAATTAAAAAACAATAATAGTTCAGATCATATTAATAAAAAACCTAAAATATTGCCAAAACCAATTATTCCTAAAGTTTTTAAACCCACTGATAATCTATTATCTACTAAAGTCCGTGGCAAACTGGATAAAAGTAATAGTACTCCATCTTATGACTTTTCAACAGATGGTAATCTTCAAAATGATTTTGAATATTTTGATTCTGATTTGAGAATGTCGATTGAAGATGTGAACAGTAGTGATTCAAAAGAAGTTACTAATAGCGGGGTTAATGAAGAAAAAGTTAAAAGACCCGATAAACCTATTTTAGTTTTCCCCAAACCTCCTCCAAAAAATGATGATGATATTTCTTTTACAACTACTCCAGAAACCGTGGTTATTCAATGTATGAACAAATCAGTTAAATCAATTTTACATTTTCCAAAACCTCCACCTTCCAAGACTGAAGACTTAGATATTTCAAAAATAAAAGAAACAAATATAGTTGATAATTTTGAATTCGAGCCTCAAGATAGTGGAAATGTAGAACAATCAACTAGTAGGGTTTCAGAATCAAGTAGTGGATTATCATTTGATTCTAAAAATGAAGAACATTTAGAAAATTCAACCAATAATTTTTTGGAAAATCAAAGTGGGAATTTTTTTGGTTATGATAACATTACAACAAATTCATCTCAAGATAGAGTCCCATCTATAGATTCCCCAAAATATTCTGTAAATCATTATAAGAATAAAATATACTTAAAAAAAAAATCACAAGATCCTCCAGACTTTGAAAAAAATTCATTTTCTGATTTATCTGATGTCTGTCCTCCATTATCATTAACTGACCTTAGTGGTAGCGATGATAATATTTTTAGAGTGGATACAAAAGATAACATATCATTACCATCTGAAAGAACAGTTATTATACCCCACCAAGCTGTGCCTAATGCTCCAGCTACCTTTCCTAGACAAAAAAATGAACCAAAAAAGTGTCAGCCTCCTATACTACCTCCAAGACCATCCAAACCAGCTGAATTGCCCAAAAGAACCAGCTATAGAGCTATGCTTGGAGCTAAAGCTATTGGTAAAAAAGAAAACAAAGGACAGAAACAATCATTTCAAAGAAATCCATTAATAGCGAGTAATTTTCTTTTTTTTTAAATAATGATAAAAAAATATTAATACTTCACTGCATTATTAATAACTATTATTTGTTTTTAGAACGTCGAAATATAAGTACTAAAGAACTAGGCGCATGTGAATATCAAGGATGGCTTTATCAAAGATCTAAAAAAATATCTCCTCGAATGCAATGGATTAAAGGATGGTTTATTATTAAAGGAACAACATTTTATGGATTTCATAACAAAGAAGTAATACAAACTTTATTTTCAAAACCTTATAGTTATTTATACTTAATGAGGAACATTTTTAATATTCTTTAGTCAACAAAAGCTCGACTTATGATCATATTATCCGGTTTTACGGTATCTATTGCCGATGAAGTGAAATCAAGAACTAATGCTTTTAAAGTGTACCATATGGGAACAATGTTCTATTTTGCAGCTGAAACACCGGATGATTTATTTATGTGGTTGGATTGGTTGAAAACCGCTACTATTAGTACCATTGCTGATGGACATAATTCAAGTATATTTATTAAATCTTAAAACTGAAGTTACAAATATATATAATCTCTATGAATATTTGGTTATTTTAAAGTAAATAGATAGTGAATCTTAGTTCTATCAAACTTCATAAATTTAATACATTTGCTTAGGTTTTATGTATTCAGTGTTATTTCGTTGATCTAATTCTTGGTTGATATGTTCATATCAAACAAAAACTCAGATAACATTGAAAGCCTAAAAGTATAAGGCATATTATGACAGACAGTTAAGACATCAATCTTAAATTTTGTATAATCAAAAATCAAACTTAAATTTAGTAAATTGGTTGAACATATTCAGATTCTAAAATGATATTAATTAGTTATTTTTCATAATATTTTATTATAACTTTTTTGGCCCTTGAAATAGATTGCCGACAATAACAATAAAATTATTTTAAAAGTTTATAATTTGATATTTATAGATATTGTAGCTGTAAGTGAAACTGATGATGAAGAAGACGAGAATCTAAATCATGAACTTCTAGATACATTTACATTAAAACCAGAAACATCACATGATTCTTCATTTACAAGTTCAGCTTTTAAAAACATTTCTACTTTTCTTTCAAATCACATGGGGTCACATTCAAATCCTTGTACAAGTTCTAATAAAAATAAAAGGTATGTTTTACTATTAATCATATTGATTATATTATTTTGAATTTATATTTATTGATTTTAATTAGAGTTAATCATTTTAGTTCAATTAAATTGAACTAATTTCTTTTACCAGTGTACCTTTTTTGTTGAACAATATTTTCCAAGTATAAAAAGATTATACGGCATAAGTTATTTAAACTTAAACTTAAATATTATTACTTCAAATAACTTCAATTAGCAAATTAAATAGCCTAATTTTATCCTGGCTCTACTACTACTGAAAAAATGTAGATCTACTTAATTTATAAAAATTATTTTGAATTTTAAACTAAATAGTTATTCAACTTTTATTTAGTGACAAGAGTTTTCATTCATTAAAAAAGCAACAAAAAAAGAATTTAGTAAAAGAAGACCAAGCAAAAGGTAGAAGTTTAGACCGGAAACACTGGAAATTTTTAGGAATGGGTATGATTGGACGAGATTCAAGTGAACCAGTTCCGACTTCCCAATATCGTAGTTACCGAAGAGTACCTCCAACAGTTCCTAACTGTACATCAGAAACGTCTGTCCTTTCTAACTCTTATAACCAAAAGTAAATTTATATTAATTATTATTTTTAATATAAATTAATTGTTTAAATTGTTTTATTTCAGTCCTGATGTATATCTTATACCTCAAATGAGTCACAATCGCCCATCCGATATGGTTGACTATCGATTAACATCTATTACAAAAACTGATAATAATCAAAGGTATTGACAACTATTTCTATTTTTAAAAATAATAAATTTTATAAACATATATTTGCCATTTTATAGACGAACCGATTCTACAAACAGTTCTGAAATAACTTTGGAATCATTCATGCAGTCTCGTCAAGATGAAAGGCGTACACAACATCTATATATGGGAATGCGTGTACCTCAATACACTGCTCCACCACCACCACTACTTGGTAATAATTAATACAAATATTAAAATTAGGTTTTCTTAAATTCACATATTTTTTGCCTATACAAATTGATTGCTTGCTTATTATGTCTATAATGTAAATTAAATTGAGTTAAGTGGCATAAAAATTTAATAATTCTTCATTACTTTTCAAATTTAGTAAATCAAAAATAAGATTTGTACTCGTATATGAATGAATTAGATTCAATATAAAGTAGAGTTAGATACAAGACTTTTTTTTCCATTTAATCGATAACCAAGTGGTACCTGCTTACGCGATGCTTCTGCCCGTTTAGGTACAAGACTTAGATGAAATATAGGAGACGGGTGTTTGATATTTTTAAATTGTCTTAACTCGGTAGGTTTAAAGAATTTTCAATATAAAGAAACGAAAATCATGTAGACTAAAAAATTGTTTTATTTTTCATTAGGAGATTGGACACATTGACTAGTAGTAAATAGTTATTCTAAAAAAATCTTAACTACCTATATTTAAATAATTTATTATGTAATAGGTATTAGAGAAGATCAAAATCAACAACTTTTGGATCAATCCAGTTACAGGTAAACTATTTATAAATGTAAAGAAGGTATATTTTGTATTATAATATGCCTAAAGCCTATAATAATATTAGATTATTATATCATTATTATTTCTAGACTTGTTACAAATAGATAAATCTATTTTATTATTAATTTGAAATTATTAGTATTTACCTATAGCATAATTCTTGCTTTTTAGAATTGCTGCTGAAAGCGAACCTCGATCCAGGCAACCAATCACTGCATTGACTAGTGTTGAACACAATTTAAATGTATTATCACCTTGTAAGTTAATTTTTTAACAATAGATTCGTAAATTATTATATTGGTCAGTGGCTTCCAACTTTGTATCACTGGGGAACCATTTGGCATTCTTATGATCTATACTCTATAGGGACACCTAAACCCTAAAAAAATTAGGCGGAGTTTTAAAAATAAGCTATAAATTTTTATTATCAACTTAACTATATGTTATAAATTGTATGTTAATAAATTTAAAAATGATGAGGCACAAGACTGATGAGATACAGGACATACAGTGATTGATATCATTGAACTTGTCTTATAAATTTGAAAAGAATATACCATTTATTTTGCAAAACGAATCTAAGCAGATAAAGGCAAATATGTCGTTCTATATTCTAACAGTTGTTTATAAACATGCAAGAAGAAAATAGTGTATTCTGAAAAATTGTTTTTTGTTCAAATAACTTATCTTATCAAAATTTAATTCTAGAAAGCTCAAAAAAATATTCTAACTTTTATGATGTGATACTCATATGAAAATAACTTATGAGAAATTAAAAAAAAAAATTCAGGCCATAGTAATTAAACTAAAAATGTTATAAATTTTCAACTAAAATTTGATGGTATTTATTATTTTGTATATTGTATTTAACAAATTTCATCAAAATTTATACTTTCAAACGCTTAAAAAAAAAATTATACTTACGCATTTTCTTTATTTTTTTGTACCACAAAATCTTTAGTTTTTTTTTTTTTTAACAATTATGCACCACCTAAATTTATTGCTTTTGTCTACCACCAGTAGAAGACCGCTGGACTATGTTGTAGATTAATATGTTCCTTTTATCAATTTCATGTAACAGTTAAATATTATGAATTGTTATATTTGTTTATCACTTTATTTTTTTTTTCAAACTAGTGGTTACGTGTTTTCTAAATCTAATAATCCAAGATGTTAAGATAATATGTAACAGTAAACATTTAGAAAACTAATTTCTCATCCAAATATTTTAATGTTGATTTATCACAGAACACTTTGATAGTATAAAAAGAAAAAGATTATCGTCAAACCAATTCATTCCTTAGTCCACTCAGTATTTATGAGAATATTTAATATTACATACTTGGAAAAATGAAATGAAAACTTTAATTCTTTATCGTTTTGAATGAATGGGAACATTTTTTTTGTATTTCTTGTTGGAAAAACAATTAACATTATGTAAGATTAATAATACTATAAATATTAGAATTATATTTATTTTGCTGTAAATTACTATTTTATTAGCAAAGAAAAAAACATTTTTTTGTGGTATAATAATCTAATTAGTATTTATGATTTATTTTCTATACAGTGTGATCACAATAACAGATAACATTAAATCTTTGGGCCAGATGACCTTATATTGAAATAAGCTTTATTAAAAGGGTCTTGGGAGGGGTTACATAACACATATTTGTGTATATACTTTTATATATATATAGGTAGATTGTGATACAACTACAAATAACTTATACATATTATTTTAATTATCTACATATATTATGTATACTGTTTTCAGGGACATCTGACGGTTCAACTGAAACTAGTGACTTTAATGGCAATAGAAGTAATAACACTTTTCCACACTCTCGTGATAATCCATTTATGCCTCAATTGTCTGAATCACATGAACATCAACTATATTCTAATCGATATGTTAGTACTATTTATCTTAACCTCCTTTATAATTTATACTTATGTACTTAGAATTAAAGTTTGGGACAAAATACATTTGATGATAATTACAGTGTCATTGCTATTTATTTTAAATGCTTCTTATGAACTTAATACAAAAACATTTTATTTTAGCATTCGTTTTTTTATCTATACAATCTATAAAATATACTTTTACAATAAGTGTAGGTAATGTAAAATATGGGTTTGATGTATGTCTTGTATGATGGAAAATTTGCCATCAATTAAGTTTTAAAAATCTAAAAATTTAGATTATTTACAAAGTAATGGCACTGCATGATTGAAATTTAACTGAATATTAAAATATAATTTAAACATTTCTACAGTGTATGGAACAAATTAGTGACAGTGAATCTTTAGAATATCCACCTGTTTTTGAACCAGAAACTTCCTATACGTTGACTAATATTGTTCCAAGAAGAAGATATCGGTCCAATAATAATTTTGAAATGGATCATCCTCCAGGGAATAGTAATAATTATAGGTAATCAATTCAAAGATTAATGATATTGTTTTGTATTTTAAAAATAAGTAAAAGTAATTAATGTTATCCCATAAATGTATATCTGAAACAATTATTTAATGTTACAGAATTTGTTTAATTTATATTGTAGAAATTACCCAACACTATTATATTTTTTCACACATCACATGCAAATGTGATAATTGAAAACTATGTATGTATTTATAAAGTATTATGTCTACTAAATGTTTTTGTAAACTACTTTATTTAATGTTGAAATATAAAAAGTTATAGTGGAGTTTAATTTTTTGACTGTTGATTTTATTTAAAAACTTTATCATTTGTAAATGTTATTATTCATTGAAAAATATATTGTAATATTATTAATATTAATTTCTCAAACATATATGTAAAATAATAATGAGAATGAATAAACTTATACTTTCTTCACAAATATGTATTTATTTATTTGTGAAAAAAGATTTGTTAATGTTAATAACATGTATTAGTGTGTCATAGAAATCAATAAAACAGTGCTAACCCTCATTAAGATTTGAAGAAAAAAAAGAACTAAGAAAACTCAAAAACTTCAAATGTCTAGAAACAGCACAAAAAAGTCAAAACCTTTTGACATTTCTATCAACTCTAGAGAATGGTTATATAAATATTCGGGATGCACCATAGTGGTTTACATAGTTTCTGGAGACGAACTAGACCTGTAAAAAGTAGAGATATAGTTGGTAAATCCGAAATTAATTAATTGTATGATATATAAATTTAAATAAAAATGATGAAAACAAATCTATCATGACTATATCGAGTCAATTATTATCTTTACAGGGACTAGGAGGGTCGAAAATGATGATACCAAAGAGGAAAAAATGTACGTATACTAAAATTATAATATAAATCAAATCAGAACAATAGATATTATACTTGAATAAGTTAGGGTTGATAAGAACAACATGATTTTATCTATAACTCGGGAATGTATTATGCAGGAACCATAATGAACAGGAAATTATATCCAAAGTACAGCACAAGAACATGAAATCCGGGAGAATGTTTTTGATGAAAGTATTGAGTTAGACAGGGACATGGCATTTTATTATAACAACATTTTTTTTAAATTATGTACATATATATATTTTAATTGGGCATGTTTTTTGGTCGCCTATCCAGCTATTCCTCGAAAAGTATACTTTTCCGATTTATATGTTCCTGTATATTACTTTCCCAACTAATAATATTCCTGGTAAATATTTTCCTGAGCATACTTTTTTCCTTTTTCGTACGAATGCCCACTAATATACGTATAAAAACGGTTTGGTTAAAGGAAAGTTTTTAAATTATTTATTGTAATTTTATTATATAAGAGAGTAATTAAAACGTACAGTTAATAGAAATTTGTAGGCAGAGTAGGCGAAAAATTATGAGTAACCCAAACAACCGTCCAGAGCGTCATAAAAATTATCTAAATTGAATTTATCTTTTAATATGCAATAATCATCTACACGATTTGAAATAATTATTTTCCCGTATAGCAATAAAATTAGAAGTTTTTTAAACTTAAATTATTAAAATCATAATCTATAATGAATTATTATTTTATTATTCTGTGATATCAGAGAGGTCTTTTGCCATGACAGTTTGGCTTTCTTCATTAATAATATTGTCAATTATGAAAACTCATCAATTTTCTGAAATAATAACTGGAAAAGTCGAGTTTTAATATTATTACAATATTCACTTTAAATATAAATACCAAAATTTTAAACGAACTGACAATTTATTGACACTTTTTCACAGTCATTCTTCTTTATAATCATTTAAAATTTAGTATTTAGTTATTATTTATTTACAACAGTGGCTGGTCGTGTCTAGGTGTGCAACTGTGCGCACTTCTCAATACGATTTAGATTAATATCGATATAATAGTAAACATTTAAACACTATACCTGCTGAACCAAATTTATTCTATGATATTTAATTAGAAAAATATTTTATTGACGCGAATCGATTAAATTTTAAAATATTACTCCTAAAATGTATCATAATTATTATACTACAGGCTTGCCATCAATTATTGCTCAGTCAGAACATCGACAATCCGTGTAAAATTCATGAAATTCATTGAATGGGATTGTAAATGGGACCTTGATGTATACCCGGTCCTCAATCTGTATGCGATATCGCAGTGACGGCATTATTTAATATTACTGTGAGTATCAGAGTATATCATATTTTCTATTTCTGCCATCATTATCGTTCAAGTTCGACATTATTTTTCCGATAAGACAGTAAATGTATTATTTTATTTTGATAAAAATTATTAATTATATATTACAACAATAAATGCCGTAGTTATTCGATTTTAAACTTAGAATTGACTAATCATTTTTTACAAAGGACATTTCAAAAAATTGCACACCACCCATATCACGAGCCGTCACTGATTTACAAAAAAATACTTATATAACAAAATTATAATACAAAATACACACTGTTTTTACTTCATCTTACTAAAAAAAATTAAATTTACAATTTTATAATAGGGGAGGGGGTTAATAGAGTGCCAAAACATGATTTCCCTTGAAAAACAATAATTTGCTGCACAGGTCATGTTATTATATTGTATAATAGTATCCCAATATCTGCGATTGAGACAATTAAACAATTAAACCACATTACTATACAACTGTTATTATTATTCATTATGTAATATTTATATCGAGTTGTTGTTAAATTTAATTTCAATATTTCATTAATTATGTTTGTTTGGAAATAAATATTACACAATGCATATTTCGCATACATTTAATATATTAATAATTTTTTAATTGATAAAGTCGATAATAGTTATTTACAAATTACAATGTCTTCCTAGTTATGTGTTTAAACGTTCTATATAGTAAAATGTCTGTTCTAAAAACGGTCATGAACGCATTATCTCATGTCGCAATAATAATGCTTGATAATCGACCGAAGAAAAAGATGTTTACTAAAAAACTCACCTTCCTTTATTGTTTTTGAAAAATTCTAGTAAGCAAACGTTAATTTTTTTCGTACATACAGTTCTATAAATAGTAGGTTAGGTACTTTTGGTACAATTTACGTTATAAGTGTTAAACATGTTTTTTTACAATGTAATACTTGTATTTTAAAATCTGAAATATATAAATATAATATGTATATATTGTATGTATATATTTTAATTAATTATTATTGAGATTATTTCAGGAATTCGATCGAATAGTTATTAATATTAACATAGCTCTACAGGATGTCCTTGAAATAAGTAGCCCCCTTGGTACTCGAGTACTCAGGAGGGTGGTCTAACTACGATATTTAAAAACAATTTTTAATTCCAAAACGTTGAGTTTACCCATTTTATTCTTAAAATATTTTCTTAAATGTAAAAAAAAATAATCCGATAGTTTTCTTGCAAAATTCTCATGTGGATCGATATGTGACATCGTTTTTGTGTTTGTCACGCGTTTCGCCAGAAAAAAAAAAGTGATGTAATTATATCGATTTGTATGAGCATTTTGCAAGGAGAAAAGTGGAACTTATTTATTATCATTTAACATATCTGATTAATAATTATAATAACACAGAGATTTTTTTAAAATGTCATCAATTGTAAAATTATATTAGTTCATTTAATACTATCTACCAATATTTTTATCATTAGTTATGATTCACAACAAATATCATGTATTCATGTAAGATATTTTTCAAATATTTTATTTATTATTACTTAAATTGATAATTATTTTAAATATTTAAAATTTCAATGGTATTTTATACAAATATTTAATTAAAATGACAAAATAATGATGAAAAACAAACAAAATATTACAATATCTGTTAATTGGCTACAAAGTACTTATATCTAGCCAATAGGCCATTAAAACATTGAAAAAAAAACACGTAATAAAATTATTAATATTATAACTAAATAATAATTGTCATTTTCAATAAAAATGTCATTTTAAACGCGTTAATATTTAGAATATATTAGCTGAATTCGCCAATGAACAGTTTTTCCCGGTATGAGGAGGAGTTAAGGTGTCAAGTGCTGAATGTTATTATATTTCTAGATTTCTGTATGTACTTAATACCATTGAATTTATAATAAATATTCTATTATATAATCAATGGCTATATAGTATTGAATTCATGGTCGATCATATTTTTAGGAGATACTATAACATTATATGGATGTTATAATATTATTGTATCTATAAATTATAATGTATATAATGTATATATATATATAGTTTTTGTTATCCAGTGTTGTCAAACATATTTTATTAAATTATATTTGTAGTGGGTTGATTTAAATTTTGATATTTCCTTTAAATTTTGCTATAATGAAGTGTTTGTTTATTCTATTGATAATACGAATTTCGATGCAACGAACTTTCAAGATACCGAACTATTGAAAAACAGTTTAAAAAACAGAATTTACAAGTACATAGTTTGTATCATAGAGTACCATCGCTCTATGATATACACACGATTTAAGATAATAGTCATCTAAAATCGTGGAAATACAGGAATGTCTTTAGAGAAACCCAAAAGCTTGTATTCTCGAAAAAGTGTTCCAAGTGCTCGAGGCACTTATTGTTTGTTAGATAGCAGCACAGTTTAATTCAAAAGCTGCGTTTCAAAAAATGCTCCATAGTTGATGTTTTGCAGGCGAATACCTTGGGTTCTATTCAATCAATGGTGGGGGCTTCAGGACTTGTGATGTCATTGTCATACTCATAATGATTCGAGTTTTTATTGCCGGTTATCAGCGGCTAGTAAACATGTAGTGGAATAGAATTATTATCGTTTTATATTAACATACATGTAAATAAGTTTTGTAAGGTTCACTAGGCATTGGAATCGGCCAGTAGACGGACGTTTCTCGTACAGTCGTACTCTTCCGTAATATATCACATAATATTAGGAAGAAGTCGAATACAATATTCTGTAAGTACCCATTAATCATCTAATTAACATTTAATTTATACAAATTATAGATAGGTCTCGAAGAAAACACTCGAAGTCTATATAGGAAAAAAAATACTAAACACAAACTTTTTTTCGGAACGTTTGATAACTTACTATTTGCTTCTTGGGTAATATAGTGTTATTGACAAACTATTATCACGTAGTAGCGCGCAGGATCGCTCAGCTGCAAGGTTGTGCAAGGTGAACGTGTTTTGAGGTTATATGGGTCATATAGACGAGCGCGGTTATTTAATTTTTTTTTTATATTTAGTATCGGCGCGTTATGCATCAGACGATCTACAGGTGTGCATATATATATTATATATTTTTTGTTACATTTAATTTGAATATAAGTTTATTTTTAATATTTTATTATTTTTAAGTACGTCCCATGTATAATAATTTAGTACTTACTGAGGAAATAATTTTAAGTTCATGAAATGCACGTAAATCAGTTTTTAATTTAAATATTTTGAATAATAATTACATAACAACCACGATTTATAAGGATTTAAAATTGATTTCCTGTTAAGTCAAATTTATACTAACTACATTGATAGGACGTTGACCTATACAATATTTACTACCATTCATAATATTTTAATTGTCATTAAAAAAAAATCAAAACCAATTCCTATGAATGAACATTACCACTTTGATTAGAATATTTTATTAAGTTAATAGTAAACTAATAGATTAATTAAAAAATTTGATACGTATAAATAAAATTCAAATTGTTTAGATGGTGAAATATTAATTAAATAAATATGTATTCAAAAAAAAATTGTTTGCTCAGTATAAAAAGTGCATAATATGTTGAATGGCACTTCCTCTTAAATATAAAATATTTTTTGATAGGTTTTTAATAATTTATTGGATATCCATGTGAATAAATTATCAATATTTTAACAAATTAATCTTACTATATTAAATTCAAGATCTATTATAAAAAATAAATACATTTTCATTTTCATTTTTAATTTACCTATTTCTAATACTTAATTTATTTTGTTTTATTTGAAATAATATCTTTAAATTAGGTAGGTAGTTATACATATTTTTTCATGTAAGTTTGCATTAATACTCATTTGTACTTTGTACCTATGACAACAATTTTTGATTGAAAATAATTATAGATTTTACTGTTTCATATTTTAATATGTTACATTAAATTAAATTTGAAATCATTTTTTGAAAAAATATGAGAAAATTATTATTATTTTATATTCTCTAATAATAAACCATGTTTACCTATCATTAATACTATTGTTTTTGAACTTTTAATGTCAATACATTAGCAAATTCATTGCCTATTATATTCAAGGCCACCAACAGCAGATTTTTCAGAGACGAAAGGATAATTATAATAAATTCGGTAATTTTCTTCCATTTTAAATAGTTTTATAGCATTGTAATTTTATAATAACAGTACACAGTATATAATTTTTATCTTTTTACAAACCTATAATACCTATAATTCAAATAATTAAATCAAAATAATTTCATATAAATTAGGTAATAAGTCGTTGCTTGTTGTTTTAGCATACGGCATGCCACTTATTAATGCATGATTATTATAGATCTACTGTAAAATTAAGATGAGGATAATTTTTAGAAAGAAATTAAATTTTAAATTATCCTTACTTGTACTTTTTTGAAGGTTTTTGAGAACTTAAATATTCCCACTATTATTAATCAATAATATTGTAGATAATATTTTTAAATATCTCAGTACCTACCTGATTTTATTACTTCATCTTTAAGTATCAAACTTATGAAAACTATATGATTTAATAATACTATTGGAGATTCATAAATCATTCAAAATCAAATTATTTTTAATTTACATTTAGAATAATTTGCTGATTTATCCTAAATTAGTGAAATTATATAGCTAAATATAATAAATCATTTTAATTATAATAAATTATAATGATAATTATTAATATTAATATTAAATTTAAAACCAACATGTATTATTTATTATTAATATTGTAGTATTAGTTCAAAATGAAAACCAATTAATTAATTATTAAAAATTATTCATTTAAAATAAATGTGTGGGTGGAACTATTTCAATTAACAGATAGTATGCATTTTTTTAGGTACTTACACATAGTATTGATATAATAGTTGTCAATATTACCTATTTGTTGTAGCTTTGGCTATAACATATTATATTATTACCTAAATAATTTAAATTATGACGTACAACCACTAAATTATTTCATTGTTATTTTATGCTCTGATTAATATGTTGTAGGTACTTATGTGCCAATAGATATCGTATTATATAGGTTTCTTATTTAATTTATACTTAATATGTAACAAAAAAAAATACGTAATTGAATTGATGATTGCAGATATGTCACGAGTCAATTATTTAAAACTTGAATAATTGATTAAAACTGTATAAACTAATTGATTTTGAAAAAAAAATTAATTTAACAATTAATAACTTATTAAAACACATGGTATACTAATTATGACTGGTTTACGTTTTTACTAATATCTCAATTACATTAAATATGTGACTCGTGACGTTTCTGTAATCATCGATATAATTTATCATTTAGTAGTATTTATGAATCATTTTTTAATTAAAATTTACTATTATATAGCAGCTGATTATACGATTTATCTAAATTATCATAAGCTATACTCAACTATTACTTATTACTTACCTATACTTAGCTATTTATTAGCTAATGTACTTATTTAAAATAATTTATTCCAATATTTAATTGTTCATATAATTTATTATAAAAGTATCATTTTAGTGTTGACAAATTATTATATTGAATTATCAGATCAAAGTTATTATTGACTATTTGATAAACAAAAATCACAATGCTTTTATTCCTTGTTGGTTTTCGCGATTTTCCATCTTTGTGTTTTTTCACATTTTCACAAATTTTCTTATCCTGTTGCTATGGTTTTACTTTGTCACAGTAAAGATTACAGTAATGAAATCGAAATACATTATGTATTATGATGCTAAGTTTTAATTTTTCAACAACTCAAAAATGTATTTTGTTTCATATGGCCATATATAAAACCCCAACTACCCTATCCCTGGATCTGTCTCTGTTTATAGGTTGATCAACAATCATGATTAATATACTGTAATTACAATAGTCATACATACTGTAATGAATAAACTTTTACATTTTTTAAAAGTTGGCAAAATATGTGTTCAAATACAATTTAATAATTATTATATCTATAAATTTTAACTTAAAATCCGATAATTTATATATGCAAACGTCAGATAAGTACTTTAAACAAGAAAACGGAGAAATTGAAAAGATAAAAACCGCACAATTTTAATTAAATAATATTTTTAAAATACAAATAATTACATTTTTATCCTTTATAATATGAATAAATTGAGCAATGAATTATTTTAATGAAACTAAATATAATGATTTAATATTGCTTTCAAATTCAAATACATAAATGCGGCTAACATAATAAAAGATTTATATTTGATTAGTTATACCTGACAGCAGGTATCCTTTACTAATTATTATTAAATATTAGGTTTATTATTATGTGTGTGTATATATGCATTTTGTACATTATGGTTTAAAAATTCTATAACTTTATAAATTCAATTAGTATTTGAATATTTATTTATGAAATTAAAATTTAAAGAATTCAATACACCTAATTTCATATTCATATTGTTTTTAAATTGTTTTATAATTGATAATTAGTAAATATTAAATATACAATAATAATTATGGGAAATGATAAACGATCCTTAATTTTTGAAAGTCAAATGGTATAAAATATTAAGTTTTATACTGATAAAAACTATATGCACTTCGTAATCCTGCATAATTTCTTTTATAGCCTTCTAATTGTCTGGAACATACATATTCGCATAGATATTGTTTAAAATAATATATTTTCTGTATTGATATACGGCGCATAGGTAGTTTATCTAAACAACCATTGACCTATCTTATTAAAATAAAAACTACCGATAATAAGAAACATTGAGATCTTCTTAAGTATAGTTTTTAGTTCATAATCATATTTTATAATTTTATAATCTAATTTTATAATTGTACAAAATATATATTATTTATATTAATATGATCTACTATTAATTATGTCTCAGGCTCAGCATGAGCCTGATTTAAAAATAGTTTCTTATTAAATAACTGAATTTATTTTTATGTAAGTATTAATATTTAAACGGTAGTCAAAAAAAAAAAAAAAATGTAGATGCTTATATTTTATTCATAGGCACGATTTACAACTTTTATGCTCTATTCTGACAACATATTATACTATGACCTGTATTGATAGTGTGAACATTGCTCTTAAGAATCTCTTTCAACCTATATGTTCAATGCCCTCCCAACCAACCAAGGGCGTATTTAAATAATGACATGTTATAAGTATTTACATAGAGCCAACATTTTGGATGGGAATTCTTTACTTCTTTAAATATGATATTGTTTTATTATTATTTTCAATTCTGTTTTACAGGTAATAATTATCACGTTTAAAAATTAATTTAAACCCTGTTTGATTTCTTTGATGATCTTTTTTTGTTTGAAATCTTAAGTGGACAGCACTGTTTATAATATAAAACGCATATGTCGGTTCAATAATTTATAACATAGGTAGTTTTTAGAAATTAAAAATTACCTATATTATTTATATGATAATTTTAAAATATTAAATAAAATTTTTTAATTATAACATTAAGTAAATATTTTATTACGAGTACAATACCATAAATATAATTACACAGAAATTGCTGTCGGCTGTTCACTTTATAATAATTTTAAGGTCAAATGACTAGGTAAAATAAAAGAAACTTCATTTAAAGCTTATTCAATTTAAAAGTAGGTATGGATGTACATTTTACCTTATTTATGTCTCCACTAATTAATTGTCATTACAATACAAAAACTAATGCATGGAAATACTTATGAACTTAATTATTTAAAAACACATATATTCATTTGCTTTATGTACTATTTTTAGAGTTAATTTATGTTTAAAATAATTGTCATATCTTAAAAAATACATTTGATATTATTTTATTTTCACATCATAAATATGTGTAGGTATTGAGATACAATTATTAAATACAGTAAAATACTATCAAATTTAAAAAAAATTTATTTAATTTTTTTTTTAAAGTTTAATGAGCTGTTACCCATAATTTATTTAATTATATGGAGTATTTTTGAGTCATTTGATAATTGCTATTGACTTCAGACTTTAATCTAAACTACTATTGTAGTTTGAAAGCTAATAGACAACACTTAAAATTCTAGTTCTATCATAAATCATAAGTAATGTAAAAATATTTGAATTAAAAGTACCTACATATTGATATCACATTTGGAATATTAGGTAGTAAAAATGAAACTTTTAACTTTAAATATTTTAAATTAAAGATTGATTTATTAGATATATTAGATGTAACAATGAAATATTGGACTCCCATAAATATTGATTGTTATTACATTTTAATTACATTTTTATATTTTTAAAGCTATTGCGCGATTTTCTATATAATATGTTGTTTATATATGACCTTGAACATATTCTTGAATAGGTACAACACTATTAACGTATTATTAAGGTCATGAACCATTCATGTACAATAATTGAACCAACATAAGTGTTCCCATAAATATTTCATTTGATTAATACACTTTATCATTTCTTTTTTTTTGCCATTAATTATATTAGTTAAGATTCTTAACTGTAAAGTTTGTTCAATGGATATTTTGTTATTGCCGTTTAATATGTATTTAGTAATATGACAAGTAACAACTGGATTCTAACATTAATATTTTTTTATATAGCTAGTTAAACAACTAATTATAAAAACTAACAACTTTAGAGAAATTACATTATTTGAAACTGAAATATGTTAACTAAAAATGAAACATGTTGTATGTTTTCGTAAAGAAAAAATCGAATTTAAATGTTTTCTACAATAATAAATATGAAACATAATTACATTTTATTAAAACAATTTTTATTACCATTTGACCCTTGTTAGAGTTTGGAAATTAAAGTAATTGAACTGTGCAGTTTCATTAACACAATGTAATTGGTATTTTTATGGCTTCATTCACAAATCATAAAAACTATTTAAAGACCAACTGAATTGCTTTGCACTTTGTACTAGAAAAATCAAGACAGTACCTAAATTTAAAAGTTTTAATACATACTACCAAGTTATAGTTTTAGGTTTCAAAATGTTAGTTATTTTAAAATAATTTAGCTTGAAATAGTTTTTAATTATTTATAAGTACTTATATATATATATATAAAACATTTTAAATTAAATTTTACCATATAAGTTTGAGTAAAATCTCTGAAGAAAAAAATTAACTATCGTTTTATTTTTATATATAACTTTGAACTTCATACATTCTAACATCATTAACATAATTTATTCATGATATTAATGTACTTTTTAAATTCAATGGTACAATCTAAAAATGTAAAGCTCTGAGTTATACCATTGTATATTTTACAGAATTATTTTAGTATGTATTTTAAGTAATAAGTAGGTAGTACCTCACATTTATCAAATGTATTAAATAAAATTATTTTATCGATTGTGTTACAAAATTATATTTCAATTGATATATGATTAACTATGTACTGTATTTGTGTATGTATATATATTAGCAGTTCTAATTTGTTAACGGTAATTAGTTAAGGTAGAAAGGAAAGAAATTTTATTATATAAAATAATATAGAAACATCTAAAAGTATAGCTAATAATAATAAATACATTTTCAATAATATTTTTTGTTTGTGATTAAAATATTTTTTTTAAATATTCTAGTGAAACGCTGGTTGTAAAATAATTAAAAATGATAATTTCAAATGTCAGTGGTTCTGTCCGGAACCACGTCCGGAATCAATTTATTGCTCTATCTTTATCACGAGCAAATTATTCTTCCAAAGTTGAATACAAACCAATAAGAAGTGTTCTCGTAGCCAACCGAGGTTAATATAGAAACCGAATATATTTTTATAAACTATTTACAAACTGTATAATTTACTAAGAGTGCTATTTTTTTTATAACTAGGTGAAATTGCTATTCGGGTGTTCAGAGCTTGTAATGAATTGGGTATCAAGTCTGTTGCCATTTATTCTGAACAAGATAAAATGCACATGCATAGATTGAAGGCTGATGAATCATACCTTGTTGGAAAAGGAAAAGCACCAGTAGAAGCATACCTTGACATACCAGAAATTATTAGAGTTGCTAAAGTAATTTTTAACACAAGGATAGCTATATTGCACTACAAACAAATTATTTAAAAAAAAATAATATTTATAAGTGTAAAACTTGAAATAAATATTATGCTTACCTAAAATAAAAATGATTTTTAGGAAAATGATGTTGATGCTATTCATCCTGGTTATGGTTTTCTATCAGAACGATCTGATTTCGCCCAAGCGGTCATTGATGCTGGAATTCGATTTATTGGACCATCGCCTTTTGTTGTACAACAAATGGGTGATAAAGTTGCTGCTAGACAAGCAGCTATTGATGCTGGTGTTCCCATTGTGGCTGGTACTCCTGGCCCAATTAGAACATCTGATGAAGCTATTGAATTTTGTTTAAAACACGATCTACCTGTCATTTTCAAAGCAGCTTATGGAGGTGGTGGTCGAGGTATGAGGGTCGTTAGGAAAATGGAAGTAAGTTATTTGATTTATAGTTATTTATTCAATTAATGTAATTAAAATTTTCAGGAAGTCAAAGAAAACTTTGAACGTGCTTCTTCAGAAGCAAAAGCAGCTTTTGGTGACGGTGCTATGTTTATTGAAAAATTTGTTGAAAGACCACGTCATATTGAAGTTCAGCTTCTGGGTGACCAAGCTGGAAATATTGTACATTTATACGAAAGAGACTGTTCAGTTCAACGTCGTCATCAAAAAGTTGTTGAGTTGGCACCTGCTCCTCACTTGGATCCAAAGGTAATATTTATAACTATTAACTATATATAAACTTAAATTTCTCTTCAAAAAGACTAATAGATTATTATTAATATTTTATTTTACAGGTTCGAGACTTAATGACTGAACGTGCGGTCAAATTAGCTAAGCATGTAGGCTATTCCAATGCTGGTACTGTAGAATTTTTAGCAGATAGCAAAGGTAATTTCTACTTTATTGAAGTCAATGCTAGACTTCAAGTAGAACATACGGTTACTGAAGAGATCACCGGGTAAAAATGAATTTAACTGAATTTTTGATATTTTTAAATTTATATCTTGTTTTTATAGTATTGATTTAGTACAATCTCAAATACGAATTGCTGAAGGTGTAACATTACCTGAACTTGGTTTAACACAAGATAAAATTAAACCGCAGGGATTTGCTATTCAATGCCGTGTTACTACTGAAGATCCTGCTAAGAACTTTCAACCTGATACTGGTCGTATTGAAGTAAATGTCAATGTTATTCAATGATTAATTTTTTAAATTATATAACAAAACAGTAACATTTTATATTTGCTAAGGTTTTCAGAAGTGGTGAAGGCATGGGTATTAGATTGGATGGTGCTTCTGCATTCGCTGGAGCTATAATCAGTCCATTCTACGATTCATTACTTGTTAAAGTTATAGCTCATGCTGCTGATTTACATGCATCTTGTGCTAAAATGGATCGTGCATTGCGTGAATTTAGAGTTCGAGGAGTAAAAGTAAATAAAACATTTTATATTTGTTATTTGGATAACAAAACATAAATATATTTATATTTAATACTTATATCACTTATAATTTAGACCAATATACCGTTCCTGTTAAATGTATTGACAAATGAAAAATTTGTAAATGGATCAGTTGATACATATTTTATTGATGAAAACCCTCAGTTATTTACACTTGAACCATCTCAAAATAGAGCCCAAAAATTACTCAATTATTTGGGCGAAGTTTTAGTTAATGGTCCACAGACTCCATTAGCAACAAGCTTAAAACCTGCAAATGTACATCCACAGGTTCCAGAATTCCCTGCAGGTATTTAAATATTTAAAATAACTATATTAAACATTACTATACTAATTATCATAAGTTTTATTAGTATTTATACTTCATTATCATTTTATACTAATCAATATTACCTAAGTTCCTACTTTGCAAATTGCAGTTTTAGTGTTGCATGCATACGTATAGAATATAAAAAATGTATATAATGTGTGTACTGTGTATAATAAATCATTGGGCCAATGATGAAACTGGATAATATAATTGGCCAAGTTCAGCAAATAAAGGTTTTTTGGTTATAAATGTTAATTTGGAAAATCAAAAATCTTTAAAATTTCTTACAATCAAAGAAAATAATGCATTTCTTAATTTTTTAAATATCTTATGAAGACTTAATTTTTTGAACTATTTTTCATATTATATTTAAAATAAACAAAAATACATCAAATGCAAAATTTGTAATTTCCATGGTTTATATTAACAACAATATTCATTTTCTTCACAATAACATTAAGGGAAGCTTTTTAAAAATACATTAAAATTTTTAAATTATCTTGGTTAAATATTAAATATGTGTTTTTGTTTGATTACAAAATATCATATTGTCTCTCATAATGTTTTGATTATTTTCTTTTTAAACTGATATTAGTTATTTTATCTTATGTCATCTTTTTTGCAAATATAGCTTAAATTGTATAAATATATGTTGGGTTCTGAATTTATAAGTGTGGAATAATATTATTATCCCTTTATTTTTTAGGTATAGAATTCATATATCATTATAACCCAATGTAAATAATTTACATAGCCTGGAGAAAAGTATAGGCTTGAAAAAAGTATCTAAGGTTTAAAACTTTTTGAAATTGTTATAAAAATTATATTAGTATGTGATAATAATTGTTTTACAAGTTTATTTGTTTTTATAATTTTTTGCACCCATTTTACTCATTGTTTTCAAATCATTATGCGTATGCTTGTCTAGATTATGTTGCACGTATATTATGCAAAAATGATCCAGAAAGTAATTCAGGTAATCCACGTTTAAGTAAGATACTACTATTACTGCTTAACTAACAGTGCAAAAGGATTTATTTAATAAAATATTTAATTTAAAATAATTTATTGAATTTATAACTTTTAACATAAATAATATATATATATATATACATCAGTGTTGGGTTGTAACGTAACGGAAAGTAACGCATTATTTTTTATAATAATAGTTTTGAATTATTTAGAATTCCAATAAAAATTAAACATGGCATTTTTCCAAATAGATACCCTAACGCTTTAAAATATAAATTAGACAGAGGGTGTCTGTAGTAGAGTTCGAACTGGTGAAACTGAGCAGTACTCGGGCATTAGCAATACCATATTATACCTCTCAGCCACTCCACTACCTAAAAGTTTTAAAAACTATTCCACTGCCATCTAAAATGATTGTATTGATGGTATTATTAAAGCACCTAACAAATTATAGTTAATGTTGAGGGTTATAAATTAAAAAAAATATTTATTCTAAATAATTATCTATTTAATACTTAGACTACTTAGAGTATGTATCTAAGTTAACGAAACTTACTTAATTAAACTCAAAACTATGATTAAATTACATAATATCTAATATTCAGCACAATTTTTTTTCTTTCAAGTTTTACTTGAAAGTAATGTTAAATGTAATTTCAAGTAATGAATAACTTATAAAGTAACTTTTTTAAAGTACCTTACTAACCCAACATTTATATACACACAGTAAAACCTCTCTATAAGAGAATAGCTTAGGACCAACAAAGGAGTAGAAGTAAAATAGAGGAGTAAAATTTCACATATTTGAACTGGGACTATTGACATTCATCTTTATTAGTTGGATTCTATCTAATAAGATGGGTTGTAGAGAGGTTTTACTATATACATGTATATATTTAAGACGATACCACTTGTTCTGTATTCATAGTCATAACATAACCTATTAATAAATATTAATGTTTAATTTATATTTGACATATGGTTTTAAATAAAATAATATTTTTGAACCACTTATCAAGTATATAGTACATTTTTACTATAGTCAAAATTGTTTTATTTAAAAAGGATGACCTATCTTGATATACCAATGCAAGTATCTCCATTGATATTAATTGTTTTTAATTATTAATTTTAGTACAGTTTAATAGTGGGGGTATTTTAAATTAAATAATTACTCTTACTCGTGTTTACAAACTTACTGTTGTTGGTTACCGCGCAGTTTTCTAGAAATTAAAAATATAAGTTATTTTTTAAATTTATCAAAGGGGGGGGGGGAGAAATAAAATTTGAATAGAAATATTTAATTTGATCTTCTACTATACAATTGTACCAAAATAAATATATTAAAAAAAAAATAATATCCACAGAGACATTTCCATCTGGATATCATAGCGAGCCATCCTGTATATTATACATATGCACACATATATATTACTATATACAGTTGACTCTCGATAATTCAAAGTTGGCGGGACTTATGAAAAAACTAAAATTACTGAGAGTTTGAATGGCTGAGTGGTTTGAAGTATCGAGAGGTAAAAATAAATTCAAATTACTGAGTTATGAAAAATTGTTCATGAATTTTTGTACATAATAAGTTATAAACGATAAGATTGTTAGAAGTACATTTGATGAATTGCCGATTGAATGAAACTTAGAATTGTCGTGTGTTGGAGAATAATTTGCCTTGCGAGAATTTCGAGGGACCGAGCATTTACTTCAAATTACTGAAAGTTTTAAATTATCAAAGGTTTGAATTATCGAGAGTCTACTGGTATATACTGTACTGTAATAATAAATATTAAAAACTTAATAATATTAAAAGCAATCAATTTAATATTTTCTTTAAAAATTTTCTAGGCTTAACTCCACCTGCAGGATTCAAACAAATTTTGAACAAAGATGGACCGAAAGCTTTTGCTAAAGCAGTTCGTGATCACAAAGGACTTTTGTTAATGGATACAACAATGAGGGATGCACATCAATCTCTTTTGGCTACTAGAGTTAGGTGAGTTAAATTTATTTTTCTATTGCAAAATGTTGATTGAAAATACTAATTTGAATTTAGAAAAAAATATAAAACTTAAAATTAATTATAAATACATTTAAATTAAATTATTTTTAACTTTTATTACTGTTCATTTTAGATCACATGATATTTTACGTATTGCTCCATGGGTATCACAAAGTTTCTCTGGTTTATATTCATTGGAGAATTGGGGAGGTGCTACATTTGATGTGGCTCTTCGATTTTTACACGAGTGTCCATGGCAAAGATTAGCAGATATGAGATCTGCTGTACCTAATATTCCATTCCAAATGTTATTGCGTGGTGCAAATGCAGTTGGTTATACAAACTACCCTGATAATGTTGTTTTTAAGTATGTACAGTGTACTTTTCCATTTTTTTACCTAGCACAAAAATCAAATATTTTGGTACTTCAGTTTAAATTAACCTTACATTTTTATTTTGCACTTAGATTTTGTGATCTAGCTGTACAAGCTGGTATGGATGTATTTCGTGTATTTGACTCACTTAATTACCTGCCAAATATTATTCTTGGAATGGAAGCAGCTGGCAAAGCAGGAGGTGTGATTGAAGCAGCAGTTTCATATTCTGGAGATGTATCTGATCCGACCAAAACTAAATATACTTTAGACTATTATATAAATGTAGTTGATGAACTAGTTAAAGCTGGTACCCATGTATTAGCTATCAAGGTGGGTTATAAACTAAAAGAAACACTATATATAATAATATATTTCAATATTTTAGGATATGGCAGGACTTTTGAAACCTCGTGCTGCCACTATGCTTATTAGTGCTATTCGTTCTAAGTACCCCGATTTACCTATTCATGTTCATACTCATGATACTAGTGGCGCAGGAGTTGCTTCCATGTTAGCTGCTGCACAGGCTGGTGCTGACGTTGTAGATGTTGCTGTTGACTCAATGTCTGGTATGACTTCACAACCTAGCATGGGTGCTATTATTGCCTGTTTACAGGGTACCGAATTAGATACAGGTAATTATTTTTAAAAAGATTATTATTGAAACTAAATGTTATTTTATTTGAAACTAGCTAAATTACCCAGCTTTGTACGTAAAAATAAATCTTTATCTAAGTGTTAGGTTAGGTTGCTAGGTAACACTTATAAATCTTATATTTATTCTTTTTATCAATTAAATTTCTGTTGCATGTTTTCGTGATACAAATTTAAAAAAATGTCTGGTCAGATCAAAGATTTCAATAGCTTTAAACCTTTTCTGAACAACCCCGACTATTTTGTAAAAAAACTACATGTACATTTTTCTAGTTGTTTTTGGTTTAAAGAAGACAAAGAAAGAAGCATTCAATTTTATTTATATACATTATTTTTTGGTTAAGGTCTAAATTTAAAAGAAGTCTCAGAGTATAGTGCTTATTGGGAGCAAACAAGAACTCTTTACGCTCCATTTGAATGTACTACAACAATGAAATCTGGAAATGCTGATGTGTATTTGAATGAAATTCCCGGTGGCCAATATACCAATCTCCAATTCCAAGCTTTCTCCCTAGGATTAGGTGACTTCTTTGAAGATGTGAAAAAAGCATATAGAGAAGCAAATCTCTTATTGGGAGATATTATTAAGGTAAAATAAAATCCACATTTTTATCAAATAATTGTTTTTTATTTTTTTTAAGTTATCACTATCCAAATTTTAAATAATATATATATTTACTATGTATAGGTTACACCTTCTTCTAAAGTTGTTGGGGATTTTGCTCAATTTATGGTGCAAAACAAATTATCAGCTGAAGATGTATTAGCCAGGGCTGAAGAACTGAGTTTCCCTAAATCAGTCATTGAGTTCTTACAAGGTGGTATTGGTGAACCATATCAAGGTTTCCCAGAACCATTGAGATCAAAAGTAAGACAAATTAAATAGTTAAAAATATTATAATTTTGTTATTTTTGCCATGACTTAATCAATCTTAATAGTTTCTTTGTTGTAAGCAAACAATTAGTTTTAGGATTTTTAAAAAGATAATTGTATTAATAATTAAAATTTTATTAATTTTATTAAATAACTAAAAATGTCATTATATTCTTACAGATTTTGAAAGACATGCCACGTATTGAAGGTCGACCTGGATGCACTTTAGCCCCTCTTGATTTCAATAAAGTGAAATCTGATTTGCAAGAAAAGTATCAACATATTACTGAATATGATGTTCTAAGCTCTGCGCTTTATCCTACTGTCACAGATGAGTATCTGACATTCAAAGAAGAATATGGACCAGTAGATAAACTCGATACTAGAATATTTTTAACTGGACCTAAAGTTGGAGAAAACTTTGAAGTTAGTATTCATAAATGAACTGATTTACAAGCTTTTTATAATAACACATTTTAATTATTTAGGTAACTATAGAAAAAGGTAAAACACTAGCCTTCAAAACACTTGCAATTTCTGAAGAATTAACTGCCAATGGAGAGATTGAAGTTTTCTTTGAAATGAACGGTCAATTACGATCAGTGTTCATACGAGATAAGGAAGCATCTAAAGTACTTAATATATGAATTTTCACAGTTTTATCTATTATCTGTTACATACTTAAATTTTTTTTTAGGAAATGCATATACATCCAAAAGCATCTAAATCTAATAAGGGAGAAGTTGGTGCCCCTATGCCAGGATCGGTAATGGATATCCGTGTTAAAGTAGGTGACAAGGTTGAAAAAGGAATGCCATTAGTTGTTCTATCTGCGATGAAAATGGAAATGGTGGTGCAATCGCCTATTGCTGGAACAGTTAAAAAAGTTGACATAAGCGTTGGAATGAAATTGGAAGGAGATGATTTGTTGTTATCTATTGAACCATAATATTATTGAAAAATAATATAGATTAATTTTTATTTTCATCCCTATCAAAATGAATAAATAATATATCTCAGGTATAGTTTAAGGGTTTATCCACTAGTCAACATTTGATAAAAAATATTTATATTTAAAGAAACTGGTAGGGATAATTTATTTGAACAAAAAAATGTATGTACTGATGTTGAAATTGTGTTGTGAATTGTACATTAATATTATTATACAAATTATTTTTGTTAGTATTTATTATTTTAAGATGAACAATTTTATTTTATAAGTGTTAAATTTTTGTACCTAAGCTACTCATGATTGAGATGATGAATAAATAATAGGCCTTTAATTAATTTTATTTATGTGAACATTTGAAAGTATGTTTAACGATAAAATCAAAAGCACATATAAATTAATGAATATTTCAAAAATAATATAAAACGTAATCACTACCACCAATAGCTACTTTGCTGACTTCAGTGAACCGTGCAAGTAATTAAAGAACTATAATATGTATGTAAGTACTTTATATATGCATAGGTATTTATGAGTACCTACTACTTATATTTTATTTTATCAACTGTCAATTTGAGCAGCATCTTTCCATAAGTACATATTTACATTTTTATATTTTATTTTATACCATAAAATAAATTACTGTATGTTATTAGATTGTTTTAACTACATTAGTTTTATTAAAATCTTTAATTATTTTGACTATAGCCAAAATATTTATTGACCGTTTGAAAAATTGCATCGATCTTGGAATTTCGAAGAGTCAAAATAGTTATTTATACACCACAATAAGCTTTATATTACTCTGGTGCCAGAACAAATAAATTATGTTTGAATGTTAAACACGACTGTCACATAAAGCTGACCATGTGAAGAACATCACTAAGATCTAAGCCACCTCTATATTGTTTCTGAGCTGGAGCTATTTAAATTGAAACTGTATGTCAAAATGATAATATTAAGATTTTTGGATCAATACAGTTTCATCAGCTTCACAGCCTATCGGAATTGTGAATTAAATTAAAAAAGTTTTAAGGACTTTTATCTTAAATCAAGTGAGATTTTATAATATTGATTAATTTAAATAATACTGTAATATTATTGAAACCTCTACTATTAGTATGAGCTTGTGTGGCAGAGTTTCAGGGCAACGTAAAGGAAAGTAAAAATTCTATTGGACATAATTGAATTGTAAATTTGTAACTGTGCGACAAATTAAAGGAGCGTCAACTTATTTGCTCATTTATTAATAGGCAATATATAAATGAATAAATAGAATATTACTCTTTTAATTAAACTAAACGACTTGTTAGATATATAAATAATATCTGGATTAAAATGTTCAAATTAAGTTTTTCAAGTTTGATGTCTAATCTAATTTTAAATATCTATTTCATTGAAAGTTCAAAAATAAAAATATTATAGCAGATATAATAACAAAAAAAAGAAGAAGATTGGGTACTCTATTCTGTATATTATGTGTAAGGCGATAAAACAGTAGGATAAATGTTAACAATAACAAATGTGTCTTTTAAACAAAAATAATAATATAAACAAACAAAACCATAAACAATTTAAAAAAATAAAATATAAACCTAAAACTTTCTAGAGAAATACTTTATTCATAAGTGAAATCTGGAAAAAAATCTGTTCAGTAGTCACAGAAAATCAAATACAGACAAACTTTCATACCATGTATCAATAAATTATTTAATATGATAAATTTAATTTAAGACAACACAAAACTAATAATAATTCATAATAATACACTTGACTCATCTGAATTTTATTTAATATGCAACTACATTATACAGAAATTATTTTAATGGTTTTAAACGATTAAACTACAGGCTTTTCTTCTGGAGTGTCTTTTTCTGATTCACTCTTAACTAATATTTTGTCTAATTCGCCCGACCTATGTAATTGTAACATAATATCACAGCCACCAATGAATTCTCCATTCACAAACACTTGAGGAATTGTTGGCCAGTTTGAGTATTCTTTAATTCCTACACATAACAATAATAATACAATTAAATAAAAGAAAACTAATATTGTGCAGTCAGGGTTCATTCGATTTTTCAATTATTATTTATTTAAATAAATTCTTTTTACACATTTATTATTGTAAACTATATAGCTAACACAGAATTTCAAGGTCACTTTTGTTCCGAATTTTACAAGGTATTAGTTTAGCTGTTATTGTGTACAATCAAAATTAGGAACAATTTTTAAGAGCACACATTTTATCAAAGTATCTACACTTGTTATCTACTCTACGATATTATGTCAAAAAAAGTTCAGGCACGACCATAATCAAACCATTAAATTATTATTCAATGATTTATTAATTTGTTAAATAATAAATTAATAATTCGTTTACCCTACCACTCATTAAAAACTTTTGTTTGACTATTGTATTTATATGTCTAGAACTTTATGAAAAATCGAAGAGAAAATAAACTGTACTGCATTATAGATCAAAACAAATAACTTAAGGTAATATTATTCACCGTTTCGAAGATTTTCGTCTTTAAGCACATCGTGAGCTTCAAATTTGACTTTGTGAATACTTAAAATATCTACCACGGCGTTACTAAAACCACATCTAGGAGCTTGTGGAACACCTTTCATGAAGACGACAATTTTATTACTTTTCACTAACTTGTCTATATGTGAATGAATCGGATCATCAGGTTTAGTTGATAGAAAATGATTGTGTATGTTGAATGGACTAATTCTAGCTGTTTTACTAATATTGATTACCTGACGTAATAACGACATGTTTAAAAAATTAAAGGTAAATACTATTTTTATAAATTACAGAGAATAATTATCAATCATACAAAGTTAACTTTCACCACAGTAAGTAGAATAGATTAAGCAGCAACAATTTAATAAACAACGTTTTACAAATAGCAACTATGAATAGACTGAAAACATTAGAAACGCCGTGTAAGAACGAACAAGATAAGGAAGTCCAAAAATAATTAGTATCTCGCTCGGTTAACACTTATCAGTTATCACTGGCATAAAAGTTCTGTAGTTTACAAACATAACCTCAAATAATTTCACACTTCAATCACTTTATGCATTATAGGGGAAAATTTAACCTTGAACTGCAAATAATAGGGTTGCAATTATGTATTGAAATAATATTAAAAACAAAATATCATAAAAACTATAATTTTTTTAAAAGTTTCTAGTGGTTCGGTACTCATTCAGCAAGATTGTAGATAAATTGTAAAGTGAAAGAAAAAAAAACTATTTTTATTCATGGTGGGGAGAAAGTGATCGCCATTTTTCCCTTCCTACCGACCCCGCACCATCAATTTATTTAAGTTTAATTTACATGTTCGCGGGACGTGTAGTGTAGACGTAGAGGCGGTGGTGCGACCCCCTGAATACTGATTGATAGACGGAAGCATAATCCATTCGGACCGCTAAACAGAATTTAATATTTCCAACTAACCGTGTTAAACTGTTAATTTGTGTTGGGTTTTCTGTCCACAATGGCAGACGGCGAACCGTTAAGTATAGACAGCATAATCGCTCGACTTTTAGAAGGTAAGAGAGACGAATAAAAACTAATGAAAACTCCATAATTGGCGTTTTTATTTAATACAACCTGGTACGATGACGATAATTTTAATAGATTTCAGCTCATTGTTTTTATGCTATTTTGTTAACTATTTAGGCCCCGAGAAGTTAAAATGCTGGTTATCAAATAAATATTAACAAGCATTTTGTATTAACGCAATTTAACACCCGCTTGGTAATTGCTTATTATCATGATCCTTAACTTTTTACATAAGACTATAGTTCTATGTTCTTAATGCTCTTATAATAATGGTAGTTAACATATATACTTTATATTAATCATATATTTAGTAGTTTGATGTTATTCATATTGAAAATGAAAATAACTTTAACTAATACTATATTTAATAGAAATAAATTCTGTACAAATTAACATCTATCAAGAACTTTTTATGTAATGGAGTTAATAATGATTACTGTTTTTATTTAATTTACAAGAAATACAAACTACACATTCTGTTACATTTAAATTTTCGAGTGGGTTCAAATTGAGTAATTAGAATGTAATCAAACTTTATTATATCATTTAAAATCATCCTAAAGACTTATTTCATATAAATAAATACTAAGAATTTATTTAATTAAATAAAATAGATGTTTGCAAAATAGTTAGGCATAATAACGGGCTATAAATTAGATAAACTATATAATTTAGTTAGGTATACTGTAAAAATTACTGTAACTTAAAAATATTTTGTTTATAGTAAGAGGATGTCGACCTGGTAAAACAGTTCAAATGTCTGAAGCAGAAGTCAGAGGATTGTGCTTAAAGTCTAGAGAAATATTTTTACAACAACCAATTTTATTAGATTTAGAAGCACCTTTAAAAATATGTGGTAATAAATACGTTTTTGTTTAGTTAATTGTTTTAATTTATACATTTTTTATTTGATTTTTAGGAGATATACATGGACAGTATACTGATTTATTGCGTTTGTTTGAGTATGGTGGTTTTCCTCCGGAAGCCAACTATTTATTCCTGGGTGATTATGTCGATCGTGGAAAACAATCCTTAGAAACTATCTGTCTTTTATTAGCATACAAAATTAAATATCCTGAGAATTTTTTCCTTTTACGAGGAAATCATGAATGTGCCAGCATAAACAGAATCTATGGATTTTACGATGAATGTAAAACTATTAAAATTAAATTCCCAATTCAATCTTGTGTATCACTTAATTTGGTTTTTCTTTAGGTAAAAGACGTTACAATATAAAACTGTGGAAAACGTTTACTGATTGTTTTAATTGTTTACCTATTGCTGCTATTATCGATGAAAAAATATTTTGTTGTCATGGTGGACTGAGTCCTGATTTACAAGGAATGGAACAAATTAGACGTATTATGCGTCCAACTGATGTCCCGGATACTGGTAATTTTTCTATTATTTATATGTAACCTATATTATTATTATCGAGATTATTACAGTCCTACTTAACTACTATTTTAAAGTAAAAAAAATGTGGAGAATAAAATATTTTATGAATTACAAAATTATTACAAAAATGTTAAGAAATAATTTCTTATCACAAAATATAATTAAATGAATAATAAAACTTATGATATTTTATTTACTAACTTATCCATTTTTATCATTGTCCAATTAATTTATAATTTAAATTTTTATTAAAAACTTATTCTGCAATCAAGCATTTGCTCATAAGATAATCTTACAATTTAAATCTATTTGCAATACTTTTAAACCTTTAACTTTTACTCGGTTGCAATAAACTATTATTATAATTATAGTGAATTGTATTATTCAAAAAAAAAAAAAACTATAATTTTTGTTTATTAACCACAAGGTAAAATTATGTAGGTGTTATGATATTTAGTACTTCATATTTCAAAATTTACATTTTGCATCTATTTGAAAATTGTTGACCTAATATATTTAAATTAATATACTATTATTATTAATTTTAATTAATATCATAATTCAATTAAAACTCTTCAATGCAATCAATGCTTATAGAGGAGTTGCAAATCTTGTCTTTTATTATATTTAAATCTTTTGTATTGTATTAAGTTTTGATTTGCTAAATAAATATTCTTATTATCATTTATTGTAATTGCTACTAATATACTTAATAGTAATCATATAATTGTTTTATATTTACCTGTATTTTATTTTAGGTTTACTGTGTGATTTATTATGGTCTGACCCCGATAAAGATGTTACTGGCTGGGGAGAAAATGATAGAGGTGTTTCTTTTACTTTTGGTACAGATGTTGTAGCCAAATTTTTAAACAGACATGACTTAGATCTCATATGTCGAGCACATCAAGTAACTAAAAATTTTCTATAACTTCATTAATTTTTATGAATTCTTTATGTTTTATTTCTTGAATTTATAGGTTGTTGAAGATGGTTATGAGTTTTTTGCCAAGAGACAATTAGTTACATTGTTTTCTGCACCAAACTATTGTGGAGAATTCGATAATGCTGGAGGAATGATGTCTGTTGATGCAACACTTATGTGTTCATTTCAAGTATGTTTTTAATTGTATTATATAAACTAAAGTATTATTTTTGATTTATTTTGAAATTTATTTAAAATGAAATATAACTGAAAAGCCAACATAAAAATTTTATAAACCAATCTTATTTTATAATGAATGCATTCTCAAATTTAATATAAAGAACATTTTTACAAAAATATGAAAACACTTATTTTAACTTAGAAAACTGTAAATTTTCCTTTTTTATTTTATTTACTCTACCTTATTTTTTGGATTTAATTTCTTAATTTTAATATATTACGTTTTATCGTAAACTTAAAAAATAATTGGAGAGTACATTAAACTAATTAACATAAATTAACTCTGTTCTTTGATAATAATATTAGAATTGGTTTTCTACCAATATTTTCTAATACTCAATATACTCACATATATTTATATTTATGGTATAAAACCAATTACCTCATGACAATTTATTATTTATTGACCTAAAACTATGAGGCAATTTTATCCTATATTTATGCTGATATAAACCTGATATATTGATAAACCCTTTGTTTCTGTCAGATTAATTAATATATTTTAATGAGTTTCAGCAGGAATTTTCCAATATTAAATAATAATTATAGTCCAGATTTTATAAAAAATTCTTTTCTGTCGTATTCTATTGAATATGAGTTGAATAGGTATTTCACGATCCTAATTTTTCAATTCATATATTTTTACATATTTAAATGTTTGTGAATATTTCTATTTCTAAGATATTTTTACTCGTTGAACCTTGAAAATATTTTTGTTAATTAGTTGTTGGTTTTATAAATTAATATTATATTTTGTTAAAATCATCAAAAAACAATAGATAAATATGATACAATTTTGCGCTACATACAAGCACCATAATTTAGGTGGTTTATGAGAATATAAAAATAGACTTTAATAAGTAATACCTTTTAACTACTGTTAACAAACACTGAATACTCACAATATAACTAGTAATAATGAATCAATAATTTTGAGTCAGACATAAATTTAAAAAAATAAGAATTAATAACGCATTTTTGGCTTCTGCCTTTTTTATTATTCATTGTGCGGTCACCAAACTCATCAGACTGAGTCTTAGTTGTCATCCTTCATAGAAAAGAAATACAATCAATATACTTTTAATAGAGCTTGATACTACTAAACAAAACATTATTTAAGTAATTATATTCACTATCATTACATACGAATTAATGTAATCTCTATAACTAAGCAATCTTAATTCAAAATAATTTATGGATATTAATCGATATATACGTCAATAGTACCTTTATAGGTTATCAATACTGGCTAAATTTGATAATAAAAACAAAAATCGTAAACCTCTTTAAATTAACCTTAAATTACTACTGTTGCCTCTATGAAGTTAAAATTTGCCATTAAAAAGGAAATTATTTTATATAAAATACAATTTTAAAAATAACCTATTAATTTATTATGATTTTATTCCTTAAGATATTGAAACCATCTGAAAAGAAAGCAAAATATCAATATTCAGGATTGAACTCTGGAAGACCTGCTAGTAATACAACAGCCGTGAAAAAGAAATAAATATAATTTAATTGAAAACTGATTATAAACAACAAATTAATGTTGTTCATAATATAACTCTGTGCTTGAATAATTTTATTTTAAAAATCTGGACTTTCTATATAACAAAATGTTATATATATATATTTTTATTATGTATAAAAAAGATTTTCACTTTAACAATCATTAAATAATGGTTCCTTGAGACCTTAAATATATAAAGTCCTCAATATTGATTGATTATTTGGTTTTAACTTTATGAACTTTGTATATATAATAACCATTTTATTTAGTAACAAATTTAATACATGTATAGACATAGATTTTAATAGAGGAAATTGCCTCATTTGTGTTATACAAATATATATATATATATATTAACAATATTATTAGAAATTATTCTTATTAAATATTGTCATTACTAATTTAAGTGTAGAAACACATTTACCAACCAATACTAATAGTGTTATAAATATTTTAATAATAATATATTAATTAACTCTCTTTGAAGTTAGTGGTGAAATATTAACCATGCACATTTTTTTTTTTTTTTTATCCGTGATATTTTTAACATCTAACGATGTTCAGAATATACTTATTAAAAATGTACTTGAGCAAACCCATTAGATTTGTATATTGGAATATTACAGATCTCGTACTGTAACTATTTTATAAATTAAATATACCTAAACGAAAAATAATGGTGTAAAGTATATTATATTTGTTAAAATACATAAGTAAAATATGTAATTGTTTCATGTTTTGTTTTTCTCGATTCATTAATGTATTCAATAGGCATTGAAAATTATTTTAATGGAACTGGTCTGTTTTGTTGTATTCATTCTATTACATAAATGGAAATAAAAAAGAAACAAGCCTTTGAACATAAATTTCATAGATCTGTTATGCATAAGAATTATAAGTATAAAATATTAGTATTTTAGGTACTTTTTTTTTTTTTTGGTTCAGTGAATAGATTAATGTTGTCATAATATAAAAGTTACTTCCTTTTAATGTTGTATTCATTCATTTAATGTACAAATAAATTACATGTATTGCTTTAGATATTATGTAAAAAAAAAATAATATTTTATAAAACTTATTATCCGAAAAATATTTTTTTGTTTTTAATAAATCAAATTTCACATTATATACTTCAAATTGAAAAACACGTGAAAAATATTGTTTAATATCTATTATAAATTAACATTTCTCTTATACAATCTGGGTTAAAGTAAGGCAAATATTTAATGCAATATTTATTCACTTACTGTAAGATTTGATTTATATCTATAATAAGTTCATTAGAAATTAATATTGATGATATACAAACAAATGGTTAACATAAAATTTTATATTTATATAATGTTACATTTTACTTGCAGGTGATTATTTTAACATAAATCGGTCAACATATAGATATTGAATGGTATATATCTCACATTATGAACTTTTAATTTGCAGTAAATTTAATTTTAGTTGAGAGTACATGTAACATAAACCCAAGAGTTCCCTGTGGCTGTAGAAGAACATTGTTATTGTAGAATGTTTATGACCCGTATAAACAGATATGAAATAGATATTGGTCATTCATAAGGTATATCTGTACAAATCGCTAAAGTTTAAATTTTATTGAACATAAATATCTTGCTTAGATTATACGCAAAACTAACCTTGTGGGGTTATAATTTCAGCACATAGAGAAATTGAACTGTTTAGGAACCAGTGAAAAATGTGTTTATACACAATTCCAAAAGATCGATAAGTCAAAAACTATATTAGTATGTATTTATACGTTGGCTGATTCGTGTAAAATAATCACATTATAATATAATAGAATAGAAATACAAAATTAACAAATTGTCATTGTTCATAAGATCTAAAAATGATGATTTTTTTGTTTTTGTTTGCACATTTAGCATTATGTGCTATATAAGCATTATGCACTTGCACATAACTCGAAAATTATAAACAAACCATCCTGTCAGAATGTTATTAATCTTAATGTATTTATTTTTTGTAAATATTTTCAAAATATTAATACAAATCACGTATATATTTTTAAAAGAAATTGTTGCAACAATTATTTATTGTGATAACAGTTTATTTATAAAACAAAATAATACCTAACTATATAGTTTTAAATTTATTTTTAAATAAAAAATTAATATATGTATATTAAAATGACATTAGACTAGAAAATTTTATATTTCATTACAATTATTACTACAATTCTCTGTGTCATAAGAAACTAGATACGGCATGCACATCGAAATGACTGCACTCCAGCCCCTCAATACCAAATTTCCCCACGCCATATGTAAGTCTGTCTATGGCCAGTATACTGAAAAATACAAAAACTAAACGGCTTTCAGAGCATCCAATTTTTTTCTCATGAGAAGCAAAGTAAGTGTACTTTTTGGTGGAACTAATTTATTTATTTTATTTATTAGTGAAAAAAATGTATTTATATGTGTGTGTAGGTGTTTAAACATGTATAATTATTTAATTAATGATGAGGTCAAAGGGATGGTCATCATAGTTATAATAAAGTTAGGATTATAACTATAGTACCTAATTACCTTGGAGACAGTGTTCAACTTGTGTCTTGTACAAAGGTAAGGTAAGGACACCTTGTGTGTGACAATCGGTATCGATTGGACTTTCATATTGTGATGTTTAGACCATTGTTAAATAAACAATAAAATGTTAAATAAAGGTTAAATAAACTATATTTTTTTATCGTTTGTTGGCTCATTCTTGCTAGAAAATTTAACATTTATATTATCATTCTATAGAGATACCTAAAATATAAAAAATAGAATTATACGATTTAAAAAAAATTTTCTATATATTTTCATCTTATTTTTAGATATTAATACTAACTCGCCTTTTTTTTACCATAAATTTGAGGGCATGTGAGGGACCTATGGCGATATATGGCTTTTAAGATTGTTTTCTCTGGGTTGATATAATATTTTAACATGCCCTAGTATACATTTCAATGTAAAGTATAAATCAAATTTAGGTATTTTCAAAATAGAATTTCATTAGACCTTAATCTTACAATTTTGACTGACTCTGAAATTTACCAGTGAACATTTTATACGAGCAATAAGCTAATGAGCATTTTAATTAGATGAAATTAGTACTTCGGCATGAGTCTGCGCGTGTGGAAATTTAGTTTCAAAGCATAGTTGAGATGTATTTGAGTGTATTGTAGTGTTTAATTTATGTATTATGTTATAGGTAGGCCAATTATGTTTTAGGTGGGGACAGACACCACAAAAACACCTTGATCTTATATAAATAAACTACAATAATTAGAATATATATTAAATATGCTTATTTATATAGAATTGTGAAATGCCACAACGTTATCAATGTGAACAGAGTGTGGCGCATGCCCATTTGGCCATTTCGTATTTTCCGATAGGTACTTATCTTTAGGCATTTGACATAATCTCTATAGAACTCGGTTAGTCACTACTCGCTACTCGCTAGTCTAGTACTGACTTGTCTGTAGCCACTTACTGGCTACTAGCCGCTACTGCAACTATATAGTTAGGTAGTTGTTATTTCTTATTTTAGTTCGTATAAGCTTCAATTGCATTTATCCACTCACTGCTCAGTTTTGCAATAAAATATTATTGTACAATTTCAAATTTGTAATTATATTTTTATTATTTATAAATATTTATTCATTGGTAATCAGCAATTACTGTACAAAATACAATCAATACAAGGGCTAATTGTTGATACTGTACTGTTTATAGTCGCAAAAAATTTTCTACGCAATCGGCAAATTGGGAATTTTTTTTACTTCAATATTTTACGTAAGTACCGCTGTAATCACTAATGAAACTAACGAAATAATACCGGTTTAATTGCTCAAGACCAGCACAGTTTAAATGAAATCCATCTATATATCTATAATTTCATCTTTTCTAGTTTCTAGTGTTTCTTGTTTACCTTATCTAAAAAGTTATGGTGTAATAATTTCAAATCATATTCTAATTATAATAATAATAAAGGCTGTAAACTTGGTGTCCATCCTCTAGAACCGTGATTTTAATTTGTAAATAGTTAAGTAAATTACTAAATTACAAATTGTAGCCTCTTATCAGTTGTATCATGTGTGATTATTACCTTATAAAATAATATAATTAGGGTAAAATTGATAAGTAAATTTATTTGGATATATTTGGTATGGAGAAATAATTAGACTATAATATGTAATATCATCAATAAATGCCTATATGTCATATGCATTATATATGTATTTTCAACAATAAATTATGTATTTACATAATTAATACTTATTAATAAAAATACTAATTAATTGTTAATACTTAATAACTGTATTAATAGACTATAATTATATGAAAACTCATTTTATCTTTTTAACTTTTTATAATAAATGTTTCAAACGACCCAGTCAAGTTTAGTGGATCTTTTGCTTTTGTATTTCATATAGGTACTGTATTATAGTTCCTTAATTTTTAGGTGAGTATATTTTATTGTTTAAACATTAAACATTCAAACACCAAATGTATTTGAATTAATATTGTACTTTGCCTGTATTTTTAAGTGCATTTAATTAAAACAATTTTAAAATTAATATCATGATCATTCATTACTAAAATTAGGTATTTTTGCTACATTTGTATGTGAAATATATAAATGATTATAATAATAAATTAAGTTAATTATTTTTTTAGGATTTTTACTCATTTACATTTATCTGTGTAGATTATTCATTCTGATTTTTGTATCATAATGGAACCTATCGAGAGAGTACTTTCCATTCAGAGCCATGTTGTTAGTGGATATGTAGGTAATAAATGTGCAGTGTTTCCATTACAGGTAAAAGCAAAAATGTTAAACTTTCTTATTGAACTTTACATTGTAGTTAACATGTAAATAATTATTAGGTACCTACTTTTATTTTTTGTATTGTTATAATATATGGTAATAGTTATTTATTTTTATAGATAATGGGCTTTGAAGTTGATGCTATAAATTCTGTACAGTTATCAAACCATTCTGGTTATAAAAGTTTCTATGGTCAAATATTAAACGAAAAGGATTTATGTAAGTTATTTATTTATAATATTATTTAATTAAATATATTTGTGGTAATAAATAGTATTATATAATTTAAAAAACATGTGTATAATAAACATTTTACTTTCTATTTTTAGCTGAATTAATGAAGGGTCTTGTTGAAAATGAATTACATGATTATTCATGTTTGTTAACTGGTTATGTAAGATGTCCAATGTTTTTAAAGAAAATCGCAGAAGTTTATAAAATATTGAAAAAGAGAAATCCTGATTTGATTTATCGTGAGTTTATATTTATGGTAGTCTTTTAAAAATACATATTTCTTTTGTTTCAATTTTAATGAAGCAAATTTAAAATTATATGCATCACAAAAAAAAAAAAAAAATAATAATATTAGAAAATTTAAAGAAATACTTGGGATAACCACAATGGCTTCCTTCAAAAGCCTATAACTAGTTTTTATCAAATTAATATTATTAATATTTTGTCTTATACTAAAATTATTTATACCTATTACAAGATATTAACTTTTTTATCTCGTTTTTATTAAATTACAGTTAATAACAGAAATTAAATTTAAATATGCTCCATACCACAAGAGAAAGGACACGGCTCGTGCATCATAATATTCTTATTGACCACCCATTTGATAGCACATTTTCCCCAACATATAGCAGACAATATGTTGTTTGATATTACAAACTAAAACTAAAATTCTCTAATAGAGCCTAATGTTTTCTGGTTGGAGATGAGCAAGCGTGGTTTTTTATTTGAATGCGCTAAAACAAATAAATTTCAGTTGGTTTGGTTTTCTCGTGGCATAGAGTATATGTATTTCTAGTGATAATTATAAATTTTTATTTCTAGTTTGTATGAAAATATTTTTATTTATTTTTTTATTGTAACTAATTATGCAAATATTATTTATATAGTTACATTTATAAAAATGATTATTTTCCTCATGTTGAAATAGCTTGATAAAAACATTAATTAATATTACATCTAATTATGTAATAACATTTGATAACCTCAAGTTCTTGAAACACCATTCAAACTACAATTTCCCTTTTCAATAGAACTTAAATACTTCTAAATATTTTGAATTTTATGAAGTCTGTTATTTAGGTCAGTGATATTATTATTTTGAAAATGTATGTGAGATAATTGTAGTTCAAATCGGTTATAACTCATATTATGGCTTAAGTGAGTTGTTAGCAAATGAGAAGATTTCCAATAACTTACGATAGTTGGCATGCTTACTACATCTATATACATTATAATTCCAATGAAATTTTTTATTTCTGATTCGTTGGAGTTAACCCATTTTTGTAATCTAGAGTGTCTTTTAATAAGCAGTGAAGCTTACTTTTCATTGACATACCTGTTTGAATACACTCTCAGTGTCAATTAATGATATAATTTCATAATGAATAAATAAATAATAATTATTAATGTACGTTTTCAAGTATACATTAATCATCATCACTAATCCAATATCTAATCCATTAGGATTAAATGTAAAATCATGTAAGTCATTATCTCCTGGACCCCATGTAAAATTCTTTAAACCTGGTAGAATAGTTGTTGATATTTGGGTTTGTACATCAACATTTGAGTCATTCTAAATACAAATTTAATTATAATAAATAACATAGTAATTTTTCTTCTTAAATTATTATTGTATATCTGAATCACTTTCTAATTCACTTATTCCAACAGAAAATTTAGATCAGAGACAGTATCATCTATAAAAAGCAATAATTCGTTATAACTCTCATCGAGATTATCAAAAATATCATTAAAATTCATATTAAATAAAAATAATAATATATAAATCTATAATAATTATAAATAAAACTTAACCAAATCCTGAATAGCACATAACACAACATAATAATAATAACAATTATTATTTCATATTTTGATTTATTTTACCAATAAAATGTGGTGAGATACAAATCTTATTTTTCATTATTTTTTAGTTTGTGATCCAGTTATGGGAGATGATAAAAAAATGTATGTTCCAGAAGAAATATTAGATGTCTACAAAAATGAAATCATTAGCTTAGCTGATATTCTTACACCGAATGAATTTGAATTAGAGTAATTATAGTTAAAGTATAGGTATTTTTATTCTCAATTAATTAATTGTATTTTTTTCCTTATACTAGGCTACTCACAGGTAAAACTATAACTACCTCTGATGACATTTATGAAGCAATAAATATATTACATACTCAAGGTTGTAAGACAGTTGTTGTGTCATCTTCAAATAAATCTTCAAATAATGAATTAAAATGTATTGGAAAAAATATTTCTAGTAAGTATTATTCTATAAACTGAACACATCTAACTTAATTGTTGTGTCTGAGAAAAGTTCTCAATCATTTTTAGTGTTGTTGGGATTCCTTATTTGATGACTATATTAAGTTAATGTTAAATACATTTTCCCTTACTTGAATTCCATCATTTATGTTGATATATTCATTGATATAATAATGAATGACACTAATAACTAAAATTATTGTTGTATACATTTTAATTCAAAGAAATATGAACTAATTTGATGCATTCATTATAGTTTTAAGAATTTCAAACAATATAAAAATGTATTAATTTCTAACAACTATAACAATAGTATTATCCAGTAGTATTATTCATATTATCCAGTTTGTGATTAATGTTAATCGCTTTTTTTTATTTTATAAATCAGATAATATCATGTCTAGTAAACAATAAATACATTACAATGATATGAAAGTTATAGTTTTTAGAATCCATTTAAACATGTAATTAATTGACTAGATGTTTAATGTTTTAAAGATTGTTATATTAAGAAAAATCATTATGTAATTTTATTTTAAATTAATGTTTTTTTTTTTTTTGTATACATTTTTTTATTAGATAAAGAATACGTAGAATTAAATATTCCAAGAGTTGACCAATCTTTTACTGGCACGGGCGATTTGTTTAGTGCATTAATATTAACATGGATGAAATTAACTAAAAATGACTTAAAAAAATCAATGGAAAATACAGTTGCAACTATTCAAGCAGTTATACAACGGACCATGAAATGTAAGTATCAAATAGCCATCTTTATTCTTTTCTAATACATTTATTTGATTGATTACATTTACATATATACATTTATAAATATTTTTACAACAGATAAAAATAATTCAAAAGACCCAATGCGTAATAGTGAACTTAAATTGATTCAAAGTTTGAGTGATATTCAGAAACCTAAAGTTACAATATTTGGTAATGTACTTACAATTAATTAGCAATATTATTAACTAGTTTATTAAATAATATAGGTAGTTGTTAATATATGGTACAATAAACTTTTATAAAATAATAAATAATATTTTAATTCATAATTCATTTTGAAAATATTACCACAGATAAGATGAAACTTTCATCTTACGATGTTTAAATTACTAATAATAATTATTTATGAAAAATGGATTGATACTATGAATTTAATGGACATAATGATAATGAATTTCGTCTGAAAAATAAATTTGATATTTTACTAAATTTATTGATGAAACTGTTCAACTTCATAATACACTAATTCATCATTATTTTTAATTAAGTAATTTTTAAGCATTCAAAATAAATAAATCTCCCAATAAAAATTAATATTGTCAGATATCTTTGCATTTACTTGGACAAATCTTAATTGGACTACCTACTTAAAATTTAAGAAAAACTCGGATAACTAGAAAAATTATAAAAACCCCCCTCAATACCAAACTTTTTTACAAGCAACTAATTCATCTAATATTTCCTTATGGCATCCAATTATGGAGTGTGGTTAAAAATTCTCTAGTTCTTCTCGTCTTACTACTCTGCTTAACAATCCCTCCCTTCAATCAAATAATAATTTACCAAGACTCCAATTAACAACTAATTTCAACCAAAAAAGAAAATAATAATATAATATTTTGTATACAATATCATATATAACATTCAACTTATAAATTCTTCCTTGAAGAGGAAGAGTAGTAAGAGTAGTGTCACTTGATAACCCCTTTAATCTTGTCGTTCAACCTAGTGAATATCAGCCCATGTGCTTATTATATCTTATAGTGATTCAAATTTAAAATATTTTTTAATATTAATCATAGTAAAAATAATAAAGAAAAAAAAGTGTATGTGATAAATAATTAATGATTCATTTAATATAAAATGAAGTTAATAAATATTTAATATTTAAAGATTTCCATTATTGGTATTCATTATTAATATTTTGTGTGTATATGTATCATTAAAAATATATGCCTTTGAAGTACTAAGTGCCTCTATATTCTGTGCTTCCATTAATTAATATATTGTGTTTGTAATACAATGTTGTTATCTAGATTAAGAAAATTAAATTATTTTACTCTATGTAGTGAATTATTGTTTATTGATGATTAATGAATATTGGATAATATAAACTGTTATTATGGTAAATCGTATTTTATTAACACCTTTTATCTATTATTTAATTATTAAAAATTTAAATATCATTATTAAGTTTTCATATATTACTATTTTTCATGTTATTTATTTATCAAGAGCTACAACTCTGATGTATTGATGAAATAAAATGTGTATATTCTTCGGTTTTTAAAGTAATACTTTAAAATAAAAAAATGTATTAAAAATACTAATATTTTAACTTATCCATGCAGAAGAATTAAAATAGCATTAATAAAATCAACATTTTAACTCTGCGAGTTTTTAACTATAACGCAATTGTGTAAAACTGAATTAAAAACATTGCAAAAATGTATTTATTCAGCAGCCTTGCTCAATGATAATCATAATTTTAACTAGATTTTTTCAGATTAAATGTACAAATTTACGTTCAATTCCTTTCACCAAAACCATTAAAAAACTGGTGAGGACTACATTATCTATAACTCGTTCGTTTTGTGTCATAGAAAGTTTGCTAATTGCCTGAATCGTCTATTAACTTTTAAAATATGCCCAATCGTGTAATGCAAGAAAGTCAAAGTAGATATCAAAACTTTCTTTATAATTTGTAACATTATATGTGACACATATCTGAATAATATATTAACCATAAATTTATGTCAATTTATTACTACATACTTTTATCTATTGAAATCATATTACAATCACTTAATAATAATATATAACAAATAATAAAATACAAAAATACAATTTAATATATTTTTTTTAATTTTAGCATATTATTTATACATAAATACATCTGTTTATTTTGTACATTTTTTAGAGTATCCTGAGGTAATATCAATCTGTTTTTCAAATGAGAATAACGTTTTTCCTCCACAAATAATTATTTAATTAATTTTTATGTGACTTGTTCAAAATTTGGAATTATAAATTATAATTACCCATGAAAAATATGTAATAATTAGAACATTTTTATCTATACTCAATTGTACAACCTTGAAGCAGTATGGATTGTAGAAAAACAAATCAATATCCTAATTATTTTATACTTTTCGTGTGTAATTTTAAAATTGAGTTATTCCAAAAATAATTAATTTAAATTCAATATGTCGAATTAAAATTTCCAGGAATACGCATATAAACTGAATAATTATTTGCAGTGTCAAAATGGTGTTCTTATTGGAAAAATACAAGTTGTTATTGCCACAAGATACTTTTTTAAAAGTACAAAAAACATGTTAAGGAAAATATAATCTTTAAGTAAACACTTAACATACATTTAATAAAAAATCAAAATTGTAATTAAGGTATACAAAAATAGTAGACATACTAAAAATAATTCCCTGTTTATATTATACTGTTAATAATACATATTTACTTTATTCTTTGTTTAATTAATTTTAACTATGGCACAACTGTTGTTTCTTTTTCAACTTTAATTATAGCCCACGATTGTCGTTCTCCTGAAGCGAATACACCATAGAATATTGCTCCAAACAAATATATACCACTGGTAATTAAAAAAATCCATTTCCATTCATCTGTGCTCTAGAAAGATAATATTTGCTTCTATCAATATATCAGCATTCAAATAAAATGATTTCCATACTAACTTGATTTGAAACAATAGTAGCAGCTAACATAGGGCTTACAATGCCAGGTATAGTTGCAAATGTATTGGATATTGCAAATAAAATGCTGGCGTATTGAGGTGCTATGTCCAAAGGGTTAACACTGAAAAATATAAAAATTAAGTAAGTAAATTTCCTGTCATCAGTCAAAAACTACCTGAATCCAGTCCAAGTAAACGCTCCAAGTCCTACTGCTAATGTTAAATATACTAAAAATCCCATCTTGGTGGTGGAATTTGCTGCTAAATACATGAAGATAGTTTGGCTTATGAAAGCAGTACAATTAAAAAGCTTTCTAACCTATATGAAAGTAAATTTAATGATTTAAACTTTTTTATGCAAGATATGGACCTATAAAATTAATAGAACAGTCAAATACATACTTGTGTAGTATTAAGTATATTATTTTTCCTAATCCAGTCAACAAAGAACCCACTAAATTGAAGATTAACAGACATGGCTAGGTATGGCAGAGCTGATAGTAAACTTCCGTTTTGAATATTTACTTTCATTACATCTTTAAACAGAGAAAAAATTCAATTGTTTATTGTCATTATATTAATTACAAATATTTATAGTCACCATTCATGTAAGTTGGTAATTGTGTAAATAATGTGTAGTATCCCCAGTTTTCACAAAAATGAGCACACGTTATCGACCATACAGGCATGGATGTAAGTATATCTTTCCAAGGATAGTTTGTAAAATTAACTGCTCATAAATATATTTTTAAAGTAATTAGTTAACTATAAATTTACAGACATAAGCAGTAATATTAAAGCAGTAAATTGTATGAAAGGAAAGTCACTAAGAAAATATATAGGTACAAAAATCATAAGTTAGTAATGAAATTTACTTTTTTTATTATCTGTTGGGCCAATTGAATCAATAATATACTTCATCTCTTCTTTTGTGATGTATTTGTCTTCTGTTGGAGATTCGGCGATATACATAAGCCAAACAACACACCACATTACACCTATAATACCTAAACAATTTAAATATATATTTAATAATTATATATTTATTAAGTTAGATGATAGCTTTTGTACCGGGCACATAAAATATAAAAGGCCAGCCGTAATTTTCAGCTAACCATCCGCATAATGGATATCCGACAACTGTTCCCACAGAACCTCCAGAAAAAGCAAATGCCGCTAACCTGGTGCGTTCAGAGGGTGGAGCCCATCTCGACCAAACAGCTTGTATGGCAGGGTAAGTAGTTCCCTGAATTGATAAAGAAATGTATTTTAAAATTTGTCAAGTGAAGTGTGCATGGTTAAACACACCTCTAATAATCCTTCAATGACTCTGAGAGCAATAAGCGAATAAACTGAATACCTGGCGACCATTGGAGTAAATATGGTGAGGATTGCGGTACTTAAGATACTAAAACCAATCATCTTCACGCCCCCTATCTTAGTGCCGAGTAAACCTCCTATCATTTGTGTACAGATATATCCATAAAAGAACGAACTCAAAATTACACCACGAATTTTTGGACTCCAATTGAATTCACCTGTCTGTAAAAAAAAAAAAACATGATTCAAATATTTTTACTTTCATTAAGAGGAACTCCTGTGGCTTTGATTACATTATGTTCAATTGTGTTCTATTCTTCCCCTATGTAGAAATCTTTTTTCACCTTCATTTTCACTAGGTTATGCCTCTCCTGATTCAATTCAGGATCATCCTTAATTCTCGAGATTTGTCGTTATCCACTATCATTACTCTCATTCAGTTCTTTATGTGAATGTTTCTGTTGTTCCTGTGTTTTTAATTTTTTGTAATAATGTCTCCAACGAAGGTACTTACAATAAAATGAATAACAAATTAATTTTTTTCGCATCAAAATAATCAACATTACACCGCGATGATATTTCAACTTCATTACAATTTATTTAATTTTGCACTTAGCTTAGTTCGATAAGTTTTACAAAAGAAAAAAATTAGCTTCTTTATAAATATCATCGCTGACAAAAACCATATCAGAATTCGAAAACCATATGGTTTAAAAGCTGCAATTTGCACTTATGCGATTCGTCACATACAGTTTTTCCCAACTATTAACTTAGTTTTTAATCAGATAAGGAACTAACACGATATATTATTTTGTATGAACACACGTCTACGTCCTATATCAATCGGTTTCATTTTGTATTTAATATAGTCTTCTATTTCAAATTTCAATCCTAATATGATAAGCATAAGTTGGGTCAGATTTAGGCACGCCCGGAGAGATTGGCACAAGAGTTACAGACGACGTTTGATGTCAATATAGCGTAAACTAAATGTAAGTATTCATTTTTAATTTAAATACAGACTAAACCCAACGAGTGAAGATAATTCATACAAAAGTATATGTAAAATTTAAAACATTTTTCAGGATTACAAATAATACCTGCATCAGATACGAGGGCATGATTGGTCACTGCAGAGAATTATCAATCTTACGCGATATTGACGTTATCGTAGGATATAGAATCATATTAACCAAATTAACACAAAAATTAAATTAAGATCAGCAGAACAGAAATGAAAGAATATTTGTAATAAATGGATGTAAGTACGAGCAGGAATTCAAGACAAATTCAAAGAGAAGACTGAAATAGATGAATAGATATAAGACACTATGGGATTATGAGACTTACATACCATTAAAACTAAACGGTTATATTTGGAAAACGCGAGGGGTCGAAAATTGAACTTCAAACTTTTAAATATTCTCAACTTTATTGTGTTGGAATTAGTTTCAAATTAATTCAAGTATATAGGGTGCTTTAATATGACCAGTAGATGAGCTCGTTATTGAACCAAATTATGTGAGGCTAGTAAAATAGGTCCCTTCTTAAATATTTATGTATTATTATAGAAATAAATTATAATAATTTGAAAAAATAGAGCTGAAAGAAGTATTGAATATGATCCTATATGAATAGGAATGGAACAAGTGTAGTTCATAAATCATAAATATTCGATATTCATTTAAGGAAAACTATTCCAAACATAATCCTATAAATTGATAATATTATTAGGAAATCGCTCAAATTATTTTGAGTGGCGTTCACGTGTCGTTCACTCATAATGAACGTGAACACGTTCTTGCCTACCGACGCGGGTAAAACTTTTTTTAATTGTATTAATTGAAGTGTATATTTTATGAGTAGAAACGTGGTACTTTGTCTAGTAACTGTACTAATACATGAAATATAAAATAAAACGAAATAAAAACAATTAATTCGAAAAAATACGGCGTAAATAATAATTTTTATTATAAATTATAATGAATAATCGTTTGATCTTGATTAAATAATATATATCCAACTGTACAAGGTCGTTATTGTGCATGCGATTATATTTATTTATAAACCTTTTGCCAAATAATTTTCATACACATACGCATTACTATATATATTATGTAAACATTATTACAGTACACAACTATTATAATTATATCAGCTAGAAGTTATTTATGTATAACAAACATATACCTATATATACATGTTCTTTATCAACAATATTATTAACAGCCAAAGCCTGTAACTACTGAAAAACAGTACAGTAAAAACAGTGAAGAAAAACTTCAACCTGTGAAATAGTTAATTCCGCGGTTTCATCTTCGTATTTATTTTGATTATATTCACGTTCAAAATAGTGTATATTATGTTGTATAAAAGTTGTATCATTTTTAACCTAGCCCTTTTTAACATCAATAGAAAATCGAAACGATTTTGGCTGCAAATATTCAAACTTCTATGATTAATTTAATTGTCACTATTAATTAATACACCACGTAGATTATTAAATCATAATTTCTTCAGATTTCTATAGGTCTACATCGATCTAATTGCAAAACATAAATGTTAAACAAGGTCCCCTGCCTAGTTTTTTAGTTTTAAACTAAAAAGTCAGTCAATCTTCAATAATCAAATATAATTTAATAAAACTCAATTATTAAAATAATTTTTTTGTTTTTTTAAAAAGCTGTAGTAATCTATAAATAATTTTAGTTTAAAAATAAAATACATGCTCAGAGAAAAAACAATTTAATTTCAAAATTTCAACTAAGTAGGTAGGTCCTATAGATACATATTATTATATATATTGTTCGTAGGAATAAGAAAATCTTAATAAAAAAATAAAAAACTAAATATTTACTATTGTATCTGAGGACGATGTCATGGCCACGATTCCTACGCTTAAATTCACCCGAAGAAGATAAATGTTGACGAAACCCAGAAACGCTAGAAACGCGATCAAATTACGTCGCTGTTTCCAGAACGGCGGTTGTTCACTTCTGTCAAAATAGGTACATAAAAAAGTTTGAATTTTTAAACTATAGGTATTCTTTTTATAGAAATTAAAATAAACAAATCAAAATATTACGTAAAATTAGTTTGTGTCTGATCCATTGCAAACTGAATTAGGTACTAAACTTACTGTTGTGGCAAACAATAATTAGTTTAGTAAGTAACCAAGTGTATATAATTATTATTTATTATTTCCAAGATAAGATAAGATAATTTATTTTTGAATTAATAATAATAACTATTATAAATTATAATACATGGGTATTGATTTTGAAATATAAAAGTATAACTTTTATTTTTTTAAAATCAATGACGTGACCGAATTTTTCCAACCAGGATTTACGTCGCATACTTTTATTTGTACAACCAGAGGCGTAGAAACTAATTTTCACAAGGGAGGGGGGGACAAAAATGTAAAAGATGTAATACTATGGGCCTTTTACTGAGATCCACCATCCCCCCCACTTACCGCATGCAGACTCAATCCCCCCCACCCATATCTATGTTATTATTTTTACACTCTTCAGCATTATAATGTTATGTATAGATATAACAGCACAATTTCATTCAGTTTTTGTTGATAAAAAGCACATTAGAATTTAGGTGACTAACTAAAGTGACATCCTTAGTCTAAAACTTAAATACTGCCGACAAAAAAAATTAATGAGTAATAAATACAATGAAAACTTTTTTGTTTCTAATTTATTTAATAATATTGTTATACTAATATGTTTGGTATGCTTTAAAAAAGGGCCCCCTTTATCCATGCCTCCTCAGTCCTCGTCCTCAATTTCTCTTTCTAAGACCTAAAGTTTTCTGCAAAAAAACTATACTATATTCAGAAAAGAAATTATCCAATATCGAAGCCCAGTTAGAAAATAGTATTTGCATATATTTATTAATATTGTGAATACCCATCACCGTTTAAGATACTAAAGATGCCGCGGAAAATAAGTAAGAACCCAACTCTGAGGTACTATTCTCATAGGCGCAACTAGACCTACATTTTAGGGGATGCTAAAATTCTAGAAAAAAAATTTGAACAGAACAGGTACCATTGTTAACATTTTATGAGTACAAATCAAGGTCTAAAGTTTAAATTTTTGAAGGTGTTAATTAAGTATCTCTATTGCACCCCCTATAGTTGCGCCCATGTCCCGTGTAGACCGAATGAAGCAGATTTTATTTGCCGCTAAACTTGGTCAAACGGTAGTTGAAATATAGGTTTATCTGTTTTTAATTTAATTTCACATGGTTCTATATTAGCACAATTGATGTGGGTCTGATGTAAATATGACGTGTTTACGGTTATTTATTAGTTTTAATGCTTTATCCCGTTGTTTTCCGTATTTAATTCGTGCGACGTTTATATAATTTTTCCTTTTTTATCCAATAATATCATATTATATATATTGGTTTAGTCTAGTTGTGTATATTGTATTTTTTATTTATTTATGCGTTTTGTATTCGCAATATGAGCTATAATGTCAATTCCTTTAGGTTTATAGTAATATAGATTACTGTATACATTTGAATAATTATCTAAAATGTTATATCCCATCAGCATTATTATAACGATCTAGGACCGCGGCTCGTAATCAAAAATCTAAATCGCGGTTCGGCGATATCACAGAATAATAAATAAATGATATCACTGGATGATATCAGTGGATAACGCGGTTGTTGTTTGGATAGAACCGCGGTGGACAACTATAAACGCCAGTAGCTTTTTCTTCCAAGGCTACAGAAACAGCTGTTGTCAAGGTGGATATTATACAATATTTATTCACCTTGGATGTTGTATATTTTTTTTTTTTAATCAAACACCGCGGTTTGGACCACATAGCTGGTCTTGGTATAATTCACACCACGGAACATCGTGACAAACATGATATCAATATTTCCATTGTCATTTCAACATGATGCCGTGCTTCTGTCGCTCTCCGTGATGATACCGAGCGTCCAAGTAGTTTAGGTCTTGGGTAAACACTATTCAGTAGGTACATACTGCATAATATAAACATTAAACGTATTATTATCATTTATCAAGAACGACTGCTTTCTACTCGTTTTTATTATTATTGAAATTATCGAATACACAAAATACAATCTTCGAGCGCACAATCCCAACTCCCCAATGCTTCTTGCTACGGAGTGCGGACCACTTAGGTAAATATAATATTTATTTTATTTTTTATCTAATCATCAGTGTATAATGACATCAACGTAAACACTACTTAATAGTTATAATACATTTAAACGCCGTTTTTGTCAACGTTTTAGAACATTCCGAGTGGTTTGTTGATTAGTGATTACTGTTGGCCGTCGTTGTCGTTTATTGAAAATTAAAACAGTTGTAAAAATGGTATTTAACTGTCAAGATTTATTTCATGGTTCATAAGTTCACGATTCCCACAGGTGTCTCCTTTCTGATTTGGCAATATACATAGAAAGGTAAAAAACATTTTATAAACACCTTGGTAAAATCTGTAATCAGCAACAAGTTCATCATTTACACTTGAACAATAATTTCTTATTTTTTCTTTTTCCAAATAAATTTGAATTCATTATTGAATTTGTTCAATTTTTTTTCAATTATTATTTAATACCTTGTAGTTATTCACTTCCTTATTTATAGATGGACGTAACGTATTTTTACATTTTATTTTTTTAAATTTATATATATATTTAACATTATTGCTTAAGAGTTAATACAATATAGTCATTTTCATATAATACCAATTTCATTGTTGACTTGTGGTCTGAACTCCTTTTACCAAAAAGAAAAAATAAGTTTTATTTTGAACACAATGTGATTTTAATATTATTTTGTTAATATAATACAGTTAGTATACATCAGTAATAAAAAAGGAAACTGTATTGAAAAGACTTCTCGATATTGCCTGTAGTATTTGACATTTTTTTTTCAACCATTGAATTTTGTATTTTGAGAGAGATCTTATTGAATGAAGCTATTTTTATATAAAAATTAGATAAATTTTGGTTCATATCATTTCTTAAACTATTTCTCTCAAACTTTTGTAATCTATCATTTAACTATTAAATAAAATTTAAATTTTATTCTATTTTTTATTATTTTCACTTAATTGTATACTATATAGCCGTAGACCACAAAAAAATGAACCTCGGGCCAACTGTTTGACATACTTGATGTAGATTGTCATAATTTCATTAAAAATATGTTTTCAAATAACAATTTTTTTTTTGTTTCATATTATTACTTCAACTATTTTGTTTCAAATTTTATATAGTTATTGTTTCTTATTAATACAATTTTATGTTTAACTGAAAAATGTATCGTTTTATAAATAGATTTAGTTACTACATTTGATAATACACAAGACTGAATAATTTAAATACAGGGTTGTCCTAATACATTTTTTTTATCATTCATTTATAATTATGTTTTTTTGTTTCAGTTCAAATAATTTATAACAGATGGAACAAACAGATGAAATTAATCATCTTGTGGAACACAAAAAAGAAAAGAAAAAAAAAGATTTGTATTACAATAAACACAATCAGGTAACTCCAAATTTAACCGACGGTCATCAAAATGAATTGAGTATGATTAATCATAAATTGAATATCGATCCTTGTACGTCATCTAATGAAAATACAGTAAATCAAAAATCAACATTTTCATCTAGCTTGTGTACTGATGATAATAACAAGAAAAATGAACATTCTACTAATTCAAATTCTGTGGCTAAAGATTTTATAGAAAAACTGTTTTTAAATTGTTCTAGTTCAAATTTAAAACAAACTGATTCTTCTGCAGTTAATGTGCTTCCATTAAATAATATTTTAACTGATAATAATCCTGTAAATAATGAGATTTCAACTTCTGGGATAGAAAATATTTATAATGGAAATAACTTAGAGCATACAAATCTTACTCAATTTGAGAAATGTAAAGATAATGATCATGTCCGTTGTAATTTGTGTCATATTATAATTAGTTATGATATTCCAATTCTAATTGAACATGTGACCAAATGCAAAAAATCTAATGAAAACAAATTTAATTATATTCAAAAATTTAATTGTTTTATATGTGATAAAATAGCAAGAAAATTAAAAGATTGGAAGTCTCATATTGTTAGTAACAGTCATTTAGAAAAATGTATGATTAAAAATGACAATGTTTCATATGTTTGTGGTGGTTGTAAAGCTGTATTTTTTGGAAATAAGGAGCAGGTATTAAACCATTGCATTGAATTTCATAAAGACATATCTGGACTACCATGTATTTTTAAATGCATGAGAGATGTATTTTTTCATTCTAAATTTGCTAATCAAAATAACAAGAAATCTTGGACATATTGTGGTCCTTGTAAAAAATATTCATCTAATAAAGTTAGTTGTTTTTCTCCTAACCATAAAAATAAAAAAAACATGCATTTCAAATGTGAATCATGTGTAATAGATTTTACGTGTAATCAAGATATATATGATAACCATTTATTATCGTGTGAACATACTATGTTGGATTATTTAAGAACCAGAAACGATAAAAAACCAGAATCTCTAACTAAATGTAATTTGAAACTGCCTCCAATATTTTTAAATAAATTTAGTGTTGATAATGAAAAAGCTACTTGTAATGATTGTAAGTTTCAAATGTTTCCAAATGAAAAAGAAGTAACTGCTCATCTAACTCAATGTATTCATAAACCTAGTATTGACAAAAAAAGTTTAAAAACAATAAATATGTATTTTTGTGCAGTTTGTGAAAAAACAATGACAGATATTAGTCAGTGGGAGACTCATTTGATTTCATCAAGTCATTTAACTAAATGTCATAGTATTAATGATTTAGTTTCTTATACATGCGAACTTTGCTCATTACATTGTTATGGTAATTTACATCATGTAACAGAACATCAAGATATTCATCCAAACAATTCTGAAAAGAATCTTTCTAAGTTTATGGCTTTCAACTTCCTGCGTATTAATAAAGACTGGAAAAGTAAAATCTTTTACTACTGTGAAGATTGTGAAAAATATGCAGTCAATCAGATTTCAAATCATTGGAATAAAAGTCATACGGCTAAATTAGAAAAAATAATTTGTCATCCTTGTAGAACAGAATTTTTATGTATTGAAGAGAATGAGTTATTCTTGAAACATAAATTATCAAGTGAACATATTGTTTTGAAATATATTGCAGATGCAAAAAACCCATCTTTAGAACTATCTACATCATCATCATCATCATCATCATCATCTAAACCTAAAAAATCAAGTGTAATTAATGATATTCAAAAAACTTGCAATTCAAAAAGTACTTTGGAAACTATTAAAAATCAATTACCATTAATTTTTAAATCATATTTAAATTGGTTTAAAAATCTTGAAGATGAAAATAAAGCTGCTTGTTTAGCATGTGATGTTTTAATTGATATAGATGAAAATGCTCTCCTTAGTCACTTATTGGCTTGTAACCAAGTTTCATCAGAACATATGCTTAAAACAAATATTAATTATTTTGAATGTCTTGAGTGTCAATTTCATTCTAATAATTATGAAACATGGGAAGAACATGCAATTTCTCATATAAAACTGGAAATTAACTTTTTATACTCATATTTTTGTAGAAGTTGTTCCACTTTATTTTATGGTAAAATGGTTGATATAGAATTACATTTATATAATAAACATCAAAATACTAGTACAGATATGCCATTAGAAACTGTAATAATGGCGAAACAGTTATTGAGGAGAAATAATGCGTGTAAATCTCTCAGTATTATATGCTTCTGTGAGCCGTGTAAAAAAATATTTAATTCATTTGATAGCTCTAACCATTTCAATACAGATAGTCATGCATCCATAGCATCAGATCTTGTAGAATTATTTTATTGCAAGTATTGTGAAGTTGAATTTTACTCTTCAAGTACAATTTATGAATGTCACAAGTTAACAGCTGAGCATATTATTATGAGTTTAGACTTTAAAAGTTCTGACATTAAGACTCCTCTTAAACCTTTAAAACTTGATATTCATCTAATTAAATTTGTTTCGAATCAAAAACTATATAACACGACTCAAAACATAGGATTTTTCTGTTTTGTTTGTGATTATTTATGTTTAAGTTTAGACATATGGAAGATTCATATTAACGGTAAAAAGCATATTAAATCTTCAAGGGATTATTACATGGATCATCGTTGTAAAATTTGTAAAACACTCTTATTTGGACAAAGACAACACATATTTGAACATTATAGCAATCGCTTTCATTCAATGTTGAGACTCTTTAAGTCTTCATCCACCAATGTTCTGAAGCAAAATGATAATCTCTTATTAAAAAATTGTGAAACGAAATTTGTTGAAAATACTTCAATAATAGACAATAATCAAAGAGCAGAAAATGATGGGAATAAACTAGAAGAATCAATGGTTTCTAATGACAAAATTAATGTGTTAACAGATATGATGAATAAATTATCAGGTCAATCAAATGTTGAACAAGAAGTTAATATTCAAGAAGAATTAACTACTAATATTAGTGAAACACAGTCAGTGATTAAACCAAATGATAAATTTCTCGTTGAATCAAATATTGAACCGGATAGTAATTTATTTGATAAATCTAATAATAATATTAACAAAAAACATTCCACGACGAAAAAAGTGTATAAATTTCCTTTCAAAACTAATTTTCAAAATTATAGTCATTTTTATGAACAAAGGTTAAATATGTTAAATGAATTGTTTAACCAAAACAAAGAAGCCACACCACAAATTGCTATGTACTGTTTACCTTGTGACTTTATCACTGTAACACAAAAAGGTTGGGATGAACACCTTTTGGATGGTCATTCAAATGATGTAAAAATGTTCCATCGAGTATTTTGTGATATTTGCAATTTATATCAATTTGGACCGTGTGATAATTTAGATGGACATAATAACACGATTGAACATAAAACCATGTTAGATTTTATAAAAGCAAGTAATATAAAAAAATCTAATGTTAAAACTATAGAAAAAGATAAGAATAAGACTAATAAGATTTCTAATCAACCTTCAAATGATGCTAGAACTTCAATAATAGAAAATAATAGTAAAAGAGATATCAAAGAAACAAGTAATCAAAATATTATGGTTGAAATTAAAGGTAATAAATTATAAATTGTGTTTATATTATTAATGTATTAAGACTTTTTGATATATTTCTATATTTTTTAGATGCAAAAGCCAAGTATAAAAGAAATGGTTGGGCTGAACTTAAAAAAATATTTTCTGCTTATGGGTATTTTAGAATATACTCTAGACCAAATTCTATTGTAATTATGTTTCGAAAAATGTAAGTATATATTCTATTACATAATATTATTAATATAATAATACATTAAAAAAATAAAATATTTATATTATACGTGTGACACGTGTACAGTATATCTTAAAATTCTCCTTATATAACTGCGGTAAATTAATATATTTTAAAGTGATTTTACTATAGTAATCAGTAAGAAAATTCCAAATGAATGGCGGTATTTTTTTTAAAAAAAGATTTGAGATAGTCCTTATTTTAAATATATTTTTAGATAAATTAATTTTCTCAATTTTTTATTTTTATTACAAAAAAAGATTATTTTAATAAAAATGATTGTATTTAAGATGATCAAAAATTACTTAATTTTAATCTTTAAATTTAACATATTTACTTCCAACTTAAACTTTGTTATTTTTACTTACTCGTTGAGTACTAAATTATTAAGAAAAAAAATAATTGGCTTATTATCACCTTTAAGTCACTATAAGTTTCTTCATATTAAAAAGAATAAAAGAAAAGTAAACGTGTATTACAATTACCTAAGTATAAATACTTAATTTAATTTTTGTAACATTTTATTCCCGGAACTTTTGATTGATATTTAATTTTATATTTGTTATTTTTTGAATTACAGGCATAGTGTATTGAAAATGATAAAAGATCAAAAGAAATTGGAAGAAACCTATGAATTTTCTATTTGTATGTTCATTGAAGGTAAGTTTTTAATATAACAAATAACAATATTAATTATTTAACCAAAATGAATTTGCGCTTTTACGAATAAATAAATACTAGAACTATTGGGATTATAACTTATATTAAAGTACATATATTTTATATATTATAAATACTAGTAGTTGAGCTTCTTATTTGTTGTTGTGCACATGTCCAATTGTCAACTTCAGGTGATTGTTTCAGGTAGCACATGTCTAGTTGATGCATTGTAGGTTATTTTTTTAATTTTTCAACTATCAATTTAAAAAAAAGGATTTACATAGGGACTTGAAATGTTCTTAGAATACTTATATTACTAGATTCTAGAACCTAATTGATCGTTTCTATAATTTTTAAAGATTTTGATTTATTTGTGATATTTTAACGTATAGTTAATTTTTGAGTTGTCGAAGTTTTTTTTTTGTATTATGTTGCTATCATTTTGGTTGAATAAACTAAAAAGAAAATTGAATACAAAGTTCCTCATACATTATTCTTATTTGTTAGAAAAATATTAAAAATTTGAAGTGGTTGAATTCCAAATTTGACATAATAATAAATATATATAATATTTGTGTTATTTCTGTTGTTCAATTATATTAAGAATTGCTTGATTTTATTACTTTATAGAAGACAAATTGCCTGAATTGAATAAAACCACAGAATTTGAGTTTGGAAACAAGGATATGCTCATGATAAATATGGATACATTAATGTTGGCTATTATTGATGAAATTTCAAATCCTAATATACTTCATAGATTAGTAACATTGATTAACTCTGTACAACATTCTGCTGGTCAATATTTTACAAATTGTAAAACGTATACATTTGGATCTCGTATGTCAGGTCTTGCACTTAAAGATAGTGATGTGGATTTATATTTTGATATTGGTAATGTTTAATTTATGTTTGAAAATTTTTAAGTATTGTTTAATAAGAATAAATTATCAAACTTTATTATAAACAAATTTTTTTTATTCATAATATTTTTTTTTTTTGTTATTTCTGTAATAAAATTAAAGTGAATTGGATTAATATTTATAATTTATTTTTACAGCTAATACTTTTGGCGGAGCATTGAGTAATGATCTATATGTTCAAGAAGATTTAGTACGTTACTTTGGGAAAGTGTTTCGCTTTAAAAATATTGAATTCAAAAATGTACAACTAATAACTGGAGCTCGTGTACCTATTGTTAAATTTTTTCATGTTCCATCTGGTCTTAATTGTGACTTATCTTTTAAAAGTGGCCTTAGTACTCATAACACTAAATTAGTCAGGTAAATCATAAAACTTTTAAAGTAAATAAAATATTAAAAATTATTTTAATTTATTTAATCAGGTTGTATTTAACATTGGATAATCGTGTTCACTGGATCGTTTGTACTGTTGTTAAACGTTGGGCTTTACAAAACGACTTGAAAAATCAAAGTATGTTTACTAGCTATGCTTTAGCATGGTTAGTCCTTTTTTATTTAATGACTACTGATGTTGTGCCTCCATTGAAGTTGCTCAGAGATAATGCAGACTACTCTAAAGATAAAACTAGATCAGATGTAATGTTTATAGAAGGTACTTAGTATGAAGTTAATTTTAATTTAGAATTAAGAAGCATTACCAATGTGTAACGCTAATTAAACTAAAAATTTAACTAACAGATTGAACCAATTTTTAAACAACTATATTTTTAAAATAAATAATAAAAATATATGTTTATAATTAGGAATAATATAATGTGGCATGTAATTCCTGTCCTGTGATTCACTTCTTACCAGAAACTAGGAGCTCTTTATCCGTAGTACTTAATGTATGTAATTTGAAAAAAAAAAATTTAATATTAATTTAAAAATGAACTTAAATGATTTATAACAAGTATATATCTTAAAAAAAGTTATCATAATTTTATCTACAATTATATATTTTTATGTTAAATTAAAATGTCAATTGTTTCACACAATTTAAACACTAGAATCCCGGTTATCATAAGCCATATTCCATGTCCCTAGTTATAGTTAATTGTGTTCTTGTAATAAAGTATTTTATGTTATTTGAAGTTCTTGTAGTTCTAATTTAAATGAGAAAAGTATAGAGTAGTGGTTTCATGGTTAAAAAATTAACACTGAATAATTATGATAATGATAATTATTTTAAGTTTCTAAGGGAAGTATCGTACATATCATCTTTTTCTTCTTATTATTCTGGCCCTTGATACTCTTTAAGAGTTTTTACTGCCATCACTAAATCCCTCCTTTTTACTCAATCCTGGCCACTAATTCTCTTCATTCCTGTACTCCCATTCTGTCAAGATCTTCCATTGCGTCTAAACATCTTTAAATAAAATCTTTCAAAAATAGCATATCATATGTATTGAAAAAAAAAAATTTTTAAATAAATTCTCTCAAATCAAATCACCCTTTGCAAAGAGCAAAGGCTCTTTAGTTTATATTTTAAAAATTATAATTTTTTTTTTCAGATTGGGACTGTACTTTTTGTTCTCTAGAAAAAGCCAAACAATTATGGAGAGTACCTGAGATTCCAAAATGGGACTTACTATTTGGTTTTTTCAAATTCTATTCAGATCCTGAAAGATTGAAAAAGTTTGTTTTTTGTCCAGCTATCGGTCAAGTTATACCTAAAGAACAATTTTTTGATATTCCAATGAAAAATCCTGATATATTAGGATTTTATAAAAAAAAGTGTGGTGACGCTACTCGATGGTGTGCCAAATTAAGAGATAACTTTTATGGTGAAGGTCTTGCAGTGCAAGATCCTTTTGATCTTTTCCATAATATAACAAAAACAATAGGATCTAAAAAGTTGCAGGGATTCTCTCATTTATGTAAAAACACTTTAGATGTCATGAATAAAGGCATTCAACCTTATTATGCTTAAATCCTGTGTATATTATCTTTTTAAGTTTGAACAAAGATTATTTCAGATATTAAGCATATTTTTAAATTATAAGGATTTAATTAAATTTTTTTTTCGGTTTTTTTTTTGTTTTTTTTTTTTTTTTTTTAACCATAATTTTGTAAAATATATTTATTGATAATGATTTACTATTATATTAAATTGATTGAAAATAATAACATTGACAATGACAAAAAAGTTTAATGAAACATACCTCATCATTATATTTCTTTTTTCAAATGATAAATTTATTGGATTCGTTATCAGTTATATTTGATTGTTTTTTCAAATTATTTACAATTTAAGGTTTTATAACAATTCAAATCAATTTAAATTTGGTTCATAATTTTTTTTTTTTTAACTGTTTATATTTTATGTATACTTAACATTTTTATTTTAAAATGGAAAATGTATTTTTCTATAGGAAAAATAAGACTGAACTTATACTGTTAAACTTTTAATTTTTAAATAGTTTTTACTTTTAAATTATAAAGCTACATAGTAAATATTTTCAAAAATTACCATAGTGTTTAAAATTGATAATATGTGTAATGAAGTTTTGTTTTATAAAAATTAATTTTTACTTTTTACATAAGTGAATTATTAATACTTGTTGTCATTAGTTAATTAAGAATTATGTTACTCTTCATAAAACAAAGTTTTAAATCATAAGTATAATTTGATCGTTTAGATTCACATAATTGTATTATTACAAACAATTAAATTTATTATTGTAGATCGATAGTAAAATATTCACAAGTTACGTTTAATTCTTGGGGATCAATTTTTATTTTAACATATAAAACAATTTAGATACTATTTCAAGAATTATAGTACATTTTTAATTTTAATTTTAATTTTAATTTACCAAAAAATTCTTAAATCTGGTAAAAAAAAAAATAATAAAAAAAATAATAAAAAAAAATAATTACATAAATGGGTGAAAGTATAAAAAAAAGTTTGATAAGAAGATAAGAATTAGACAATTTGTAGTAGGTACTAATGATAAAAAGATTTAATTATGTATTAATGTTGTTTGGACATCTTTAGAACGCCTATTTCGTTTATTATATTTTAAAATAGTTATATTATTATGAAATTAAAAACAGTATATATGAATTATATCTATTGTAACTATTTTATCCTGATTTAGTTCCTATTAATTGAACATTAAGTCTTTATGATTACATGAATTGTTATTCGTGTAATAAACTTACTAATCCTATTCATTCGTAACTTCCCATTATGTCTGTATGCTCTTTGTTTTAAAGGTTTTCCTTGATAGGTAACTTGTAAAACATTTGAAAGGTAACAAACAGATCAATTCTAATTTTAAAACTTCAGGGGAAATAATAAGCATTTTATTTTTTTAATAATTAAATTCTTAAATAATTGTAATTCATCTTTTTGATAATGTAGGTGTGATAAATATCACATTGAACAATTAAATCTAGTTGATTTTTTTTTATTGTTTGACGAATCAATGTGAAAAAACTATGGATTTATCTAGTTGTCGCGCTTAACAATACACTATATTTCAAGATTAAACGTAAAATACATTTTCAAAAATGTACTCATAATTTTAATCTTTGATTTACATACTTATGGATTATAATAAGACAGACTTAAGTTTTCAATTCGGAGATTAACAGACTGTCATTATAAACTGTAAAAACAGAAATTAAATTTTATTCGTTGTAAATTTAACTATTATTACAGGATTCCTCATCTTATTTCTTTATTTTCATCAAATAATATTGTGATTCTTTTACAATTTATAATCAACAATATGGTTGATTGTGGTGCACATCTCATAAATAATCAAGAATTAATAATGAGCTCATTATTTCTTGATTATCGAATTAATTTTTCGAAAAATAATATAAGGCAGTTCAAATTCTGGGAGTTTACAGTTTATTAAAGTAATATTATTTATATTAGTATATGTTTATTCATTTTCTTCTGTAAACTTTACATGTTGAGCTAAAAGTTTTTCCGCTTTGTTAATTAATTTTACACGTCCTCGTTGTTTTTTGGTTCCTTTTTGAATTACGCATTTAATTTCTCTATCATGTTTGATTTTCTCCCAATAAAGCTTTTCTTCTTCACCTATTAAAATACATTTTATTAATTATCAACGATATCAATTTAATTCTTTCAAATTAATTAAATATTTACCTTTCAGTAGACTAGTTTCTGGCCATCGATTTTCTTCTGCTATTTTTTCGGCGGATTCTTGACTATCACATCGAATATACGCTTCAACATTACTTACAACATCAACAAATTTCACACTAGAATCAGTTTTTGCTTCAACCTAAAAAAAATATACATTTCATTACAGTTCATTCTTTCATCATTTAATATTTTGCATGTTTTTGTTTACAATTGAAAAAACTAATCTGTAATTATTATATTTTTTCTACATTCAAATTAGAATAATTAACAAATATACATGTTTTTTGTAAGTCTAATGTATTCTGTGAAAATTTCAAATTATAAATACCTTGAATGTTTTATCAGATTCAATTGGATTTGAAAATGAAACTTTTAATATAACGCCGGGTTCATACTTAACACGAACATCTTCATTTTTAGGGTAATTAAATTCTATTTTTTCATCATTTTTCTTTTCAGGATTTTCAAAACATTTAAGAGTAGAATTTTCATTGTACTTCGGACGCCGTAACTGAACTTTTAATTGAGACATTTTTTGTCGTTGCATGTTTAAAAATTGATTTCTTAGTTTTCTCCACTCTGTTCTAAAAAAAAAAAAAAAATAATGATTTAAGGAATTTAAATATATTTGAAAATATAAAAAAATATAAAATATAAAATAATTATTCACTTTGACATTATTCTCAGCCCAGGAGTAGTTATATTAGCTTCTAATTTAACCTTTTTCCCTTTATTACGTTTTCTTTTTTTCTTCATAATTGAGTCATCAATGTTAGTCTCAGTATTACTTTCTTTTTTATCATCATCACTTGGCATAATTTCTTCAGATTTTTCAATACTAGAATCTAAGTTTTCATTTAAAACAATTCTTTGGTTGTTTTCATTATCACTTTTTTCAAAAGAGGAATTTTTTTGTTCACTTTCCATATCATTTTTTTTATGTTTATCTTTCTTCTTTTTTTTTTTATTGTTTTTCATTCCAATAGGGCTGACTTTGAGTACTTCTTTTTTTACTTTTTTTTCTTTTACACCTTCAATGCAAACAGAATGTTTTCTTTTTTTTACTAAATTCGAATTTTCAGAACCTACGTTTAATTCTTTCTTTTCTTCGTCTTCTTTAAAAGTAATTATACTTTGCAGTTCTTCTGGAAGAATTTTAGATTCCTCATGTAATTTTTTGTATTCCTAAAAAAAATATATTTTCGATTTACAACTTAGTGTTTAACAATTAAGAACTTGTATATTTATACATCGATTGGAAGTATGGTAACAAGAGTTAAATAACTTTTGACCTTTTCAAATTCATATATTTAGAGGTTAGGTCCAACCATGATATCTGAATGAAAATATCTTTGTAGATATTAAGTTTTTAATATAAAAGTATAAAATACTTAAAAGTAAAATTTATATTTTCATCCCGTAATTGGCTTGGAAATATAACTTGAGTTTTTAATTTCTAAAAAATTACAATAGACATTCTTGGAACAAGCCGTTATGAACATTTTGTAATTTTAATTATCGCAATATCAAAAAATGAATTGTTTATTTCATAGATAAAGCTTAAGTTAGTTCATAACACGTATTTAGTTATTGTAATGAATTAGTAAAAATTAGATAACATTTTCAAGAATAATACTTAACAGTCGTAATACATCACTCTAATAGTACAACACAATTGGCTAATGCAGTCATATAAATACCTGGTGTTTAAGTTAGTCTATCTTAAATTATTAAATATATTATCTAATGTATACTAATACATAATCAAATATAACCATTAAGTATACTTATTCTCGCTTATAAACTTACATATGTTGTAATTATGAAACCAATTATTCGATTTTCAATTGTGATACTTAGAAATTTTCTTAACAACTTGTTCTCAATATGATTATTTATGTAATTTAATAAAGTTATTTTTCTAAGCCAAGGTATAAAATATTAATTTGACTAAGTGTTTAATTGTATCTCCTATTATATATAAACTGCCCAGTATGTTTGTAAGCAAAGTAAATTATAAATATTACTGTTCAAATTCAAAATCCAATAATATTGGTACTTTTTACAAAGAGACTCAATACATAAACATAAATAAAACAAAAATTTTACTTCAAGAACTTTTTTTGCAGATTCTTCATTGTTAAATTCAACAAATGCAAATCTTTTTATTGTGCCACTTTTGAATTTAGGCAATGAAATATATGCAACACTTCCATATTTTTCAAACATTGATTTGACCCAATCATGATCAGCTTTAATAGGCAGTTGCTCCTATACATAATATTCAAATTAAAAACGTATTATGAATAACTTTTTTATGAACACAACTTACCACATATACTGTACAGCGTTCAATTTCTTCAGGTTGTTTGTCTTCGATTGGCTTTTTTCTATGAATTTTTGTTTTACAATCACTAACACCTAATACATCAGAGCTTTCTATAGCTTTAATTATATCATCAGGATTTGTGGTTAAGATCTTGATTTTATTACAGTTCAGAAATGTTTCAATGCTAATACCTGTAAAGTTTGATGATATTATTAATATGAAATAACAAAATAAATATTAAAATATAGAATCAATTATCATTAACTATACATAATTGGAAAATATCAATATTAGATATATATTATAATATTGAAATGTATACATTACATTGACTGGTTTGCATTAGATGTCCAAAAAATCTATCTTTCCTTAAATTAGCATCACTCAAATAAAATTCCATTTGCTTTTTCAAATCAGCAAATAACTGTTTCTTTCTTTTTCTTACACGATTTAGTGATGATTTTTTAATATTTTCTTCAACACTTTCAATACTTACATCACTAGATGGCTCCATTCTAAAAGAATCACAGACAAAATGTATTTTTTAATAATTTTAATTTAAAGTTATATTAAAAATCTTAAAAATAATATGATTCACTATCAAAAATTAAAATTTGCATTGAAAAAATGGTTTAGGTAAAAGGAAAATTTATTATATGTATTTATTATCATCTAGTCTTATAATGTAAATATACTTGCAATGTATACTTATTATCTTCTGTATGCAAACATGAATTTGAATAAAAATAGAAGATAACTTTTTGAGTAACTTGTATATTTTAATTATTATGTACGGGTTACCTTTTATAACAGAATTAACAACAAATCTCAATAATAAAATATGCATTAGTGTATATTATAATAGTTGATCAGAAATTTCAATAGTATGAATTAAACATCATTAAGTCCAAAATCTTGTAAGGACTAAATGTCAACTCTTCTACAAAAATAAATAGTACAAATATTGCACAGTGATTTTGTTTGTTTACATTAGTATAATAATTATTTAACAATAGGAAGTATTATAGACCAACAATTTAGATACAAAAACGTATTTGGAATACCACAATTTTCTTATATAACATACAGTAAATTTAGTTTATAAATAACATTTATTATAATATCTTAATTTGAAAAATTTACTTTAAATTAAAATTGTAAATTTAGACATAAGTGTTATCTACTGAATATTTCAATAAGTATACTATTAATAATTCATGCACAGGTCATGGGTAATATATTATTGCAATTTATCTTTGTTATAAATCACGACAAAATACAAATTTATTTTGTTACGATGTAAATGTTGGGCATTTTTTTATCCCGGAGTTAAAAATAATATTATTAGACACAATGTTGTATAATATTATACTTACTCGATAAATTAAAACGTAACGTCTAACGACTATATCGGAGTATTGAAATAATCAGAAATTCACAACTGTTATATCCTATTTGTTCTTCTTTCGTCTTCCAGTTTTTCAGTTGTTTACATTCACATTTTAACAATATTTTCACAAATCGCGGATATGATATCAGAATTCAAAATTAAATTAAACTCATTTTTTATCAGTAACCAATGACCAGGCCATAGATAGTATAGTTACCAAATCATTGGTGGCCAACACGATTTGAGATACCCATGTGGTAAATATAAAATTGTGGTTGTTAAAAATTACAGACGTGTTTATAGTGGGCAAATCACAAAACTACCTTGCGTCCTCTAGTGATTAACCATAGAGATACTATAGGTTTTTTTTTTTTTGTTTTATGTATTTTGGCGGGATTTACTTTTTTTTTCTGAGTCTATCCACCATATTTCTTATAATTCTATCTATTCTAATGTTTATATAATTGTTTAAAACTCCAACTTATTAAAAGTAAAATTCCTGTCGGATGAGTACGGATACCTCATATGGAATCCAAAATTAATTTTGGCAGGTTTATCATGAAATAAGTAGTCAAGAGTTGAAGAGTATTATATTTTTAATTGTCAGAGAATTGAATGATATGCGATTAAATTTAGACGATTTAGTGGACCTTCTTATAACTTGTGAAGACGTTTTTGAAAACATGCCGTCATTTTCATATATATTGTAAGTATATTCTTCAAATGAAAATTGTAAACTATTGTGACTAGGAAGGACATTTTCTGAGTCAAACAGCGGTACTTACCGCACATTTATAAACGTTAACAAAGTAAACAATGGGTATTTAATAATTTATGAAAATGTTATTTATTTTATAAAGGTATGTTTAAAGAGACACCACTTTTTTTTAAAGTTTACTTATTCTTTTCTAGAATAAGTACAAATTAACATTTACTGTGTTCACGGTTTGTCGTCATCCTTGCAGTTTTAAGTGTTTATTTTATAATTAACTGATGTAAATTGACAAAAAAGAAATTAATAGTTATTATATAAACTAATTATAGATATATAGATAGCGCTTTATTTCGTATTTTTTTATTCTATTCTGGGCTTAGTACATTATTTTTGCGGCAACCATATTATAATTTATTTGATAATCATTAATCGATGTCGGCCACATTTCCACTTTTAACCATTCCTCTGACCAATGCCAAATATATGACATAGAATACTATATTATTCTATGTATATAACATTGATTAATCCGTTTTTTCTTACAATTTATCAAGCTAAAATTATATTATGGACTGTTTAAAATCATATTTAAATCACGGTAAATGGTATACACGGTCCTTACTCTGAGGTTAAAAAATAATATACCAAGAGTATATTATTTTGAGGTAATTAACACGTTGGCAGCACATTATAGTGGTACACAACAGTTGAATCACAGAATTTTAACAAAAGCTCCGAAAAAACGTTAGGTATGAAGGTAACCAAGCCGTAAGATACAAAATTCCTTTTCCCGTAACTAGATTTGATAAAAATCAGGGTTTACGGTTAGTGATAACAGCCCAGCCAAAATTTTTTTTAGAACGAAAATGTACTTGAGAAAAAAATTTGTATGCCAAATTCGTCCGGTCGTTTGTTAGTTTTAATACATCACATTTATGGTGCTCAATAAGTGTCTGTTAGTGAGTCAAATTTGTCGATAAAAAATCAAAATGACACCAAACATCGTTACTTGGATGCTGTAAATACAAACCATTTGCACTGACCTATAAAAGATAATATATAAACAAACATTAAAGGTGATTGTATACCTAATTAATTACTTGGTTATAACTACGGTTTTGACTTTTTCCTCGTGTATATTAAAGTATTTGTTTTAAAGGTTCTAATATGAGAGTAGTTGCGTTAATTAGCGGTGGTAAAGACAGCTGTTATAACATGATGCAGTGCATTGCAGCAGGCCACGACATTGTTGCACTGGCCAATCTAAAACCTCAAAGCAAAGGTATGATATGTTTGAGTCAATTATTGTAAACCATGTTATACATTAAATATGTATCTTTGATATTAATTTACAATTTATTATGTGTGTTCTCTATAGATGAGTTAGATAGCTACATGTATCAAAGTGTTGGTCATCAAGCAGTGGAATTGTATGCTGAAGCTATGGGACTCCCATTGTTTAGGCAACGAACAAATGGGGTTGCATTACAACAAGAGAAAATTTATACTCATACTCCTGAAGATGAAGTTGAAGATTTGTTTGATCTCCTCGCTAATATTAAAGTAACTATCTATTGTATAATGTTTTATTTTTCATTAATTATTTAATTTTAATTTTAGACTCAAATTGAATTTGATGGTGTAGCTGTTGGTGCTATTCTTTCTGACTATCAACGTCTACGTGTAGAAGATGTGTAGGTTGACAGATGAATATTATATTTTACTTTGTTCAAACAAATTTGTAATAATATATAAAATTGCATAACTTGTAGGTGTTCAAGATTAGGTATCTGCTCTTTATCATACTTGTGGCGTCGTGATCAAAAAGAATTGTTACAAGAAATGATTGATTGCAATATTGAAGCGATTGTTATTAAAGTAGCTGCTCTTGGATTAGACCCTACAAAACATTTGGGATTGAGGATTGATAAGCTAATGCCACATTTGGTCAAAATGGTAAAGAAAATTATTTATTATTTTCTATATATTTGTATTTAGATGTGTATGTATATATGTATATTCATATACATATATTATATATTTATATATTCACTATTCTAAATTGCATGACTAACATGCTACTTCAATAATGAAGTTTCTAGAAATGCATTTCATAAGTCAATATTTTTTAGGGAATGTTAGTCTTCGTATGTCTGTTTAGCAGCCATTTTTTAATTTCATTACAATAATAAGTTTGATATACATTATGCAAGTTATTTTGTCATTATTTATTTCTAGATTAGGTATAGCCATAGGAGTTTGGTAGTTTGATTATTGATAATTTATTAAGTGAATTAAGGTTATATATTATTTAAATCTTTACTTTTGGGATAAAAGAAACTAATTGAATACATTAAAATTCAGAATACATTTTACATTATAAAGGTTTTTTTTCTTTTACCATATTGGGATGGGATATGAGTATGATAGATATGTTTTACTTATTATATTGAGTGGAATGTGTGTCTGACACGGTGGAGATGTAGTGGGGTTCATCCCGTTTTCTCCTTGACTTTTGTGTTGGTTTCCAGAATGAAAAATATGGCTTAAATATATGTGGCGAAGGTGGAGAATACGAAACGTTCACTCTAGACTGCCCTTTATTCACCAAATCGGTGATCATGTAAGTATACAAATAAATCCACACACTCGATCACAAACATATAAAAATACAACATTTATTACCATGTATATTCCAGTGATCAATGTTGTAATAGTGGACAACATTCTAGTTTTAGAATACAACTTAGTATTGTTTGATATTAGTTCTCATTCGAGAATATTTTTTGTTTTCCAATCTATATTTACTATTTAGTAAATTTAAAATAAATAAATAAATAAATAGGTGGACTTTATGTTACATAGTTGAAAGCATTAATTATATTTGTTAATTTATATTTTTTTAACAATAGAAACATTAATACATTATATTATATATATATATATACTACGTAGTATTTACAATATACTTATATTTATATACATATTAATGATTCAAACTCAATCAATATTTGTTTAAATAAGTAATTAATAATTATAATTAAACTCAAACAATGATTTTTTTAAACATTATAAATTAACAAAAACATATTTTTACTATTCTTTTTAAATTGTTAAATAATTTATCAAATATTTTGGAACAGAATATTTTTTAGAAATTTCTTTACTGAATTACCAAATACTAAATTATAGCAGTTCATTTTTATTTATCAGTTTTCAAAATTTATGTGAGTGGAGTCAGGGTCTCAGTGCCGGTGTTATGATATGGAAGACCCTGTATGAATTATAAATGCACAAAAAAAGCCCATTTTGTAGAGTACAACTATTCTTTCTAATAAATCATTTTAGTCTTGGATAATTGGATAAAGAAATTTTATAATTAGGATGTACCTACTAATTTTCATTAAAACGGTTCATATTTAATTCTATTATAATACCACGGAAATATATGAGGCTCTTATGTGGGCGTAAAAGCGCGAGGCCCTGTGTGATTTCACTTTTGTGTCCTTGGCACTGCGTGGAGTAGCATTTTTCTGGTTAATCCTGCTATAATTGTCATTTAAGATTGATATTTGATATTTATATATACATGTTTTCCAAAACTAATCCTGTTTCAAAATATAAAATGAATAATTGTTACAATTTGAAAAACAAATTTAAATCATTGTTGCAAAAAGATAGTAAAAATATAGTCTGGTAATAAATTTAAATTTAAAATGATGCAAGATTTTTTCAAACATATTTTCAAGAAATGTTTGTGCCTGTTAAACTTTAAAATACATCCCTATATAATACAGTGATTCTCAGCTAGGGTTCCATGGCATCTTAGGGTATTACAAACTTTGAAATTGTAACATTACCAAAAATATAAAACATTCATACATATTTTTATTTTATTTTTAGCTTTAATGCCAAAAAATAAAATTATAATCAAAAGGAAAAAATAAAAATTTTATTATATTTTCTATAGTTTTTAAAATTACGAATATTGTTTGTGTATAACACCATCATAAACTTATTATGTATGATACTTGTTTGCTGTGGTTATTGCATTATTGCTATGGTTATTGCCACACACTCTTCAAAAGCTTATTTGATTCCTTTATATCCTATAACATTTTTATTTTAATCTCAAATCTTATTTTATATGTTATTTTCATATCTCATTTTACATTTTTATTTGAATTCTATATCATTTTTAATTTTAATTGCTCATATTGACTAATAATAAACTAGATCAGAATGTAGATGTTTTTTTTTTCAACAATAAAAATGTGTTTGGTTAATACTTATGAAGTTTTCACTGTATATAATCAATGATATAAGTATAGAGTGCAGGGACGTCTGGAATTTAAAAAAAAATACCCATAGGTGCTATGGAGGAAAAATGGTTGAGAAACACTGTTCAAATATATTATATTATATATACTATGCTTTACTAAATAATTATATTTGTTGCATTTTATCCATTTAAAATTTTAAGATTTTCAATATTCATAAATATTAATTGGTATATAAATATGTTCCATTCCACACAATAGCAAATATAAATGATCTAAATTTTGTTATTATATTAAAGTTGATAAAATAATATTTTTATTCCAAAATATTTTAAACTTGAAATTTAATTTGTAATAAAAATGTTTCATCAGATATTTTACTTTGATATTTTTCAGTGAAGAGTTTGAAACTGTGATGCATACCAATGACACTATTGCTCCTGTGGGATATATAAATTTTAAAAAATTTTGCTTATTAAAAAAACCGGTTGGTAAAATTAAAAAATTTAGTTATGCATTGGTATTTTAATTTCATTATACATAATATTTTAAAATGTAAATATTAAATTAATTTTTTTCTTTTTTAGAATGTTGATGAAAATCAAAGCTTTCATGATCGAATGGCTGGTTACCCAGTACGTAGTCCACTAGCTCACTTGATGGATTTGGAAGATTTAGAAATTGACCTAGGAACTAATACTGATAGTGATTATTTTGATGATGATACTCCAGACAATAATAGTATCATTATTGATCAGACTGATAGTCAAACGTGTTTTGGTGAACTCATAGAAACAGATTCTGTGTCATGTATTGGATACCCAAATGGATGGACTTGGATTAATTCATTGACCGGTCATTGGGTTGATGATAAATCTCCAATTATAGTTGCTCTAGAGAAATTAAGAGGTAAAATTATATTATTTAAAAAAGTTAATTAAATTGAATTCAGTACACATTTAACTTAAAAGCCAATTTTAATGCTTGAATTTCCCTTGGATTGTATTTAAATATGTTTGTAATAATAATGTTTTATACATAAAATAAAGTTCAATTATTTCAAACTAAAATTTAAAAACTAAATTCTATTAATAATCAAAATTATTATGTTATATTTTCAATATAACATATTATTTAATATTTACCACATATTTTTTTTTATTAAATTTCATTTCATTTTATTGTATATTGAGTATTGACTACAGATTAATATTAATTTTTTAATTAAATAATTTGTCTTAACCGGGTGTAAAAATTATTAATTTCTTTTGTATTATTTAATATTTATTAACTTAAACATACATATTTTAGATTTGTTACAGGAAAGAAATTTGGAGCTAACTGATGTCGTTGCTGTTACCTTATATGTACATGACATGACAGAGTTTCTTAATATGAACGCACAATATGCTTCAATAATGTGTAGAGTTAGCCCTCCTGTCAGAGTTTGTGTTGAAATACCTCTTTCGGAAAGGACACCAATTCTCATGGATGTTGTAGCTTATAAGCCACCATCTAAGTCATCTTCAAATTCAAACCTTCCATCAGTTATTAGACATACAATGCATGTACAAAGTATATCACACTGGGCACCTGCTAATATTGGACCATATAGTCAAGCTATACGTGTGAGTAAATCATTTATTCTTCTATATTAATATAATTTATTATTTTGGTAATTTTATTATGATAAATAATGGTTAGTAGTTAATTAAACATCAAATATATTGTACCAAAGATTAAATATGTAAACTATGAAATTTTCTAGATTGGTGATATTATTTATGTTGCTGGACAAATTGCTCTAGTACCAGGTACTTTAAATATTGTTGAAGGTGGAATCAGGCGGCAATGTCGACTCTCATTACGACACGTTAGCAGAATTATTAAAGCTGTTGATCCTAATACACAGCTTAGAGATGTTGTTCAAGTAAATTTCATTCGAATATTTTATTGTATTTAGGTAGTTATGGATAATTTAACTAATTTAACTTTTCAGGGGATATGTTATGTCACTCATACTAAATATATTCATGCCGCTAGAACTGAATGGGAAAAAAGAACAAATAATGCTATTGTAGATTATGTAGTAGTATCACGGCTACCAAGAAATGCTATCGTAGAATGGCATTTGTGGGCACATAGGCATAATGCTAGATTTGAATGTAAGATAATTATATAAAGTTTTTAATTGAAACAATTTTATTTTATTTCCATTATTTGTATGTGTATAGATGAAGAAACAGGTTGTTGTGTGGACAACTATAGGGTTTCAATACGTCGACGTTGGAACTATGAAAACAATGTGGCTGCAATTGTTACATATATATCATCTGGTATTTATCAAACACCTAATTATAATTGTGTGTCAAATTATAATGAAAAATTATTTATCATAGGATCATGCACTTCATTATCAGCGATAGCCGATTCATTAGATACATCTACAGAGTCTATATCTGCTATTGGTCTAGAAGAGGCGTTCCGTTATTCCTTAAAACGATTGCTACGCGGAGAACCAACATCAACACCTACTGATGCTATTTGCTCGTTACGAATATTCTACAAAGTTTCCCAAGATCAAAAACCTATTTGTCGACAACTTATCAATACTACATTGAACTCTCTAAGAGCTGAATACCGAATAGTTGCTACTGTAATACCTGTATTGCATTTGCATCATCCTAATACATTTGTATCAATCTGTGCATTAAGGCACAACACCTGAGATTTATTACCATAAAATCTTGACATAATCGCACACTAGAATAAGGAACAAAGACAATGCCAGTTGTTCCATTAATAGATAATAATAATCAGCTTCATATAAATGTTTTCACACAAACCTATGTAAAATACTGACTGCAAATTTTTCTTGATGCAATTTTTAAAATTTTCAGTCAGACATATTGTAGGTAAATTTTAAATTTATATAATTTGTTTAAAACTCAGTAAAAAGTCCGTCCGGTCAAATTTAAAAAAAATTTTCTTAGGTGTGCTTTACCCAAAATAATTTATTTGCTCAAATACAATTTGTTTTAAACAATATTTATTTATAAATACTTATTTGGTTTTGCTATTTTTTTTTTTTTTTTTAATTTAAGCTATTCATATATTAGTAGTACTTAACTTTTTCATTGAAAGATTAGTGTGCTAACTTGCCTCAAAATTGATTTGGTAAACATATGATAATTTTTAATTTTCCCTCATTATTAAAAAAAAATACTCTGTTGATCTTGATAAATTGTTATAAAAATTATACATTTTAAAACTAAATTTACCATTAAAATTCTTTATTACATTTATAGCATTATTATTATTTTTATGATAGTTTTCCATGTATATACCTAAAAAAATTTATTTTTAGTTGATCTTAATTGATAAAACTTATTTTATTAAACAAATGTTTTTGAAATAATTACATTTTTTCACCAATGATTTATATGCTTATGTTGAAAACTGGCACTAATACTCTTTGAATAATTTTAAGACTGATTAATATGATGGTACTAAAAAGCAGTTTAAAAATAAATCAAAACTCTAAATTGGTATTTCATATATCAATGTAACATATTTTCAATTTATTTAGTTGAAATAATAATTTTACTCTGAAATTTTTTTTAAATGTGTTCATTATTTGTAATTTATCAACAAATAATCAATTATTTATATTAATTAGGGATCAGCCGATATCATTTTTCCAATATCCGATATTTATCCCTGATATAATTTTGACAACCGATCCGATTTTTTATTTTCTCAGTCTATAAACCGATATTATATAATTACTATTATTTTCTTTACTTTCAAAAATTTAATTTTTTTCAGGATATTTTTTTTTCTAACAATACAGGATGGCCTATTTTATTTTGATGGAAATATTTCTGTAAATATTAGTTTTTCTTTAAATATTATTGTTATAGTACAATTTTTAGTTCACATTAAGTGCTTTGTGTTAAAGTTATATTTTCTTTCTTTAAATGACTTAGAAAATTAATCTTTGAATTGTTCACTTCTATAAAAAATTGTATAATAGTCATTCTTTGGTACAAATTTCTATGAAGACCTTAATGTATCGCAATTTAAAACTGAATAATTGGTTTCATAATTATCAATGATGGAAGTTTATATTTAAGTGTACTAGGTAATTCAATTTGCTAATTGATAAATTAGTGTACATTAGATAAGCTTTTCAAAACATATCTTTACAAATGTTATTCATTAAGTATTGGTATAGTATTAGATAGAGAGTGCAGTTGTATAAATGCCTCGTGTAAGATAATATTTATTAAAAGGTTAAATATGTTATCTAATTTACACTAATTTATCAATTAGTCATTTTAATTACCAGGTAGTTTACCCTTTCCTATAATTGTACATTAATGTTAATTATGAAGCTAATTATTTGATTTTCTATTGCAATACATTGGAATTTTCATAACAACTTGGACCAAAAAAATAGTCATGTAATTTTTTAGCAAAAAAAAAAAAAAATGTAAAACTTATTTTTCCTAGCTCGTTAAGGGATCAAAATCCAATATTCAACTATAAGTATTTAATTTAAGAAGAAAAAAAAAATTAACATCTATGGGCCATTCTGTATTTTAATAAAATGTTCACAGCTTTTAGATATAAATAATATTATATATTTCAGAATTAATGTCAAAAATTTACTGAATTGCTTTGATTTCTATGTATTTGAAAGATCATAAAATAAAGTCCAACTTGCTTCAAAATTTAACTTTGATTTTTCTTAAAATAACATGGAGTTAAGATCATAAGACATCAAGAGCATATTGAAAATTAGTTTTATTAATAATTAGGTATATTTTTGTTTGATTCATATTATGGAAAGAAAATTGTATATTGTATCTACTTTTTGAGTCATTTATAAAAAAAAACAAATGAACTATTTTTTGTTATATAACAATTTAAATGTTTAAATTTTAACTACCATAATAACTAATTAGTAATTAATGACTACATCATCTTACAGTTTCAAATCCCAAATGATAAACAATTATTTCCAATTTAAACTGTATTCATAAAATGTCGTCAATTGCATTTTCATTTAATAGCCCCCCATACCTGGTACCTTAGGTCGCAGCAACACTGGTGAACTTTCAAACTTCCCGTATGAATTGGATAAATATTCCTAAGGAACTCATTGACAAGTGATCTGACAGACGTATGCTGTAAAACATCAACAATCTACTGACATTAATGAATTTAAAAAAAGATTTAGGAGAGAAAAAAAAAACTGGTAAGCTACATCTACCTGTCTGATAGTGTTTAGACTAGTTCAGTATTTCTTGGACTTATGACCAACCAATAAATTATAGTTTTCTCGAATTTAAAAATTTCACTTTTTTTCATTTAAAAGTATTTTTTTGTACCTCCAACTGTTAGTTAAATATATTAATTAAATGAAAAAATTATAGTTTATTATATGTCTCGATAAATAAACTCATTAAAAGAAAAAAACTGATATTTTACTAAATTATCAGTACTAAAAAAATTAGTTTTGAAAAATTGATTACTTCAATAGGTACACAATTTGAGTATTGTATTTAAGTTCACAGAATTATAATACTTACTATTCAGGTTAGGTTACATATACATATTTTTAGGACATCTATTGAAATTATGGAAATATCTTTACCTAAAGAGGAAATAATATCAGATCAATTAATGAAAATATCTTAACAAATTCATAATTGCACTTGTATTTCATAAAAAATACAAATTAAATTTAATATTTATTAAATTTGCACAACTGGTAGTTAAATAAACTATAGAAATATTGAGACACTGCTTAGGTATTAACTTTTTTTGAATTTAATATTAACTTTAATCAGGATGTGTGATTTTATTGAATGTATTGTAATGAAATAATATTTAATTTGAGTATTTATAATAACAACGAATAATGGAACATGCTTAATTATTAAATGCACAATTTCCTAAAAAGACTTAGAAGTTTCAATTAAAAACGTTAAGAAGGAATTGTGTACAAATAATTTAAAAAATCAATTCAAATTTGAAACATATGAAAAAATTGTAAAAAAAATTATCACTTTTGTTTTGTCTTTATTTCTAAGAGTCAAACTCAATGGGTTAAAAATATTATATAAAACAAATCGTCTAAAAATAAAATCATTTTTTAATAAATGTTATGAAATTGAATACAATAATATACTAAATTAATAACAATGATGTTAACAATTTGCAAGACCAAATGCATTAAATATACTTAAAGTTAAAATAAATAGGTTACAAGTGATTTTATTCAGTTAAAAGTCTGAATGAATAATTTTTATCATTAAATTGATTCACAAATATGAATTAAATACTATAAATATTTGTTTTGAAAAATCATTAATAATAATCTTAAATCCATAACAATTTTTACTTGACCATATGGAAAAATGAAGTCTTCACTTAGATAATAAACAAATATTTTCAAGTAATTGAGCGGCTGCCATGTCTCGAGCTAAGTCAACATCTTTATTTAAACTTGAACCAAAAACAGGAGGATATACATTATCTATAGCAAAAACATAACAATAGTTCTTTTGAAGACTCTCTTCTTTATTTATGATTTTTTCAATTAAGTATATTCCACACTCCTCAACGATATTTTTCAAGACTTCATGTGGGTTGTTTAGATTTAATCTTCCATCACGAAAATATTGCTTAACAAAATCACTTAATATTTCAGGCTTTAACCATTCAGTCTTTTTAAACAGTAAATGATAATTTGATACATTTTGGTCCATAGGCGCACATTTTTTGGAAAATTCGTTTTTAATAAGTTCTACTTGTTCTAAAACTTTAATGGAATCGGATTTATTATTTGGTTCGTTATCCGATACTAATGATTTATCAAGAGACGAAAATCTTTTTAACATCTGAACAGAGACCAGATGTTTAGCTTGTTTCTTGGTTTTATGCGTTGCTACTTCAACTATTTTAGCAACATGACAACTAATAGTAAACAGTTTTGCATGAGCTTGACCTTCTTCTCGAACTAAAACAAATTCAGGCATTGGCAATCTATTATTTGCACAAATATCATTCAACTGACCAACAGCATTTACTTTAATATTGTTGTCAAATGGAGATACTACATGATTATCAAAATCCCATTGCCTAAATTCGGTTTCTAATAATAGAGGGTTGTCATGGATCATTTTCTTAAGCAAGTTTAAAGCTGCTACATGTTTAGCTTCTTTTTTGGAGGTTCCTTCACCAATAGTTTTATAATCACCTAATATCAAACTATATTTAAAGGTGACCTTATTCTGTGAAATACCACCATGTAATTGTTCATATTGTGGAACAAGGTGATTTTTGGCTGCATATTCTTGTACAATAGATGCTGGAGTTTTATTTAATGAACTTATATGTGCCGACTTATCTTGCAGATCTAATCCCGTTATTTCATCCATTTTCTAAAACAATGATAAATTTGTAAATATTATATGAGTTGACATTATGTTTAATATTCATATCAGAATAAAATTGAACAATATGACTTATGAATTTATGATAGTAAAGTAGGTAATAAATTATTATATGATATAAAAATTAATGAAACTAAAAATAGTTTATTTATAAGTTAGAAATATTTTTTAATCCTAGACAGATTATAAGACAAAACCAAAGATGATTTTTTAAATATTGTATAGTAAATATTTTTGATCAAATTTTGATAGATAATTTGCATGATTTCAATTTAATCGTTATACAAATGTCAGCATTGATTTTCTTGTATTAAGTAAAATATAAAAAATAATTTACATAAGTGAGCAGATATATAGTTTTGGATTCAAATCATATATTTATAATATAATATAAATATAATTTTATATTTAAATAACAAAAAAAAATGTATGCACTATAGTGACAATTACAACATTTAACAGATTATATTGTGTTGAAAGCTATACTAACTGAAATTTATTCATTTATTCTGAGAACAATAATCATTTTATGGTCAATGTAAAAACCGAAAATACAACATTTACCAATTAGTTCATTAAATATAGTATGTAATATTAAACATATAAACATTTAATACTAAAACCGTATAGGTATGTTCAATAAGTAAATAATATTTGGAAAAAAAAAAACTAACTCGACTAAATTTGTAAAATATACCAATATTTAGATACCTGTAATTAATTAATAATTCATTATATATAATTTGGACTTACTCGAATATTAGTTATTACTTAGCAGCGTGTAATCGGAATTATTATTTCCGCCACACGAGTACGTAAGAAATGATATCGAAAAGAAAATAATATTCTTACAACGAAGCAGTTCCAATTTTATTGATGCTTTTCATCGAAGACATAGATATAGTATCTGAATTGAAATGAACATAATGAACGTCATGGTACATGGGTGCACGATTTCTTTTTCTTATCAAGTTTCACCGATTTTATTTAGTTTTCATGTATTAAATTATCTACAGGACGCCTAGATTACAAAAGTAAAAATGATAAGAATAAACAAACTCATGATGACGGCACTACGGGAATGGCGGTCCGCAACTGACAGTTCGAGTACGTGAACGTTTCACTCATTTCGGGTGTTTTCAATTATTAACCGCGAGAAGAACTTAATCGATCTTCGCTTCCATGAGTTTGGTTTTAAGGTTATAATAAAAATTTGCACGCACGGTGTTTTTTTATCTACATTTTATTTTACACCGCGATTTAATGATAATAGTAATATGATAGTTCGAGACGTTCAGATTGTTTATATGAAATTTTGAATTTTCAACACATAGTGGCGCGTTTGCCCGAGTCAGTGGTAGTGTTTTGGAAAATTGTCATTGTCTCACCGCGGGACATGGATTCGTTTGATATATTTAAAAAGTTGTCCGTCGGTGCAAAATTTAAAAAACAGGAGAATAATGCGCATAAATTAGAGGTAATTTGAAAATAAGATAATCGCGTGAATGTTCTTGTCATTAATATTTCTTGTCATTTATACATTTTTCTTATACAAAGGATGACACATCCAGCACCAAACAGATTAAAATCAAAACGGTCGGTGATAGTGTTCCCGATGCACTTGTCTCTTTCGATACGATGAAAAACAAATACTCTTTGAATCCGGTTCTGTTGGATAATCTCATCAAGTCTGGTTATACTGAGCCGACTCCGATTCAAACTCAAGCTATACCTATCATGTTACAAGTTAGTAAATAATAATATCGTAAAAAAGTTTCAACTTTCAACTTCATGGGTAGTTTCTAGTAGGTAATAAATGTTTTCTTATAAGTACTTTGAAGTGTCAATTTTAAAAAGCTCACTACACTTAATATATTATATAGTTATACCTGTTTATTCGGAAATGAGAAAAGACAGACCAAAATAACTTCATAGCCTAGGTGTACAAAATTTAGTCGTTCTCTTATGGGCCATAGCATATAATAGTGTTTTTAATGGAAATCACAAATTTTAACATATTTTAATTTTTTTTATAGAAAAGGCAAATATTTGCTAGTGCCCCTACTGGGTCTGGTAAAACTGCAGCATTTTTGGTGCCTATCATTCATCATTTAAGTAAACCAATGAATAAAGGATTCAGAGCCTTGATTGTAAGTCCTACCAGAGAGTTAGCAAAACAAACATTAAGGTATGTGTAATAAATGTTGAAAACTAAAAATATGGTAGACCTATTGATTAATTAATTTTTTGTTGTTTTTTATTTACAGAGAATGTACTAGATTATGTGAAGGAATCGGATTACGAGCACATACATTTACTAAAATAAATAAAGATAAAGAAAAATTTAATCCAAAATTAGCTCAGAAATTTGGTAAACATTATTTTATTAAATACTCATTTTATTATATTATGCGCAATGATTTTCACTAAAATATGTTTATAAATTCGAACGGTTAGGTTAAATTTTTTTTTGCCTTTTGATACATTTCTTCAAAATTGTACATTTAAGATCACAAATTAAAATTGAAGCGTTATAAAAAAGGCGCTGCACCTGCACGTGATGTTTATTACTTACAAATGTATATCACAGCAAATTTTTTTTGAATGAATTCAGAATGAATTGAGTACTGTAAGCTATAATATTAGAGTAAACTAAACTAATATCAGATTAAAAGGTTAGAACATTATCTGTGTTCCCTTGTTATTATTTAATGATATTTTAATTTTACAATGAATCATAGGCATTTTTAAATTTTATTTTTAATATAAAATATTAATTTATATAATATATAAATAAATAATAATATAAATTGTATTTATTTTTAATTTAAATGTATTTTAGACATACTAATTGCAACACCCAATCGACTAGTATTTCTACTACAACAAGAGACACCTGCGGTTGAACTTAAAAAGTAATGTTTATTTATATTTAAATCATATTAAATATATTAATTTGATTATTTTTGGTAAATATTGAAATTTTCATTTATTAGCATTGAATGGTTAGTAATTGACGAATCCGATAAATTATTTGAAACTGGTGTTCGAGGTTTCAGAGACCAGTTAGCTATAATTTATAAGGCTTGTGGTCCAAATGCTATTCGTGCTATGTTTAGTGCTACATATACAGTCGAGGTTGCAAAATGGTCTAAAAAAAATCTCGATGGTCTTATATCAGTAGCTGTTGGTAATAGGTAAAAAAAAAAATAAATATTGAGATGCGATTTTTCCTCCAATAATCATTGTTTATTGTTTTTTTAATTTTCAGAAATACTACAGCTACTACAGTGAAACAAGAATTAGTATTTGTTGGAAACGAAGAAGGAAAATTAATTGCTATGAGAGATATAGTGAAAAAAGTATAAATTATCATTATGATATTATGATACATGTTTTGTAAATTTATGAATTGTGTTTTAGGGACTATCACCTCCAGTTTTAATATTTTTACAATCTAAAGAACGTGCTAAAGAACTTTTTAGTGAACTAATTTATGATGGCATTAATGTAGATGCTATACATGCTGATAGAACTCAACAACAGGTATTTTATGAAACTGTATTTTAAGTTTATGCAAATTAATGTAACACAAATCAATTTCAGAGAGACAATACTGTGAAAGCTTTCCGGGAAGGCAAAATATGGGTATTAATTTGTACAGAGCTTATGGGCCGAGGTATTGACTTTAAAGGTGTAAATTTAGTAATAAATTATGACTTTCCATCTTCGGCTATATCATATATTCATAGAATTGGTAGGACTGGACGAGCAGGACGTTCTGGTAAAGCAGTTACATTTTTTACAAATGATGATAAACCCATGCTAAGGAGGTAATTAATTTTCGATGTGATGAAAATTTAAAATTTTATAAAATATAAATTATTTGCTGCAGTATTGCAACAGTTATGAAAGATTCGGGATGTCCAGTGCCAGCCTATATGTTGGAAATGAAACGATTACATAAGAATACTCGAAGAAAATTAGAAAAACAATCTACTGTCAGAGATGAGATTAGATTAAAACCACACAGATATCACAAGTAATAATTGTAGTATAATATTGTACTATACAAATATTGATATTAATATATTAAATTTAAGTTCAATTACTTAAGTAATTTAAAGTTAAAATAGTTTAAGCATAACACATATCACAGTTAAGACAATAAGAATTGTTCTCTTGTGATATACCTCCTAGTAGGATTATTCTATAAAATGTATTATACTCTATTTGATTATGTTTATCAAAATCATCATTAAAGTTAAATAAATCGTTAAACAACAAACAATTGTGTCAAAATAATACTATTGAAAAGTGACAATATTTATTTTAAATGTCAATAATTAATTTGAGCAACTGTTTCTACATGACTGTTAATAGTTTTATTTTTATTTTATGCTGTTTATTATTGAAAAATATGACGATCAATTTAATGATCTCTTATTGTATAATGAAAAATGTCAAGTAATATGTTTTTTTATTTTTTTATTCATATAGACCTGATACTCAGAAAACCAATTCAACACCATCAACTAAATCAAAGAATGTACCAAATGAAAATCAAGAAAAAAATAAAAAAGTTAAAGTCAAGAAAAATGTAATATCAAAAACAAATAATCAAGCTTCCTCTAAGGAGGAAGGGAAAAGAAAACTAAATGTTTCTAAAGGACATAAAGCTGTGAAAAAAATTAAAAAATCTGTTTGATTATATATATTTTTTAATTGTTACCTATGCATTATTCATTGTTTTGATATTTTATTTTTTTTTTTTGCAAATTTCAATCCTTAACTTAATAAATGTAAAGTGATGTAATATTTTTAATCAAAGAATAAACTACTATATTTTATTTTATGCGCATTATTTTTCATTGTTTCAAGTTATTGATACTACAAAAAAGATTATTGATTTATTAGTGAAATATATTATACTATTAATGTAAATTAATATTTTCAAATATTACATCATAAATAATGATAAAAAATATGGAAAATTACTAACATAGAACATGGCTAATCGTGAGAGGAAGTCCTTTACTTTGTATTTCTTTAAATTTTAAAACGAAACGATAAATCCTCGGCCCTCATAATAGAAAAACGATTTTGAGTGAAGGTCAGTATAAAATTTACATAGAATTAAGTATCTAAATTTAAAAAAAAAATAATACTAATCGATAATGTTTATAAAATTGGTCAATTTTCCATACTTCAAATTTTTAAACTTTTAAAAAAAATGTTGTTAGACCAAATATCTTAAATTTTTTACTCAAAGTGAAGTTGCATTTGAACCATAGGACAAAAAATTATTCTTTTGAACAGAAAGAACTCAAAATGTACATATTATGTAAATGGTTATAAGAGAAAATCGCACTTTATTTTAGTAGTTTTTTTTTCTGGAAATTTTCTGTGAAAAGGGAACTTTTAAACTACCAACCTACTTACCTATTTGAATCGATTTTTCTGTTGAACAATTTTCCATGAGGAATTTTCGATGCATTTTCAACACCTTTGAAATTTTCTATTTTTTTAACTATAAAAATAAATGAGATAAAATAAAACATAGGTAGGCGGTACCGTAGAACCAGCTCGGAACCACTTTAGGTAGCCACAGTAGATAATAATATGTTATCGACTATACCAACCAAGATTATTATTATAAATACATTAGTTTGATGAAAGTTTGGTAGTTTAAAAATGTATTTGTTGGGTGATAAAAATCAAAATATTGTTGAAGAGTCAAATTGTTGTCGTTCCGAGTCTATATTTTTTGATGAAAAAAATATTTTCGACTTGGGTACCATAACTAGATAATTAGCATTTGTTTTTTATTATATTTTAGCCAAGTGTCTGAGCATAATGTTTTAATTGAAATATTATGTGTGCTTAGCGAGAAACTACCTAAAATCATCGTTTTAATGTGTATTGGTGCACAATACATATTATTTAAAGACACTATTATTATACATATATTATTAGGTACCTACTCATTGTATATATTTATTAGTTGAGAGTAGACATTGTAATTATTCAGATTTGAAGATATTTTTAAAACATTTACTAATGTTGTGTAACTAAATAATAATAATAACATAAATAATGATAGGAATTCATTGGCAAAAAAAAATAAATATTTCAGTAAATAACAATGCACACAGGGTCATCTAAATTGTGTCGCAAAAAGTATAAGACTCGTTATATAATAATACAATATTCTTATGTAACAATAACATCTATCATTTTTGTAACAAAATTTGAATGACCCTGTTTTTAAATGTTCATGTTTCTTTAAATTAAAATGAACCTGATTGGACTGGGACTTTTACAAGAGTACACCCGGGCTTAAGGTATAAGGTGCCTATTTTATTAACAGCGGACCGTAATAAAACAATCACGAAACAAGAGCACGAATTTTATTTTTATTAATAGAATGGAATAAATGAAAGTAAAGTAATAGAGAACGAAATCATATTCTCGTTTTTATAAGATGTATCTACGGTTATTGTACCACGTGTTTTTGATTAAACGAATGTTCAATATTATTATTAAAACCCTTGAGATTAGATTACCATTACATAAATAATTACAAATAAATGTTAAAGAAAGAAACGTCTATAATAGTTATGAGTTTGCGCACGAATTAAGAAAATAGAAAGTCGCGAATGAAAATATCAGATACATACCTATGTGGGTACCTCTATTTACGTTTAATATTTTAATAATATAGATTACGAATTGAAAATTTATAGCCGGTAGGTAACACTTTGACGTAGATATCCGAAAGCGGAGGTAACTTACTTTGTATGGGCCACGATATATATATATATATACGTATGTGTGTTTTATTTACTCTCGAGATTTAAAAAAATTGATAATTAATTTACTTAACATAATATACCAAAGTTGTTTTAAACACCTCTGTCCAAGAAGTCTTTTGTTGCACCTTGCGCCCGTGGCCCAGAGACCGAAGGGTATAACCAAGCGTATACCCAGGTAAACCTAAACGCTATAAATTATCAAGTCGTGTACTATTTGAACAAGATGGTGAAATGCGATTGAAGACTAACCACTTATGTGTATTAATTATTGGAAATGGACAGTACCTATGTATGTATATAATCAGCCGGCGTCTAGATGCCGGTGGAGCGGAAGTAAAAGTTTAAAACATGATTGGTACTTGACTAACTCGAGTTTGTGGTTCTTGGAATTTAGTAAAAGTTGTCAAAATATTTGTTTTGATTTACAACGATCCCGGTTGTTACAAATCGGACGCCTACGAATCACGAAAACGTATTAATGAAATGGATACACAGACGAGATAGAAGAATAATTTTGGAGATTTTAAACAACTTTCCTTGCTCGGAGATTGAAATAATCAGAAAACGGTTATGTAAGCAATATATACCTATACCTATTGCGCAAGGAAAAACTCATCCATTAAATAATAACATATTCTACGATGAAAGTATCGGTTCATTATATACACGTTTGTTAAAAAACATATATCATAAACAGACTACATATTATTAGGTAGGTATCGTTTAAACTTTTTACTATTTATAGGTATCAATTACAATTCAATTTTAAAATAGTTATTACAGGGACTGGAACCGAACCGAAAAGAACCGGTTCTAGAACCGGAACCTTGGCCAAATTATAGAACCTTAACCTTTAAAGAACCTTTAATTAAAATTTTAAAGAACCCAAACCTGAACCGGAACCTCGATCAAAAAAGTGTTATTACTTTCGGTTCTAAACGGTTTTTTTCGGTTCTTAGGACATATTATTATGTATTTCATATTTCAAAAGAAATAATATGTTACACTATTTGTATTTCTCCTACAAAATTGTATTTATTTTGGTGCAATATGTTTATAAATACATTGTGTAGGAATAGCAGGAAGTCATACTAATTTTTTCGATAAATATAATTAAAGAAAATGGTTTTTCCAAAAAGTGCGGTGTAAACCCCTGACTATTGCAATATGTTTATAAATACATTGTGTAGGAATAGCAGGAAGTCATACTAATTTTTTCGATAAATATTATTAAAGAAAATGGTTTTTCCAAAAAGTGCGGTGTAAACACCGCTGGCGCAACCGCTAGAAGGTTAAAAATTCTATAACTGTACAACGAAAAACCGATTTTAACAATTACAACAATATAAAAACATACATAATAATGAATGACGTTCAAATTTGTAAATATTTACAAAACAAAATTATTTGTCTCGTGTTTTAATTTCTAAGTATAATTTTTACCAGATATTTTGATTTTTTAATAAGAATGTGTGATATTTTAAATTAAAATGCATGTTATATACTTTTTTCCATGTTATCAAAAAAAAATTGGTACCGGTTAAAACCCTTATTAACCGAAACCGGAACCGAAACCCTAATTTTGTATTTTTAAGTACCGAAACCCAAACCGGAACCGAGATTTTAAATATTAAAGAACCGGAACCGAAACCAGAACCCTTAAAATCGTAAAGGTTCCAGTCCCTGAGTTATTATAAAGAGATTATATAGATATCTACCTAGCAATAAATAATGGTTATTATTAAGAGACATTAGATTTTTACGGAACTTGTAATGATCGTACGTCAAGTCCAAACACATAATGCGCTAAAAGGTTGTGCCTTTGACTGAAATCAAAATAAATATCTCTGATATTTCACCATTGTTAAAAAGCTGATGTTTAGTGGAGAAGTAGGTATATTGAAATTGAATGTCTCGCGATAAGAAGTATCGAGATTTTATTGTTTATTAGAGAGGCGTGGGACATTACATTGTGATATTTTAATGATCCTATTTGGCTATTTATCATCTTTGATTTGAGATCATAAAGCCAATTTAAACTATTGTAGCGCACAGATTATGTAGGTAATCTATAATGTGCAACTAAGATAAAGGATAAATATTTACCCGATTTCCAGAAGACTTTTTAAACAGTAGTCCAGAAACATTTTTCTTGGTCTCCATCGTTGATTATTGTTTACTATTGTAAATAGTCCAAATAAAATGTATTGAATTGCAACTGCGAAATAAATACGTATTAGATAAAATTCATGAGTACTTCTAAAATACGAATGAGTAGTTGTGAACAGTTTATTGGGAACACTGTACATGAACGTTGGACGGACACACATGTAGAATATAGAGTCATGAATCATGAATCATCATAAACCACTTCGATACATGAATTACGATAAACGATAATGTAATCAAAATAATGTAACTATTGTATAATATTTAAAAAAAATAATATTTTAGTTTAGATAACTACCCATTGGTTTATTATTTGAAATTCATTGCAAACGATAAACAAACATTTAAATATATCGTATAAATATTATTTATTATTATATTATATAGATTCATATAATATATATGATCCCAATGGAAGTATCTCCGTAGATATTAATTTTCAATTTTTTTTCGTTTTAGTTTAGTTCAATAAACACATGATATCAGGATTTGCGCTTAGAAAATTTCAGAACTGCACAAGTATCCTGAACCAATGGCGGCGGCGCCTACCATAACCTACATTACTTATTTATAATCGTAGGTATTAAACTTATAATATAATACTATCTCTATTATGTTATTTTAAATTTCAAATCGTTTAAAATGAAAAAAAAAAAGAAAAATGTTAAATTATAATAATGGTATTTCGTAATCGGTTATGTATCTGTATAAACCCTCACCCCACACAGTTGTTAATGAATTATCATTTGTGTTTACTAAAATAAATAGCCGCAATGACTGTTTACAATTATTATATGAAACCGAGTTTTCGACATATATATAATAATATAAACAATTCATAAATCGTTATTTATCATTGCTGACTGGGTTAAGGTTATGTATAGGTTAAAAATTTAAAATATCAGCGTAAGGCGATTACATTTTATACATTTCTTATACCTATTCGGAATTTCAATTCGTGTCATCGAACTATTCCAATGTATTGTTTTAATTGCAAACTTGAATTATTACTAATACTGGCATTCGTATTAAGTACTGATTGAGCAAACACGTACTAGTGTAAATAGCGTAGTATATTATTATTTATTATACAGGTGATTATTAGTAGATACTTATAGATAAGTTATATTTATAATTTATAATATAAGTATAATATCAATTCAATGTACTAACGTGAAACGCGACTCGTTTTCTATGTACACCAAAATAACAATGTAATTTCAATTTCAATTGATACCTTTGTTGTATGAACGGTCCGAATGAGCTGATTGCCAAGTTAACGTTTATGTTAACAACAATGTGTTTTTATACCCTTAAAAAAAAATAATTTTCTGATGTGGTTAAATAAATTAAGTTAGGTAGATTTATTAATTGATTGGAAATTAAATATTGTACCTACTTTAAAGTGGATAGGTACTTTTTTACAACTCTGTAGGTGGTTTTTTTTCAATAGGTAGGTATTCGAATGTATCATGAGCTAAGACGCTAAGTGTTTTAAAAATTGGAGAAGTACTATTAATATTTTAATCATTTTTACATACATTAGATTCGGGACCAAGCTATTTTACCCGTAATAAGCGGTTGCCCACATTTATTGGTGTCCACATTTTTTATTCCTTCCACAATAATTGCTTCGTTGAGCCCTCCAAATCTCAAATCCTATTTGCACCTATGATAATGTTGAAATATTGATTACAAATTCGGAGGTGTTGTATGAGATATAATATGATATACAGGCTAAAATTACTATATTTTGAGAAGGTCTAAACATAATATATATATAATTATAATTTAATAATTAATGGGTAATATCATTGATTATAAAATAGATCTATTCTATAATCAATGGTAATATAATATATTAAATGCTTCTAATCATATATAATACTATGTAATTTTCAAAATTGTTGTCATCGGGAAAATTTAATTTAACTAAATAGAGCTGTTTGTTCATTTTGATTGAAAACAATTAAACTTCTTCACTTACGTTTTAAAGACATATTTCAGAAATTTGAATTTTTACTGACTCCATAATATTTCACGTGGTTAGTAGTTTGGAGCATTTTATTTGTAAATATTTGAAAGTTGATCCGATGATTTTAAAAATGTTTATAAACACTTGAAGAGTTAGAATAACTTTATTTGTTTAAAGTTTATTTGCTTTGTATAATTATTGAATATTGGTACTATAATTCATATCAAAGTATTTTACTGTTTTGTGAAATGAGTTGTATAATATGTTTTTTATTTGAAAATCTGTGAATAAATTAAATTAAATTGGCGATAAATAAATATTTATAAAGGTATTCACAAGGTATTGGAAGACATTTTTGAACATTTAACTGTAAGATAAATCATTAATGAACGCAAGGACGAAAAAATAATAACACAATTAAACATAATAATTAGTCAAGAATTACCTTGTACATAATTTATAAGAAATATTATGGATTTGAGTTAGAACTATGTACTCGTATTATATGTATTTGAAGTAGGTTATTCATAGAATGAGTGCATAATTTCTAATATTTGTCAAAAAATTCGTTAAATATTAAAATGTGAACAATAATTAGCACTAGAAAATGGTCCAAGTGTCGGTATGCTAAATTATGCTAAACTTTAATTTAGATCGATTGTGTCATGCGGATGTAATAGTGGTTTATGTAATGGGCTCATTGTGTCGAATGAAAGTTGTATGAAAAATTGCATTTCTTGTGCGCTTTCGATAACAACTAAGTTTATCAAGGGATTGCGACATTTTGTTCAAAATGAAAAAAAAAGAGTACATTCAAGGCCAACTAAAATATACCTACGTCATGTCATCACGAAACTGCGTGGTTTACCACTGCGAAATTCGTTTTTTGTGTATCCAATTAACGACAAGTCTGAAAATATGAAAAATTTGAAAATAATAAAATATACGAGTGTATATGGACATAATTCGAGTACCTATATACTTATGCTTACCAACAATCGTGGGTCCTTAGTCCATTTTTTTTTTTTTTTTATTTTTGTAAAATAATTGAATCGTGAGAGGTGTGAGTACGACAATAATTATAATTCCCTAGCCTCGGGTCAAGGTGGGTTACAGTTACATTGCATTACATTAGATTTATTTGATCGCCAACTATAATGGCGATCATGTTTTGTGACCTGTATCGCGTTAATTTGTGCAACATGCATAAAAATGCTTTAGGTATATTTATTCGTATCATGGTAGGTACCTACCTGCCGTAGTTGCTGTAACGTATTGTGTACCAAACCTCTTCTACGAGCCCCGGGGCGACATATTTTGCGTCAATGTAAATATTTTTGTACAGCGTTACAATAATAATCATGACAAAAAAAAAAAAGTACAATATCGATCTTAAATTATTCCGTTTATATGACGTAGGTTACAACAATCATTAAATAGTTTCCCAACGTTTCGGGCATGCGGTTTACGGTGTGTGTATACTAGCACACTAGTGTGTAATAACGCCGTCGATTTCAATCTCGTAAAAAGCACGTTAATGTTTTTGTGGAAAACCATTTGAATTGACGTCGGTTATGACATTTAAGTGGATTCTAACTACGGCCGGCGTAGAAATTATTTTTTACATAACTCCGAACCAACTTAAACGTGTATACGACACATAATGTACCTCCTAAGTTGATTTATATAAAATAATTAATTTTAGGCACTAAATATTACGTTTCACCGGCCACCGGTATACTATTACACTTCATTGAGAAATGACAAACGGTAATACAGAAACTCTATGAATATATTTATTATTATTATTATTATTATTATTTTAAAACTATCTCTCTAGCGTGATAATTGGGGCAGAAAAATTACAGGAGTTAAAAATTTAACGAAATTACGTGAAAAAACTAGTTTAACAGTTAACATTAGCAAATGTTTAACAGTAGTTAAACATGTATACCTAATATTTAAACTGATAATAAGTTTTCAAAACAAAACATAACTCGTTTTTTCATTCGAATGCTGGATAGCAGTAACGTTAGTAGGAATCCTCGTATCGTAATTCATAAAATCAAAGTATTTTTATGTAAATGTATTCATTATTGTAATTGTTTTTTCAAATAGACACTTTTTTTACTAGTTAAATGCATTGAAAATGCGTTGAAATGTGAACGTTTGTAGTAATAGCAGAAAATTCCGAAAATAATAATTAATATAATGGTAATGTTTATTACCAGGCATGTAATCAGAATTTTATTTTAAGAAGCATTTAAAAAAATTGTTCCTTTTCCAAAAAAAGTCTGAGCCTTTTATGACAATAAAAAAGTTTAATACAATTTGTATGAATTTAAAGGTAAAGTAAAAACCTCTCGTTTAAATTATTTAACAAATCTTGGAAAATATCTAATAACATTCGACCGTTTTCATGCGCTTTAATTTTGATTTGTATTTAACTTTAATTTTTACTATCAAAGATTGACTTTTGTTGGTGTCAATGTTGACATTTATTTAAGGGGAAGCCCAAGAAAAAGAAAAGAAATTTTATGAAATTAATAGACTTCGTTCTAATAGCAGTTTTTAAAATTATTAAGAATTTTAGATAGGTAATAATTTTAAATTACTAGGTTGTAATAAATTTATTCAGTTATACAAGTACAATACGATGATCGTGTAATCATGTAACGATACAGTTACATGTGTCTATTTACCATTTACGTATTTATTATATTGTTAGGAACCCCTAGTTATTAAGCATCATATAGTATTAGAGATATATGTATGTGTATTGTATTATGAATGTACATCGTTGTTAAACACTATTCTGCATATTGGCCTCGCAGTCGAAACCGGGCTGCAAGGAATGTGCTGATACAACCCTTTTGGAACACACACGGCACCCGGGTCCCGACTGGCCTGGCAGTCGCGTCTAGTGAGTATCCGTAGGCAAAACCTCTTTAAGCAAAACCTCTCCAGCCGAATATTGTTTTAAGTCTAATAAACTCTATATTCGTCTAAACAAAATAGTTATTGTTCTTTGCGCACCGGTATCTTTTAATTTATTATATTTTAAAATATAATAAGTTGTACATAATTCAAGAACGAGTACAACAATATTGTGTAGGATTTTGTTACTTTTCATTCTATTATATAATTAGTATTAGTATATTATGAATTATGATATTATACCGATTTATATTATACATAATCATATTGCGTTTTTTTATAATTTTATACCAATATAATAATAAATACCTATGATGTATAGGTAACTGAGAATTTTTTACAAAGTTTGTATGTTTCGCAAAAAGAATACAAAATGAAGTAAAAATTAAATAATCACTAATTTAGTTAATATATACAAAATATAAATTAGTCAACAATTAAATAGTTACACACATAGTTATAATTTCAATATTGATGAATAATTATACGAATTATATGTACATATAATTTGCATAAATTATGTAACTCAACCCATAAAAATACTTAAATACATTGGAACAGTTTTTCAAAAAAAATATTGAAAACCAATCAAGCTTTCGAAATTAATGAATAATAATTGTTTTTCACTAGAGGCCATTCAAATGCACTTTTGAGGGGTGCATTGAACATTTGAAAAACCAAAATAGGCAGTGGTAGATTAGCTACAATTTAGAATATTATTATATAATAAATATATAATTAACGTAAAATCTAACCTGTGTGTGCAATTGGTTAATGTTTACTATCTTTGTGCTCCCAAAATTATTTGTCTCGAACCAAATACGCCTGATTTTCATATTGCACGTGAAATAATTGTATTGAGCTTAAGTATACTGTTTCGGGGCAAGTGTGGATCTAGCCTACATTAACAGAAAAAGTGGAATTAAAATTAGTATTATAATAATATATCAATAGGTAAAAATAAAAATTAATATATAATATCATTCTCTTTAAAGAAATAGGAAAAAGATCACGACTTTGTGACTCTAAATTTAACAAAATAATACAATACTGAACAATAAAAAATCATCCCATTATAATACGACCAACAGTGGAGGGGGGTAAACCCCCCTTGGATCTGCGACTCTTTCGGGGTTTCACCGATAAACACAAAGAAATGCAGGTAATTTTTTTTATAGGTATGACAATAAATTATAAGGAAATATGCGTATCACTAAGAAATTTCATCAAGTTTACAATAAATAATATGAAACAAAAAGTATGAATGATTTGTGACGCAAACGCGTAAGAGACGTTTTTAATTACTACGCGTTCACAATTAACAGTAAAATACAATTAAAATAAAATAAAAAATTCCTGTTCATTGTTGTTCCGAGTTTTCGTACATTGTTTTGTCAGACGAAATGCGAATACTTTCATAAAGAATAAACTAATAAATACCATTTATTTTCGTATTGTTTCAAGGTACAAGCTATAAAGCTGTAACACGAAAAAAAATAAACCGGACAGACCACAGCAGTACTGTTGATTGAACATTCCACTGATATTTAGACAGGTTACACGACGTCGTCGTCGTATTATTGAAAACGGTGAACAAGAGTAGTCGTATATAGTGATACAATTGCCTAGTTAAATTTGCACACGTAAAATAATATAGTATTATATGGTTCATGAATAACCGCACGAGTCATGCATCATATTATTAATGGTTTGTGACTCTAAAGACGTTTAATGACTAACGTTGAAATTTCGACTTTATTATTTAGCGCGGAGTATGTATAACTATGGCGCATACTTATTTCATATATATATATATACGAGTATATAATAATATATAAATATAATTTAAATAAACATTTCAAAATCGTTCATAATGAATAATGATATTTTATAGTCACGTGGATTATATACTATTTTGAAACATTACCGACATACACTAAACGAATCCGATTATTAATTTGTTTTTTTCGTTTAAAGCAACGAATGTACATTTTTGTTCATGATTCGACGACGATCAATCAAAAAAGTATCATATAAATATCTAAGTATAGTTAACGTGCATTTGAAAATCAAACATAAGATAATATACGGTTTAAAGAAAAGAGTCAAAATTTGTTAATTGGTAATTGGTATACCTATTATTCTCATACTTTCAATTTTAAATAATACAATGTTTGTCTAATGAATTTTGATATAAAACAAACGGTTTTGAATGTTTTACAACTTTCTAAGTGAAATTTTGCAATAACCATGCGATTACTCAATATAGAGTGTAAAATATTATGCGATTTAACTCTACATAGATTATTATCATATATAAATTACCTACACATTAGATTTTTTACGAGGTCTTTTATCCTACATAATATCGGCACATAATCAAAATATATTGAACTTAAATGTCGTGTTCTCGAGTATAATATTAATTCATTAAACCGGTTAAGATGACTCAATAAAAGTAAAAATAAATTATGAACCCAATAAGTCCTGATCGAGTAGAATAGTTTTATTCTTAAATTTAAATAAATTGTTAATATTATACGATCTTTGTATACGAAAATTCAAAATTGTCCCATAATTTAATTGTATATTAAATGTTATTTTATGCGGAGAAAGTCATTAAATTAAATTAATTAATAAATTTATAAATAGTCGGTACAGGCGATGAAAAACTTAAAAAAATAATTTTAACATCATATTTTAAGTAAGAATTTCAAATATTTTAGAGATATGTAAGTATTTGTATTAAATATGCATAGTGGTCTTGTATAGATAATATTTAGTAGTCTGTAATTAAAATATGTTACATGGTATTATTTTTTATTTACCAAAATGTACATTAGACGGTTCGGACAGTTGTACGTTTTTTCCCTGTAGGTATTCATGATAAAAGGCCAATCATTAAAGTTAAACAAATAAAAAACAACTCCGATTAAGTGTAAGGTAGGTAATAAAAATAATTTCAAAATAACTACTACAACAAATTAATCTATCTAATAAAATTGGTATTAACATAGTTTGTCTTTTACTAGGAACATGTTTTTTATGTAAGCATTTCGCCTGAATAGTTGTGTTTATAGTTGTTAATGTTTTTCGCAAACAAGATGTGTTGGACCTTCCCGTTTAAAAATATCAATCATAGATAGAAGTCGAATTTGAATTTCATTTCAAACATTTACTCGAAGTCGAATGCTTTCATAGTATTGCCGAGAATAATATTAAAATGCACTCGCATTGTTATTATTTATTTTTTTTTTTTGTGAATAGGTTATATAAATTTACTTTTCACGTTTACCGAATAAAATTCCCAAATTAAAATGTTCTAGTAGGTATAGAAATTATTATTAACTTCTGTTTAGTACTCCTACGCTAATAAAAATGATGTAAACGTATTACGTAAAACCGCATAATACCATTGGCCTCAAGGTAGATACTACAGATATTTTCTAATATGAATTTACCTGAATCAAAGTTTTAAATTGTTACTTTTAAGTTGGAAGTTCTAATTTCAAATTTATGGGTTATCGGATGTAATTTATGAGTTTTAAATACCAGTAACGGGCTGTTTACTTTTACCATGAAATCAATTTATGGGCTGTACGAGAACCAGTATTATTTTTTTTTACACGGATTACGGTACTTAAAACAGCTAAAACCGATACACACAAGCATTTAAATCATTATAATTGTTTTAAATTCTAACGTAATTTTTATAAATCTATATAGATATATACATATATATATATAAACGTACACGTTTAAATCGATAGTGCTCCAATTAATGGCGGAAAACAGTTATATAAAATAAAATAGTTATTTCTCTAATACTGTGATATTGGCTTAGTTATTGTTAAAAGTCAAACTCATAATGAAAAAATTTTAAATATTTATTTTCTATAAAATACTTTATTTTATGTCACACACTCGTTTTACGTCAGACCAGTGTTATTTATTTAAAAAAAAAAAATCTCTTTGATGTATATTTTAACGATTACGTCGAAAGGACAATTCCCCGTGTGTCGACAACCGTTTGAAGAAAGCCTATGCGAAAGTGTATCAAACGTTTATCAAACACTGTCATTAACCGAGTATAAGTTGTAATGATTTTATTCAGAACACGCGCTTGCATTGTACATGTGTACATTAAAGTAGACGTCCGCAATAATTATTATACAACTATATTTAAGCTTGAGCTATATTTTTATGATTTCAGAGCGTTTTTCCAATCAGTGTCAGAGAGTGTTGCGTCTTACTATAAGCGTACGATGACAAATGATATATGCAACGCACTGAATGATAGAAATTCAGAATGGAACAGGTTTCGTTTGAAGCCGATATATCATAGTTTTATACCGATTATGGGTTTGGCTCAACTCATGCTAAAAATCATTGAAAAATACTCTAACAAACCTAAAGGTTTTCGTTCGGCGTCCAAATACCGCCATCATAAACCAAAGCGCATTAAAAGATGATCGATCAAATAAAATTAAATGTATTTATTCATGTTGTGCATACGAATGCGTTTCATATCAATACTCGTTTATTTTCTCAACCAACAAGTGTTGTTGAGATTGTGAAATTACAACGCGTTTTAGTAAAATTTGTTTATTCACTGTATATTGATAAAAATCTAAAATCGACACAGTCTCGATTATTATTTTAAAAATAAAATTATTATCGGATTAAAATAATAATTGTATCTACTTGTATAGTATAGTATACACGTCGATAAAAAGAAACGAATAAAACTAAGAATTTTAGCTCGTTAAAATTACTACAAAAAAAAATAAAAAAATCAACTCTACACGAATAGAGAAAGTCACTTTAAAATACGAAAAATTAGTCGTGCTTTTAAACGTTTAATAGAATTTTATTTTAAGAAACAATCTATAGAACTTTAGACATTTAAGTTTATAAGTGATTATAAATATAGGTATGTGAAAAAAAAGCAAAATCTTAGATCTAATTATGAATTATGAAATTACGACTTTATGAGTAATAACTAATAAGTATATTATAATGTATACCTATTATATTATACACACAGACACATTATGTAGGTACTTGTTTGTGACTCGAGTTACCGGAATCTTATGACGATTACTTTTCATTTATACGAGAACGCCGAAACGATTACAACAGAGCAACATAATAATATAATATCGGCAATGGGTAAAAAATACGTTTGCTCGCGGGCAACGGGCGTCGACGCGTTTTTACGCTGTACCTATAATAATAATAATATAATCTCGTTTCCGGTGTCCGGCGCGCCGTCGAAATATAACGCCCGTTGGTCGTGAAAAAAAAAAACAAAAAAAAACGTCGCTGTATCGTCACAGATCGAAACGGACTGCGACGCGCGCGTCCGCGAGATCGCCACTACAACAACCCTCTACACAACCGGTGCAGTGGATAATGCACCAGTGCAGTCCGCGCGGTCACGTGGCGCGCTGTGCAATATCGTCGTTGCAGCAAGCTCAAATAATGTTTCGGAGACGTTAATAGCGTGCAGTTTTCGCGTTCGAATCATTGTTATGCAACGGTGTGTCGCGCAAACGCGGTAGCTCCGCCTGTACCGGGTTATTACTAATAACGTACAGGTACCTACGACGACGGCGCGCCGTCGGTAATAATAATAATAACGCACCTATATATGGCTTTATGTTTACGATATATTATTATTATTATTTTTATCGTGTTTACTAGGGCTAACTACGCGTGAAAATAAAAATTATCGCGTTGTGTTGTTGTCCCGTGTAACTGCATGTTCGAGAGCGAATAAAAACAAATAATACATTGTAATTAAACTCGTTATACTTTTCAGATACCAACCTAATATTAAGGTCATACAAAACGAACGCTCACACGCGCTGTGCTACGGGTAGCTTGAGCGAATCGCCTTGGCAATAACTAATAACTCATGAGTAATGCGTAAGGCGAAATTTGAATATTACCGAAACTAGTTCAATATTGCTTAACGGCAGCTAATAGATATTATATAATTTGTCATAGTATTTTTTAATAGCTATTCTGTCGGATATTATATATATATATATATATTGTTAATCACACACGAATCGTACTTACCGTAGTAATGTGTGGTTTGTGTGCATTATTCTGTTGCGAAACCATTGAAATATGCTTCATTGACATGTACCTTCGTTATGACGAATACTGAGAAAAGAAATTTCGAAAAACACACACATTATCGTACGAATAAAAATTACACGAAATAGGGTTTAATAATCGACTTTGTTTGGTTTCATGTATTTTTACATAATAGTTTGCTTAAATATTTTTCAGAATCTAAATGACAAATAGGTTAATGCAGTTTATTGTCATACGTTTATGATTAACATCAAATATCTGCATGTAAAAGCAATACGTAACGAAAATTTCTGTGGAAATTTCCTAAAAATTAACGATAGGTATATCATATTATGGTTACCTTATTTTTCAACTCGAGATTGATATTTCTACTGAATGGGCTTTGCGCGTTAGTCTTAACATTGACAAACGTCAGGTTATGACTTTTTCAAGGCAGCATGCATTGATGCATCTACCACTCCTACTTTCTCGGCGGTTTTTTCCTTGTGTGAGTTTTCCTATTCATAGACCTTGGCATCCATTTCACGCCGTCCCTAAACATTGGGCATCTCATAAAACCAATTTAAAGAAAAATCTTGAAAATTGTAGACTTTATAAAACATTGAATAAGAATGTTAATCTATTCTTGAGTACGGAATGGTGGTTCGGCACCGTTGCATGACTAAAGACAATTTAAGATTCGAACGAGTTCAAAATAGGTTCCTCTACAACAATATGATCCTTCGAATCATTCGTCCTCTTTGTTAAACTTTTTGAGTATACCGACGCGTTCGACTCGCCCGCACGTTTCTGATCCGAGTTTTACAAATTTTCTTTAAATCTTTTCAAACACTCCCTTGACGCATCCGATTTTTTCTTTCTCGTTTTAATGAGAATTTTAATTATCTTTTTTTTTATCCGGAAACCAGTCTTTTTATTTGTTCTTGACCATTTAACTTCTCGAGATAGTGGTTCTTAACATTTTTTTTTTATCCACTGCCCCTTGGGTTTTTTTTATCGAAATTCCGAGCTTCTCTACACTCTGTCGTTATATCATTGATTCTACACAGTCATAAGTTGTAACCAAACATATTTTTATCTAAAAAAGAATTATAAATATTTTCAGTCTGGTTTGTTATTAGTTTATACGAGCAATAATTATATGTAGTTTATAATACAAATTTAAATAAAAAATAAAGTTTTTAGATTAAAAAAGTGGGTACGTGTTTTATAACATAGAGATAAGATAAGTTGGTATCACATACGTTTTTGAAAAGTAATTAGAAATAGCGATAGTAAACACCAACGCAAAATCGATATCGAAATGAAAGTTAATTACAGTTTAATATATACACGATTAGTTTACACTAATGTTGTAAAACTGTTTGTTATTTTAAAAACCATGGACAATATGAATGTTTTATATTATCATAATTCGATAATTTCACAGCATCCCGATTGAGAACAACTGTCTTAAGGGCATAACTATACACTAGTTGGTTAATTAAATTTCACCATTTTATATGAGTTTAATTTTCATTAGCGCGTAAGGAAGGCAAGTGTATAGATTTTAACCGGGTACTTCATAATTATTGCTTAATTAATTGTAATTTTTAATCTACTGCCTATTATAATATATTACACTGTGATAATAAGTAACTGTACGAGAGTCTTGTGTACCTATTCTAAATTGCCATTTGGCGTTTACTTAATACATATATATATAAATAAAACAGGTCGAAGAGAAACATTCATTTATAATAACTGCGTAGTCATACCGAATTGCCTTTCGGCACGGCGGCGGCGTCAGTCTACTGAAGACACATTTCCATGTACCTATTAGGATTGGATATTTTTTTTATTTTTTTTTTTTATATTCTCTTTTACCTCATCTCGGTTGGTCCATCGCATAAAACTTATTTTTCATTACTCACGATCCACTGCTATCCACCTTCTACATTCAGACTTAATAATATAGTATCTATTCCTACATATTTTAACAGAGTGTAATGTTCCTCGGTCTTTCCGCTGCTTTACGACTGCTTTCCGTCTGGATTATTTTTTGCCATCACCTTCTACGTTTGTACGTTTTGAAAAAAATCTTTTTTCGGTCTCGGTGTTAATAATCCATGTCTTGCAGCAAAATAAAACTACATTCCAGACGTGTGTTTGTTTTTTTTTTTTATAATTTTAAATGCTAAATGAAGCGGCAAATGTGTTGGTTTAAAAATTATGATTTTTTTTTCTTTTTTTCCTACTAACACTTTTTTCTTTTTTTTTTATATATAATACTAGCTGACCCGGCAAACGTTGTTTTGCCATATATTTCTAGTGAATTTTCTAGTATAAAAAACAACTATAACTTATTGTAAGTACGCGGAGACGGCGCGCGGCGTCTACTATTGAAAGAGGAACGTAGCACGCAATTTCGGCAAAAGTTATGTAATAATATATGACGTTGCCAATCGGTCGAGCTTATCGACCAATGGCAATAGATTTGCCTGCTATCGTATTCGATCGTCCAATGAAGAAAGTTTTATTGTATTCGTTCTATTGTTCATCGCACGCATGCGATTTCAGTAAAAGTTATGTAATAATATGATATTGCAAAATCAATACCTTTTGGTAAAGATCGTCTGGTTTTTTGATGACACAATAATCAATAATTTATATAAAATGCAAATTACCACATATTGTTTATCGCACGCACGCGATTTCGGTAAAAGTTATGTAATAATATGATATTGCAAAATCAATACCTTTTGGTAAAGATCGTCTGGTTTTTTGATGACACAATAATCAATAATTTATATAAAATGCAAATTACCACATATTGTTTATCGCACGCACGCGATTTCGGTAAAAGTTATGTAATAATATGATATTGCAAAATCAATACCTTTTGGTAAAGATCGTCTGGTTTTTTTGATGACATAATAATCTATTTATATAAAATGCAAATTACCACGCACTCACTGACAATTTTACCCCTTCTGACCCCCTTAGGGGTTGAATTTTGGAAAATCCTTTCTCAAGGGGCCTCTGCTATATGAAACGAAACTATTGACCAAATTTTATACCACAAAGCTCCAGTGGGTCTGGATTTTTTCCATTTTTACCCCTTTTAAACCTTCTTAGGGTTAATTTTCTTAATTTTTTTTTCCGTTATTTTTTTCTTCTCCTGACAATAACAAACACAACAAAAAAAAGAATTAGCTAAATCGGTCCAGCCGTTCACGCGTGATGAGCATACCCGGTAAATAGGGATTAATTTTTATATAATATTATTTTACCGATTTCAACCCTTTAAAAGTAGGTTTTGAAAATCGGGTGACGTGGTGACCCTCAGGAAGGTATTTGGAACAACTTTTATATATATAAAGGATTTCTGTATGAATACTGATGGTTCGTTTGAAAATTTTAAATTATTTTCACCCAATATAAGTACATTCGAGTGAAATTTCTATGAGATAAAATATTAATTGCAGTATAAAATATGTTACACCCTAAATGTGATATTGCACAGATTACGAGATCATAACTTTTTGTCCATTTATAAAACTCGTTGATTTTGTGAACCGTACAACTGTAAGTACTACTTGAATCACGAATTGTGCAATTTCTGGTTTATAAATTACTCTACCTTCGACCTAATAAAGTACACTCGAGTACCTACTAGATTTTAAAAACTAAGTAGATTATATAGGTGTACATGTGTACGACTGAGGCAACGCCGGATAAGGAAGGTACCGGTCAGCTGAGTTTTAAGATTTTAATCGGCCGTTCATAGACGAAAATTTGTCAAAACATATCGGGGATTACTGCCCAAAATGTTCTTACTCATTAATCAAAATATATAGTCGCCGTTTATTTACCAACACGGTGTATTATTACGTATATAGCACATCCCGTGTGTATTATGAACGATTTCGCGGAAAATAATATCTCAAACATCAAGCGTACTCCAAATGCAGCGAATCACATTTTAGAAAACTGAATTACACACGCGTGTATCGGTTTTTGTTAATTTAATTTTTGAAAGCTATAACCAATAAGTCGACTGTTCGGTTTCTATGAAAAATTGAAATATTATAAAACTATATTTACGAAAACTTCCAGACCACCGTTAATATGATGACCACAAAACTTAATCAATGATATCTATAATACGAGTATATACTCGTATATAATATCAAACTCTAATACGATCATATAATAATATTGTATTCTTATTTCTCTTATTATATTTATTTCGACATTCTACGTTAATTATAGTCGTACATTTGAAAGTTCGAAAATTTCAGTAGAAAATATTGCCGGCACGCATAACACTCGTAGTACACCGTCAACCGTAAAAATAAATAAACAGTGTATTGTCTCTAAATAATAGGCACATAATGTATACACACGATATTATAGGCCACTCATAATAGATACTTAAATGGTCCAAATTTTCGTCCAACCTATCGAGTAGTAATTCTCGCGGTAACTCGTCTGTTCTATCCGGACCTAGACTGAGATTTCAAATGTTTTAGAAAATCTATATTATAGCATATTATATATCGTCGAGGCAACCAGTTTTTTGCAGTACGATTACAATCGTCGATTAAAAACAATAATTACGATTTATCTTAAAATATAGCTGTAGTATAACGACAGCAGTTATGATATAGTAAATATTTCAAATGCTCCGATTTAAATCGGTCCGATTAAATGATAGATATCACGAGGTAAATTCAATTAAAGTCAATACGTATTACCCGATAGCGCCAACTACAAATAGTATATTTTGTATTTAGTTTTTTTTTTATCGAGTATGACTGATACGAGACGTAACTGTTACAGTCACGAACAATTTTTAGAGAGATACACATTTTCACTCCGACTATACTCATCCACTATAATATCACATAATCCTTTTTTTACATACTGATAGGCAAAGACACGTTTAACTACCTCATACCTAAATATGGTAAAAACAACGGCCGCGATGAATTCTAATTCCATGTTTAAGACTAATTCAATTTATACGCACGTGCGTACATTTTACCTTATTCACGCCGCACCAGTCGGTGTGCACTGGTGTACGTGTGTTTATTATATTTTATACACGAGAACAAACATATTGTAATACGTAACGTTTTATATTGTTGTTTTATAATATAATATGTATATTATACGTATATAGATGTGCGAAAAAAAAAAAACGGTCTTTTATGTAATTTTGCACGTCACGCTGACGAACATGCGATAATAATAATAAAATAGCGATTGAACTTACCTATTATTATTAATAATTTTTCTATTCCATAATTTCATATTCCGAGCGAAGCGAAATATTTATTGTATATTGGTATATTTATAATAATTATAACGTACTACATGGTTTTTATATTGTATAGTTGCAGATTCTTAAGAAAACAGCGCCGAAGGTGCAGGAAACTACTAATTTAGAATTTAATTACGACATTTAAAATTTGTAAATTATAATACTATTTAATAAATATAATAAGAGTTCTATTATTTAAATGGAAAATATGAATTAAGTGTTGTATTTATTTCAAAATGCCGTATTTTTTATTTAGAGCAGGTATCTAATTATTTGAAAATGAATAATATAATATCGGGTAATTAGGGAGGGGTCCAGACCCTATAGATCCCTCATAAATTATCAATGTAAATAGATAACTTTAATATATGTATAAGTAACTATATTATTTAATTATTTGCCAGTGATACTTTTTTTTTCAATTAAAAAAAAAAATTCTATGCAATTAAAAATAACTTGCGAGTACCTATAATTTTCGTTTCATAAGATAGTTTATGAAGGTTCGCTTATGATTGGTTAGTTTTACATTTGGAATATTACGCATTAATATTTTATAAAATGAATTAAATGTAGGAAGCGCTGCAAATATAAATATAACATAATTGAACTGAAAACGTAAAAATAAAACGTATCAATTTCACTGTCGTTAAAGTTTCCAGTCCATTAACGGCACGTATTACTAGATTGACCGGAAACGTATTTAGACAGCTGAAAGTAGTTTTTTTTTAGCGAATTCCAAACATCGCGTATGAACAACAATAGGAAGACAAGAAATTTAATTATTTTGATTCAGTTATGAATATGATGCAGTCCTTTAGTGAGAGGTTCGCCAGTATAATAGTGTACAATGAACGAGATGAAATGAAATCGAGTAATGAAAAATAACGGATATAGACACGCAAATAATGCAGTCATCACGACGTGATCCAGCAGCCTAAGCCCACTAAGGCAGTCTCGAAAATCCGGTCTAGACAGAGTGTGTTTTACAACAATTATAACCAATAATCATCGTTGTCCGGTTCCTTTTCTAAAATGCAAATCGTGCGCGCTCAAGGGTACACGGGAATACCTATATTTAATTAGTTATATATATATATATATAATTAGAAAAACGGACAGACAATTTGAATATTTGATGAAAACACACGAAATTTTTAAACGCATACGAATTCGCCGCAATCGTAATACGAACGATCGAGTTGTACGTGGGAGATTATGCAAACAATGAACGGAGCTCGTAAATAATTATTAAATCAAACCGCGCGCGATTCGTTTAGTTAATCTGAACCTACGCGCGTACAACGAGAGAATACGTTTTTAACGTTATGAAAAAAAAAAAACGAAAGTGTTACTCTCTTTATACTGTCTGTGACGATGATCGCTGTTTACGATTAGGCGACGACGATTCGAGAAAACCGAATCCGTCGGCGATTTTATCAACATGCACCTCTAAACACGCAAAGAGTATACATAGTTGGTATACGTGATATTGTTTTCAACATCGGTATTTAATGTCAAGTCACTGCGTCCGTTAGGGAAGTAGATGGACGGCGGCAGATATGCAGATTTTATTGAATGACGAAGTCGAGTTCTTATAATATTCGTATCGAGTTTTATCTACACAAAATGTTATTGCTCGCAGCCGAAGAAAGACTGGTCCGTTCGCGTCTCGATCGAATCACAAAATAATCGCAATTCTCGCAATCACGAGCGTGTGCATTATAATAGTAAAGTATTTAAATCCGATAACGATTTTGAAACTCCGCCGTACGTTTATATGGCAGGTGCTCGCCATTTTTGCTGCGGCGTTGTCGTCGTTATTGTAAGTGTAGATAAAACGCGAAACAAAACATTATAATCAAAACGTAACTTAACGTCATATGCATATGGCCTATAGCCACGGTAAACTTGCCGTCGACAGTGCAAAACGGGTTACGATTATGTAGACGCTGTCGTAAAAAACAAAGTCCGAGATTGCATTACGCTAGACCCGAATCTGTTTCCTCTTGTTCTCGTCGTAAAAATATTTCGAATGACCATGTGTTTTCGGATTACTTCCTCTCCTCGGCCACCGCGTCACTAGAAACTTCGACCGACACAATATGTACATAATATTACACGCATGTTTATCCATTTACCCCTGAAAATAGTGTATAAATTACAATCGATATATATATTTGGCATTTCAAGGATCTTATATTATATAGGCTAAACGAGTTTAAAAATTTCAACGTAGTTAAAAATCAAAGTCATTAAATAATTCAGTTTATCAGTTCAATTATTTTTACTGTATATATTTTTTTATTTTTTTTCCGACTTCTTTTTATATAGACATTTTAATGGTCCACTTTTATGTTCTTATATAATATTCCAGCAAAAAGTTTTATAAATCAGTCTGTTGTAACGTAAGACTTTCTTCGAACACGAAATAAAAAGACTTTTAATAAATGTATTGATACTCTATACATTGTAATTAATTTTATTTTTAATTATTCTAATTTACGAGTACACGGTTTCAACCAATCTAAATTAATAATTAACTGGATCAACCTTGTATTACTTTTAAATCAAACTATAGTGAAATAACTAACAAGCATGACAAAATAAATTATGATTAGTAAATTATATTTCAAAGTAGTAATACTTTTTGATAATCTAATTTTATTTTATGAATTTTTGAAGAAAATGAAAATATGAAATTCGTTATTGAGTTTAATTAATTATTTTTATTACAGCTGATACTGCAGGTTACAAACCTCTCGATAACATTCCAATGAGTTCTTCAAGTGTACGATCAAGGATACATGAGTAATTATACTGGGGGTTAACACGCACTAAGTATATCTAAGCAATGACAAACTTTAAAATTATATGGTCATAGTATATAATTTTTTTTATAATTCGAGGTAAATCTAATCTAATCTAGAATATGTCATGGTGTTTAGGTTTTATTTAAAATTGTTGACTAAAAATGTATAATAATACAAATTAAAAAAAAATTAATAAATACAGTATGTACAATTCAACAAATTAAGTTGAAATTATATACTATCGAGATTAGATACTAGGTAATTTAAATTATTAAAGTCTATCCTATTTGAAATATTTCTTATTTTAATTTTAAAATTAAATCCAATACTCCGACGTGAAGTCGGAATTTAAATTTATTTTTATTTACGTTTATTGTAGAAATTTACGATTTGTATTAGCAATATAACTACAGGAAAAATAAAAAAATTATGACTAATACATTTTATCTTGGGCGAATAATAGTTAAAAAAATATCGATAATCTTATTTATCAACGATAGTGTAAAAGCAAATTGTTAAAATGCTGAGTATTTTAGAAAATAAAATAAATAGTATTATAACGTTACGATTTATAGTTGCGTTCAAACGCACGTCCGTGAATTGTTTTAAATGTTTGAAGTTCCGTTGCGAAAAAAAAATAAAATAACAAAATGTATTGAACTTAAATGTTTTCAAACGATATAGATCCATACGTAAACGCACACGCACGCGCACGACGTCTACATTATGATGTCGAGAGGACAAGGTGTGTCGACTTGAGTGTAAACCACATAGTTGTGCAGGACCTCCATAAAAAAAAAAAAAAAAATGTTCACCAAAAATAAAATCAAACCGAGAACCGAGCAGCTGACCCTGCAAGATGAGAAAAAAATACACCACCAAAACGGCGTTGTAATCACCTTGGTACTTTCACAAAACTGATATTATATGAGCAGAATCGCGAATCCAAAGAGGTCCATTCATTCCTGACTGGTGTAGTGGATAGGTTACGACGCGCGCCGAACGCTAGTAAACAAGACGCGTGAGTTGTGTTCCGATTCTTTCTCTACTTCAAAAAAAAACTGTCGGCGCCTCATCGGATCAAGGTAGGCAAATCATTGAACCTACAAAGTCGATAATATTTTATTTTATTTTGGATTAAAATAAAAAAGAAAAAAGGTAAAAAAAATACGAACGTTTTCTTGTGTTTTAGTTTTTAACGAATCGAAAAATCGTAAAGGTATTTGGTAAGACTTTCGGTCTTTTGGAAAATATTTATCAATTTTTATCTTACACACAACCGGAGTTTCGTATTATTTTCACTTTTTTCTTTTTTTTATGAGTATAATTTTTTTTTTTAAATGACAACAATATTATGTTTTATTTCTATTTATTAATCACAAGTTAATATCGGTGTAGTTCTTGAAAAAATATTACTATAAATTACGTCAGTTAAGTATTTCTATTTTTCGAGTTGAAAACAAACTATTTGAAAAAATAAAATAAAATTTTAGTTTCATTTTATTAATCTACAGTAAATTAATTATAGTTCAGTTCTACAAAAAATTGGTCGTATAAATTACGTCAGTTAGTATTTCTATTTTTCTAGTAAAAAATACGCGGTAGGTAGTTGTTAATATATTATTTAAAAACATTTTTAGAAAATAAATTATTGTTATACGTAATGCGATCTTGCGTGTTTTAATATTTAGATAGCTTTTGGTTAATTTTACTTTCATTATGAAGTAAATAAGACGATTAAACGACCATAACTCAACCACTTATTATACATGCTAAAAATTAATTGTTCGTTTTAATTTAAGAGAAGTACAAAATGTATTAAATTTAATAATCTTCAGTGGAGAGGATAAAGATAAAATAAAATAAACATCGGAATAATAATTAAAGATTTCATTTAGACGTAAACTGACTGTGAAATGTTTAATAGATGAAATTTTATAACTAATGGAAAGTTAGGTTTTAAGTAAATATATAACAATTAACAAGACCAAAATATTAACAACTTTAGTTATAAATAAAAGTATACAGTTTATCAATGTTTTAAATCGGATTATTACTGTAGGATATTAAGAATCATTATTACGATGAAAACGAAAATGTTTTTCACTCTTTAAATAAAGTAGGTGCGTCATAATTGTGTTTGTTTTATAACGATAGATTGTATAATTCATTAAGAAAAAGAAATTGAAATCTATCTATATCCGTAACTTCAATTGAATGTCAATCGCATCATTATTCTTGAAATGTATAATATAATGTTTTCTTTGTCAGCATGTCGATTCCCGACGTAACTAGTTCGAATGTATAAATATTAATGGAAAATTATAGATGTAGCTCGTATTATAGTCGAGTATGAATCATACTTTTTAACGAACTAGTTATTTAAAGGTCTTTTATTTCATCGATTCTCAATGATTTCATTTTAATGGATTTAATTAGTATATTTAAACGTATAAATTATATTGAACAATGAAAGTAAGAGCATCGTATTATATTCGTATTATAATGATGTATGGACATACTAAAAATGTAAACTATCTCACGATTTATTACAATTTATGACAGTTCTTAATCGTTTCCCAACGCTCGTATTAAATACGAGTACTTATTGTTTTCATGAAAACAACCACAAGAGGAATTTGAAATAAAACGTCAGGTTTATGGCGAATAACTTTTAGTATTTTAAACGAAAATTTTGAAATCGATAAAACGTCGAAAGTGTATACGGTTTTAGTTTTGAAACGTATTTTTAACAGACAATTTAAGGAGCACACATAAATTAATTTTACGAGTGACTGACACTTTTTATTTTTTCCAGTTGGACGAATATTTTAGGAATAAAAATAATAGTTTTTTTGTATCTTACAGAGAAAACAATTTGATCAAATTAATGTATTAAACGTGGAAAAAAAAATTGCGAAATATTAATAGAAGATTTTTTTAAACACATAATAGATTCTCGTATTTATTTTCAAAAGTAATAAACGCGTCCCGAGAATAATCGTTTATATTATTAAAAAATGCAAATAAGTTTTCTAAAATCAAAATAAAAAAAAAAACCCATAGTGATAAGTTTATAGTGAGAAAGAGTTAACGTACTAACTATTAAAAAGTACGGATAACACATCATGCCCAGCAGCCATATTTCACATGTTCGTAATGAGTGTATATGCATATAATATGTATGTATATATAATCGGATGAAGTCATTGGTTAAAAACCGAACTTTCACTATTTATTTTTTTTTCGATATTTTAATATTACGTGAAATAACTCATAAACATATTTATAACATTAATAATTAATACGTTAGCGTTTGTGCAGAAAAAAATAAAAATAAATACATCTCGTATACCTACGTACGATAATAGACGACGACGGATTCGATAGTTCGAAATATACGGACACACTGACCGCGAGCCGAGACTACAATATTTTCTAAAGCGCCTCTATTTGTTTTTCTACGTCGTCGCGGCATGGCAGTTTTGTATTATTTACGAATCGATGTTCTATATTTTTTAACGGTCTATGCATGTAAATTTTCTCTTCTCGGTTAACTGCACCAATCGCGGGAATGTCGTAAGGCATTCCGATGCGAAATGATCCTTGAATTACTCTAGTTCATGTCGTGGGGTCGAGTTATTGCCAATGTCATCCAATCGGGTCAGAAGCTCCACCGAGATGACCTTTTTTGATAATCCTTACGGCCGTACACGTGTGCAACGCGCGTACATTTTTCTGGGTTTTGCCGCGCACACGAAAGTCCGAAAACCGCTCGATGTGTGTTTTCTCGCCATTTGTTTATTTATTTCGTTTTTTTTTTTTTTTATCTATGTTCGAGCCTTCGAGGACGTTACTACAGTGGGTTATTATATTTTAGTTTTGCCGTCAGCGATTCGCTCCGGTTATTGTTGACGAAATCACAGCTAATCGAATATTGTTATGTTTGTTTATCTAAGCATCTGTGTGGCCATTAGCCTCGGGCGCCGTGGCCTGTGAAATTGCAAAATTAACCTTTCGCTCGGACGTAGTTATACAAAAAAAAAAAATCCCACACGAAATATGATCCGGTCGCAAAATGTCAAAATATCGTCGATCACCACACAATTTATATACTTCTATTGTTCTAGTACACGATTTGTTTTTATCTCGATTGAAAAAAAATCAAATTACCATAATTATACAGTTTATTTTGCACCGATTAAATTTCGGCATGGGCGTCTGAACGTGTTTAAAGACATTAACAATATACGACGGGCACACGTACGTTTATTCGACAACTGTAGCACTCGCGATTTGTTCATTCATTATAGATTGAATCCGTTTCAAAAATATCTGAAATTAATTCACACTTGTACACGGTGTTCGATCATTATCAAATAATACTACAGCGGTGTTTTTTTACAAAATTTATATTATTTTCACGATCAAGTACATTTCGTTCCCACGATAACGATTAAGACACGGGCCGATTGGTTTTTATTAAAATCTTGCCGAACGAGGTTGAGCAACACATTGATTATTTTTTTTAATTAGAAATTTCATAATATTTTCAAACATATTATTAAATTAATTTAGAAATTTTAAGTTATTCCATTAGTCATAAAACACATACGTAATTACCGATTTTCTTTAGATATTATTCGCCGTTTCTCGCACATAATCCCACAGCGACATTGACAAATGTTATAGAATCGTTTCGTAGTCATGCATCTAAATTGACAGTTGGCGTTGGGAAAGACACTGAACCGAATAATTACAGGTCATCGTCAGCTATTGTTCTGGTTAAGGACTTAGGACATGAAATAATTCAGTGGTGGTTACCGGTTACATCATACTCGCGTTCCTTAAATGTCTCCTAAAACGATGTGTTTATGATTGATCATCGAATAGTAGGTATGCCGTATCCACACGAGAGTGTGTTATCGTTTCCAAGTGTGTTTTACAATATGAGGAGGAAAAAAACTGTTTTTCCAAATCATTACTGTCGAGCTCGTTTGTTTTCTTCAGTTTATTCAAAAAGGCGAACGTGGCTTAGGATTTGAAAAAAAAAATCTAGTTTCTTAATACGTTATTATTTTTTACCAAATAAGAGTTTCACTCGACAACTTAAAATAGATATTTTTTTGTTATTACGACGTATATTGTGTACACTAAAGGCTCTTACACAGCTACCGGCTTAGAGTTACTAATAGCCGCGTATTATTGTTGAAAAAAAACGTAAGAAAATGACTAGAAAACTCGTTCGGAGAACCATACGTCATATTCTTTTTAATTCTTCGACAAAAGAGAAATCTTGAATTATTGTTAAATCCGTTACAAGCGTCAGATATTTGATGTTAAAACACTGCACAATATATTATCATTGTTGTGGAGATGATTGGGATTCCTGTTACACAGCTTTCTTGATTAAACGCCGATTTCCGTCAAAAAACAATTATTTGTATTCTCTCGGCAACTGCTGCGTCACAATCATTGATATCGCCCGACTAATTTTACAGTAGTTTAATGAGCGACGCGTGAGATAATGGCGCGCGGAAAAAGCTACGGGCATTTGTACGGGGGGGTTTTCATAACGAGCACAATGATAATAATTTAATAATTAACAGTATAGTACTAGGCCTGGGCTGACCTAGTTATAGTAAGCAATATAGTCATATTTTACCGTACAGACGTATGGCGATTCGCCGAGAAAAATGTGAATCTCGAGATAGTATCGCAAGTAGGTGATACTTTTCAACCGGGTTATTAACCACGTCGACTTGACAGATTGGAATCTACCGGTCGACCGTAATACACAGCAACACACACGTGACGGCATTATACTATTATATATTATTATCTAATGGAAATGACCAGGGGGCTGCCGTTGTCGTCGTCGTCGTCGTCGTTGTCGAGCCGGAGCACGCAACTAATTATATTTGTTGCGTGTGTATAAACGGTTTTCACGGAATAGCGCACGGGACACGCCGCGATGTGGCGAGTTATGATTTACTATTATATTTCTAACCCAACCCAGCCCAGCGAATGACTCGGAAAACGTACGTTGCGACGGTCATCCGTAAAGAGCGCACACACGAAGTGGGATCCGACGATGTTGTCTGTCGTCGAGATAATAACGAAGGAGCACAAAGCCGTCGAGTCGAGTGAAAGGACTGTATAAAACTACTAGGTACTACTACTACCTAGTACACTGGCCGAGAAAAGACCAAAATGTCACGAATTTTTCTTATATAATTAATTATTACTACATTCATAAAACACACTCGATACACCGAGCAAAACACACGGCAGTGGCGGCGTGTACACTGTATATTATACCAAAAGTGTATGTATATATATATGCAGTACCTAAACAGTCGTCTCCGTCGTCATGTAATGTTATATTATTTAAACAGTAAAGTCCGAACGATCTCTTCGAAAAGAATAACACTGGAGAGCACGGCGGCGTTATGCATACACATCATGCCCGTCACGTTTTCCCATTATTGTAATAATTGTTTTGCCTCCGTTGCGACTGTATCGTCGTTCACCACACGAACGCGCATACGTACATTTACCGGTGTATCGTATATCATACGGGCCAGGGCAATCTCGTCCATTGAGAGCGGCTGTTATCCGTGTGCAGACGGCAGTCATTTCTCTTTCGTTTTTCGCTTACGGCCGGCCGACAGAGGCGAATTTTCAAAATCGCGCGCACGCACGCTGTGACGACAATGGAGTTTTACACGGCTGTTATCGGCTGCCATCAAATTAACAGACGCGAACGGGCGAGAAAAAAAATCGCTTTCCACTTTTCGCGCACGCGCGCCCGACACACGGCACCCGCTACACGTGTATACAACAAACATCGATTCTATAACCGACGACGGCATAGGCGTGCGAAGGAAAAAAAAAACACGACCCCGCTACTGTTCGCTGTATTGTGCATCGGACGCGAAAATCTATTAAAAACGAATTTTTCCAATAACGCCATTATAAAATGGTTAGATAATTTTCACTGATGATTATGAGATAGCCCAAGGTTAGGTTCATTGTTGGGCGCGCAAATAAAAGAGGTCATTTTACCACGATCCTGCCGCCCTCTGTTGTTTGCGCTTTTCAAGAGCCGTGCGTATAAGTACGCAAATATTTTCGAACGCCGTGTGATATCCGTTCGCGTATCGATTTGCCGCGGCGCAGGAGAATATTCTCGATTCGGAAAACAAACTCGTACATCATAAATACGCATACTGCGGTTCGTCGACACGGCCAGTGTAAATGCATAGATTGCGGCGAGACGGTGGCAGTTGTAAATAATTACTATATTACAGTTGTTTGTACGATTGAGCGGCGTTACGCACGTGTACGTACGTATGTGTATTGACCGCGCGCGCACGGCGCGGTATGAAAACGAAACGGACGTATAATTTTATAATTCGGAAGAAGAAGAAAAAATTAAAAACAAATTCCCGTGCCGGTCGCTGCTGGCCGTTTCGTTTTTCGGACGTAATATTAAATCGTATACCGTACGAAGGGGTCTCTCCTGCACCTCGCGAGGAAATCACGCATGCGAGTGCAACAGTCGTTGCGCAATAATGCGCGCACGCGGTCGGTTTTTTGAAAATAACGTACCCGCGTACACGCATTGTACCTACGCGTACACATATAACTACAATCGCATTACGGTCGGAGAGGAAACAACGGCGATATAATAATAATACGACGACGGATCGATCGGACGTTACCCTATGGACACGCACTGGGAATAACGCGCGCGGTGGCGGAGGAGGCGAAAAAGAAAAAGTAAAACGCAATAATGTTATCGTAATGACGTCCGGCGTACACGCGCGCCTACACTTGGGTATAGGTCGCGAGACGTACTATACATTAGGTACCTATATACGCATTATAGGTAGGTATAATACTTTCGGTCGACCAGTTCTCGGCAATCAGTTTTTTTGTTTTCGACGATTCGTGTGACCAAAGCCGACGCGGGCGCGTTCCGTCAATGTACATAATATACATGTACGATATACGCACATACCGGCCGACGCCGCCGTCGGCACCACATAATATAGACAGACGCATAACCCAGTAATACGATTTGCACTTATTACCGTTCATTAAGACGTTAAACCGTCTCGTCGACGACGGAGAGAGAGGAAAGCCCAGACAATAACAATAACACGCGTATACATACATTCGTTTAGGCGGATGCATACGATTTGCATACGATTATTTATACGTGAGGAAAGCGACGTGTTGTGTTCAGGCGCGGGCGCGCGCTCACTCACACACCGTCTGAAATAATGACGTAAGTATATATATATATAAATACATTTGAAACAAAATATATATACTCACACACGCTCGGGACTATTGGATATACTGTACGTTGTAAATCCATACAGCATTCATCATATAAATATACGCGCACAAGATATGACCCCATTCTTTGCACATGTGTACGAGAGAATATCCCATACACGCGCGCGCGCACACACACGGAGACTTTATATACAAAACGGTTCCTGTAGAGCGACGGTGCGGTTACACCGCGCGGTAGTCTCCGCGCCGTTTCGAAACGAAATCTGACCTGCACCCATATGACATTTATACATTGTAATAATAATAACATCATCTTACGTCGCGCTTTCCGTCGTCGATCCGAACCCTGCGCGTGTCGTAAAATGCCGTTTCAGGACGGGCGCGTAAGAGGACCGCGAGATTTCCGTCGCCATCGAGATCGAATCCACATACCGTGATGCACATTGGTTTATTACTATACGTATACCTATTACATGTTTTATTATTGTGTGCACGTGCACGGCGATTTCGATCACGCGTCCGAGAGTTATCTAACGTCGTGCTCTATGCTGTGCCCGTGGAGATTTACGCGTTCGCTCGCCCGCCCGCCCGTCCGAGAGTAGTAAAATCTCGTTTGCCTATAATGAGATACGCGCGTACACCTTCCTTCATATTGCGTTCACGCCGGCGTCTCGGGCGATACGAGATTTATTTACTTCCAACGTAGTGCGCGCGTCTACGTCGGCCCAGGACGATATTATAAGATTGAGTACGGCGCACACGATTTTATTCAATGATTTCGCACATGTACTCGCGCGCGTGCACGTGGGTTATACTGCAGTTATACAATTGATCGGATCACGTACCCGTTGGATTAAACAGGAGAAATTAGGAGCTCGTTAAGAAATAACCGTCCGTTGCACGTTACTGTACGTATGTCTTCATACCATCGACGAATGTTCACCGTCATACGTACATACCTACGAGTATATCGTTACGTACATTATTTAGACATTTATTTATTTCAAATAAATATTAATAATTTAAAAGTTAATTAAACGTTGCGCAACGCGAAACCGACGAAAATATATTCGGCCATCGTGACAGCCGAGGAACACGAAAAGCATTAACGTCCGACGCGTTTAAAGCGTATTCTATTCGATAGAGTCGATAATATAGCGGCGAGTATTTTTTCATATAAGAAAGCGAGAAATCAAATAATAATTTGCATGTGCCCATAGTACCTACCCATCAGTATATACCTATGTTTTTAATGCGGCAATAATTCAACGTCAACGAACGTTTGTTGATTATTTCAATCGTGTAATATAATATACCTACATCGGTGGTCTATGCGAAATCAGACGAAGGACTATCGTTACAAAATCATATGAAAAAAAATAAAAACATTTCAACTGGTTTCAGGCACGGCGAATACGAGATAACTTATAATATATACTCGTACGAGTGTTCGTGTTTATGTGTGTGTTGCTGTGTGCGGCTATCCGGGCGGTGATGTGGAATAGGAGACATAAGCAAATATAATGTCTCGATTCCGTGCGGTTTTCGCGCACTACTCGTCCTTGGGCCGGAGAAACAACACACATACTAGACCAACGGAAAATAAAAACCTATTAAAATAATAATAATAATATTGTTGCGATTATCTCTGCAAACTCGGCACCGAGTTACGCAATACGGGTTTAATATGTCGGTAGCGGATTTTCACGTTGTCACGTTTGGCTTGCACTTTGCGCAGCATACATTTACTATATGTATGTTTTTATTTCTGAAATCTCGATGGAAATCTAGTTCAACTTAAACACCACGCCGAATGGGCGCGCGCGTACTCAGCGGCACAGACAACGAGTCAGTTCAAGGAATATACCATACATATTTAAATATGTGTAGTCTACGCTCTACGCTTAATCTACATACACGATATACACGCACGCACGTACACACCACACTCACACTCGCACACATACGTTATTGTAATCGTTTGCGTTTAATGAATATTACAAAATAATATAAACACGCGTGCGCACACATACACACACACACACACACACAAAACTATTATATATATATATTGTAAATACAGCTCTCGGAAATTTTCTATAATGCGTTGTGGTATACGATAATATATTACAATGTGATGATCGTGTAAAATGGAATCAATCAATAACTATCGGGCGAAGAATCGATTAATAAAAATGTTGTTTTGGCCGACTATCAAACGTGATTTTTAAACATTTCTAAAAAAATATCGAATTTTCAACTCTTTCGGTGCACGCGTAAATACCACGTTGTGACTTTAAATTTTGATTTCCCAATGTTTTTACGTAAGCATATCGGACCTCTCTAAACTATGGCACTTAACCTAAAATTAATGGAATAACTGTGCTTTCAAATTTGAAAATCAAATCAAAACGAAGACGAATAAAGTTGTTGCTAATGCTAGTCAATTATATAAAAAAAAATTCTGTGAAAACGAAGTGAAATATGTACAAAAAACCAGAATTCAAATTGAACGAGTCTGCGTGTAGTATAGTGTCTCCACTTAACGCGATCGCCTAGTATGCCATAATCGTATACTATCTACACATATTATAAATACGTCGCGATGATGAAACCTGTGCGAATTTTTTCCCAGCTTCGGACACGATTCTGTTACATTATGAAAATGACTATTCGATCCCGGCAATACGCGCGTATATATTATATTATAATGTTGTCCGCGCGACCGTGCTCGCGAAGCCTTTAAAACGTCGCGTCGTCGGGGTCGTTACGTTCACCGGACGACATTCGTCGCCACAGGATATTTTCTGTACCCATGTCCCATAGGTAGGTTAGTCCTATGCGCACACGTACACAACGTCACCGTTCATTACCGCGGTATATACGTATTGTACACATTATCATGATTCGGACGGTTTATTATTTCACGGTCGAATTCCAAGCGATTTTTTTTCATAACGATAACGTTCCTTACACGAAATTATCATATATTATTATCACTGGCGCGCCAAGAACTCTGATTTCACAACAAGCTGTATACACACACTTCCGACGGTTTCTCCGCGTGTTTCTCATGAACGGCGTTGATAAATCGTGTGTTTAATGAATCCGTATTCTGTTGTAAATAATGTATGGTTCGCGGCCCGGAATTTCAATGCGATCGGATGTGTGTTGCAAATGCGCACGCAATATATGTAGTAAACGTGTAAACTGCAACGTGCCATCCGGTACCGCGGAGATCGCGAAAAACGAAATCGCAACGGTCTTTTACAATTCGCGCGGCGAGTAAAATATCTTATAGAATGGAAAATGTACTCGTCGAGTTTGGAATATTTATGGACTGTGACCGCGTGTAATTAGGTCCGAAAAAACTCGGTACACCGTGACACACGATACATTTTTTTTTCAGCCATACCGCCTATTCTTATGCATAAATATGCGTATATCATGCACAATATGTATAATATTAAATACACCCATTAAGAAAAAGTCGGGTTTTTTTTTCTTCAGATATTTATCACAGCGAAAGCTTTTTCCACGATTATGTAAAAGACATTATTCATATTTTATTGTTTTATTCGGTCTCGATAACCGACAAGTGCCTACACATTGTTTCGCACCTTTTACGTACGTTTACTACAAGCGTATTATTATCTGCAATGGTTTCGCAGTATCCACTTGTCGCGCCGTCTTGGCGTTATTCTCGTAGATACAACTGTCATTACACACGTACATCGTATGCTGTTAGCCGTCGCCCGTCGTCGGAGACTTGAACGCTTGAGCTCGTTTTTGTCACGACGACGACGACTGCGATGTCGAGCGCACGCGGCACTCGCTCACACACACACACACACACATACACGCGCGTGCGCGACATTGCGATAACATAATCAATCATCGACCACATTATTATTACACTTGTCTAATTTGCAGCGTTACGTTACGTAACGGTATTGTTAACGGGTATTGTAACTGCGCCTACGTATTTTACGTATGTCGGTGGGCTGTAAAACGTTTCGTGTGGGTTCCCCTCCGGCCATTAAAACAAATAGGTACCAGCTACTTCATGTACGGACGCGAATACCTGTGTATATGTGTTCGAATGACTCCAAGTCATATATATATATACCCATTACGAGTGTGTAAGGTTTAGTGTATCGCTTTCATGGTGATCAGGAATGCTGCTGCTGCACCATATATTTCACAGTAATAATAAAATATTAGACGTGTGTATTATTCATGGACCGTAATTGCTGGTTTTGCAAAATAATATAACCGATGCCCAGCATAAAGTTAAATATAATAAATACGAAAAACCGGACTTTCATTGTTAAATGAAAGTAAAAACCGGTCCCGGCAAAAAGCTGTTTGATCAATGTGCTCTTGTTTGTTTTATTATGGAATTGTTTCAGCAAAGTGATCCGATTGTATAATATCCAGGTGATAGTAACAACGATTGTGAAAAGCTATACCTTGGGATATATTTTCGTCCGCACACCACATAATACACTTCTGATGTAAATATTGTACTTGAATTTTAATATTACATTGCAAATACACGTATACACATGTATTGCATGTACTGATGTACTAGATTCGATAATCCACTGCACACTTGTACTAGAACTAAACATCAGTCATTGTTAACATTTGAATACACGTGTAATGTATTTTGAGTAGTAATAGCTTTGTATTGCTTTTCGACATGTAGAAATTAATATAAAATTCAATCGAACAAAAACATAGTTCCAATACGATCTACATACTGTCAGTTTTTAATTTTCCACGGGCTATAAGCTATAATAAATCACATTGAATAATAATATCATTATAGGTGTAATATATATATATACACTTATTTTTATTAATGACCTTATATGCGCGTGTTCTATTTTTCATTTTCAACAATTTCGTAGCAAAATTATTATCGACCAGTAATAAATTACATACTTTAGACACCTCAACACACACACACATATTTATTTAGGTTTAATCGAACCGATAAGCATTTAAGTCTTAAGGACATTATATTGTAAGGACGCATATGATATAGTACACCTATTAAATATTTTCGTTGTTGTATAATTACCGATATCACCCTCGTAATATACAATGACTTTTTCAGTGACCTTATACTGCGAATAATTTTTCACGGTAGATTAGTATTGATTTGAACACATTAGCTTTTCATCGAATTTTTGATTTAAACCTATAATAAGTAATAACGCGTTTTCAATACTATTCCTTTATAATGGTATTGCATTTAATATTAAGTGTTCACCTCCAATGCCCGTAGCTCAATGTGAATACCTGTTCTAAAATCCTGTGCACTGCGTATATCCGTTACAGGAATATTGATTGATCGTTGTTTGTTAACATTTACACGCCGGATCGCCCTATTATTAGAATAAAATAATGATCATTAACAATGTAGAATATTGAAATGTCGCAATAGCTGTTCATAACCTACAATATTGAAAACGACAAACGCTTATCTCTCGTAATATTTTTGTAATATTCTTACTCGATGTACGTATCTGCTGCTGCGGCTCTTCTTCGTGAATGTACTTTATTATAATAGACACGTGTAATCGTGCATAATGTGTAATCATGCGGAAAAAATGCCAAAGGACTACTGTATAGAAAAAAATAAACGAGTTCGGTTATGGGTCATAGACAAGGTGAATTAGATGGGTATCTCCAGGAGTTCTTATAATTGACGTGCCATTAAACTGTTTTTGTTTTGAAATTAATTACGACACAACAGAAATTGTAAAACATATTATTACATTTTTTATGACCTCGATACAATTTATTTATTTATATAGCCTTGTCCCAAGGTAGATTTGTCAATAATAATAATTAATAACTATTAATATAAATCCTTTAAATAGTTTATCGGGTTGAATATTAATTATTACAATAGAATTGTGTACGATCGCATACGACCACAGAGTACATGGTTACAGTTTTAGGTGTTGCATGGTTTCCGGGTGCGGTTTTCTCGTGCGCCACTCGTCATTGAAATCGAATAAATTTCACCACTTAATTTAAGATTAATGACTCCATTAGAGAACATAGTTAATATGTTAATTTATGACACTGAAAGTATCTTTAGACTGCGCTACATACATCATTTCATTTTTTTTTTTTTACAGTGAGATTTGAATTAAAATATTCGTCGGGTAAAAAATTCTCCCAATACAGTTAGCAATACTATACATTTAAGGAAACAGAATCATTGGATTTTCCTCATTATATCTTATTTGAATAATAGCCTTGTAATGGAATAAAGGTCAACCACACAGCGTTGAAATTAATCAACCATAGATGATCGAAAACGCACGAAAAAAAAAAAAATTCATTCTAATTATTAGTAATTTGAAAATATTTCATAAGCGATCCAGATTGAGATTACGCATTCTCAAAAAAAAAAAAAAAATAAAAACCCCCGATACATTTTTTAGTTATTTCATTGACGAGTATTTTATTATTATTAGGACTGACATCATATTTCAATATACGAGTAAATTATCGACGAAGACTACATAATTATTATTATTTCGAATTCAATCGTAAATTATGTTTCTTTTTGATCGTGTGCAATATTTTGAAAAGTTAAACATGCTTTTACGTGAGAAATAAATTGTCAACGGTCAAGGGGTTATTTTGCCATTGAGCCGGGAGATTTATAATTTACTCGATTCACAAGGGGTTAGAGGTGCGATAGCTACATGCGTGCAGATTATTATTATAGTGAAGTGTACGGTTTACACGAATCGATCACAGCCAGCGTAATAATAACCGTTCTCGGGCGATAAATACACGATAATTCGGGTTACACGTTTTATAACCTTTTGTGTTTATTATACCGTACGCATTATTACGTGTAGGACTGTTATAATACGTATGTGGGGTGAACACACAGACGTTTAGAGAGAGCCTTAGGCTGTACAGTGGAAAGCCGGTCAAACGTTATTTAGATACCTTTGAGAGTTATTAATGAAGTGGTGTATACGTACACATGTCGCGTATTTCGTAAAAAAATAATTATAATTAAAATAATATATAGGTATACCGGGTGTAGTCATGTAATGGCGCGGCATAATATATATCTGCATATACCAACACGGTTTTTAATCGTTGCGTTAGTCGGTAAAACGGTGTTCTACTTATAATAACAGGACTTAAATACTCTTATGCGTTATTCAATGAAACACGTATTTATAATACCTGCGAATATATATATATATATATATATATATATATTTATATATATATATATTTACTAAAAATATTGAGTAACGCGATCGCGCGGAGAGAACATTGTGAAACGGTAACACACGCTCACGCATAGGCGACGATAACATCGTTATTGCAAAGGACTTCCGTGAGTTATTTGAAATAATCAAGAAAACCGATTAACAGATTTGCATATCACGCGATAATATAGTCTCTTATGTCACGGCGTTTTGACGCGTAAAAAACCAAAATTATACAACATTACAACAATCAGGTATTATACTAAATACAGCTGCAGGTCAAGATCGGTAAAAGTCTACACGTAGTGTATTATAATTGTTATTATAAATGACGTGTGCTGTACCCGTATAATAGTCTCGGAGACGACGAGACATGCAACACTCTATGAACTATAGAACGTGCGAATAATGTGAACAAGTCGCAAAACAATACAGTACGCGACGGAGACATAATGATAGTAATACGACCGGAGCGGAGCAGAATTTCACGTCGGGGAAAGTAGACACCCGTAAAACGTAATGATATTATGAAGGAGAAAAAAAAGAGAATCGGGCGAAATAGCATATATAGTGTTTGATGAAAAAAAAAAACCATGCACGATAGAAGTTCATCTCACCCCGAAGGATTGTGTACTCGGTGGCGCGCGTCAAGACGCGGTTTCAAGGAGCAAAAACCAATTTGCCGCGTCGAACGCGCACAATATACCGACGTCGGATTTCCCTTTTCGACGATCGCTCCACGGCTTGCACGCGCGCGTGAAACAAATATCAACATGGACATAGGCCGAGCACAACGATTGCGATGAATTCAAAACGCTCGCTAGCGCGCATGGATATTATGAAAGGCTGAAAAAAAGAGGCGAGCAAAACGACGACGATTGCGGTACACCGTTGGCGCGATGCGCGTGCGGTGTTTACTACACAATACCTATAATGTATACATGACCAGAGTTCCGGTTAATCGACTCCGGGATAATCGCCGCATCGTATATTTTCACCGTGACGACGATTATTGGCCCCTCGCAGCGAGTGTCAAGTTGAAGGCCGCCGCCGCCGCCGCCGCCGCAGTTACGAGCGTGTCAATTCATCCGCACATAACTACTATATTATACACACGTTTATAGAGCTGTGTGTGCGTTACACAGATACAACACGCGTAATGATATCGTCTCAGTGGTATCACGCTCGGAGGATTTCGACAAAATGCGGTCGGAAAGGACGCGACCCTCGCGTTGCGCAACGACAGACGCATTGGGGTTAAGTCCGCGGCGAGCGCGTATACATATATTGTACGAAACGGAAATATCGTGTTTACCTGTATTATATTTTGGCGGCAATGGCAAGTCTGCGAAAAAAAAAATAAGAAATTGTGCAATAATGTATATTATACATCGACTCTCGATACCGCTGGTCGGAGGAAAAAAAAACACACACATTTCGCTCTAGGGCTGCTCGTAGTGTTATTATGTGTATGATAATATTTACGTACGTGTTTTTTTTTTCTTTTTTACGATTACGCAACCTACGAAAACCTGCTGTGAGCCCTATATAATATTATTTTATCATACACGTACCGCCAAAAGCACACGCACACCTGCGCAATATGCATATTATATATAACGCGCGCACGCTCGTATACTGCACTCGTATTATGTTTATGTGTATCGATTGATCTCAATCTCTTCGGGTCCGGGTCAGGCGTCTCCTTTATTCTATTCTGTTTTTTTTTTTTTTTCTCTCTTCCCCGCCGACTAAACGACAACAATGATTTTCGTCTGGATTGTGTCTCGTTAAGGCGCTATACACATAATATATTATGCCGTAGTAACCGGGTCGATTTTCGAAGCGAAAACGTCGACCTCGCCGCACGATTTCGGGCCGAAAACGGCGAAAATCTGTCGGTGTAACGACTGCGCGCGCGGCCATCGTGTGATATTGGTGTTGTTTTTTTTTTTTTTTTGTCGAAACGTCGATCTATTGCACACGAGACCCGCTGAGAAATCCGTTTCGCAAGTTCCACGGGCGAAGCAAGCGCGAGGTCAAAGATCTTATCGGCCAGTATACGTATTCACGTGCACGTATAGATGCGGGTACCCCCGTGTGTATGTATAAATTATTATTGTGACGGATTAAAGTGGCGTCCGGCTCGTGTTGCGTGTTACGATCTCGTTTCATATGTAATCCGCGGAGGCTGCGCGGCTATTTCGGATTCACTTAATCAATTTGCGGATAGAGGTGCGCACAATCTACGGCCGCTGCAGTTTTACCCGCCGACCGGTCCGTTAGGATATCATAACGTACGATTTGAAACGATTCAGACTTGTCGAGACCGCGGAGCGACCGTGTCGTTATTATTGATGTTCCTTTTCACTTGTGAGACGAGCTTTTTCTGAAAATCTACTCGAATCCGGTTCTGTAGTTGTAGGCTATAATACACGACGAGTATATTGCATACCCTCCGAATGTATAATACGCATTATATATTATGCGCGAAGGCACATTTCACTTTCGCGTTGCTCTATCTAGCCACGACCGGCCAATAAAAGTCACGTAAAAGTAATGAAAGTAATTATTGGCTGTCCCGTAAACTGTCCGAATGTGTCCGATTACGCGCGCACCCGCAGCAACGAGGAAGTCGTTCCCCCGCACGAAAATATTATACCGTTCGGCGACGTGGGGATCGTAATGATTACATTGGCCGCGCGCCGCGTGGAAAATGTCGGCTGAACTGCGGCTAAATGAAAGGTTTCCAATTCGTTTACACTCTCGGTGTATGTTACCGCGGCCGCCCGAGGGATATTGGGCACACATGCCTATATAAACTCTATAAAACTAGTATTTAATCACGATCGTTTTAAAATGGCAATCATTACGGTTTGTCTGATTCATATTAAGGTTAACGCAAACCGTATATTTGGCATTGGACCAGAAGAATACTGCAGTGAGTGTGCGCGTGTGTACGTACCTACTGAATCGTTACGAAGTTGATTAACTGGCGTCCAATTACATAACACAATACATTTTATGTTCGTATAAAGTAAAAATACATATACCTACTCGTATACTCTCAAATTCTGCTTAACGCCGTCGCGCGGCTTTAATATGTCAATATAATGTATTATGTGTTTCACTATAAGAACTTATTCGTCGTCGATTTATCTGAATTCTTAAACTTTCGGTAGCGTTCGACGTGTCACGTGGTTGTACGGCCAATATATAGCCGAATTCGAATTTACTAACAAATTTTAAATACATTAGACATACAATAATTCAATATAATAATATGTTAATATACATTTTCGTACTTGAATAATAAGTCGATTGTTCAATGTTAAATTATACGCCATCTCTCAATAAATGTTGCTATTATTATCATTAGGATTGCAATTATCGAGTAATGAAAGAATTCCAGCGCGGTCGTCGTATTGTTTTTTCTTTCTTTCTACGTATTGTTCTCCGGTGCTATTATATTGTTCTTGTTTCAATTCCATAACGTTTTGGATTTTTTTTTTTTGATTTCTTTAAATAATTCCAGAATAGGAAGAAGGTTGAATCCAACAGAAATAGAACACGACGTATTAAATGAATTAAGTCTATAAATTATTCGCAAGCGTAGACAAAATGACACATCAATAAACATTTTATAATAATAATCTGTGAGTAATTTTAATAAATAACAATAAACTGTAATCTCATTGTTCGAATGACTTCATTACCGCTGACCTCCCGTTGGCACTATACCTGTACAACTATCCCGGCGCCGCCACTGAATAAAATATGTAAATCTCTTGTGTACGACGTTTCAATCGTTATTCGTTGTTGTGATGAGATCGTTTCGAGCGAAATATTAGCGATTTCAAACGTCTAATCGGACAGCTTAGTTTTCGGCGAGTTTTTCGTTAAGTCGGTTGTGTTTTTCTGCGAAACTCGGTATTATTAAGTACCTGCCGTCTTACGTCGAATGAAATAAATACATTGTTTTCTTCGGATAACATACATCATCAACGACTGTACATCCACATAAGGTCACGGTCTTGTAGTTTCACTTAGAGTGCCTTTGAGTGCACTCGAGTTTCACTAGCCTGGAGAATATTAGAAGTCGTTTTTTTTGTTTTTGATTTTCCGGTTTCCGTCGTTATTAATCCCACATTATTAAACTCGTAGATTATTAACTTTATTATTCTGTCCTATAGACCCGTGGCAACGTGTCGGCGTTACATTAATGTCGATGCTATAAAAAAAAAACCGCGATCATTATATTAAATACATAATAGCGCGTTCTCTGTGTAGTTGCCGTTCGTTTAGCTAACAATGCTTGGTGGTTGGGTTTCCGTTAATTGTCCACTGTTTAGGCGCCGGATTCTGAATACTCGCCTGACCAGATCGATTACGAAAGGCCGGCGGCGAAACCTTGACACTGCGTCCACTTCTAACCCACAACCTCCGGCTGGGAATTTTTTTTTTTTTATCGAAAACATTAAATGATAAAGAATCGCTATTGGTTCTAGTCTAATTTTTTTTTATTTTATACGCATTATTTTATGATTTCTCATGCTCGTAAACAAAGTATAATAAAGTGACTTGTACGCGCATACGTATGTATATACTCGTACACGTAGATACGTACATGATAATTATCGATTAGCATAAACATGAAAGCGACGTTTTGTAATGAACGTAGGCGAAACGCATTACTTATTGGTAGTCTGGTAATGACATTAACTAGGTTACTGTTATTTTTGAGGTGAACCAGTTGATATTATATCACTGGTACAGTTGTACGAGACGCCGGCCACGAGTTGGGGACAGTTTGGCTTTAGGCGATAAACATATTCGGTTGTCAAACATTTAATTGAGAACTTCGAGCACACGTTGCATTATATCACAATACTGTAATCGAGTCTTTGACGGCATTTGCAATTTAATTTACGCAATACGTACACACGCTCTTACGTTTTACGTCTTCGAAATATAACCTACGACGCATCAATGACATTATCACCCATCCACTCGATTGTATATAATTTATTTATATAAATATATTATAATGTAATTTATTTATTCCAGCAGTTTTTATTATTTGTGATAGATACAGTTTGACGGACAATATAAAAACGTTTCTCAAAATCGAGTCATTGTGTACATTTTTAATTTCTCGGCCTAGATTTATTGCAAGGGAACACAGTCAAGGACAGGGCATACGCGACTTCACATTTTTAAACCGTTCACAATTCTGTGTTAAGAAGGTCCACATAATAATATATGGTTAATGGATATTTAAAATCGTTTTCTGTACAATATGTTTATATAATGTTCAGACCGTTACAATTCGTTCAGTATGAAAGACGAAATGGTACAGTTTGTTTTCACACTATAATCCGTATACGACATTTTTGCTGCTTATTCGCATCCACGTGATTGATGATATTATGTGCTGTGATGAAACCGGTTTCTTATTTTAACGCCCGGAATGTTATAGTTACTCAATGCATAATAAAATATTTATTGATGGGTTCAGCAGAACAGAGCTTGAGATGTATAATAAATTACGGAAGTCGATTGCAGGACCATTGAACTGACTTAGAATCACGATATAACTTTCTAAATTGTTTAATTTCAATAACGCCGGTTATAAATCGACAACCATATGCAATTAAAAATAATTTACCGAGTAAAATGTTTCCAACATACATCATACATGAATTCGAAATATGAACATTTTGACTGTGGAAAATTCGTTATTTTATTCGTTCAAATGAGAGTACTAATTAACTTAAAAATTATAACACTGTATTTAATACTTGTTATTCGTTATAAAGTTGTGCGAGAACTCTTTTTATATATTTATAACTATTTGCTTATTACCTAACAAAACAGTTGTCATCAGACGTTGGTTTTAACAGATATGAAAAAAAAAACAACTATTTTCATATTGGCTTAAATATTTGTAATGTTTCCTGGTTAAAAAAATAATAATATTAAGTAACACTTATTATGATTGTTGCGCGATCGAAAGATCTACATAATGATTTCAATGTGCATTCAGTACTTTGAACTAATTCATAGGTACTTGTGCGCCCCAAATAACAATTAATCGAGCGAGATTTGACAGAAGTCATCATAACAATACAAAATGGAATAACTATATGCGCGTATAGTTGAAATGTGTTTTCCTCATAATATATTGGTACACCGTAAACACGACACGATTGTGTAATAAATTTACGTTTCGATGTAATTATAAGTTATTATTACATATGCTCGTATCTGCGTATGGTAATGGTTTTTAAGTGCATTACAATATTATACAATTTGAGTCGACGAACTCTATTTATGATGCACAATATTTTATAAACTCGAGTTAAACGAACTGACGCGAACTTTCAAAGATCAAAATTTACGGCAATACGCGTGTATAATATATATTATTATAAAGTTATAGGCTTAATATTTTATCGACGAGAACGTTTTGTTTGCTGTTTAACACGGGGATTCGTATGGAAATCGAAATACTTGCCATCGCGGTTGTGAGTCGAGTGGTGGGATATCTCCTGCCCGGGTGTAAAAAATTTGAACACATTATTTACACGCTAATTTGCGCGAACAGCCGTGTCATACATATACGTAAATAGTACACAGTTTCGAATTATTGAGACGTTATATTCGCGCATTCACTCCGAAACAGTAAAGTGCAACGCAAATACGCAAACATTACCTACACCTATATATGTACCTGTGCAATATTATTATCACGGCGAACATCTTCTCTGTAACTGCAGATCTTGTCGACGACGCATGATATTATGAATTTATAACAATACGCCGCCGAGTGACGATAATTATGTGTCACAGGTACCTCTACGTTCAGACGTACGTATATATATGTATGAAACGGTCGAAGAGAAATATATTATATGGCCCCGGCTATAACAGTAAAGAAAATAATTATTATTACTATTATTTATGTAGAACGCCGACTAAAAAAAAAAAAAAAAAACACACCCAAATCGCGGGTTAATCGCCCTTGACACGAATATTAATAGTCGCACGATATTATTATTAGGTACATATTTATTTTGTGTTTGAACACTATAGGCGTGATTGTATTATTATTCTTTAGTACGAAATATGTTTTATGGCACCACCGTCGGCGCCGCCGCCACAGATTGCAATCGTGAGATTCCACAATAATAATAAAAAAAAAAACAATTTTATTAATTCTCCCCGCTGGTTTTAAAACGCCGATAAGATAAAATGGGTGAAAGTATGTAATTTCGAGCGATCAAATGAATTTTGCAAAATCAATAATCTTTATCGCCGTCGTAAGCAGTGGTTTTGGATCGTAAAATAAGATAGATCTCTGCAGGGGCGTGTTCGAGGAGATTTTAGAATTCTGAAACCTGTCGTGTGAAAAAAAATATATGTTCTGTAAGCGGTCATGTAAGTGTCCTCCTAGAGACGGGGGAAACCTCTTCCCTCCACGAGAAATCTAAACATTTAAAAATACACATCGGCTGCACTCGATTCTGCCTTCTTATAAGCAGCTCTTGCAACAAACACCGCGTGTTTCATATCGATATTGAGAAAAAAAACGTTAACGCGTACCTAGCTAGTTTTTGATTAAATTAAATCCCGCGAATTAAACGCTAATAGGTACCCCGAGTTTTCAAAAAAATCGATTTTGAGACTTTTTTAACTTAATAATATTATTAAGTGTTAAACATTTTTTACTTACTTATCGTTCGTGTCGTTTTTTATTTTACAGATGACGCTGAACAAAATGATCGTCTTCGTGACGGCGAGTCTCTTCTGCACGGCCGCGGCGATATTCCACGAGCCACCGTACTACCCGTCCGTCGAACCGTACAACTATACCGCCGGTGAGTCTCACTAAAACTATTGAAACAATTATTAATTATCGATCATCTCAATATTTTCGCATGTGACTTATTAAGGTTATTTGCCCCAAGAATCCTACGGAAACCCCGCTGCTGTCGCGTCGCCGTACCACGCGCCGCAACCAGCCGGATTCGGTTTCGGACCCGCGCCGGCTTCTGGTTTAGGACCACGTCCAGGACCGAACAAGTGAGTCATTGGCTTATTACGTTTTTCGAGTGCGTCCGGATTTCGCATATTTTTTCTACCTTTGTGTGCTTTTAGTTTCGGCGAGATCCCCACCGCTCCGCAAGGCGCTGGATGTCAGCCAGCCGTTGGCCCTTGCCCCAACAACAAATACAGGACCATCGACGGATCGTGTAACAATCTTAGATACACCAACTGGGGTATTCCGAACTCCAAATACGCTAGACTCTTGCCACCCAAGTACTCTGACGGTAAGCGTTTCGAAATCGATTCTTAGATATTTTCGGTTTTATTTGATAGCAGTAGATACTGTTCTCTCTGTTGATTTATTAAATTGAAACAAATGTTGGTCTCTCAAATGCGAATAACAACTGAAATTAAGTTTAAATAAACAATATGTATTAATATATTCGGACTTTAAAAAAAAAATAACTAAAAATAACTGTAAAATAATGTTATATAAAAAGTGTATGGCGTAACGAGCGCACGCATTTAATGTGTTCGACATAAATCATCAGTCCGCTGGGTTGTATACCTACTTTACATAAAATAAGTCGGTCTGAAATTAATGACTTTGGCCAAACCAACACATTTTTGTATAGTACCTCGACTTTAATACATTTATCTTTTTTCAGGTATCCACGCCCCACCCACGTCTGTTAGCGGCGAACCTTTGCCCGGCTCTCGGCTCATCAGTATCGTAATGTTCCCGGACGTCCCCATCCCTGATCCAGTATGGACTCTGATTACCATGACCTGGGGTCAAATTGTTACTCATGATATGTCCATGTCCATGGGAACAACACAAGCAAGTATGTATTAGACAGTATTGTAACAGGATCCTGTAGTCTTAAGTAGTATATATTATATTATAATACTGTTAACACGACGCTTACAGTAAACTTAATGGACGGGTGTGGGCAGTGTTTTTTCTCACTTATGTAAAGCCTCTGCCGGGAGAAAGTGATTTTTCGCCATAAACTAGGTATAATATACTTCTGAAGCCCGTTGTAAAATATGATATTATCGTGCATATTATAGGCAGATGGGTGTAATAAAATGTTTTTAAATGTATGTTTATTATATTTTTAGACCAAAACCCTCGAGGCTGACCGGTGTTGCAAACCAAACCAGTCTATTTTGCTTCCTAGTCGAAAGCATAGCAAAATTAATGTCTCCCCCCCCCCCTCCTTGGCTCGTGGGATATTAATCAAACCTTATGAGAAATTTTATTTACAAACGGCATGATGTCATATTTGCGCATTACAATATTTATATTACCCATAACGGCATTTCATTATTCGTAAAAAAATCTTGAAACCGATACCTACTGCGATATTATTCAATATTCGAAATACCACACGCGACTACATTTTGTAGTTTTTTTTCTTCATCACACGAATAATCTTCGGAGACATGTGTTTTTCTGTCCGCTAAACTCCTTTTTCATAATATTATTATACCCGTCGGTATCGTGTACACGAGGAGATTTAACAATAATAACGCAAGTCGTCAGTAATAGTTATTTCGTGACGGTAGAATTTACGCAGCAATGTCTCAAGCCGTGTTCACGTCATTGTATTACCTACCTACGGTCGAAGCCCGTGTATTTATATAGGTACACGTTTCAGTATTAACTCTTGCCAAACGATTATGCTTAACGTCGGACGTTACTTCAGAGCTAATGGTTGAAAATCAAATACAAATTAAAGTTAAAACTATTTTCTGTCGGTCGAAGACTATTGACGTACCTACCTAATTATTACCGTCGATGGATGTTCTTCTACCGTCGACGAATTCACTAATGACTACTATTGTCAGTGTTGCAGTTAGAACACCATACTATAGCATATCATTTTATTCACAGAACGTCATTCGATCAGATGTTGTGACGACAACGGCCGTTTGTTGAGCAATAACCCGGACGTACATTGTTTCCCAATTACAATTCCTGAAGACGATCCAGTGTTCTCTAAATTCAACAGGGAATGCATGAACTTTGTTCGTTCGACTACCGACCAAGAAACTGGATGCAACCCAGGAAACAAGCCCGCTGAACAAGTAATTATCAGCTATACTTAAATATTGAGAAATAATGTGCTGAAATATAATTCAGTTCATTATTCTTCATGCAACATGATAGAAGTTTATCACAGATAAAAATAAAAAATAAGTTTTATAGGTATTTTAAATTTTTTTTGAAATTAATTTCTATTTACTACCTTATATGTATATTATACACTTATTTTGTCTTGACACTTGTCTACAGCCACTTTGTACAGTGAAATAATCATTTTATAATTTGTGTCGGTACCTAATCAGAAAAAGAAACCAAACAAAGTATAAAAATTCAATACCAAAAAGTTGTACTTAGAAAATAATACTTTATAATACTGAGTATATTATACTTTTTTTTTTCTACTTATTGTATAGGCTCTATTTTTTTAACAATAATTTATTACATCCATGTAATAAGTAATACTGCTTTTATAGTACCTGTATGATTATTTAAATTTTATTTTCATATTCATGTTATTAGTTGGTTGTTGTGTCACACTGGATGGATGCTTCATTCGTTTATGGTTCAAACCAAAGACTAGCAGACACACTCCGTGAAGGTATCGGCGGTAGATTGAGAGTTGAATTCAGAGATGGAAGACCATGGCCTCCAGCAGCAGCCAACAAGAGTGCCGTATGTGATCAACAAACAGACGAAGAACCGTGTTACCAATTCGGTTAGTATTTAATATTTACATTGCAAAGGTACTATTATAATTATATTTTTATTTCAGGTGACCGAAGAGCAAACCAGAACCCACAATTGACCGTTTTGCAAATCCTTTTCCTCAGAGAACATAACCGTATTGCTACAGTGTTGTCACACGTCAATCCCCAATGGGACGACGAAATTTTGTACCAAGAAGCCAGAAGAATTTTAATCGCTGAATTCCAACACATTAACTACCATGAATGGCTTCCTATCATCTTAGGAACCGACAATATGTTGAAATATGGTTTGTTGTACAAGAGCAAGGGATATACAAACGATTACAAAGAAAACGTTGATCCAAGTGTCATCAATGCTCACGCTCATGCTGCTTTCAGATACTTCCATTCATCTATCCAAGGACAATTCCAGTATATATTTTTTAATATTTTAAAATTATATGTGTGTATTAAGACTGAAATTAATTATTATGTATTTGATAGTTTGATCGGCGAAGACCGTAATCTATTGAGCGCAGTCAGATTGTCAGATTACTTCAACCGACCAACCATCATTGAAAAGGGTTATAACTTCGATCATTTATCAAGAGGTTTGACCACACAGAGCCAAGAAGAAGTTGACCCGTTCTTCACCAGCGAAGTAATTAAACTAATGATTAACAGGTGAAGTAATATTAATATATTTTATATTTATAGATCACAGACTTCTTATTCAGAAATGGCCGTCCGTTTGGTCGTGACTTGAGAGCTATTGACGTACAAAGAGGCCGTGATCATGGTCTTGCATCTTACAACGATTACAGAGAATTTTGTGGTCTGCCAAGAGCACACAAATTCGAAGACTTTTCTGACTACATCGATGTTGAAGTAAGTTATTCGCATACATTTTATTTCTTTAATAACTTGTTTTTTTTTTCAGCGTATTGAAAAACTTGCTCTCCTCTACAACCACCCAGATGATGTTGATCTTTCTGTCGGAGGTTCTTTGGAAGCTCACGTGCCAAACACATTGGCTGGACCTACATTCTTGTGCTTGTTGACTGAACAATTTTACAGGACTAAAGTTTCTGACAGATACTTCTACGAATTGGGAGGACAAGCTGGATCCTTTTCACCTGGTAATAAATTTCCCAAATAACAATTTCTAAAAATATCATTCATTATCATGATATATTATTATTATTAATTATTATTAATTTAGAACAACTGGGCGAAATCCGTAAGGCTAGTTTGTCAAGAATTTTCTGTGACAACAGTGATGATTTGCACACAATCCAATCTCAAGGTTTCTTGAAGATTTCTGAAAAGTGAGTAGATAAAAACAATAATGTATTCATTTTATATTATTATTTTTTTATTATTATTTTATAGGAATCCTTTGGTGAGTTGCAACGATTACGACCGTGTTCCATCGATCGACCTCAACTTCTGGAAAGAAGAGCCGTACAGCCACGGGGCTCCACCATATGGTTACCAAGAAAGCTACAAAAAATAAATTAAACCCAACAAACAATACCTGTAAATAATATTGTCCATGTTCTTCTATAAGGTTTCTTTAATTTCCTTACTTTCCATCTTTAGATTCTTAATGTTCTTTAAAATATCTTTTAAGATTCATAATTTTTTTTAACGCTCAAACCATGTTTTTACGTATATTAATTATTATTTAATTGTTTTATTTTACTTAAGACGAGTATTATGTATATAAGTATGTTTATATACTTATGTCTTTAGTTTGTATTACATATTGTTTATTTGTATGGAAAAACCAACAAACTTAGGATTGCTATCACAGCCTCTATAATATTATTTACGTACCATAATGTAATTGAATAATACAAATTATTTAAGTATGTGAACTCGCCAACAACAATGTATGACAAAATATCACATTTTCACCAAAAACACAAAAACAATTAAAAACTGTTTAAGTTAAGTAGTGCCATTGTCCGATGGATAATACACTGCGTATTCTTATAAAGAGCATTTTTCAAAATTAGTTGTTTGAATGTAGATAGCTACAGTTATTATGTAATTATGTATTTAAAATTAAGCACATTAAAAATAATTTAAAAACAGTAAAATTCAAAACATATATCTGTATTATACATTATTAGACAAATAAAATGTAATAAAGTATAAACTATATATCTTACATTTCAGTTTGTTTGTTTTTGGTATTGTCAAATGCTGTTCGGTTCACAAATGATTCATAACATGAGTCTATTGCAATATATTTACCACTAATGATCTCATTCATAATTGGTTTGAGAAAAGCATGCGATTCTCTGACAACTGTTTCGGCGATTTTCATCTAGAAATAATAGTAACAATAATAAACTATAACAGAAAATATAAAATTAAAGGAAACTCTTACCTCGTGGTCAGCAAAACGAATTCCAGTACAATATGATCTAGATGTCCTACCGAGAACAGCAGTCATGGCATAAATGTGGATAATTATTGTTGATAATCTTTCCATAAGCATTTGATTGTCACCATCAAGTTGACCAGCAGCATGACTTTGTTCAATGATATGTTGAAATTTCAACACACAATATTCCATGAAATCTGCCGAATACTAAAAACAAATATACAAAATATTAAATGAACATAGAACCTAACTACATATTAATAACAATAATCATTACCATAAGAGCGGGATGTAGGTATTGTTGGAGACCATATTTTAAACTTGGATTATCTTTTTTCATCATTACATTTCTAAAAGCTGAAGTAAGAAATGAAATGTTTTCTTTATATTGAGATTTGTTAAAGTATTCTACACCTCGACTACTAATGAGATGAGCTAATTGACTTTCTTTTTCCAAACTATTAATTAAATCTTCTACATCGTTACACAAAGATGAAAACGGTTCTTTAACTGAATTTCGACCATTTACCATTTTTAGCTCTGCCAATGTGGTACCAACTGTTTGGTGAGCAAATAGTTGTACGGCAGCTGTTTCTAGTTCAATATCTGGATCCTCAAATCCATCTGCCATCCATGTGGTTAAATATATCATACTTTCAATTGTATATATATTTATTAATGCCTTTGACAATATTTTTAGTACGGAATCATATTCTCTTAACTTTAAATTTAATCTAGTTTTTGGTAATACTTTTGTTATGGTTGACTGCAAAACTTTCTTCAATGAATTAATCAATATAGAACATGTGTACAATTTACCTTTTTGCATAATTTTCGTGATATCAACATTTTCCAAAACATCATCTGGAGAAACAACAACTTGTCTCAATTCTAAATGTTCACCATTCACAAAAGTTTTATCCTTTTCTACTATATAAGCTTCTGTTTCGACAATGAATAACATGAAGACATCATTTGAATTCACCACAGAACCTGTGAGTTCCCAGCTTTGGTTTGGCAGTAGAGTAGCTTTCACAGAGTTATTATGCAAAGAGCAAATAGCGCCAGACGCGAACAATGACAAATATTTTGATCTTTGATTCGGCGTGCCAAACGTTTTAATAATGTCGACACTGAGTGTATGATCAAACACCGATTTAAACGTATTGCAATCAAAGTGTTCGAAGACTCGAGCAATTTCGGTAATGGATAGGTTAAGCCCAGAACATGGGTATGGGACACTCATTGCAAACAGTCCTAGCTGTCGAATAGTGTCGATTTTAGAGCAATTGCCTTGTATTTGTTGCACTCTTGACTCTAGGTTTTTGTGTCTTTCCAAGTTGAGTGTTTCAGGATATGTAAGAACTTCTATATCAAATTGATCTGCGTAAATTAATTTTAAAAACGGTAAACGTGGTGGTTTTCTCACTATGTCCGGAACAGGCGGTTCTTTTATTTTATTCAATCCGTACGAACTGTTTGTGGATGAACATCGAATAATATTCCGGCCAAGTTTTTGGTTTATAAGGTGACGATTAATGACACCCAACATTGTAATAAACTAACGATCCGAACAAATTATAATAGCGATTGCATAAATAAATCTAATACTCGAAATATTAAAACTTTAACTGTAGTAAAAAGATAAAATATAACAATTATAACACTAACAAAAACAAACTTATTTTATAATATTTAAATACTGTACAATTCTGTGCTTCTACAATTTGGTTCATTGGAATTGGTCACTGATAGGAGCCAGCTGTGATAAAATAGATAATGAATATCATTTATCGAGAGCATGGTGCATTTAATATTTTGAAAACGAATTCACAATTAATCGCCCTACCTGAATATTCTTGGCCGTCCAACGTACTAATTATTTGAAATATAATTTATCAGTGTTAAATCTACAAGAGAAAACGTTTTTACATCGTATACAGTGTTTTCCCAAAGGTTTCAACCGACCGAAAATCGAAATCGGTTAGGTATTGTGATCAAACTTGACCTAACTTAAACGTTGTATTTTGGAGATTTAACACTCATAAATTATTTCTTATAATTAATACGTTGCACTAATCTCGAATATGTTATTCAACTCCGAAAGAATTCGAATGAAAAATCCGAAAATTTATTTGAAAAAACTGCAAAAAAAAATGTTTCCCGTCGACGGGATCGAACCCCCGACCCGTGAAGATAACAATCCGCGATCTAACATTTCGCCGGCCAGACGACAAATCAGTTAGGTTTCGTTAGGTTTCGTTAGGTTTGGTTAGGTTAAATTAAACCCAACACAGATTTGTCATTTCTTCGGCACGGATTGTAATCTTCGCGCCGGCCAGACGCCAAATATGTTAGGTTTCGTTAGGTTTCGTTAGGTTAAATTAAACCTAACACAGATTTGTCATTTTTTCGGCGCGGATTGTAATCTTCGCGCCGGCCAGACGACAAATATGTTAGGTTTCGTTAGGTTTCGTTAGGTTTGGTTAGGTTAAATTAAACCTAACACAGATTTGTCATATTTTCGGCGCGGATTGTAATCTTCGCGCCGGCCCGACGACAAATATGTTAGGTTTCGTTAGGTTTCGTTAGGTTTGGTTAGGTTAAATTAAACCTAACACAGATTTGTCATATTTTCGGCGCGGATTGTAATCTTCGCATCGGCCAGACGACAAATATGTTAGGTTTCGTTAGGTTTGGTTAGGTTAAATTAAACCTAACACAGATTTGTCATTTTTTCGGCGCGGATTGTAATCTTCGCATCGGCCGGACGACAAATCTGTGTTAGGTTTAATTTAACCTAACGAAACCTAACGAAACCTAACGAAACCTAACAGATTTGTCATTCTGCCGGCGAAATGTTAGACCGCGGATTGTAATCTTAGCGTCTGGGGTTCGATCCCATCGACGGGAAACATTTTTTTTGCAATTTTTTCAAATAAATTTTGTATGTAGTTTTTTTTTTTCTCACTTGATAATAATTTTATTACGAGATCACTTCTGGTCGAATTGGTTTTTTATCGCTTTGACAGACTCGCGAAAACTTTTAAAAATTAAATTAAAGTAAATTAAATATTTACTTCTTATTTAAGTATTGTTTCCGCGCCACAGATGTCCATCAAATTTGATATTTTCCTACTTTTGTCACAAATTTTTAAATTGTATTACCAACTTATAATGGATAATTCAAATGGTGTACTTATGTGGGCTATAGAACAATGCTGTGATATAATATTTTCTTCTTCATCGGAGGACAGCGCAGATGACAGTGATGAATATGAAGTTTTAGTACAGTGTATTGAAACTAAAATTGCAATACCCCGGTTGCAGAATTATGTTGAAACCATCGTACCTCAATTTAATGATGGCCAATTCAAATCTAACAAATTTTAAAATTTAAAATTTAAAAATCGGCGTTGTTACTACAGCGATAACGATGAACTGTTAACGAACGCTTACGCTGCACTACCGATTTCGTGTGAGCGTTTGTTAGCGCGGAACGATGACGTCACGCTCAAATTCAGCTCTAAAAAATCATTGTAATATATTATTTTTTCCATAATATGTTCTCATTTATAACCAAGCATTTTTTCCAAATATACACTTAATTATTCACAAATATCAATGTGGTGAAAATTATTTTAAATTCACAACTTTTAATCAAAAAATTGGTATCCAAAATATAATATATTATATTATTAATTAATATGTAACTACAGGATTTACGTTAGGTATAGTTATGTTTCCAATTATTTGATTTTCAATTAGTGAGGGATACTTTAAAATGTTCATAACGACTTGTTCTAAAGAATGACAATTTTGCAAGTATATAGAAATTAAAAACTTAATAGTAATTTGTTTTAAACCCGCCGAGGAGGAAAAATACAAATTTTACCAGAAGAGTACAATGTGAACCTTACTATAAAATTGAACTTAAGACAAAACATTTAAAAAAATGAATATCTATGGAGATATTTTCATTAAAAAATTACAGTCACACACCCTGTATATTTTATCTAAATTGGCTATATATATTTTACCGATCTATAATTTCTGATGGGATTAAAATTTAAATAAATAATACAAGTTTTAAAAGTCTAACTTAGGAGTATAATTTGTAAAAATTAAATTAAATAATTTATTTTTTGTTAGAGTTTGGAATATTCTAATTCATTAAAATGTTAATAAAAAAATAACTTTATAATTTTTAAAAGTTTTGTGTTAGTAATATCATTTGTAAAAATAATCTGATATAATCATTTTCGTTAAAGTTTTGAGTATTGTGATTCATGCATCACCATTTCCTTTTTAATTTGGTTTAATGAATTACAACCTAGAAAATACAATTTAAATTAAATTAAATTAATTTGGTAAAATTATGAATCATGTCTGTAATATTAGACAAATTTATAAGTAAATACCTGCTAAAGCCATTGTAACATCAAATTCATTCTTAACAATATTCATAACTTCCTCTGCGCCTTTTTGGCCATTAAACGTTAATCCCCATAATATAGGTTGAGCTAAAAATACCTGATAATGCAATGTGAATAATTTAAGAAAATATTAGAAATTGACAAATAACCAATAACTCGAAGAAAAAAAAAGTCCACGTACCATTTTGGCTCCAAGAGCCAACGCCTTGAACACATCAGTTCCATGTCTTATGCCACAATCGAGATAAACATCAATTCTATGCCCAACTTCTTTCACTATGCTTGGCAAAGCTTCAATCTAAAATGTATTACTTTCAAGTAAAAACGTGAGAAGAATAATGAATAAAAAATAATATACTGTGGCTGGAGATGTATCTAACTGTCGCCCACCATGATTAGAAACAAACACACCACTGCATCCCATGTCAGCAACGATTTTTGCATCTGCTGGACTTAAAATACCTTTTATTATGACTGGCAGGTTTGTAATGCTACAATGAAACATTTGTATAAATATTTATTTATAATACACACATCAGACATATATTATATAATGTGTACACTCACACAATGTATCTGAGATAAAAGAAAACAATAATACCTGCCTCAAATTTGAAAGCTACTTTTATCCCATTTAAATTGGGAGGGCAAAATTATAATTTTTTTAGTAGTTTTATCATTTTTAAATCGAGCATCTGTAGTACCTATTCTATAAGTTAAATTTTTTTTTAAATGACCATTATTTTGTTTTTGTTTTTACAAACAATTGATATTTCATAGTTAACATCTATAGAAATTCTGTAATTTTTATTTTATTGTTATTTTACATTAAATTATAATGTATTTTGTTATTGCGCAAGTTTGATAGTCACTGATAAGGAAAAACTATATTTGCTCATAACTTTTTTAGAAATTGTGATATGAAGTTAAAAAAATACCATTATTTTCCTCACTAGAACACTATATAGATTTCAGTATCAGTAAAATATCTTTCATCATTAATATATAATGAAAAATTATATGAAATACACCGATGTGGCATGGCCTCACAGGCCTGTGGATGATTTATCTCAATGACACATCGGTGCGTCATGGGCAGTGAACGGGTAAAGTATAATTGGATATACAGAGCAGTAAAATAAAAACCACAATTTTTTTTATGAGTATCCTTTAAGCCAGTTTAAAAATTAAAATATATAAATTTAATTTGAGCAGAAAAAGAAATTATTGTATGTATGATAAATTTAAAATTAAAAAAAATTATAACTTAGAAAGTTGAACTCTGAGAGGATTGTAAATTGATTTAAAACTTGAAAAGATATTAAATGTTTTCTTCTATCTTAAACTCATTATTTAAATTATATATATATATCTATGAATAAATTAATTGTTAGCAATAACCTTTTGAGCCATTTCACGTCATCCCAAACCAAGCGATCATCAAAAAGACTCATTACATATTTTGACAAGCCAGAGCCAGAAGTTGTGTTCATTTTTGATAATTCATCAGTAAAATTACCCAATCTAAAATATATTTCAGCAATTGAAATTTTATAAACATAACTTTAAAACTTAAGTCTTACTTTAAATGACTCGGCAGTGAAAAGTCATTTTTAATGTCTTTGTATCGAATGCCGAATACCGGAGCATCAACAGTCAATACCAGTGCTTTATACCCAGCCTTCTCTGCTCTTCTTATCAATGATGCAGTTAATTTTCTACAAATGTATTTTGTTAGTTAAGTAGATATTAGGCGTTATGGAAAAACATAAAATTTACCTATCTTTATAAATGTACAATTGAAACCACTTGACAGTGTCTGGCGCTGCTTCCGCTACTTCTTCTAAGCTACATGTGGATAAGGTTGAAAGTATGAAAATAGCACCATGCGTTCCAGCAGCTATATAATTTATTAATTTAAATTAAAAATATCTCAAAAGCGTTATTAAGTACCTCTAGCTGATCCACATTCTCCAACTTCATGAGCCATTTTATGCATTGCACAAGGAGATATACCAATAGGGATTTTCACCCGATCGCCTTGAACAGTTAAACTCAAGTCCCGATCACGTACATCTCGTAACACTCGAGGTATTATGCGTAGTCTTTTAAACAAAATTTATATAATGAAAATGCATCAAATGAATTAATCATCTATTTACTTATTGAACGCTCTGTTGTTAATAGAGAGGGTGTATTCCTCACATGCGCCGCTTTGATAGTAGCCCAAAACTTTTCTTGGTAATGTATTAACCGCATAGTTTTCAAAATCTTCAACACTGATCAATTTATTTGCCATTTTTTACCAACTATAACTAACAAAATGGTTAATAATATTAAGCTAAATGCGGACACTCGACACCACAACCACTTAATGACTAAAAGAAACCTGTCAGTGCTCTCAAACCATGATGGCCACTCACATATTCTATCAATGTGACTATAACCTATTGATTAGTGATTACTATAACCTGGTATTAGAATGAAAGCTACAAGATAATAGAGATAACATGTATGGGATGAAAGGTTAAATATTATAAAAAGTAACCTTTGGTATGGAAACATTTCAATATTTGTTCTAAAATAAATAAGTGAAAATTAAAATAAAATTTTTTGATTATAACATTAAACAAACCGTTTTGTTGCAAACACAATAAATATTCAAATGTCAACAATTTAGTTCTCTAATAACAAGATTTATGGAATTTGTTCAACTCACAATTTGTGAGTAACCCACTTACTCCTGAAATATCCAATTCATAACTAACATATATTAATTAACAGTAAAGTATAAATTTGTTAACCAACACATGAACACAAGGTGTATAAAAATTATTTTCAGATTAAAAAAGGATTAGCAAAAAAAAATAAAAGATAAAATAATAAAAAATAACAACATATAATTTAATTGTCATAATGCATTACAAAATGAAACAAAGTTGATGTTGTTATTTGTAAATTGTACAAGAGGAAACAGTCAGTCGATGAAGTAGAATCTTATTCGAATAGACCTGAAATAAAAAGAATAATCAATATTAATTACAAAATTTAACAAGTACAATATTTTATTTATGATAATAGTTGAAAGAATAAGTAATATATTTTATGTGAATCTGCCAACATGACGAAATGATTTATATTGCCTTAAAATTCGAACCCTACTTATTAGTGGGGATAGCTTTTAAAACTCGACAGATGCAGCATTGAAAATATCAACGATTTATAATAAGAAACATTGAGTAGTATAGTACATTCAATTTAAGAGTAAACCGGGCGGCGGACCAAAACTGGTCGAGTTTGCGCATGCCATTCCCCCACTACCAGTTATCGGTGGTGGTGTCACTAAATTTGGCCCCACCACTGAACCAACCACCACCACCTTTAATTACGTTAGTTATAATATACACGTCAGTTGGCGATAACGACGTCGTAGTCGATAAGAGTCGATTGGAAACGATTATTGCCGATAAATTCATTTCTGGGGGTCTGGAATCGAAAAACGTTCAGTCGTACATGCGCAAACCGGTATACTCTTAAGTTGACTGAACTATAGTAATAAGAATATAATAAGCAATATTAAGAAACATTGCTGTAATTTTTTATGTATTATAGTTAATTTTTTTCAATCCGATAAAAGTATTTCTTCTTTAATCTAGTCTAGCGAAAGATGCTTCAAATTTTATTTAAATTATGTTTTAATAATAATGATGGATTCCCCCCTTTTTTATCTAATAGGATAGTTTCTGTATATTGCCATTTTCAATATAATTTTATTCGAAATAAAAATACAACACAAAAATATAATATTAACCAATATAAAAAATATCATTGATATTATTACTGATGCGAGTGTCGAGTATTAAGAGCTAATGACTATATTATATTATATTTTCACAATATTTCTAGCCTCTATAATAATCAGTTTTACAGTCAGTTCCAGAAATATAGATTGGCAATTAAATTGTTGGGCAATTAGTGAGTGTGGGCCTATTTACCTAGCTGCATCCATATGTCAAATATTGTTTATCGTATAAAATCATAACTCCATTATTTTACAAAAAATACTGCTGTTAACTTAAATCATTACGCTTAATAGGATTATGCTTAAACTCTCTCACTTTTTTTCAAATTTCATTTCAAAATATTTAAATTTGAATTATGAATGTGATTATTTTTGCCTTTTCTTTAAAGTAATTTTCTAAGTAAAAATAAAATCAAAAAATGGGACAATCAAAGCATAGATAATTTGGTTGAGATTCAAAATCTGTTTTCAAACTAGATATTTAAATTTCCTACTGAGCGTAGTGATTGAAGTTGTGAGCTATATTTTTTTATCAATTTAATTAATTAAAAAATTGAAATTGATAATGCGCCAACCCCATTAAGAATAACAATTATTTGGTTTCTATAAAATATCTTAAATGAATTTCAAATAAAAAAACACTAACAAAAAGTAGAAAACATTAATAAAACTGTAATTACATTAAGTTCTAAGATAAGACTAAAAAATATCCCCGAAATATTTAATATTGATATTTACGTTCCAATAAATTTATTTAATGACTACAATTATAAAATTACAGGGTCTGAATCTGTAAGTTTAATTTAAATTGTAATAGTAAACTAACCAAAGCCCATATCATCATCTTCTTCTTCGCTTTCTTCTTCCTTCTTCTCCTCTTTCTTTTCCTCTTTAACTTCAGCTGCTGGGGCAGCGGCTAAATTAGAAAAATAATTTTATAATAAAATTTGTTATAAAGAATAATAATTATTTAATAAAATAAAAATATATTATATTCATACCTGCAGCGCCACCAGCTGGGACAGCTCCTACAGATGCACCAATGTTGGTGATCAGTTCTTTAACATTTGCAGATTCTAAAGCCTTGGCAAATAAACCTGGCCAGTATGGTTCAACTTCAACATTGGCGGCCTTTAGAACTGTCTGGATTTTTTCTCCCTAGAAAATAAAATAACAATGAAAAATGTTCAGACTTACAACATAAAAAATAATGTAGTTTCATTCATAATACATGGTAAAAATATTTGATTTTCAAATCTTTTAATTAGGAATTAATTGAGAGGTTATTAACACTAGAAAGCTAAATCCATTACATCTGCCTAATGCTTCTAAGATAATTTTTTTTCAAAAAGATTTACTATCCAATTACTTAAGTAGGTAGGTTCAATCATTTAAATACTTTATCAGTTATATAATTCTGATCATTAAAACAAAAAATATATAAAATTGAATTGAAAGTTTTAAAAAGAGTTAATACTTTGATAGTTATACAATTAAGGTAGATTATGTGAGCTATACAATTTTAAAATGTATTTCAATTTCGGGCTTAACTGAAACTCTGATAATAGATACAAAACCACTAATAACCATAACCTAAAATTTTTAATTTTAGTGTTTGAATTTAGAAAATTTTCTATTTTACCAGTCTAATTAAATTGCTGTTAGTTATGATGGCAAATTTATGTACAAATTTTAAAATATCAAACTGAAACGACAAAATGTGTTTTTGATAAATATGTGATTCACATGGTTTTGATCAAAATAATTTAATGTCAAATTAAAATAAGATGTATAATAAGTAAACAGCAAAACTAATATAAAAAGTGGCACATATAAAAAAACTGGCAGGCAAACACAATCGGAACTTAAATTTTAAAGTAAAAAAAAGTTGTTAGCTTTGAGATTCACGTCCGACTAGCTCAAGGAAAATAACCTGAATTTCTTAGAAACTTTCAGCTATAAACTGATAATTATCGGGACATTGAAGGTGTTACAAATGCTCAGGAATCAAAATCCACACAGTTGGAAACAGTGGTGAACGTTAACCCAATTTTCTGAGGTTGACAAATTTTTATCGAAGCACAGACTTTGAGGCTATTAATTACAAACAATTATTTAAAAACAAAAATGTCTGGCACGAAAAGTTATATTTATACAACTCCTCCGATCTTTTTGGACCGCACGCGACCCCAGTTTACGTCAACCGTTTAATAGTCGAGGTAACCGCGAGGGTTTCAACGTGTTCACTCCGTCAAAGGGGTAATAAGATGAATATTTACCGTGACATCGATGTCGTCGTCGGCCAAGATGAGTGCAGCGTAAACGCAAGCTAATTCCGGTTTGGAGATGGCCATTGTAAGTGGATTGAAACGGATGAAAAGTCAAAATACCTGAGAAATTGCAAGTTGCCGTCGGCCTTAGCTCTGTTGAGAACAAGCAATTGACGCGATCGCAAAAAAAGTGTTGGCAGGCTGCGGCGCACGATAGTGGGAGGTTATGTTGCGGTGTTTTGAGCGTCGTGATAAATCAGTGTCGCCAACGTGCGCCGACGACGTGATCCTGTTCTGGCACCGATATCAATAATATAGATGGTGGCGTTACGTTTATCATATATTTATCTCGATGTAACTTAAAAAACATTAAAATGGGTTTTAAAATTAAAATAAATACAATATTGAATAAAATATAATGCGTTTTTTAAATACTTACATGTTCAAATGCGATTCATAATGCGATACATTTTTTTTATGCGTTTGGCTTAATATATTATCACGTGATTCTTATCAAATTACTTGTTGATAATGTATCGTAATAATTTAATTTGAACTGGTTTTGGTTTATTTAACATTTCAATCATTTAGTTATTAAAATTTAAAATCCTACAACTTTGCTACAGTCAGATTTCAATGATATTCGGTTACAAATACTGAAAAGATTTTATGCTCAAAAGATATTTTAATTGTTTGTTAAATGTAATCTGTGATACAACTTGCTGCTTCGGTGAAGATCAAGATTGACAATATTCAATAAAAATATCCACCGTGAATTCTTCTACTAGATTCTTTAGTCGCGTTAAAAACATAAGTAAATAATTCGTTCATTAATTTAAATTAAAGTACCCTGTTTTAGTAAATCGTTTTTAAATGAGTGAAATAAAAGAAGAAGACTGGAATGTGCCTCCGTGCCAATACGAATGTGAGATTTGTCAAAAATATTATTGTATTATATATATAGTTTTGATAGATACAATAGGATACAATTTTTTAAAATTTATTTCAGTTAATAATATATGCTAGATACGATTAGATAAATGTACAAAAAGAATTTTATATTTATTTTATTGAACGTTTTCAAATTCATTTAATTTTTATGCGTTGTTTTGCCTATTGTATAAGTATTTTAGTTCAGGTTTCCTTATATGAATATTTGATACACTTCTTATTTCTATGTTTATTTACATTATTATCGTTTTAGTATTTAATGATATTATTTTCTGGGTGCAATCATTTAAGTTAATAATATTTATAGAGACTTAATTATGAATTTATTTGTTTTAGATTTGGACCATACAGCAGATATTCAGTAAGTATTTTAGCAAATAGCTCTCAATATTATTAAATAATATTAGTTAATCATTATTAATAATAAATATCAAATTAGTAAAAATTGTCCTTTTATAGAATACATGCATGGGGAGATACTTTGATTGAAGCTTTTGAACAATGTGCTAATGCTATGTTCCATTACATGACAGAGGTTGATTATATAGAGATGAAAGAGTCTTATGACATAGAAGTGGAAGGTCATGATATGGTGACACTTTTATACAATTTTCTTGATGAATTATTGTTTACATTTAGTGCTGAACCTAATTATATTGCAAGGGTAAGTCATTAATAAGTAATTTAAAATTATAAAAATGTTTACACTTTTGTTTTGTAACTAATTGAAGTATAATGTTAAATTTAGAAAGTGAAAATAGAAGAATTTGACAAAACTGCATTCAAAATTAAAGCCAGAGGATTTGGTGAAGAATTTCAACTTGGAAAACATCCTCAAGGAACAGAAGTAAAAGCTATCACATTTGCAAATATGCAAATACACGAGAATGAAGGAAAATGTGAAGTTTTTGTTATTTTAGATATTTAACAATCATTAAGGTTGTCATTTATGACTGTTATTGAAAATACCCATAAGATATAATAAATTGAATTATTAAAAATATAATCAGAAAAAATGAATAGTCAATATGATAGTGTGAAAGTTGTAAAGAAATTGTGTTTGTAGATATTGTTCTACTCAACTGTTTTACCTTAATAATATTTTAATTATATTGATATTATATTATTTATATTATTATAGAATTTAAAATATTGCTTATAATGGTTATAAATGTATATATTTATTGTTTCACCAACTAAAATTTATATTTTTCTATTGATACAAATTATTTAATTATAAATTAAAGTAACCATAATAACTTTATAAATATTTGATTAAAATTAATACTTTGAAAATAAAAAAAATGTTTAGTTTTATAAACTGGAGAGTTTAAATTAATTAATTTTAATCTAGTAATAGAACTTATTATATTATTGTATTGATCAGTTTTTGATGTATGAAAATATGTATGAAAGGATCTAAAATTACCTACCCTAGTTAATTTGAATAGAAAACCATAGGCATAAACTCTGGAGGGAGTACCTCCAGATATATAGAGCCATAGTGGTACCTAATGACTACCCCCTGTGAAAATTTAAGAGAGCCGATGTCTCTTTGTCTTTAGTCAATTAAAAAAACAGTTGTTCAATTTTATTCAGGAAAATATAATGTTTTAACAAAGGTGCATAGTTTAATACCATGGAAGATGACTTAATTCAAAAAAGATTCCCTTATAAAAAAATTTATTTTTATCCTAGGTATGATTTAGGAAATTAATTTTGTACTCGAAAGCATTGTTATACATGTATCACATTAATTATTTTATAATAAAAAAAAAAAACACTTGATTATTTGATTAATTAATTTACAACTTATTTATATCAGACTATTATTGCATATATTAAGTGGCTCTAGCTATATTTTCTGAGAATTATTTAAGATGGAATGAAAGGAGTAAACAAATTTGGCTTTTAATTAGAGTTATTTTGAAAATCACTATTTTTAGTAGGTATTTTCAATTTCAGAAATATAATAAAATTTTCAAAACTAATAGATTCCCCCTTTTTAATTACTAATTCAAATATGTAATTAATTAATTGTAATGTAAATTTTAATTTAATTTCAAATAAAATAGTTTATTATTTGTACTGTAAGGGCCAAGGGGCATAGTTGTTTACTTGCTTAGGAAGCCATTAACTCTTACTAGCTTTGGAGGTACACATTTAAATAAAAAATGCTTAATGCTGCATTAAAACACAAGCACATTAAATTGTTTTAGGTATTAACTATTAAGGCACATATTAATTATTTTAATGTATACAAAAACAAAAGTCAACTTCTTGTTTGAACTCGTCAATATTTAATTATGATAGGTATACTACTTATGTGAACATTTCTAGAAAATGTATATTAAAACACAATAATTTACAAGATTACTGTTTAAATATTGAAAGATTGCTTAATTTATAATTCGAAAATAATGAAGGGGAATAAAACCATTAAAATGAATAAATAAATATTTAATGTTGGTTTTGGTGTAAACACTAAATGCAAATAGTTTTTAAATTAAAAAGTTTAAGTTCTCCAAGTTAAAACTCTTCCACTCTCAGAATTCAGATATTGTCTAGTTATCGAATGGTGATGGAATGTTTTCAACCAATTAACAAATTATACATTTATTAAAATTAATACTAAGTTATTGATTATAATTTTCATCATAACTCAAAAAAAAAAAAAATTAGTGGAAGGATTTGAATTTTTTTTCTGAAATTCTACTCTGATTACTAATCATTTTCTAGAGATGGTATAATTTTCAAATGATTATGAATTTTTTTATTATTGATGGATATTAAAATTTTAAAATTATATTAGTTGTTTTTGTATTGTGTCAATTAAATAATTTTGGTTACTAAAAAAGATTGAAAATTTAAAATAAAGTTAAAATTACAATTATTTATAAATGTTTAAAAATTTAAAACTTGATAAAACATTTTGTAGTTAAAATGTAATTAAAGTTTTTTAATTTCTATAAGATAATAATATTTACAATCTGTGCCAAAGGGTAGCATAATGTGATAATGCAAATAAACATAAGACAGCATGATGGAAAAAGTCACCTATAGTGGTGACAATATCTGTTTAGTTTATATATATTTATTATAAATATATACTATAGCATAGATTAAGTATACAGTATATTTAATCAATGACTATAGCTACTAGAGGGACTTCGTCCCGGGTGCGATATTAAAAACTCAAATTATTATTATTATTATTAAAAGCAAAAAGTGATACAGAAAAGCATCCAGAGTGTTTTTCATAATATGTCAATAGTTTAATACTCACATTATAAATCCATAAAGAGGCCGATTTCCAAAAATTCTAAAGTTCATCCAAAAATAACTATTCTGACCTGGCCATCCGGGAGTCATTAGGGGCAATTCCAATGTTTGGCGTTCCCAGTATTCTCAGAACCGATCGACTGCAGAAAAACCATAATAATTATTACGTTCACACATATATAATTGTAATATTTTATCTTGCTCTATCTAACAAGTTATAATAAGAAAAACTCACCAAAACACATTATTTCTAAATTAGACCATTCGCCGAAACGCATGACGTGCCTGCCATCACTTCGGAATGGCGATGCAATTTCTTTGTTCTCAGTGTATGGATAATGAACGTCATGGAAAAAAAAATATATATTATATAAACGAAAAGCATCCTATACCACGTTTTCGAACTTGGTGCTTACATGGTATAAGGCTGGTACTTGACGAAACGTACGTTAGGTATCTGAGTATCGAACAGAAATTACTGGTTGGAACCACTAATGGCCACGATTATTTTTTCTCGGCGGCCGTTGCGCGTAGGCCGTTCAGTCTCTCGTCGTCGTCGTCGCGTAATAGTGCCGTGTTTTTCGCGAACAATTTCGTCGTTAGTTATTCGTTTAAACGATCGTCAGTGCACGAACATTTTTCTTTCGATCTATTGTCGCCGATTTCCGCCCGCGGTCGAGGTGACGGAAATAAAATCGTACGCGGTGAAGTGCTCGAAATTTCGAAAACAGTGGCGTAGATCAAACGTGAAATTGGGCCGAGAAAGAAAAGATGGCGGACGTCCCGTGAGTCCCTATACATCTGATCATCGTTTACATCTCCCGTATCGTCCGGGCCGTTATTAAAGTTTGTCATCGAATAAAAATCCCACAAAGTCGGAGTGATTGCTAACGTTCTGTGTAATTATATAACAAAAATATATATTGCATATAGCGGGCGTTATCCGGGCTCGTGCATTGCAAATGGCGCATTTTTACCTCGGTACACGGCCACACGGGCTGTTCTACGTTACCAGAGTATGGAACAGATGTTACCGTTTGGAACCTAGGTCAATGGCTACGATTGTTTTTTCTCGGCGGCCGTTGCGCGTAGGCCGTTTCGTCTCTCGTCGTCGTCGTGTAATAGTGCCGTGTTTCAGTTTCTCGCGAACAATTTTGTCGTTAGTTAATCGTTTAAACGATCGTAAGTGTGCGAAAGTATTTCTTTCGATCGATTGCCGCCGCGGCGCAAATAAAATCGTACGCGGGTGAAGTGCTTGAAATTTCGAAAACAGCGACGTTGATTGAACGTGAAATTGGGCCGAGAAAAAAAAGATGGCGGACGTCTCGTGAGTACCTATATATTATATATATACATATACATCTGATTATCGTTTACACTTTACATCTCTCGTATCGTACGGCCCGTCATTATAGTTTGTCATTGAATGAAAATCCCTCGAAGTTGGGATGATTATAATTTATAGCTGACCCGGAAAACGTTCTTTTGCCATATATTTCTAGTGAATTTTGTATTATAAAAAATAACTAACTTATTGTAAGTATGTGGGGACGGCGGCGTCTATGATTGAAAGAGGAATGGAGCGCGCACTCCCGCAATTTCGGTAATAGTTATGTAATAATATGATATTGCAAAATCGATACCTTTTGGTAAAGATCGTCGGGTTTTTTGATGACATAATAATCTATTCGTATAAAATGCAAATTACCACGCAATCATTGATCGTTGCATCTCAAAATCTAGCCCGTGAAAAGTTTCTCCCACCATGTGGGAGAAATAACATTTTTAACACCTTTTACCCCTTTTAAGGATTTTGAAAAAAAATAGACCAAGAAAAATTGGAAGTTTTAGATTATTATGCACACATTTGATAACATACCATCACAATAATTCAATAATGGATTAAATAATACTTTGATCAATTTTATATTTTCTAATAAATTTTCTTGATTCAATTAAAAGAATGTATCTTGTAGATACTATATAGATAGTATGTAACATTCATCTTAGATATTTTGTCTAAACTGTACCTCATTCATTTTTATTTATATTTTTATGATATTTATATCAACAATAGTTTAAAATTTCCTGTAAAGAAATAATTTAAAAGTTAAGCACTAGAAGGTACTACCTTATTAGTACTAAACATTATTATTTATTAGTAATTCAAAAAATGATGTAATAAGATCGTTTTAATAGGGTTTACTTTCTTCACATTTCTACGCTTAATAACGTGGTGTCGTGGTGTTACAACAAATGTTATCAAATAGGTCAAATTGTCTTAAATAAAATAATATCATCAACTATGTTTACATGTTTCCAGACTTCAAAATCATTCATTGTCACATATATCCCGCGTAAGCATTGTCATTTCCCAAAGGCTTAACATCCCTTGTGTTTCATTCTCTAGCATTAGATAAATTATAACCATAAATATACATGAGTAATACCTATAATGTATTATTATACGTTGTATTATTGTTGACACTATTATTATTTATTATAATAAAAGTGCATTTCGTAAAGAAGAAAATATAAAAATACATTAACAGTATGCTGTAAAAAGGATAGAATAGTCACAAGACTCGGACGAGAAATAAGGAATGGTTAGATAATTATTGTTATTGATGAAATGTTCTTAAATAATACAAATTTAAATTCCTTTAATCTTATGTTGGGTATTTACAATACATAATGCATTATCAAATTATTATTAAATTAATTAATTTACAAAATACATTTGAAATCGAATGGTTTAATTTAGGTACGTTCTTGATTTCACATTTATCTTCAGCTAGGCAAGTAAGCATTTGATATACATATCTATAGCCCATAGGGACAGAATTGGTATTATATTGTTAAGTATAATAGGAAATTTTCCCGGTGGGAAACCTTACTTAATATCTAACCTGAAGGCAGATTTTATTAACTATAGCTTGGTATAATTAGCTTTTTATTCCCTCAGAGTCAAATAATGTCACCTAACCGTGAAGTCTAAATCGTTTATAAATATATGTAATAAATCAATTTTAATAAAAAACTGACTGTTGAAAGAGAAATGTCATTTTCTAAAGATTTTTACATTTTCAATTATAATTGTTTCAACTTTTTACTTTTTACCTATGTATACTTATATTTATGTAAGTCTTTATACGAATGATGTATTACTTATTTTATTATACACTTTTTCAATTATTCATCCTATTTTTTTGTTTTGACATTGTTTTTTGACCAATATTATTCACAACACACAAGTCGCAAGTGTAATAATATATTATAATCTAATATTAAATTATTATCTGCTATAATAGTAATACCTATGTGTTTACTCTTAATTACCTATGTACCTATTAAATTATCAACAAATTGTTAATGGGTTTAAATTGCTTTGGGTTAATGAACAAGTTTACTAAAGTTTTCTTTTGCCATTGAAGTTATCACATAGATGTTTGGTGTTGACGTTTGAGATTATTTTCATGTTTGGAGTTGAAAGGTTAGAGTTAGGGGTAATAATAAAAAAAAGCTTTATACCAGTTTGGACGTGGCACTTTTATTTTTGAAAAATCGAGGTTATTATTTGTTTTTGTATTAAACACAAATTGTTTAAGCATGTAAACTAAAACCAATATACCTACATTTAAATATTTAATTTTAGTTTCAATGTTAAAAGCTATTTTAAACATTTTCTATCGTTTTCAATATGATATATGACAATAATAGGTACAATTAAATCGATTCCAACCTAATACATGCGTTTTGATTTAATATTTAAGACGAGATAATCAATAACCTATAGGCACGTTTAATGTAGCATTTAAATATTTTACAATATACTATATTGAATATAGTTTTACTTATGTTAGATTTAAAATCAACGTTGTATAATAGAAATATAAAGGTTCTTGGCTACATAAATATTTTCGACTTAATGCTTATTTATCCGAGAAAAATAGGTAGGTACCTAAATCGAATTTTTTATCGTATAGTTTGTATAAAATTATGTTCCCCGGCAAAAAAAATGAAAAATGTAGGTATATGTATATTGTATATCTACACGGTACATTTACTACTGTGTTTTAGATTGTTGGCATCTATCCAGTTTAAGAACGTTTTCTCAATAAATATTATTAGTATATTAATAAAACTATTTATTTTCTTTAGTTATCAAAATTATAAAAACTTACCATACAAGTAATAATATAAAATGTCAAGTTACTTGTAACCTATAGGCTATAGTTATGTAATATAATAATAATAATATATTCTATAAGTATATAACTTTTTATAAATAGGGTAATCGGCCGAGCACTGTCCTGTGTAAACTCAGCTAAAACGAGCGAGCGAGTGAATAGAATGCGCGTAGACGCCGACTAGCTCTATATTAGTGCTCGGCCGTGCGCTCGTCACGTGTAAACGAAGTATAAGAAACTAAACGTTTTATAAAGTCAGTGTTGGTTTTGAAGTTTAGCTGCGAAATCACAGCACTGCAGGCGGCGCGAATCACGCGACGCGCGTCTAGTGTGAATGTTCCGCCACCGCCGTGGCCGTGTGGCCGCGTGGCCGCGGTCGCGCGCCGCGGACGGAACTCCGGATACCACGGTAATGGTTTTCGGAAAACGACCGTTACAAAAAAAATCACTTTCCATGAATTCCTGAATAATTATGATTGGCTGTTCGTTTTTTTAACGGTTTCGGCCGACGCGGGGCGAGTGGTTTTCCCTTCCGTTTCAGTCTTCGTCGGTTCGCGCTATTGTCTGTAGGCTCTCTAAACGTGTCCGTGTTTCGAGATTTTTATGCCGACCGCCATCGAATCTCGTTTCTCGGTTTCAAAATTTCCTTTCGCGGCGATGGTAATAGTATTTAACGACGAATAATCGCACGTCTCACGGCGGTCGCGTGGGCGCAACCAAATTATTTCGTCGCTAAAATACTACCGTACCATCGATATCCGGTGTTCAACGTATTTTTCGTATCGTATCGCCGCCGCCGTCGCGTCCGGTGCGCAATCCATTACGCGAGTGTAATGGCCGTCGCCTTCGGAGTTTCCACGACTCCGTCGAGGCTCAGACGACGTCTAATACAAGCTGCCAAAGGCTTCGAGTGTGCGTTTTTTGACGTCGTCGTTTCGTATCGTATTCGCCGCCGCCGCGTCCGGTGCGCGCGTTCCATTACGCGAGTGTAATGGCCGTCGCCTTCGGAGTTTCAACGATTCCGTCGAGGCTCGGACGACGTCTAATCCAAGCCGGTAAAGGCTTCGAGTGTGCGTTTTTTGACGTTGTCGTTTCGTATCGTATTCGCCGTGGTCGGTGCGATCGCCACCGTTTGCACTATCGATATTCGGTGTTGAGCATATTTTCCATATCGGTCGCGTTCGCGATGCGCCGCCGCCGTTCGTCAAAACGGCTTGTGAATTTTACCGTCCGCCAAAAACAAACGAATTATGGTAATATCGTGGTTCGCGCGAGTAGTGAATAATCGTTCCGTGGTGTGTTTGTCCGCTTCCTGGTGTTTTTATTCGAGTGTACCAGCACGAAATACGTTGTGAAATGTTTCGGACCCGCCGAATGAAAACGGTCGTCAATGGAGTCGACGACGGCCCGAGGTTAGTGATAGATAATATATTATAATATTATATTCATGTAATAAATAAGTACGACCCACCGACGCGTTATGTAAAACTTATTATTATTATTATATATTATTATATTAAACCGTCGTTAAACAACGCGCGTTGGAACTGATAAATTGCGCGTATAGAAGTAGTGAATTCGATGGCCACTCGGTCGAGCGAATGAGGAATGCGACGCTAGGTCTATATTAGCATGGCCGTGTGGCCGCGTGGCCGGCGTGACGGGACGATGACGACGACGCAGTCGTGCGCCGCGGACGGAACTCCGGATACCGCGGTAACGATTCTCGGTAAACAAAAAACCGTTACGAAAAAAATCACTTTCCATGTTTCGTGAATTATTCTCATTGGCTGTTCGTTTTTTTAACCGTTTCGGCCGATGCGGGGGACGCTGGGATTACCCTTCAGTCTTCGTCGGTTCGCGCGTATGTGGTAGGCTTCTCCGAACGGGTCCGTGTTTCGAGATTTTATGCCGACCGCCATAGTCTCGTCTCGCGGCTTCTTACATTTCGTTTCGCGGGCGATGGTAATAGTATTTATCTACGAATAATCGCACGTCTCACGGCGGTCGCGTGGGTGGAACCAAATTATTTCGTCGCTAAAATACTACCGTACCGTCGATATTCGGTGTTTAACGTATTTTTCCTATCGTATCGCCGCCATTGCGTCCGGCGCGCGATCCATTACGCGAGTGTAATGGCCGTCGCCTCCGGAGTTTCAAAGATTCCGTCGAGGCTCGCGGACGACGTCTAATCCAAGCCGGTAAAGGCTTCGAGTGTGCGTTTTTTGACGTCGTCGTTTCGTATCGTATTCGCCGTGGTCAGTGCGATCGCCGCCATTTGTACTATCGATATTCGGTGTTGAGCATATTTTCCGTCTCGGTCGCGTTCGCGGTGCGCCGCCGCTGCCGTTCGCCAAAACGGCTTGTGAATTTAACCGTCCACCAAAAACAAACGTATCATAGTAATATTCGCGAGTGTAGTGAAATAATCGTTCCGGCGTGTTTGCCCGCGTCGTGGTGTTTTTATTCGAGTGTACCAGCACGAAATACGTTGTGTAGCGTTTCGGACCCGCCGAATGAAAACGGTCGTCAATGGAGTCGACGACGGCCCGAGGTTAGTGATAATATATTATAATATTATATAGATGTAATAAATAAATACGACCCACCGACGCGTTATACAGAACTTATTGTTATTATATATTATTAACCCGCTATATAATATAACACCCGCGCGTGTAGTGTGAACGTTCCGCCACCGCCGTGGCCGTGTGGCCGTGTGGCCGCGGTCGCCCGCCGCGGACGGAACACCACAGTAATGGTTTCCGGAAAACGACCGTTACAAAAAAAATGACTTTCCATGAATTCTCGGAACTTGTCATTGGCTGTTCGTCTTGGCCGACGCGGGAGGCTGGGATTTTCTTCCCTTTGTTTCAGTCTTCGTCGGTTCGCGTGTATGTATGGAGTTTGTCCGAACGGGTCCGTGTACGAGAATTTCATGTCGACCGCCATCGAATCTCGTTTCACGGTTTCAACAATTTCCTTTCGCGGCGATGGTAATAGTATTTATCGACGAATAATCGCACGTCTCACGGCGGTCGCGTGGGCGCAACCAAATTATTTCGTCGCTAAAATACTACCGTACCATCGATGTTTATCGTATTTTCCGTCTCGGTCGCTTCGCGGTTCACCGCCGTCGTTCGCCAAAACGGCTTGGTGAATTTTACCGTCCGCCAAAAACAAACGAATTATGGTAATATCGTGGTTCGCGCGAGTAGTTAATAATCGTTCCGTGGTGTTTTTATTCGAGTGTACCAGCACGAAAAACGTTGTGAAATGTTTCGGACCCGCCGTATGAAAACGGTCGTCAATGGATTCGACGACGACCCGAGGTTAGTGATAAATGATAATATTATATCGATGTAATAAATAAGTACAACCCACCGACGCGTTATGCAAAACTTTTTATTATTATATATTATTATTAAACCACTGTTACACAACGCGCGTTGTCGTCAATACGATTTTCGGAAATGAGTTTCATTTCGGCGCCGAGTAATATTAATAACGAGAACGGATAAAATCCATTACGCGCGTCGCGTTTGTCGCCAAGTCGTCACTATATTAGGTACGCACACTCTTATATAGTCATATGTTAATTTATCCGATCGTCTCCTATCGCGCGCGCTGAATCGCAAAGTCGTTCGTTATAGTGTTGGTAATGCGGATTTGGCACAGCTTAAATAACATCCGCGGCGGATGGAACTACATGTTAAACATATAGTAAAAATGTACGCTGTTCGTCCAGTGGCGCGACTGGGTTAAATTGAGCCCTAGTGTCGTTTTGAAGGGAGGGCCCTATACTTTATGTTTTTTACAATAATATACATATACTATTATACAATAGCATTCATTCAAAAATATTATTGAGTAGCAAATCTAGTCGCTTTTCATGTGAAAAACAATAATATCTGGTCTATAAGGTGTCCATATGATAAAATACATCTTTTAATAAATATAGATTGCTCTTAATATTTAGATACTTATTTTTTTAAAATCACTATTAAATAATATACCTATATTGACTTCCATTGGTGTATACTGTATATTGTTGTATATTTGTTTTACGTATTAAATTACATGAAATTCATAAAACTAGAAAATCATGAAATTCATTAGAAATTTAAATTTCTCTATAGAAATTATCAGAATAAGTACCTTCCAAAAGATAGCAGTAATTAATTTTTCAAAGTAGGTATTTATTTTTCTATATATCGGTATTCTTACCGATTCTGTTTTATTTGGCTTTAGATAAATTGAAATGAAAAGCTATTGAAAAAAAAACAGGTAGGATACTGATTCTGATTATACCTTTCTTAGTATTTTTTTCATGTAAGACGTATTAATTTATATTAACAGTAAAGTTAGTCTAGAAAGTCATTATAATTTAAAACATATCAAAAAGTAAAATATAGGTAATGTTGTGTTTTCTGTATTGTCTGTGAAAAATTCCATTTAATTTGTTGTTAAACTTCGTAAATGAATTTTAAAATATAAATTTAATTATAACATATACATTACACACACGATATTGTCGATATTATTAGCAGATTGTGCAATACAATTTTAATGAAATCTAGAAGATAATTAATGTATGAAATATTTGACGTAATGAATAGAGATTTTTTAAATTTATGTAGGGGTAGGTAATTAACTAATATGTATAACTGGTTCGTACAACTAAATTCATATTGCCAATCATTTATTAATGAAAATGACAGATTTTGTCTTCTAATGCAAAATGTATACCGATCATTTAATTAATTTAAGCAATGTATTGTATTTTATAAATGTCCACGGAGATACATAAAATGTTACCTACCTCTATTGTTTGTATAAACTCATTTAGAATAAAGATATATTTATACACACTATATACTACCGTATTATGATCACTGATTATTGTATGACTGTTCAATCAAAATTGTATAATATATGAAAGCAATTCCACTTGCCGAGTGCTATTAACTTAAGGTTTAAATTAATGATGTACTCGAGAGGATTTTTATTTACGACAGTCATTTTCAATAGATAAAAAAACGTGACGACGAATTCAATTGAAATAGTTATAGATTGATTTACTGAATTAAAATTGTATTAATGACATCATATAATTAAATTTGAATATTGAAATTTATTTTTAATGAGAATAATTTGATATTTTTATATAAATTATCAATAAGTCACAAGTTGAAAGTTTTATAAATTTGTTAAAATATTGGCTATGGAATACGAATATTATTTAAATTGAATACATTTATCATTTTTTTGTTGAATAGTATATTATTTAATATATAGAACTGTAATTAAGAGTGTTAATTATTAATTTAAAGGGTTTAAGATGATTAAGTGGGGTCATTTTGTGGTATATAATGACGTTATTTTACGCCATAGAATTGAAGGAATTTTTGGTAGACTAGTTTGGTAAAATAAGTTTATTTATTTAATTTCATTTTGATATTAGTTTATAGTTCATTTTTACGAATTCTTTGTATTTGATATGTAAATTGAAGGACTCGAATTTTTTTTGCTTTTAAGTATATGTTATTATGATATTGTTCATAGTTTTCAGTGTTTTTTTCCCTAAGACACGTTCCGCTTATACGTTAACATTTTCCCTAATAAATGCGTTCGAAAGGAAACAATTGAAGATCGATGGTATAGTCAGGTCACTGTAATATTTTGAAAAACAGAATATGCTTTAAACAGCGGGTGCTCTCAAACTATTTGGACCCATTGGCTTTAGCAAATTAGTATCGGTCCTTATCCACTGATAACTTTCATCAAAAATATTGCAGATGGCTGCTGAGGAATATAACTTTAAGTCATAACACTATGAGCTCAAATCTCTTTCTCTTCTGTAATCACACATATACGCCACTTGACCACCATAGTTACTACCATTTCTATTATTTCTTTAACAATAGTATCGAGAGCTTTAGACTTTCGAGCAAAATTATGGCTTTAAAAGAATAATGGAAAATAAATTAGTAGAACTGGTATTCAATATACCTAAATATTTTCAATTTTATGGAATTTAAAAAATGTTGTGATCCAAGTTATTGCATCTGAATTAAATAGACCGAAACAAAAAAATTAAGTTAATAATTATTCTTATTTTACTGAAATTAAATACTTTAAATTATACAAAATATTTTATTAAATGGAACTGCGATTGAAAAATATAGAAAAGTCTTGAATAATTTTTAATCTGGTCAGAGTGTACTTCTATTAAAGACAAAATTGTTATAGGATTAAAAATAAAAATCTTTCTTACTATTGAAATTTTTTTTAATGACAACAAAGCATTGTTTATTTTAAAAATAAATATTTGAGTTAATTTTGAAACTCATGAATAAATTAAAAATAAAATAATTACCTCTTAATGATCTTTAGAAAAAGATTTTATTACTTATGGTGGTTGTTGATATGTTTATTTAGTAATGCGCTTTCCTAATAAATACATTTTGTGTATCGATCAAAAAATGATTGTAATTGTTCAGAAGCTAATTTTTTTTTACCTGATACTGATACATGAATGAACTTCAATATTTGGAGAAAATACGGAATAATATTCATTATACATAATATTTATTATTAATAAAAGTAAAATTTAGTTTAAAAATAAAATAGTTCATTAAGAACTCTTTATCAATTGTATAAATGAAACATTTTAAAGATTTTGAATATTATTTTATATAATATTTATAGCTTGAATAATAATACTTATTTGGATTTGATTTTACTTTTTAATTAATCAATTAGATGTTAGTTTAGACCTAATTATTATTTTATCGAACTCTGTACGCTATGGATCCATAGATCCATACACAATGATACGTAAAATGACAATATTTATTTATTATGAAGTCGTTGTTAACGGTCGTAAAAAATTGTTTGTGAAATGGAATATGGGTTTAGAAACTGAAAATAAATATCACGCGAATAATGCGCATATTTCGATGTTGCAGTTTACCTTTCGAGATTTTTGCATCAACTCGTCATAATGGGGATTTCGCTAAACCATATATTATTGCTATGACAACTATAGAAATATGAAATTATGAGTGTTGAATGCACCATTTATCTACAAACAATTTATTACGATCACATTCGGCTGACATACTGCATTGATGTAGTTCTATTGAAATGGCTAAAGCGAGATCAATGACAACGCCACGTGAATCCCAACCCCCGCTTATTCAAAATACAACGAGGTTGAGCTTGGTAAACAGGCTACTCGACTCCAATTATTTATTGAACATAGAGTTCGAAAGTAATGACTGTCTTAAACAAATTCCATGGAAATATGATGAAAAGTTAAGCATACCTTATGGTAAAGCAGATATACCTTATTTAATAAAATTATTATTGAAATCGGATACCTTAGTGGTTAGCAAGTCTTTACAAGCCCTTATCGAACGAGCTTACGATTGTTATAAAGCAATGGACATGATAAGGTACGCACTTTTCTGTTCCTATAGGTACCTATATTTAATTATATAATATTACTACAATGCCATTTTATTATAATAAATTATTGAGTATGTAGAATCGTCTATGTTGTATACACATATTTTAGGGGAGAACAATCAACAGATTAATGAATAGGTAATAGCAAGTTAGGTTATAGCCGTATAGTATTTTCTTACTGGTTTTTTTTTCATGAACGTCTATTAAAACTTGTAAAAAAGTCAAACGTCACACAATGTTATTCTATCGGCAGTCGTTTTGTAAAAAAGTCCACTCTTGTTATTTTTTGATTGTCGCATATCATCCAAATAATGTTAGAAAGTCACGGCAGTCAAAGTCGTTTCTTTGATCGCTGTTCTGGACATGACATTAAAGGGCTAAATGGCCAAATCAACTATTTTATAATTAAAATATTTTAACTGAATGATTGGTCAAGTATAATCAGTGTGTGTCATGTATACGTCGAGTGTCGCGAATGAATTAGAAAGATAATATTATTGGACGGCAGATGGAATTTATTCTTTCTTAGATGGATTTTACTTATTTTTTTCGAAACACAAAAATCAATTATTTTAAATTTATTCATTTCGATATAATAAAATTAAAACAACGGTCCTTTACAAGTTTTAAAATTTTAATACAAGCGTTAAGATTCGAAACAAAAACCATCACGATCTAGTCGTAAACTTATGTCAGGTGAAAATAAAATAAAATTTATCGGTCGACGAAAATTCGGAATTTCGAAGACTGTCGAGCTCCTACGCGCGCGATTATTCTTGCAAGACCGTCCGTGGTAAATACCGCGCACGGTGGGGGGGGGGGTTGTATGCGTAACGTGTACGACGGTTATAGGTTCAACGTGCCGGCGCGGTTGAATCGGCTGACGCGGTGCGCGGAGCCGTTCGTCCGGCAGCGAGTGTGCGCGCTGATCAAAGTGCTGGCCGGGCAACCGTTGGGCAAGGTGTCGGTGGTGCGCAACGAGGGTTTGATGCGCGGGCTGATGGCGCTCGCGGAGGACGCCGACTACGGGGTGCGGTTCCACGGAGTCGCGGCGCTAGTGGCGATGGTCGAGCACAGGCCGGGCAACGAGATCATGGTCGGGCTTGGGTGCGCGGACTGGGCGCTGGACAGGCTGCACGCGGAACCGGACCACCGGGTCGCGACGGCGCTGTCGAGGATCGTCGATCGGCTGACGGCCGCAGACCGGGGGACGGGCTTGGCGGCATGAAGAATATATTTACCTTACATGAAAAAATTTAATTATTATTAAATCATATTTATGTTACCCGCAACATAAATAATTACCGTAACGGTTTTATCGTACGATTAGCGCTTGTCGAATCCCCCCCCCCCCCCATATACGTGTTCAGTGAATACTGTTCACGTTTAAATCAATACGATATTTTAAACAGTTAAGTTATACAAGAACTAACGATATTTATAATTATGAAAATGTACCACCGAGCTCTTTTATTACTGGTAGTCATCAGATTCAGCTTGAAGACGAACTTTATTTTTATCTATATTATTTATATATTAAATAGTTTTGATAAATTATTTTATTTACTTAATAATACTTTGTTATGGTTATTATCAATAAATAAGAAAATGATTTAAACATTTCGCGAACACATAAAATCAATAAGAATAACAGTTTGTACATTTAAACAAGTTACACTCGTTAAACTTTTTTAATTTATTCAATTAACAGCTTGTCAATTTCAGTGACTGATAAAATACGAAAAATGAATTTGTAAACGCGGTTTAAACATTAGGGTTTTTTTCTCATTTCCTTATAAGTTATAACATTTAATATTGATAATTTACTTGGAAAAGTTATCGACAGTAATGTAATAATAATAATAAATACTGAATATTTTACCGAAATAATTTCCGAGCCAGCTTTTAATACTGTAAACATTTAAGGGCGGGGGGAGGGGCTCAAATCTACTTTAATATAGTAACTACTAATGTATGGTTGCGTCAATAGTGGAAAATCAATGAAAATATTTTGTTGATTATTCAAGGATTATCTGTGGTATAGCTTAGATAATGTGATTTGTTCGTCGCCAGAATAATAATAATGTGACGACCGTTTTATCTTGTATTAAATATTATCCCGAGCACTGTGAATCATCAAACATTTGTGAAAAAGCTGTTCACCGATTTCGTCTGACGGTGAACAGTTCTGACGTAAAATAATGACCTAAACGATTTTTGGTTAGCCATTTGCTTCCGGTAACTCCGTGAAAACACGCTCATTATTATGAGTATAACATGTCTTATAGCGGTATGGTGTTTATTCCCTGAAGTCTTTGAACCTTAATGTATTTCAGAAATATTGATATTTCAACGCCACTTTAAACTTCATAATATAATATTATAAGCGTGCAATATCTAATGTACATAATATTGTATAGATACAGTATTAGTTTATAGAAACTCCATAGCCATTAATAACGAGGTATTGAGTCTGCTCTCAGGTATAAAAAAATTAAAAAAAACTATCTATTGATAGATTGTTATATTTTATATACGTATACATAATATATGGATGTATGATGTAATTTTGGGGTGCTCGTAAAAGTAATCGATTCTTAGTCCTAAGGGATATTTTCCAGATGAAAAATAAACACAATTATTAAGAAGGGAAAGAATAGTAAATTAAACACAACAGCGCGAGACAATGACTATATTATATGATTATGGTAGGATGGTATTTTAAATAACAATTGAGGTAATACACTTGAGCGGATAGTAGAATACTTATTGTAAAAATAAATACTTCATTGAGTATCGTATCTAAATAATATATCGAACAAAAAGATAACTATGTAAAGGATCAATTAATAGTTGAAAAACCACAACTTGTAGATCTTTATATATATAGATATAGATAGGTACATGGGTGACATTTTACTCTTGACAATTATTTTCTTGAAAAACATGTTACATGTATACCAAATTCGTTCGAACAGAAACTGAAAGGTATTCTCAACACAGTAGTAATCATTACTAAAGTCTATAAAGGTACTATTTCATTTCTTGTTGTATAAAAACCTTTGTGTACAATTGCAATATTGTAACTAGTCAAAATATGTCTTGCCAAGTGTACAGAGATGTTTACCTTCTCTACTGGTCAGATTTTTCATGTCTTTTGACTAGCTATGATGTATTAGGTAATTAAATACACTCCAATGAAGTAGTATAAAAATTAAGGAAATAAGTACCTACGTGCAAATAACAAGGCTTTTACATTGATTGACACACATTTGATAGAATAGTACCCAAAATTATAGGATTACGTGAATTTAAAAAAAATGTCTTCCTTATTATTAATAGTTGTGTTTTCGTTGTTGTTTCGAAAAAAGAATGATCGATATAATAATAATTGATATATATTAAATAATTATTGGTACTTTTTAAAAAATCGTGAATTTAGTTAAGATTTTATTTTTATATACTTTGTTTATAATATACTAAATTGTTTAAGTTGTTCAGTTTTGCGCTTACAGTTTTTCGTTTAAGATTCAGAGTAAAGCAAAAGAAGTTCGGATTTTACTATAGGTTTTTTTTCTTTCATTGTTTTTGTTTTATATTATGTATGATAATTTGATCCCACACGTTTCATACAGAACACCAATATTCGAACATTTAAATTTCGACAAAATCGTTTTTTAATTACAACCAACTATTGTTGTACAGCTTATGGAGCATTTTATTTTCATTTTTCACAATAATAATGTTCACAATAGGTATTTGATGAGTTGCTAATAGCTTAATTACTTGGAATTGATAACTGCTGAAAAAATATTAAGCACATAGACGACGTATTTGTGCAAAATACATAGATGATTGATTTAGGTACACAGATGATAGATTTGTATAAAATACATGGATGACAGGTTTAAGTAGGTACGTGGATGATAGGTTTGTGCAAGTTTTATAAGTTTGAGTGGTATTGTTTATTATACCTTAGTTGGGAAATCTAACACAATCTGACACATTTGATTTCATTATATTTTGTAGTTTTTCCAAATGACCTGATGGGTTTATGTAAATTAGTATTTGTGTAAATAGGTACCTTTATTTATTGTCACCATGCCTATATTTATTAATTATACAGGTTAATCAATTACAAAAATGACAGTTGTAAAATAATGTCTAGCAGACCATTAATTCCTATGAATCCATTCATTTGGTGTTAATATTATGACCTGGCAAAAATAGTGTCTATTGGGTGTAAAATCTTTTTATACACAATGTACTAAGTTAATGTAAATGTTGAAGTCAATGTATGTGTCAAGTGTTGACATCTTGTGAATAGTGATCGTTTATCATAATGGGTAACATTATCATATATGTATTTGTGTCCTAACATTATATTTTAAAGGTTAATATTTTCTTTTTTGAAAACAGCTATTTTAATAACTTTTTAAATAAGTCTGTGCAAAATAATATTTATTTAGAATAAATTAAAAACAAACAAATGTAAATGATATGAATAATATGAATATTAAATATCTGATTAGTTCAACGAAATTCCTGGACTGTATTCTCTCTAGATCAACAAACTTAACAATTTTCTGAAAATCATTAACTTTTTTCTTAGAAAATTCAATCGATTGTATGCAAGTTTATTATTTATATGTTTTCTTATAAGTAATCAAATTTTAGATACCAACGGCTAATTTATTTATTATTTTAGTATATAAAATAGATCTATTTTTAGTTTTTGTTCTCAGTAATTTAGGTTACTTTTAATATTTTAACTGTATAATATATTTATATTTTATAATTAAATATTTAAAAACGCCAATTTAGAATAATAAACAATTGAGCACAAAGCAAATTAATAATTATCAATCATTGAACCTGAGTGGTTAAGAGATTGATTATTATTATAAATTTATAAATAATATAAGGTAAATGATAATTTTTTTTTTTTAGACTAATTGAAAAAAGTATTAATATTTAATTTTCAAATGACGTGAGTAAATAATAAACATTGAAGTTATTTCTTCCAACTAATAACTAAATCGTACAGTATTAAGTCAGTATAAAACCTAGCTATATTTACATAATTGTTGCCCTTTATAATCAACATTTTAGAATTTGTAATCATACTGTTTGCGAGGTAGAAAAGCTGCTTTCTCGGCGAAGGCTGAGCCTCTTATTTCCAATGTTATTAAAAAGACTCGAAACAATTTGTTAAGAATTTGGTTAAAAATTATAAGAAATGTAATATATTTAATTTGAAAATATTTGGTTGTAGTGGGAGAGGCAGTGGAAGAAACTTAGCCCCTTTTTGAAAAATCACCTTTACTCGGAAAGGTTGAAGTTACAAGTTTAAAAAGTTAGTTACAAATAGCAAGGTTACAAATTGACTGGGTACTGTATGATGTATTTGGGGAGGGGTAACTTCACACACATAAATAACAAATGTATCTGAAAACTTTTTACAATAGTATTGTAAAAAGTTAAAAACTATATTATACGTATTTACGCAAATTGGAATCAGATTACATTATGGATACAAATATAAGTGTGAAATGATAAATGTCAGTAAAAAGATCAAACCCGCCGAAACTCAATAATTTTAGATTCTGTGTCTGTATACGCGAAAAATAGCCGAAAAAAGTGTTCCGATTTTGAACACCAGTATAATAGGTTACCGGTAGAAAATTTCATCTAATCAGTATACTTAAAACAGGTCATTTTTCGAATTTCCCAATAGTTTAAAAGTTATAAGTCTTTTTTTTTTTTGTCATTCCGCGGCTCTATTATGATTCAGCACTTGAGGTTTTGTTTGTTTCGGGTATAAATTACGTTTTTACAAAACGGCTTTTTATTACGTAAAACTTTTTGTGCGCATATTTTAATGTTTATATCTGAATTTTGGCGTACCACGTGCTACTGTTACTGAATAGGTTCATGACTTCATAACAATATTATACCCGTTGGGTCTGCTATTCGTCGTTACGCATGAGTTGCCGCGGATTTATCAACACGACCGCAGTATATGTATACATACTATATTATATACTGTATGTTAAACAACATACAAAATTATTATTGGATGATATTTCGGGACTGTAGATTATATCTAAAATAGAGGTGTCGTCGGGGTTAGATTACCTTGTACGAACTAGCCGGGAAATAATTTTTCTACCGGCCAACAGTCCGTGGCCAAACAAAGTACTATAATCAATATTATGTCATTTCAAAACGCATATTGCCTTAAATACGATTAAATAATATTAATAAAAATTTGCACTTGTTCAAAATATTTGGGTACCATTATAAATTCTTTTATTTATACGACCATAGCGGTTATTTGTAACTATTCATATTTTGGGTAAATTTTTAAAATTTTAAACCTTTTGGTGTGCCCACGGGCAATGCGATCTACCGGTTTTTAATTGACTATGATTATATTTAGTATTAGATTTTAACAGCAATATTTTTTTCAATAAACTTTGATGAATTAACTTTTTTTCTTCTTCGAAAATTGCCCGAGTTACAACAATTTTAAATTATTACAATTACTTTTTCAAAAAAAGTAAAACGTTCGTATCAAGTCATTTTTAATGATTTTTGTTTGAAATATATTTTAAATTAAAATACTTTAAGTATTATTAAGGACAAAGTTTCGTAAAAATAAACCCATAATATAAGTAAAAATTCAAAATTAATAAGCAATTTGCAATGATAGAAATAAATTCACTATGTTGGTGATTTAGTATATTGTTATAAATAAATCATAGTGTTGAGTTGACATTTAAAATAAGTGAATTTCTGTGGGACTTATAGTATAATAAAATGTTAGCAATATTAAAAGATATACTTAGATATTTTTCAAGTTTAGTAGAAATAAATGCACTTTTTATCACGAAAATGGATGTAGTGACGTTAGGTTCAAAATTATTAAATAATGCTTTTCTCAAACGAACGAAACAAAATAAGTATTTCAAGAATTACCTATAGTGATTTGAAAATAATTTTAATATAACGAGAATCTCAACGCATCATCTTAAAGAAGATGGTATTAAAGTGAAACACCAAAATTACTTTTTGTCGCAACTTTTGCACGTTTTATTGTGTTATCAACATAGTCATTATCACCTGCTATTATGTTTGTCTTTTGAAAACAATACGAAGGGTAGTTCATTGTTTTTAAGAAAATGAAAACAAGAGAAAAAAAAATCTTAATTAAAGTGAACTATTCAAAACGATGCCGTAATACTTTGACGGGTCCATTTATTATATGCATAAGTATGGTATAATTGAAAAAAAAAAATCAGCGTTGTAAAAATAATATTCTAGAGACGACGTCTTGAAATAATCAGTGAAAAAAAATATCACAGATTCGGAGAATTAATTATTTTTAACTATTAGTGTTGTTTCAGTATGGTTTCATTAAAATCGATATGCAAGTACATTTTAAATCTATTATCGTAGTGTGAATGAGTTTTTTTTACTAGTATTTATTTTAAAAATCGATGATGATTTCGATCGAGGTGTTGTATATGAATATGATAATAATTTCTATTTTAAAATGATTGTTTTGTATTTATCGTACGATGTAATATTATAATGTAAGCTACTAATAATAATATGAATTAATCCTACATCCCTACGGTAACTTGATAAATAAAAACTATCAGTTATTTAAAATGCTATAGTAAATTACTTATTAAGTATCTATATTAATATAAACTAAGTAGTTTACGTGTTTGATGTTAGTTCACTCGGCTTACATAATAAACAAACAAAACAGCGGAAACTGTTGGTTTTTGGTAATTCAGTTATGCGATTTAGGTAAAATGAAGTTTCGGGTTCTAATTTCAAAAGTTTTGACCGACAAAAACTGAATTTACATTCGTAATCACTTTAAAAAACAAGCATAAAATTAAAGGGCGCGCTATAAAGTACATTTTCACCAAGTATTTGTAAAAATCTAATGGCATACACATTCAATTTTTTTCGATTATATAAATTAATCGATTTTATTCTGTAGTTATCATGTGTATTACTTTTATCATAGGTTTTCAAATAAGACCACTATTTTTTATACAAATATTTATAATTCGATTTATTTTTCTTGAATTTCTTATTAGTCCAGTCATATTAGGTTTTCAGCTAGAAAAAATTCCCACCTAGCTGAATTTTGGTACATACCTTTATGACATCGTTGTAAACAACGTGTGAAAAATCGGCATCGATATCATGTACGCGTTATTCGAGGTCAAAGATCACGGAATTGGCATTTTTTTTAATATCTCGCTTTTTATTAATCATACGATAAAAAGTTTAAAGTAAAAATTGTAGAGGAAGAAATTATCTACAAAAAAGGTCCTATGACATTTTCACGTAAAAGTTATAGTTTTTGCTTTATAAGTAATAAATATCATTTTTTCGCTAAAAACAAGTAACCTTTGAGTGTTAATATCATCTCGCTTTATACTGGTTGTACAAAAAAAAGTTTTAAACAAAAATGGTAGTGGACAAAATTATCCAACGAAAAAATGATATTTCATTAAATGTGTATACTTTGTTGGCCTTATAAAGCAAAAACTATAACTTTTACGTGAAAATGTTATAAGACCTTTTTGTAGATAATTTCTTTCTCTACAATTTTTACTTTAAACTTTTTATCGTATGACTAATAAAAAGCGAGATATTAAAAAAAATGCCAATTTCGTGACCTTTGACCTCGAATAACCTTTAACGCGTACATGATATCGATACCGATTTTTCACACGTTGTTTACAACGATGTCATAAAGGTGTGTACCAAAATTCAGCTAGATGGGAATTTTTTCTAGCTGAACCCCTTTTTTCGTCTAATATGACTGGACTATATGTAATTTAGGTTAAAATTCCAATCAATCGGTACGCAATATTAAATTTGAATAGTTTCGGAAAGTACCGGTTTAGATTTCAACCGAATCTCGTTAGAAGTTCTAAAAAATTAACCTAATTAATATGAAAATCACGCGGTTATCGTGCACGTCGAACTGGGTGCTTCACTCGACCTCTTGCTAGATTTCGTCGCCGGGCACATTCTTGTAGACACTGCGAGCAAAAATTTCATAAAAACGTAATTAAAATGTTACTTCTAGATTTGATTAATAGTTATTACACTTATTACACATAAAAGTACGACATCCTTGTAGGTTTTCGATTTGTCGAAAGGTAGAAGGGCTCAGACGATAGATACCTACCCATAAATACGTCTCTGGAGGATAGTGTCCCGCGGTATGGATTCCGAACTCGAAATCGATTGATTGATACAGTGCCGGATCTAGGACATTTGACACCCGGGGCTAGTGAAATGCAGCGCCCTTAACTATGCACTCCATAATGTGTGGAGCTACGAGGGCCCCTCAGTGAGGGAAAGAGGGGGTATTTTAATATAAACCTTTTTTTCTATAATATTAATAATTTACATATGTTCCCATTATATGCATTGGCATAATATGATAAATTCAAAAAAAATAAATATTACTTACCTATAGTATCTTTTTTTGAAAAGAAATCGACGATTTTCGGTAATTTTTTAATATTTTTTTCAAGTTCTATTTTCCTTTATCTATTTTCAGCCCCACTAAGTTTTTTTTTTGAATCCATTATTTTATGATTTTATATATATATTAATTTGATAGTTAAAATGCTTAAATAAATTGTTAAATGCACAATGTTATAACAATAATTAACAATTAATAATAGTTACTACACGGTAAGAACAGTTTTTTTGATTTTTCATAAATTCAAGAGCGCACTCATACCGACGGCGCCCGGGGCAATGATACCCACTTGCCCCCTCTAGATTCGGCACTGGATTGATAGTAGTTTAAGACTCGATAGAAAATTATGCTTTTGATTTTCGTAAGCCGTAATTTAGAATCATGAATGTTGTTTTTGAAAAAGTATGACCCAAATGAAAATCGACTGACCTGAAACTCATAACTCGTCGTTTGTGGTTGATTGAGGTTCGCCGAAGTAATTGCATACGACGGATTCATACACATAAAACGTGCCGTTGTTCTCGATGGGCAAAAAACACCAGATGAAGAACGCGTATTTGAAACAATGATAGTACGGTATTAGCTCGAGAAAAAAACCAAGGTGGTTCTCTGCTATTAAGACCGCGGTGAATATCATCCAATTAATAATCCATCTGGTCGTTTTATTTGTGGCTTTGGCGACTGCCTCCGACGTCCACTCCAGCGTCTCCATCAGCTTGAGCGTTTGGTAAGCAGGATACGCGAATATCATCGCGTTTTTCAATATCGCCGGCTTGTACCCAAAGACCATGTAGATCGATACGCAACACACGAGGCTTAGCAACAGATTTATCCGACGTACTCCCGTCTGGGTTTCGGCCCAGCCGATCGGCTTGTACCACAGCTTGGTCGGATTGTACAGGTTGCTCTCGATTATGTCGACCATCTGACGAATTCTATTCGAATTCATAATAATTGTATGCGGCCGGAATTAAGATAAAACTATTGATGTCCGTTTGTCAGAAAAACTTTTGAGAGAAATTTTGATCGTTGATTTTTTTTTAATATTTATAATTTTAACGACGTATGCTTGTTATTACGTCTCGTTCGTATCGTAGTTGCTATGGTTATCACTTATCATTATAGTTCGAACTTTATTACTTTTGCAATTTTTTTATTGTTGAGGAAATGGAATTTATTACAGATTGAAATATAAATTTGTTTCATGAAATATACATGTAGAATATAATGTAGTTGAATACAAACAATTTGTTGTGCAATTTTTTACAATTTTTTTATATTTTATTTTCACGCACAATTTGTATGCATTTCAGAGTTTAAATGCAATTTTCGTATTATTTTTTCATATTTTTAAGAAATCGGGTAAATTATTATAAAAAGATATTTTTGTCGGCGGTAAACTTGTTCAAGTTTTGAGATATACGAATTAGATATACTTTTTTTAATTAAATGTGATTAGGTTTAAAGAACAAGAGCGAAAAGAATATTATTTAATCTTTTTCTATCAATACTTTTTTTTTATGGTCATTTAATTAATTGGCTAACAAACATGTATTTTTAAATTTAATTTCATTTCATTGTATTTTTTAAATTATTTTTCTTATTATTCAAATTTGTATTTGGTAAACAGGACATTTTTAAACCAGTCTCAATGCCAATTACTATTTTCTTATAATGCGTTTTAAAGACATTTTTAGTGCAATTTTAAGGAATTTTTAAACAAATAATACAACCAATTTTAATCACTTTTTAGTGCAATAAATTTCGAACCCTAGTTATCACGATTGTTTTATAATCTAATATTTATACTTATCTTAAACATTAGATTTAACAATGTTTATACCGTACTTATTACATAAAAGCAAAATTAAAGATACTTTAAAAGAAAAGAAACCCCGACGGACTTGGTGTACATAAACATGATAATATATCTACTTGACTTCGGTGATTCAAATCTTTTTTCTTCTAAGTGTCGATATAATCAAAAACAGCAGAAGTATTTTCACCTTGAGTTTTTATAAAATGTGCTTTATTAATACATTTGTTTCTAGTTGATATTCGCACACTTTTATGTATACGACATACACGAAATTTCCTTCACAAAAGCGATCGGAAATTGATTATTATTTGATGATTGTATTAATTCTAGATGATACAATATCATCGAGAATAATTAAAAAAAAAAAAAAGTTGATATAGAAGAAATAATTTTTGTAAATCATTCATAATCGTTCATAGAGCGTTAGATATGTACGTAAATATAATTTAATACTCTTCTTTTCGTACAAAATTAAATCCTTTTATTTTATTTTGTCAAACAGAATTAAAATATTATAAGCACATTCATTTACTAACATTTATAAAATGGCATATTTTAATATGTACTTATTTTCGAAGTAAATAATATTGACGCGTATATTTCAGTATTACGTTTTTAATTACTATGTTCTTGCTTTTCTATTAACTTTGTCGTAGACTTCTGGTAATTTAGATTCACATTTAAGACGCTGTCTCATTTGGTCGTACAAATGATGGTCAAACATGGTCTTGAATTCATTTATATTCAAATACGTACCGACGTACATCATCTTAAAGCTGAATTGAGAACAAAATATTAATTTTGTTAGATCGTAGTTAATAGTTTAAGCGTAATTATGAATATCGGAACGTTCTTACCCATTTAATTTGAGAATGAATAATTCTAAATCTTTCACGAGATCTGAATTATAGTTGGGAACTTTAGGCTCGCCATACAACCCAATATCGACATACATTTTGTCCGACACTGCGCGCGAATGCATCAAACCTTTGCCCGGGCGTAGAACAACCGGACACACCCAAATTGGATAAATCTAAAATCGCAGTCGTTTGAATTTAAATTAGCATTCAAGCGCTCGGCTCGTAGTAAAATATCGATCACTATGGTAGTTATAATGATAATTCGTTAGTTACATTGAGGCTGTCGTGAAATTTTTCAATTGATTTTTTAAAACTAGAAATCGGCAACACGAAGTCATCTATGAAATGATGTTTATCGTACAGCTGTTTAATAGTATTCGTTTGTGTCAGTTTCAACATGGCCACTTTCGCTGGCATTAACCATCCGAGTAGATAACGGAAAGCTGGATGATTTCCGAACGGTATTATATCCTTGATAAAAACGTTTGAAAAAATATATCTAGTAGATAATGTTCATGTTTTATACATTATATTACAATGTCGTTATGATTATATTACCTGAACTTCCCAAAATAAAGATTTATTATGTCTAAAATAATAATCTTTCAAAGGAATGTACTCTTCGTCACATTTCCATTCCGTCAAAAACGATTTAACGTGTTGAAAAAACCAGGGTTTGTAAAACCAACCGATACTATTCACACATTTCTAAATAAATTAAATTAAATTAGATTTTTTTTTCTTCAAATAAATGTAAAAATAATGAATAAAATTACTGTGTCTATATCGCCGTCGGTCATTTTTCCAGTCATCAAGACGCCTTCGTCTTTGTTGTACATTATTAACTCCACAAAGTCATTGTTCTCTAAATCGCAAGTTTCTGCGACAAGTCGAGATTGCATTTTTTCTAAAGTGCGAATCGGACTATATTTGAGTTTTACATATCTAAAAATTATTTTAAAACGTTTTGTTAGCTTAAATTGTACAATAATTAATTCGCATACTTTTTTGCCGGTATCATTTTAATGTCAATGGCCGTTAAAAATCCTAGAGTGCCGTATGAAAACGGTATTGATTCGTAAACGTCCGTGTTCTCTGTCTGTATAAATATCAATAATAATATTATTATTAAATGGACTGTTTAATTTATACCTTTTTAATAAAATAACTAGACAAACTTTTGAACATGTTATCAAATCGCCGTCCGCTGTAATGAGTTCATAACGTGTACATGTTTCATGAAATAATCCGAATTTATGAGATGACGATTCCAACCCGGTTCCCATAACGAGGCCGCCTGAATTATTAAAAAAACAATTATCTTTTTCCGAAATGGTTCAGTATTTTTTAAACCATTTACTGATTGTTAAGTCTTCCATATCCAAAGCCACAGGCACTGTCCATCCGTATTGGATTAAGATCGGAATCAATTGGCCCATTGTAATACCCGGTTCCACCCTGACCGTCTATGCGTTTGTTTAAAACAAAAAAAAAACAACAAAAAACTCAAATAATTAACGTTTCAACAATAGAAGGTTTATAAAACGCGAGATGGAATTATTATATACATATTAAAATAAAATATTAGTAATATCATGCATGTACTAAATTATCATCGTCGCTTACTTGAGTTTTACCATCGATAGAAATTATCCCATCTAAATGAACATCTATGTTGAACATGTATTTTTTGTAAGCCATGTTAGCTATAGTCATACTCTTCCAGTTGGGCCGGGCCGTGCACATGACTTGGTCGGGCGCGTGCTTGTTTCTTTGTCGTATCTGTAAAACGAATTTCGTTTTCGTACCATACGTGTTCGGTTGTATGAAACAGTTTGCTCACTTGGTGTTTGATTTTTTCTATGTTTTTCTCGTGGTCTAGTCCCGAATGGCTCGACCATAAGCTCCTCTCGAATACCGTCCATATCTTTCCCAGTACTGTACACGGTAAAAGAAAGAATACCACGAACACCCAACGGTAATTCACTAGTACGTATTCCAATAACGTTTCGGAATGCATATTAATTACTGTTGACGAACGGATGGTAGCTTGTTGTTTATTCATATTGTGCGCGTTCCACTATAAAGATAATATCCAATGAACTAGAATTTAATGTAATTATCACGAGTACCGCCGATACCTAGCATGAAAAAACGTGACATAGTGTGTGTCGGCCGTATCTCAAAGATAAACAATTATAGTAGTGATACGCGTTTAAACCACATTAGTTTATGAGAAAATGAGGTGGGTGATACGCTATACCTTATTAATATTTAACCATTTAACAAACACTCGAATTCGTTGATAATATTCATTAGCATTAGATATAATACTAGCTACCTATAGATTAAGTTATTTAAATAAAAATAGAAAACAACAACTGCAGAGTACCTACTTAAATTATATAATACATATTATGTTTATTAATCGATCGGTGATCAATGATGAACTAACCAATGATCATCAGTCATCACTACAGTATACTGATTGCGTTTTTATCGATTATCATTATTCGGTATTTAAAATAGAATTCTATCGGTACAATATTCGACACAGGATTATAATTATTGAAGTTAGTTTAGATTTCATTACGAGCTCTGGAAGCCGATAAACCCCGTTTCTAAAATATAATCGAACATAAAAGCGAGTTCCGAAAAAAAAAAAAAAAGAAAAAAAACGATCGACGATTATCATCGCGAAATAAATAAAAATAATAATAATTATAGATGGTAAATATTTGCCGTTAAAACGTCTACAGACGAATACGCGGCGGCGGAGGGATGAAAAAAGGGGGCGAGGCGGCTTTGTGTAGGAGCAAGAGTTTGCGTTGACAAATTCGTTTTCCGTGGTTAATGATAATATTACGGGACGGCCGGGCGGCGAGAAACGACGGCAAACCTCGCGGCGGAATGGGGCGGCGGCGGTCACGATGACCTTAGCGCGCGGGCAGCGGTGGGACACGCAACAACAATATTGCGGTCTCGGGGGTGCGGTGCGGGCGGCGCGTTTGGGTAACGGTCGACGGCCGCAAATCCTGGTAGTGGTTAGGAAGGCGCGATCCCGACGTCAATTTAATTGAAGCCACGCGAAAGTCGAACTGGGTTCACCGTCGATAGATTTGCACGGCGATCGTCGAAAGGGGAAAAATTATAAGTTTTATTCTTCGGTCTCGCTCGTTATTAAAAATACGACCGTCACGTGATTATAATTACCTACCGCACTAATCGCGATCTCGGCTCGGAAAACGTCCGAGAATAATGTTGGTGTTCGTTTGTCGTCCGTTCGGAGAAGTGAACCAACTCGATAACGAGTCATTTTATTTTTCGCTTTCATTCGTTTACGATAGACGTTATTGAAATAATCCCGTAATCGATTACTACGCGCCCATTTCGTCGGGTCAGAACGATAACGGCTACAGCTTTCTTCAAACAGAGTTCGAATGGTACGCGACGTGTATATGCTTATAAAATCGTGGCGACGAAAAAACAAAAAGTTTATCGCTTGCGCCCGACGTTCAACAGACAATATTTTATATCAAAGCGGAGATATTGCTCACATCACTTTCCAAAGAGATAAAAAATTCGTTGAAGCGAGAATAACTATTGTTTGTTGTTTGTATAGATAAGTAATACTTTGGACTCAAACTATTAAAATATTCGTTTGATTGTAGAAGTTTATTAACTTTTACGAATTATATTCATTTACAAAATACAAGTTCAGGGGGCGAATCATCGTGTTTTTCATTATCTTAAATAAATAAAAAAAAATACGCAGTGGTGGTTGGCTGTAGTAGTGAAGTAGTATTTCGGTAGAATTATTTTTGTAGAATTTCAGCTAAGGTTTATTTTAGGAAATACTCAAGTCGTACCTACATAATGTCGTCTAGAGATTCGTTCGAGTCGTAATAGTCGATAAATGTTGGTTCTGAAAAATAACTATTGTTCGGTCAATCTAGAATATACAGAGGATCTTGGCTGATCGGCCGAGATTAAAACAAAAACGTAACGTTATGGATATTATCGTTTCATAATTCACGGGGAAATCGATAGGGGGGGACCACATTGCCGTCTTGAACTCTCACGCGACACCATTCACTTTTCCGCAGTTTACGCCCTCGGACACCGCGAAAACATCGTCTCGCCGCGTGCGATATAATGTTATTGTGTCGCGTGTCGACCGACGACGCCGATAGAACTGTTGACCGCCGTCGCCACCCCTCCCCTCCCCACTCGTCTGTTGCCGTCTCGCCGGGCGCGATAAATAGCGAACAAACGACCGGGGACGGCGGCGGCGGCTGCGGAAAACCGTCGCCGCCCCGACAGAGGCGCACACAAAATATATACAACGCGCGCGTGCTATTAAAAACGAAAAGTAAACTCGTCCTCGTCGCCGACGCCTTTGAGGAGCCGTTTCACTATACCCACGGTATGACATATTATATCGCGCTTTCACGCTTCGCGCCCTTTTTCTTTATTTCGCTGTCAACGCAGTACGCACACGTACTGTAACGCAAACGAGGAGCCGTCCTCCTCCGAATGTGCCACCGCGCGCTGTTCAAATAAAAGCTTAGTATTTATCTATTACGTACGCGTGTGCGCGGCTTTTTTTTTTTAGACATTTCATTTTTCGGCGTGCAAAATCCGATCAACTATTTATTTTATTTTTTATTTTTTCCCCGCCGCGACGACGACGACGACGACGTTTCGACAACGCGTTTAGTCGTATAAGTCAATATAGCGCGCGTTACGTTTCGCGTAACGAGCCAATATCGGCGGGCCGTGCTTTACATAAATATCATGTGGATGAAAAAAAAAAAAAAAACGTGGAAAATACCAATAGAAGAAATGTTTAGAAAAAAGTTTGCTCGGTAAATCAATACGGGGTTTTAGAGTCTGTCGAGCTGTTAAAAAACTTACGGTCGTCCCGAAAAAAAAAGAAATTAACGTACGGGGAAGGGGTCCCTGGATAAGGGTTTTGGTCCAACAGCGATTCCCGTACACTCATTAAGGGTTTCCGAAAACATTTTCAGTAATTTATTGTTATTTGACATTTGTTTTTTACTAATTTTCTTTTTCTCTTCCATTTTATATACCGCAGACTTATTAAATGTTTTACGTACAAAATTTATTGTCGTGCTTCGTTTTCATCTTGAAATTAATTAATTTACTCGCGTGCCTGATAAGTGATAATTCTACGACGCACGTCAAAATGTGCGCTCGTGTGAGACCAGCCAGGTGCGTACGAGCAAACGTGCAGCCTTTGTGCGAAAAGCGGCAACGTGGGTAGTTGGCGACACTGCTCCGGGTTAATTCGACGCGCCGGGGTGGTGGCGTGGTGATTGTTCGACGGACCGGTTTGCAGTCGTCGTCGGACCTCTTTTGTTCCCGTTCGTGTGACCTCTTGTCGTCGTGTAAAATGTCTCGAGTTTTCGGTGCAACCGCGTCGTGTTTTTTTCCCCTTCATTTGCTGTAGTTCGTGAATCGACGTGTGCGAATCATTAGTTGTGCGTTCGCTGTCGGCCTACGTGCGCCACATTGTGTCGTTCTTTTTTTCGCGAGCGACGTGCTCGTCGGCCCTGGCGTGACGAGCAGACCGTGTCCCGTTCCGTTCGTGACCGCATCGAGTTGCCGTTGCGACTACGATGGCTGTCGCTTTCCCCGTGCCGATACTTTCGTGTGTGTTCGTTTCGTGAATTCGTTTCAAACGCGACGTTTTCCATTCGTGCCAGTCCGTGGTGCCAACCTGATCGTCCGCCGACCAATACCGTCTACGCAACAAGCCGGACCACCGATCCCAGGTTTGTGATTATATATTATCATTATTGTTATTGATTATAACTGGTCGTTTTCGTGTCGGGTTGTAACCGCGATGTGTATGTGTCGTCTTGTATATTTATCTATCGTATTGTTAAAAAACCATTTCCTATGATTGGTAATCCACTACCTTGTATATGCCCACCTCGTATTATCAGTAACGCTTTAATAAAAATCATCCATTTATTTTGGTAAATTGTTTTCATTACAATTTCAAAGAAATGTCTATTATTTATTATTATTATTTATATAAATGTCATAATTAAAGCTATTATTTGCTACAGTGGTAGGTTTAAAATATAGCTCTCTAAGACATAATAATCAGTATTCGTAGATTTTATAATAAGGAACAAAATAAAACCGAGCTATTATGTAATAATTGTCACAATACGACTAGAAAAACCATTAAGTCTTAAATGTTCAACCTGCATGACACGTGGGTTTTGCGAAAAGCAGTCATGTAATACGTATGATTTACTGTTAAGTACTTTTAAAATAGAGTGCTAACCTAACGCTCACCTATACGTACGCTATAAAGTTAGTTCTGTGTGTTATTTGTTGTATTGTTTGGAGAAATAATATTACCAGTAGGTCACGATCCAATTTTAGGTCTCGTGTACTTTAGAATTAAGTCGGAATATAGTATTACATTATTATATTACTCGTAAGTCCTATTTTTTATTCTTTATCTTGTTCGGTAAATTGTGTACGAATAAATTATCAAGTTTAAAAAAAATAAAAAACCTGTCAAATGTTCAATACATTTTTATTATTTTATATGATTCGTTGTAAAAATAGAATAATATACCCCAAACGGTACGGAAATCGATTATCGTCGCCCGCGCAGTACGACTGGGGAAAAACAAAATAAAAAAAAAAAACACATGGTATTTTCGAAAACGTCGCAGGATTTTTTTTTTCGTTCACGTTTTTCCACGCCGCCGTTCAGTCGTGCTCCCGCCGCGGCGGCGGTTTCCACAGCATGCTGGGATGTACCGGCACGCTGATCGACCGCACGGCGGTGTGGGACGTGAACATCGCGATGCCCGTGGACTCGTCCACGGTCATCCAGCCGGTGGGATGGTGTCGCTCCTCGTGGCTCTGCAGGTGCCGGAGCTGGGCGAACGACACGCCGCACTTGGGGCACCCGTGCGGCTTGACCGGGATCCAGCCGTCCCGCGAACGGTGCGACTCCAGCACGTGCGCCGTCAGCTCGTCCTTGCCGGCGAACCTGCTCGGGCACACCGCGCACTCGAACGGCTCCGTGGCCGACGACCGGACCCCGGTGCGCGGCAACGCGATGAGCCCGCAGCTCGTGCCCGACGTGCTGATACGTTCGGGACGCGCCAGCCACGGGCAGTGCCGGGCCGCGTGCGTTCGCAAGTGGGCCGCCACGTTGCGCTTGCGGAGAAACTTCTTCGCGCACGTCGCGCACTCGTACAACTTTATTGTTTCGGCGTTTGAATCTTCGCGGTCGGCCGTAGATTTTCGGTGCATCGTGATGAATTCCGACGACGACGACGACGACGACGAATAAAAAATAAATTCCAAACGAAAATCGAATCTCTTACAGTAGACAACGATTATTATAACGGCGCGTCCGCGAATAGAAACGATATGAATACCTAACCTTTCTATTTAGATTCTTTTATAGCGCTATATTTTCACTCGCTGTCGTCTGGGTGACGTACAGAGACCCGCGAGCCGGGATTCGCCAATAGTTATTCGACCTGTTTTTCATTTTATTCGTGTGTTCCACAATTTGATATTTATTAATTGTTAATATTAAATAAAACGAAATATAAATTTTAATGTGTTATACCAGAGTTTATACTTGGGTTTCACCGACAATAATAAAATATCAATTTTTATATCCGAATATAGGTAATTATTAGATATTTTTACATCTTGTCGTTTAATAGTTTTGTATAGTACCTATCATAATATTAGAAAATATTTTAAGTATAATAAAATAGTCAATTAATCTATTATTTTTTAAACACGGTACATTTGATTATTAAAAAGAAGAAAAATAATGTAATAATCTCGAGGCAACCTGCCTGCCCTTGCTATAATAAAAAGTATACAAATGATAAAGAAACACTGACCTGTGTCTGTATGTTGATACTTTTAAAGTTAAAATAAATGTCCAATAAAACTGTACAATAAAGTAGAAAAATTTGGTATGAAAAAACGACTGGTTGATTCTGAGACCAGAACCTATTTTGATGAATTATGCGCGTGCGTCTTATAACAGGTGAACGAATACTGATGAACTATATAGCGCTGCATCGTCAGCAAGCCTGTGTATGTACAGAATAAATTAAATTATTTATTCTGTGATGCAACGCCACGAAATTTCTTTGTTCTCCTGGATCCAGACCTAATGAGGTCAGTTCGTTTTATTAGAGTAAATATTTTTCACAGATTTTACATATTACGTTGATAATATTATGTTATTAAGCCTCGTTTCTTGTCAGAAACTGTTACGTAAAAGCATTGATTTTAGAATAAACTGAATGCCATGTTAATAATTTTCGGCTACCACTCGTTGCAGCGCCAGTGTAGTTTGGATGGAATTTTGGTGGAGGTGGTCTCTCTATCATAAGTAGATGAAGATGGCGGAGGGGGACCGGTTGTATGGTAGGGATTGTTGTGAAGTGCGGTGGGTAGTTAATCGCCCGGCGGCGGACGGTCGCAGCCGTTGTATATAAATAGAATTTGTCCCAATAGTTATTGGAAATGAGAATATCGTACCAGAATTCTGAATATTTCGTAATTGTTTATCGTTAACCGTGCCTAATTAGATCGCTTAAGGTTTTCCAATATTAAATATTGCGTTAATATATTTTATTAATAATCAACATGTCTGGGAATAAGCGCGAGTAAAAATAAAAATGTTATTTAGACTATTAAACGGAACAGAAATGTATTATTTAATTTATATAAATTTTCTAATGAAAAATATCATGACTTATAACACTGCAGTGAGTTTTCACACAACGAGTGAATCAAATCCACTCAGCAAGACGTGTTTAACTGATTTCGGGGTGAGCTCGTTTTATTCGAAAACCTCTGTTTCGGTATAAACGCCGATACCGACGACGACGACGAGTGGGGCAAGTCGGTCGTTTGATAATAATTGTAATATATACGGCGGGAGTACTAAGATAATGAACGAAAATTGCGAAAAAATTATTTTTTCATTTATGCAACGCCACCTGTCGGCAGTTTATGTCAACATAATTTATACCGTGTTTACGTCATCACATCGCGCGCCGCGGACAGAACTCTCTGGATACCACGGTCGCGGTCTGTCGCGACAGATTTTCATAAAACGACCGTTACAAAAAAATCACTTTCCATGAATTCGTGAATAATTATGATTGGCTGTTCGTTTTTTTAACCGTTTCGGCCGACGCGGGGCGAGTGGTTTTCCCTTCCGTTTCAGTCTTCGTCGGTTCGCGCTATTGTCTGTAGGCTCTCTAAACGTGTCCGTGTTTCGAGATTTTTATGCCGTCCGCCATCGAATCTCGTTTCTCGGTTTCAAAATTTCCTTTCGCGGCGATGGTAATAGTATTTAACGACGAATAATCGCACGTCTCACGGCGGTCGCGTGGGCGCAACCAAATTATTTCGTCGCTAAAATACTACCGTACCATCGACATTCGATATTTTTCGTATTTTCCGTCTCGTATCGTCGCTGTCGCGTCCGGCGCGCGCGATCCATTACGCGATTGTAATGGCCGTCGCCTTCGGATTTCCAACGATTCCGTCGAGGCTCCGACGACGTCTAATCCAAGCCGGTAAAGGCTTCGAGTGTGCGTTTTTTGACGTCGTCGTTTCGTATCGTATTCGCCGCCGCCGCGTCCGGTGCGCGCGTTCTATTACGCGAGTGTAATGGCTGTCACCTTCGGAGTTTCAACGATTCCGTCGAGGCTCGGACGACGTCTAATCCAAGCCGGCAATGGCTTCGAGTGTGCGTTTTTTCACGTCGTCGTTTCGTATCGTATTCGCCGTGGTCGCCGCCATTTGTACTATCGATATTCGGTGTTTGGCATATTTTCCGTCTCAGTCGCGTTCGCGGTGCGCCGTTCGCCAAAAACGGTTTGTTCATTTTACCTTCCGCCATTTTGTTTTTGGTGTTTCGCGAGTCACGGCCACGGCTCGGATGGTTAAAATATAACACTTTTTTTTTCGTTTCGTTTCGATTTGTGCGTGTAAAGAATTCGCGACCATTTAAAGCGGGCCAGCCACAATGGGTGCATCACATTCGTTCATTTTTGTATTGCGATGCCGCCACAAATAAACCTATTTTCGAGGTAAGGTTTATTATTATAATAATAATAATAATATGATTCATTTGTATATATTCAAACAGCCGACTTATTTTATTTCGGTTGTGCCAACAAGGCAACATATTATTAGTATTTAAGTACATGATTATTGAAATTATTAGTATATTACACTGAATAATTACTATTCTTTTCTCCTATTTCGTTTAAAACGCCGATAACGAAGAGTTATCGCAGCATTGCAGGCGGCGCGAATCACGCGCGAGCATGTGGATGTTCCGCCGCCGTGGCCGCGTGGTCGCGTGGCCGCCGTGACGGAACGACGACCAAGTGGTCGCGCGCTGCGGACACAACTCTGGATACCGCGTTCGCGGTCGTCCGTCCGGAGGTCGTTTAAAAAAACGACCGTTAAAAAAACAAATTACTTTCCATGAATTCCTGAATAATTATGATTGGCTGTTCGTTTTTTTAACGGTTTCGGCCGACGCGGGGTGAGTGGTTTTCCCTTCCGTTTCAGTCTTCGTCGGTTCGCGCTATTGTATGTAGGCTCTCCAAACGTGTCCGTGTTACGAGATTTTTATGCCGACCGCCATCGAATCTCGTTTCTCGGTTTCAAAATTTCCTTTCGCGGCGATGGTAATAGTATTTAACGACGAATAATCGCACGTCTCACGGCGGTCGCGTGGGCGCAACCAAATTATTTCGTCGCTAAAATACTACCGTACCATCGACATTCGATATTTTTCGTATTTTCCGACTCGTATCGTCGCCGTCGCGTCCGATGCGCGCGATCCATTACTTGAGTGTAATGGCCGTCGCCTTCGGATTTCCAACGATTCCGTCGAGGCTCGGACAACGTCTAATCTAAGCCGGTAAAGGCTTCGAGTGTGCGTTTTTTGACGTTGTCGTCGTTTCGTATCGTATCTCCGCCGCCGTCGCGTCCGGTGCGGTGCGCCGTTTGCCAAAACGGTTTGTACATTTTACCGTCCGCCATTTTGTTTTTGGTGTTTCGCGAGTCACGGCCACGATTCGGATGGTAAAAATATAACACTTTTCCTTTCGTTTCGTTTCGATTTGTGCGTGTAAAGTATTCGCGATCGCTTAAAGCGGGTCAGCCATAATGGGTGCATAACATTCGTTCATTTTTGTATTGCGATGCCGTCACAAACAAACCTATATTTGAGGTAAGGGTTTATTATTATTATAATAATATGATTCATTTGTATTTATTCAAACAGCCAACTTATTTATGTTTCGGTTGTGCCAACGAGGCAACATATTATTATTAGTATTTAAGTACATGATTATTGAAATTATATTACTCTGAATAATTACTATTTTTTTTTACCTATTGTTGAAACGTTATTATCATGATATTTACCATATTAGTAACGGTTTTATTTTACTTTTTAATTATAAAACGCGCGTATACTCAGTGTCACAACTAGGCTAAATTGGGCTCTTGTGTCATTTTGAAAGAAGCGCCCTATAATTTATGTTTCTTACAATAATATATATATATAATAATGAAATTCAACTTGGAATAGTGTCCATTCATAAACTATTGAGTAGCAAATCTAGTCCTTTTCAGGTGAAAAAAATTCTGGTCCATGTATATCCAATAAATTATCAATTTGAATCTCAGGTTTAGGTATCAGGGGTAATCCATCATTTGAAACATTTAATTCTGAACCTTGAGATAGGGTACATCATTATAATAAATAACTAAGTATTTATACAACATTTAGCTGTACAATTACATTATTATAAATTGAAATAATTTTTGAAAAATGTTAGGCATTTATTAATAAGCGTACCTTCAGTAGAATCATGAATATTTTCTTCATTATCAATTTGAGACATAGATGACTGAAGTATTTCATCATTTGAGACATTTAATTCTGAATTTTTAGAAACATCAATAAAATAAATAAATAGGTATTAATACAAGTAATACAACATCACATCATTTAGCAACACAATTATTACATTATTATCTCAGTTGCGCCATTGTAGTTAATACTAATGTCAGAAAAAATTGCCGCTGTCAATATTTTTTTCAAGCTATAATTTATATTATATACAATTTAAAATTAACATTCATTATTTTTAAAATGTTTACTTCTATGAAAACGAATGTTTTTACGCCCTTTTTGAACTGTAAATTATATTTCTATGGGACAATGAAAATTGCGATTCAGCCTGTTTAATTTAATACAATATTTTTCATATTTTTATTTTTAATACTTCTCGTCGATCGTTCTATACTCAATTTGTTTCGTTGGTTTTTTTTAATTCAGGCATTTGTATTGCGTAATATGGGGTGTAATATTATTATGTGTAACCCAAAACGACCATTTAAGGTTGAAATAAACGTAAAGCGACGTGAAGTCATCTAAAACTGCAAAGAATATAGCTAAGAAATTCATTGAATAATTCCGTGTACACAATTATATCCATGCACATAATTATATTATATTATTGTAGTTACCGTCTTGAATTTTCGTGTGCGTAATTAAATTGTACTCTGTTGGCTAAAATGACTATTATACGTGCAAAGTTGCGCCACGGTATAAATATTAAATTTCACGCTGTTTGATATTTACATGCAAAATATAAAGACACTCCGGAGACTTTATGAGTGCCATATTTTTCTTGTATTTCTGTTTTGTTCAATACTCCTGTGCGCAGTAAAAAATTATTATAAAACACGTAGGTATACGTTCTTCGTTTACGGTGCAGAAAGCCTCAAAGTTTCCTTAAATACGATAACATTTTAAAATAAAATTCATTGTGTGCATAATATAATTGTTATGAGTTTTTTGTACGGCTCATGTCACGTGGTTTGTTGTTTAACTTACATTACGGTGATTCTTAGGGCTGCAGAACTCCGAAGGTTATATATTTTTCGCAGTCGCTAGTAAAAATGTGATCCGTTTAATTTATATTTTGTATTTCTATCTGCGTTTCTAAAAGTCTATAGTGGTTTGAGTGGAAAATATGCAGCATATACTCATTGTACATGTCGCATTACATTCTGTATCGGCGTCAGATTAGGTTAGGTGACTGTTTTCATATTTTTTTCATTTATGGTTGTAGGTTGGTATATAATTTATAAATTAGGGTCTTTATGAGTACATACAATGGCTAATGGTTATAATATATTATTACCTGATATTATGATCTGTGTTGACGATAACATGAGTGTTGATAACTTGTATTATGGATAAACAACTGTCAAAAAATTAGATTATTGTTAGAAGAGGGGTATGATTTAAACTTTTTATTATTCGTATAATATAGGTATACCTACATAATATATTGTATAAAGATATTTTAGAAAGTGTGCGTTACACAAAGCAGTAAATAGTAGTTACAAATAAATCAATGGGTAAGGGGGTGCGAGGAATTTCAGTACCCATATGCCATTGGAGACGAGAGCACGCCAAAAGGGAAGTAAATCCATTTCTCTTATGATATATGGTGCAGAGAACAGCTATTCCTTTTAGTGGATATTCATGTACGTTGTTATTCTTAAATCACATAGTTATTTATTCGATCGAAAAGAAGCGCATAATGCTGTATCGCGTCTGATGCCCGCAGTCAATTTCCTGTCTATACATTTATTTTTCAATTCACTTATCATGTATGTATATTTTTGTAAATTGGTCGTGTGTTATTTGGGCGTAAATGTTTATAGAAATCATGTACAAAAGAAAAAGGCAATTTGTATGAGCTGGTTGTTGGCACATTAAATTAATTACGTAAATTTACACTTCGATCGTGACGATAAAAACAGGAATACATTAAGTCTAAGTTAGTGAATTACCTTGATACGAGTATTTTAACAATGATTGTATTTATAATTATAAAAATATTATAATACATAATTAAATATGAAATAAAAACTTATTGAGTATTATATTATTTCCAAATATGTGCGCAGACTTTAGATTTTAAAGGTGTGTACTTTAAGGCCCCAAAAATTGTATAGATCTAATAATTTTATATTACTATCTTCTTACCGTTTTCATGTTTCTCTTTTACTTTATACTTTGATTTTTAGGAGGTTGGTATGATTAATAAAAACAAAGAAAAAAAAAACGAATCGTTATAATTTTTAAATAAGCCAAATAAATGAAAGTAAAAGAATAATAATTGTTTATGACTCATCTGTTATTTTTTAATGATTATGTATAAGTAATATTAGAATTATTATATTCTTCTATTATATCATAAACATTTAACTAATGTGGCTAACTCTTGTTCAACAAATAATAACATTCAATATTCTTATCTTTCTTGGTCCGTAGTAGATATTAATTTATTTTTAAAAATAAAGGGTCTGATGTATGTATAGCGTATGATCAATAGATATCTATTACACTCAATTATTTGATTTGAAAAATTTAACAACTTGCGTAAATTACTTGTAACTCACAACTAAATATTTTATTGTTGTAATATTTTTGACTTTAAAAACGATTTAAGCTTTGTGATATAAAAAAAGGAAAAGTTCTGTCCCTGGTACATAATGTTTAGTCACTATTTTTTCGTTATATATTGTGGCTAAAGTAAAAAACGTTTTTGTCCGTGTCAATCTATGTGCTTTATAAAAGAGGTTTAAACTTTTACCATAAAAATATTTGTGGTAGATTTCCTTCCATAATTTCTTGCCATCTTTTTAACACTGAGTAATGGTTATAGAAATTGTATTTTGAAATCACTCAAAAATATAATAACAATAAATAAATTTCACGGTGTTTATTTTGTTAGATACTATGTTTTTTTGAGATTTTGAGTGAAACGAGGAATTTATTGATTTTACCAAGATGTGTGTTTTTATTTTTTGTGTATATGTAGTATCTACACGATAAGTACTCGAAAAAATGGTCCTTTTTTCAACTTTAATATTGGTTTTGCGAACAAATCATATCTAGTTGGTATTTTAGACAGGTCATTTATCGAATTTCCAAACAGTTTAAAAGTTGTAGGTGAAAAACAAATGAAAAACTGACAAAAAACGACAACATTTACGACAAACCGGTTTTTGATAAAATCTTATTTTTCGTCGTTACTTTAAAAGTATTGATTGCAAGGACTTGAAATTTTCACCGAATTTTTATATGACTATTCTTTAAAGTTGACATAAATGTCAAAAGGTTTTGACTTTTTTATGCTATTTTTAGACATTTTAAGTTTTCTTAGCTTTTATTAAAATGTAAAATGTCAATAAATTAATTTTGGCTCTTTAAAAATTCTTGAGAATTATATAAAAGTTCCTTATAAGTTGATCTTTCTTTAACAAAAAAATTTCGTGAATACATAGACACAATTTTTTTTTATCAACATTTGAGTAGTTAAATTTTTTTGACATTTTATAAAAATACTGTATCTGCTAACTTTTTGTTGCTGACCCATCCCACCTCTTCACTCAGAATCGTTATTTTTCGGTGACCAATATAGTACTAATATAGTACTTTGGTTTCAAATTTAAAAGACCAATTCACCAATATCAATCACCCATCATCTGTATATCATCTGTGTCTTGTATCCCACTTGTCCGCTTTTTTTTTTACGATATTTGTTTTTAGTAGTCTTATCGTCGATAAAAATTTTATGACGTAGTATATGTTTGAAATGAGTTTTCTTAGAATATAAAAATATACATAATTTCTTGCATAATTCTTTAAACTTAGAATAGTGAAAATATGCTATTTTTAATCATAAAATTTAGAGTTGTATTACATTTACACTGAAGATCTATTAAGATAAAAATAATGAGGGCTGAAATAGCACAGAATTTAAAAAAACTTAATATTTATTGTCTCATTAAGAATCTACATATGAAACATATTTGTTTTATAAAACAAATTTTCACTTTCTCTCTGTTAAGATTTAATAAGTAAATTTTAATTTGGAAAATTGTAGTTAACATATTATTTAGTTTAAGAGTACTTATTTAAAAAATATTCGCTATGTGTTAATGCAGTCAAATGCGTTTATCATTGTACTTAATATAGTAACATTTCAAATTACGAATTAAATGAGTATAAACATAGTTCTATATGTATTCTAATTATTAATACATTAGCTTTAGAAATTGCAATCATTAGTATACAATTATGTCATGAGGTGTATTTCAAGTGTTTAAATTAGTAAGTCAGGTATTTACAACGATGTCGGGGTATACCCGGGTGTGGTTACCCACAGTACCTACTTGTAAATTGTAATTAAATGTAACTTTTGTTAATGCAAATTAATTAGTTTATTATCGCCTAATTATTTATTGTTTGTTATATAGTATATCATCTAAATTCTTAATCAATTCTTTTCCTAAACGATTTATAAATTAATAAATGTGTAAATTAGCCGTAGTGCATGATTAATTTATTATTACTTATTATGACTATTATAGTTTTTCTGAAGAGGTTGAAAAACTCAGAGATTTTTATTTATTGAATATTTTCTATAAAAACAGATATTATAGTTATGTAAGAGTTTTTAATTAAAATAGGAAAGATTTTTAAAAATGGCAAAAACTTAATTAAAATATAAGTAGAGTAACAATAATATTATTATCATTTGAAATAATGTGATTTTTCATAAAATCACCCAATAACGTATTTTAATTAAGTACCCTTATCTAAATTAAGAAGTAAAACATTTAAAAATATTATTAGTGTTATGTTAATAATTCAATTACAGTTTTGAGGTCAGATAAACGTTATTAATATTGGATTTACATTTGTGTGCATTTCGCATTGTAAATGAGAATGCGCTTGGGAGATCGGGGAATTGAGTTAGGGATTTAATTTTAGGAGCGTAATTAAAAGGTTTTCAGAAACGTCAGGGCAGGAAAAAAGAAATATAACAAATAATACAATCATATATACACATTTATGATGTTTATATAATAGACAGTAGACGTCGGGTCGGGTTGTAGTGCGCTTATGGTGGTCAAGTTATCGCGCGCTCGGCAGCCGGTTCAAACTATCTCTGTACTGGGCAATGTTATTATTATTATTATTATTATTACCTATTATTATTAAACAATCACTAGGTGGTTGTATCGTCAGAGTAGTTTGCTTTTCCTGCAACTGTCGGTTCGGCCGTTGTGACGTGCAAATATAGAATAAAGATGATAGAATGTTTAATCAAGGACTAAAGAGGGTCGGATTAGAACTAGCTTAAAAAAATTATTATGACTACGAGCGGACGCGTCTCAAATGCTAGTTTTTCTCTGAGGTTCGAACATTTCATAACATACCGAACGGTTCTAGGACGTATATTTTTGTCCGATGTTACTTTATAACTGCAGCTGATCCTGTGGTAATATATTTTGATGCTTTCCATTTGTCTGTACATCATAGTCGATAAAATAAATTATAGGATGCGTATAAGATAAGTTATACATAATACGAGAGTATACACAAGGTAAACTTTAAAGTCAATGAAGCCACTGCAAAATTTGCGTGTTCCGCTTATTTGTTTAAAATGTTTAAATCGTTCAAGCGATAGATATTTTTCGTTTTTAATAAGCTTAGGCCTGAAACCTAATTTCTAGACCTACATAGATATCTTGAGATTCGTGTCGTTTTTCTTGCGGGTAGGCGGGCGGTGTCTATTATAAAACGGTGGGGAGATTTGGCTAACTTAACCACGAGTATGGTAGGTACGTCTAAACGGTATTTTAACGACGTTGACATGTCGCGGCCGTATTATAAACTGAAAAAAACCGATTCATAGATTTCTCCGGGCCCGGACGTAAAAAAAACGGTTTCGCGATTGATAGAAAAAAGAAACTATTGTATAATAACAATGATGGGAAATAAAGAAAGAAAAGAAAAGGCACCCGAACACCGTAATTTTTGGCCTCGGACAAGAGGCGGGGGATGAGCGAGAGCGGTGGTAGGTTTTTCCGGGGGCGTAGGATTATCGCGACGGCGACGTGTTCGCATTGGAACGGAGCCCGCGCGCGCTCCGTCGCCCCGCGCACCGGCGGCCGATGTGCCGCCGCCGCCGCCGCCGCCGTCACGGACCGTCGTCGCCAAGACGGCGTGTGCCGCGGCACAGCGAAGTGTGCGGCGCGAGCGAGAACAGCGACACTCGAAACCTTCGCCGCCGTAGTCGTCGTGTGTCGCGCGCGCCGCGTATCGCCACCAGCCGCCGCCGCCGCCGCCGAAGCGCGTGCAGGGCGTTTACGCAGGTGCGGCAGCCAGACGTGTTTTTCGGACGCACGCCGCCGCCGACGCGGTGCGCGCGCGTTTACGGTTTTTCAGTGGTAAAACGCGCGCCACGCCGACCGCAACCGACAGCAGCAGCAGCAGCAGCAGCAGCAGCCAGCAGCAGCCGCGGCAAAGGCGACAGCAACAGTGGTTCGCGCGTGTTTACACATCGTTGTCGTACGCGTGACAGCTCCGCGACACACGACCGTTCGTGACCGTATTGTTATTGCGATTACCCCCACCCACACACACCCTCGGTCGAACCGTTTTCCCGCGCGCGAGTTTTCGCCCCTGCCCCTTATCTCCACCAACGAGTTCGGTCGGGACGCCTCTCAACAACTGTGCGAAAAAAATTTCGCCATAATTATTATTAATTAGTGTTTTTTCTATTTTTTTTTTTTCTCCCAGTCCCTCGCCCCTTTCCTGAATTTTTCGATACTCCCCCCCCCCCCCCCCGTGACATGACGTACGCTTTTGAACTGTACGCGCACTCGACTGCGACATGACCGTTCCATCCCATCATGTTTAGCGTCGACGTTTACAATCGGAGCACGTGGATGATTTGTAAGTGGCTTTTGATAAATCAAAAATAGGTAGTACACACACACACACACACACACACATCGCGCTATTTATTTCCATTTCTCTGTATACGTGGTTTAGTGAGGGTTTTCCACACTGGCGTGTAGCGAAATTCTCGAAAAGTTACGACGTCGTTATATCATCATTTATATGATTTATATCCGTGTGTTTTATCATCGGTATCTCGCGCGTGTACAGAACTGAAGGAACGATACTCAGATAGGTACGTGATTTTCGGAGGAAATAAATAAACGGATTATGGGAAGTGTATGACGTTCGCTAATATTAAAGTAATTTCAATAATATTTCCATAGAAGGTTCAAATGAAATACGTTCAAACAAAGTGGTGTTTAACGGGTTCGAGTTTCAGTGCCATAGTTATGCGATTGTATAAATCACGTTTTCCGTGATTAAACACTGATTTGAGAATTAATAATAATAATAATTAAGTAAATATTCTTAATAATACAATAATTGTTTTTAAGAAAACTTTACGTTTAGTAATTGATGGTCAACAATTAATGACCTGGTAGAGGCCGGAACGTGTCTTATTAAAAAAAAAAGTTAATTTAATAATAAGTCTTAAGTAATTCTGCATTTGGACTAAACCAATTTTCAAAATTGTTTTCCTTTGGAGTTTAAAAAAACTTTTTTTTTTATTTCTACACTTGGATTAAAATTTGTACGTATTAAAAATAATATGTTTAGTACTAAATACTTCGAATGTTCTCGAACCACCTATTTCTTAAAATATCTCGGTTGAAGAGAAAATTGAATTATAGCTGTGTATTGTAGTTGAATTGATATTAGTATTATAGTGAAATTGAATTATACTGGAAAAACTCATCACAATACTCTAACGTTACATTTGAATTACAAGAAAATATTCGAGAAGAGTAAAATAGAGCATTTTTAGCCTTAGGTATACGTACCTATATCATATTATTGTGTCTCTTGTATATGGTTTTATATTTTTCTTTCCTAAACGAGTTTTATAAAATATTTTAATATAATTTCATGTTTAGTTTTATAGGCATCTATTTACATTTATTTTCATTTATTAACTCACATTCGTTTTGTGTTTATTTATGATTTAGATACAGTTCTATTGTTCATTTCAATTTTGTTTGGCATTATAACGTCTGTTACTTACGTACAACTGTTATTACCCACAAAATACGTTTAAACGTAAATATATGCCACAAAGGTACCAATGTTACACTTTTTGATGTATCGATTTTTTTTTTTTGTAGTATATTGAAAATAAAAATGGAATGATATAAACTTTTATCCGCTGTATGGGTATTTCTATAAATTACTATAGAAGTCATTAACTATTAATTCTTCAGATTATAAATAAAATTCGATTATTTATTTATTAAGTAAAAATATCTCAATATTAGAATTTAAACAATACGTTTTACGTGTTACAAAAATATATTAATAGATTTTCCACGGTACATTGTAAATATCATCATTTTTAGTGGTTGATCGAATTAGAAAACAGATGATAATTATTCGTTTTACGTATTCCATCTAATATTTAAGTATCTAAATATCTAACCTACGTATTATTTTCTAAGAATGAATTGTGTTTTTATTTTTCGCAATTGAATAATTGTGACATTTGTTTTAAACATTTATAAATAAAATTATGAATTAATTAAAGTTTATCAAATTGTTTTCATATTTTTGTTAAAAAAAATGTAAATTGTTTATGAATTCATTAGAAAATAGTACAACTAGTACGTAGTTTAATAAAATCACTATGTAGGTAGTATTTTTCAACTACCTACTATAGTTACTAATTTTATAATTAAACAAACTTGATGAATTTTAATTAAGTAAGTGTTAAATAGTTGTTGTAGAAAGATTGTGGTTAACGACTAATTAGGCGAGTAAATGAACGCTGTAACAATCAAAGATTTTTTAGAATTGAGTAGTATGATGGACTCTTAAAGAAATAAAGTAATTATATATATATATATATATATATATATATATATATATGCATCCATATGAACATATTTAAATTATATAAACGCTAGATTAATATTTTTATTGAAAAAACAAGTTTCTCTCTGGAAAAGTTATGTTTATGGAATTACCTAAGAGTAAATTATATTCATTTATACTTGGGTCGTAATATGCTAAAAAAATTATGTTAATTAAATTTAAGTAATTAAGGTTTTAGTCGGAAAGACATTGAATTGAGTTTGTCGACCACACTAAAATCTTATGTAAATTAATTGGAGTGTTACTCTGCATGTCGCTTTTCATTTGAGTTGAGAAAATTGTTTAAAAGAATATTTCTTAAACAAATGGCTAATAATATGAAAATTCTCAATCTCATGTTTAGTAAATGATCAAAAAAATATTTTATTGCATTGATGTTTAATTCAAATTAATAATACCTACTTATAGATAAATATTTTACGAGACATTTTGTAGCTTAATCTTAATATTGAAAAATATATTTAAATACCTAACTGTTTATTAAATAAAGAATTATAATATGTATTAATGTATTATACAATTCAAACTCATTGAATCAAAATGTTTTCATTATATAATTATCTATTATTATTAATTTATCTTATATTAATTACATTTTTTCAAAACTTGATTTTTTAAAGTTTGAGTGAATTACAGATAATATTATTTGTTTGAAAAGTGGTATTCAAAACCATTTTTTTGATTTTGGAATAGTATCTCATATATTTTATTTGGTCTCTCTTTATATTTTATTATAATTATAAAACTTCATATTTTAATTCAGAAAACTAAAAAGTGCAGTTGTGTTTATTGAACACCCGTACTTAATAACATCGTTGTTAGACCAAAAGATTTTTAGCAAGATTTATTTTATGAAAGTGCGATAATAACTCATTTGTTGGTACTAATTCAATGCGCTGAGTTGATTGGTAGAACTGTAGAAATGAGATGATTGTTAAACAATCATCTTTTACCCTATCTGTTTTCTGAACTACATACGAAACTTTGGTAAATGTTATGGGGGACTTAATTATAATCCTATCCTCTATATACATATTGTCGTTTTTGATGGTGATCCTTATTACTTGAAATAATACGAAGACGATGTTGACAATTTCTTGAGTACCTACGAATATAAAAAGTTAAAAACTTAGTGATCATGTCATTGACTGAAGAACTATCGCCTTATTTTTTCAACTGGTCGCATCATTTGTCCATAATAGGTTTGATTTTATATTTTTGGTAACTTTTTTTTTATAGAATATTGTGACTACAACAGATATTTAGAATAGCGAATGAATTTTAATTTATTTCTGCCAAATGTTATTTCACTTAATATACAAACAAAATATGATTGAACTTGGTAATAATTGTACACATTACTTTCATTGAGGTCATTGCTTCAAATCAAAAATCATTATATTATACATTATAACCACTTTATAGTAGGTTTTATAATCGAGTAGATACTTAATTACCGATAAAATAATACATACGTTTTTAATAATAATATAAATTATATTTTTATTGCTGAGATTGCAAGTATGTTTGAAAATAAATTTTGTTCACATGGCGTTTTTTTAATATTTCATATTTTAACTATGTAGGTAGTACATTTTAGTAGCAAATAGTTCAAATTTACTAAAGTTCAATCTTTTGAAACATGACTTTATTCATGCTATAAACGACTATTTTGTTTGTTTCCCAATACGGTATGTTCGAAAAATCTGCAAAAATTAGGTCACACCATATATCAAACAATATTATTATATTTAAAACGATGAATGTTTTTTATACGTCTGATGAAATGCTATACTATTTTAAACAAAATGAAACTAATTTATAAAAAATTTTATGTATTAAAAAAAAAATAAAAAATAGGACGAAATTTTCATAGATTTTTAAGAAATAAAGAACTAATATAAACTATTTGAAGTTCACACTTCATACTTGTGTATGATTTTTATATTTCAAAACTTTTTGGTTACATTTTGGAGTGTTATAATTTTAATGTAACTTCTATATATTATAAAATAATATAAAATAATTATACCTTATGTGTACGATATGAATTGTTATATTTTATTTTTGAAATCTAATTCACATACCTCAAATTATATTTTTAAAATGTCAAGTAGGTAGGTACCATTAAAATAGGCGAATGTAGATATTTGTACTGTTGATGATATTCGTATGTTTTGATTTTTGTTCTTCGCATTAATAAACTATAGATTCCCATAACCTATTAAAAAGTTAAAATCACAAATTATTTATAAATTGATATAATTTATATTTGATAATCCTGATCTATTATTATGGAGAATTTGATAAAGTCAATTAAATATATTTTAAACTAATTAATTTCATTAAAATTTATTTTACGAAGAAGCATTGTTTAAACCAATACCCTTATACAACAATAGTAAAGTTTAGGTATTATTTTGTTGGAAAAATGATTGTGGTACTGTATTTACATAGCTTTTAGTTGAAAATAGATGGATTAGGGAAAATGGTAATTGTGGCGGAAATGTCAAACAACGGAATGTCGTCTGGTTTAGAAACTAATGGGAAAGATGGTATAAATCTTTTGTTTTGTTGTAGCAAACATATCGTTTTGCTGTTGGTTTTTATACAAATTCATATAGGTAATACTGTTTCATAATATTGTATCTACAGTCGTAATACGTATCTTTTGCAATATAAGTACAATATCAGAGAAATCAAATGATTAATATATTTATTTATCAATTTATTTATTACTGATTGATTCATACCCTTCAAAATGTATTGAACGGAATATTGAAATAGTTCCTATTTTAAAAACACATTTTATTTTTAAGTCGCTGTAGATAAAAGTAGTTTCTAATTATGAATAAAATTAATTACTTATAATAAATAAAAATATAAGTTTTCTCTTTATTCTACTGTTATTTATTAACTTTTATCTTATTTATTAAATTTTAATAATTACCTAATCGATTTACTAATTGTGAGGTATTATTTTATTTACTTGGTACTATGTTTTTGAATCTCATTTGAGAAAACTCTATTCTAATAACTTGATTTTAAAATAAATCTAGCTGCCTCATAGGATTTGATAATATTTTAGACCTTTTAAATACTTCTGAATATAATTTTGTATTAATAGAAAAAAAAACCACGTTCTTTTTCGTATTGTGAAATTCGGTGCAGTAGCACGTTCTATTTAATAAGCTTCAGATTCTATACTATTGTTCCGGCTCGCAACCAGAAACTAGATCATTCACTCACAATAGGTCACGGATTATAGAATGATATTCGATATGATTACATAGAATGTATACGTATATGAATTCTGCAACATAACATATTAAAAGTTTATGTTTGACCGCTGAAGAATTGCAGAAAAAAGTTTAATGCTCTATGTGTAAACTTTTAGCTACCTGTCCATTGTCCGTGTACTCAGGGCAAACTGACAATGTATAGACTATTCGAATATAAATTTTAAGCTAATCCTAACTTGATGTTACAGTATCATAAATTTATTTATTCGGTCTTAAATCAAACAATACAATATGAAAAAGGAAAAAAAGCATGGCACAATTTTTTTACATTTTTAAATGTCAACTTATCTACTCTCTATAAATATGGAAAGTTAATCAATTTATAAAATAAATAAATGGTAATAAATATTACTGCCATGTACAACATGTAATACATATGTTTTATTTTTATTGTTTTTATTTTTTCTCGTACAGTTTTATTTCTTCTTAACAATTTCTGAGTACACAATAAATTAAGTAAATTCACTTTTAAAAATGTACTTTGTAGTTACCGCATTCGAAATGTATACTTCTACGTCCAGCTTCCGACCTTTTCTGTTAACGTTCAACAATAAAACGGATTTGATATGCTGACACTTGAACAAAAATAGCGATTTATTTTACAGCTATGTAAACAATAGATAGGTACCTATAGGTACCTATAGTTTTATTAAATGATGACAAAATCATTCATTTATTTTCTGTACATTTGCAAACTGCGCAACTCGTATAGTCTTTTTTCAGTTCAATACATTTAATTTATTCAATCTTGCTTATTTTGATTTGAATAACTTGAAGACAAATCTTTATATTTAGACTTAAAATGTTACTTATTTTTATCCATTGAAGTATATTTAGATACTAAACGATTAATTTTCAATATAACATACATCTTAAATGGTAGCTTCTACTAATCTGAAGTAAAAATGAATAAATATATGATTTGGATGTTATTTATTTGAGTTTATACATTATACCATACTTATTTTACTTAAGAAATTGTTATGAAGAAATTGGGAAATTTTTGAATTAATAACTTAATTTAACTTTAAATTATCCTTTAATAAATATAATTTTTACGTACTTACACATTGCGACACTTGTATATAGAATATAGAAAATAATTTATTAATAAATGTTTGATCTACGAGGTACTCGTATACTTTTAAGTATGATAAATGAAAATAATTATTTTTAAAATATTTATCAATTTATCATTTTATTTTTGTAACAACTTTCGAAATATTGCAACTTTCTCAGAATAAGAGGGATGAGATTAATGTGCCCTCAATTTAGTTCAAGCTGTTGAAACAAAATTTGTAGGTCACATCGATTCGTGAATTATGTTTGAAAAAAAAATTCAAGTGTTTAAATTAAGTTTTTTGTTTTGTCGGCTATTATCGATAATAACAACGATATTTTAATACATTTTGGATTTTATGTCACATGTTCTTTAACTACTCATCAGTATAATGTTCGGGTAAATTCGTACATAAATTATTGTTTCATTATCAGAATTTATTTTTATTTTGAATCACTTTATTACGTTTCTTTTGTAAATAATAATTGTATTATTTTAATCTTTGTAATGTACTCGTATGAGTGGTTTCAAAATAAAATAATTCATGTGAATTTGAAGGACGGTCTTAAACAACGGGGCTGTTGTAATCATTTTACCTATAATACGAGTATGTCGTGTTGACCAAAGGGTCAAAAGGTACTTTATTTTATTCCAAGTAACTCGCATAACATTTACTGATTTAAGCAAAAATGAAACATCTAACTGCTTTCAATAGTAGATTATTTATTTATATATTATATATACATATATTTAAGTGCGTGAACTACGTTTGCCCTGTAAACGTCGAACATGATACCTAAACTACTTTACCTGTCATGGCAACCATCTAAGAAAAAGTGATTGTCACCCAATTTATATGATAAACACGTCAGGTAGTAGTAATCAAATCGAAAACTCCTATTATGTAATGGCAATATCAAAATGACAGAATAAAAGATGATAGAACGGGTAAAAAGATTTCTTAGACGTGTCAATATAAGGGCTAAAAGTAGTTGTCAACGAAAAATATTGTGTATCGGACCATCAGGATGCTTAGCCAAGGGGGTTGGCCATTATAAATCAAAATAATCTGCCGGCGTGGATGGCTTAATGTTTTTTTACACTTTTCCACGTACTCTATGAACTATTGGCTATTGGCAAACAATGACCAAAAAATAAAAATTAAGTCCACTGGGTAAAGGAAAATATTGCTATATTATATTATGTTAACGGTTTTACCGATTGGCACGTAATCGGTTAACAATGTATGTTATCTTGACGTATTTTTTTATGTTTACTTTCAAGACAAAGGATTGAACCATAATGTGTCTAAGAAAGATTCCGTTTTTTTAAGTATTTACTACAACAACTTTTAAGTATGATATTTATTGTTTATAGTTTTAGTGAATGAAACTGATGTAAACAAAATATTTTTTGTAAAACTGATTAAATAATAACGGGTAATAATCTGGATAATAAAGAAAACCAGGAACATATTTTTTTCATTATCTATTTTCACCTTTCATCATGTCTAACGTAATTCTATATTTTTTGTTTGTTTGAGGTGTGAGTCTGGTATATTATGGTTAAGTTCAGAATATCACCATTACCTTCATTTTACATAATTATGTGGTATTTTTTTTTATTTTTATATTTTATACTTTAAGTTTAAAGATTTGACAACAAGTTAAGGTAGTGTTACCACTGAGTGACTCCTCTCATCAAACTAATCATGTAAATATCTTTTCCACATATTATCATTGTTCCTAAAGGAAATAAACAATAAAAAAAAAGAAAAAAGTTTAAAGATTTAAATTTAGATCGAAATTCAGTATATATAAAAAAAACTAGTATCTAAATAATAGTAAATTGGATTTTTAAGATTACAAAGCGTCTTGAAAATATGATACCCTCGATTTTGTATGATGTTTTGTTGATTTACAAGACATCGTGTTGTCAACATTTTTTATACTACCAATGAGAAAATTTCATAATATTTTGTCTTTGATGTTTTTATTATTTCCCCGAGTGATTCACATCAAGTTGATAGAATTTTGATTTCCGGTAAACACATGATGTGATATATTGTTGAAACTTATATATTACGCACATATATAATATGTTTTATAATTTAATCAGGGTTTTTGGAAACTATGTATGCAAAATTATTGTTTGAAATCGTGAACTTAATTTTTTTTTGATTTTAATTTACAATAATTATAGACATTTTAGTTTGTTACTGAAATTGCCTGTGATTTACCAATGTAATTACTAATTTGTTGTATTTAATTTAAAGCCTATACATTTTTGCAGTTTCTATCAAAATTATCCGGTAATTTCGGCCTTCCACATCTTCAGTTCTTTCTGTTTCACTTAATTGTTTTTAGAATTTTTATTTATATCTACCAAAAAATAATAATTTACTAAGTAAAATAATTATTTACTCGCCTGTCAAAAAAAAAAAACGTCTTATAGTTGATTTAAAAATATAATTTTTATCACATAAAAACAAAACATATTTAGCAATAAAATGTTGGCATTATTTTCTTTTTTTTTCTAAATCACTCAAGTTTTCATAATATCGTTATAATAAATTTATATATAAATATGTTTATATTAAAGTGAATGAAAATAGACTGAAGCTTATTATACTCGTATAAGCTTATTATCTCTATAGTGGAAAGTTATTTGTTAGTTATAATGAAGGAATGTGTCACACAGTGGTTTCCTTAATGTTTGTAAGCCCTAAATTTATAGTGGAATTATATATAGTAACAAGCAACGATTAAATACGACCATAACCGATAACACTTAACAGTTTACATTCAATTAAAGATAATTAACCTTTAATCATTATATTATGTTATTGTAGTATGTTGTCCCCAATGTAAATGGATGGTTTCTAAAGTTCCTAGTTTCTAGACGTATTATAATCGTTCATTATAATAACAATGTTTTCTTTGATTATTATTTGATAAACTTTAAATTAGTTATCGTTTTACGTCTCGGGGGATTCTTCTACATCCTGTGATTTCTCTTGGTTCAAAAGGGCCTAAAACTGATTTTTAGGATATTAACACCTTTGAAGATCGAGCGTTTTTTTTCGTTGACTATAAATTTGTTGTCTGATGCCAAGTCGCCTCGGGTTGTCTTTCCTTACTGATGGGCGTGTGAAAGTCAATATATTTTTTCTTTGAGTACCTACTTCTTTGTGGTGTCAGAGGTTGTTCTGCTTTGTTGGTAGACGTTAATTTCCGTGCCACTCTACCATGTATTTTCCCTATGTCACATAAACTACAGAAAACTACTCTATCGCATCGTTATGACGTCTGTCACTAAAATGAAACACATTTTGTATTATTTAGCGAATTTATAATTTCACGTTTTTATTCACGTTTTTTGTAGAAAATGAGAACAAAATATCGGTGGGTGGATTAATTAATAAACAAATTTTATTTTTATATGAAAAAAGATAATATTATTTTGTGTTTATTAAATCATTAATTTAAATTAGAATTTTAATCATCGAAAGTAAATTATTTCAAGCGCATTCATGGTAAACGACTGCTGAACATAAATATGAATTATATGTTTGGCCATTCATACTGTACGTTTCGTGTACTCGTATATCGAATAAAGAAATTAAAACGTACTTGTAAAACAAACGTTTAAACGTTTTACCCTTGAAAAATAGGGATATTAAAATGAGTCTTAATAGATATATTTTATATTATGATTATAAATAAAATTCTACTGCAATGATGTAGAATATAATGCTTATATATAATCATTTTTCGAGATAAAAATAGATATTTTATTTATAATATTTTGATCTTAGGATTATGGTAGTATACCATATTATAATTTCAAATTATTTCATACAACTAAATAAACATTTTTTCTTCGATAATATTTTTGATAGAGATTTTTATAATTTTTTGATACAAAAAATTTTTTAAAAGTTGGCTATCGGATTGTTAAATTATTTTGGAATAGTATTACGGACATAAATACAAGTAATACGTGATAGGTTTTACATTTGTAGGTTATTTTTTCTTTTGGTTTTAAATATTTATTTATTTTTTTGATACTAATATATACTTAGCTTAGCTTTATATATGTATATATTCATTGTATTTATTCAACTTGAGCGATATTAACTGATATTATACAATATTAACAAATATTTCAAATAAGTTTTCAAATTATCAAATCAATCTATAAACAGTGTAATAAAACTGTATACGTTTTGGAACTAATTTCTAATTATAAACTCGTAATATAAATAAATCAGTTTGTTTTATTGGGATTTTAAATTATTTGACGTTTAATGCGAAATGTATTCCACTATTAATTTAGTGAAAAAAGTCTTTGTAAATAATGTTTACTGGGAGATATATTCAACGAAATATTAGATGTTCTTATATATTAGCATAAAGTCAAATTTAGAAATTTCCAATGTCATCAGACAATGATTACCATTAAACCCCTAAGGGTAAGTGATAACCGCGAAGACTTGGCAGTGGTGTAAAAAGATTTCAAATTAGATTTGTTCAAAAGTTTTATATTATACATTTCTTTTGAAAATACGTTTGAACTAAAATGTTCAATATTTCATTAGTAAATAAATTATTTAGATTCTATATTTTAATTGATTGTACTAAATAAAATTGTTTCACATTTATTTATTTTATAAAAATTAATTTTTCTTTACATTATAATTATAATAATATTTTGTTCTATTTTATTTCAGGCTTTTAGATACATTTTTTAATACACGTTATATCCTTATCATTTCTACAATGTATTTTGTATATAATTATTATATACTTTAAAATTTTGAATACAATGAATGTTTATATTCATACGTAACATTTTATTCTTTTTCTTTTTCATCTCAAATGTATAGTGTAACAAATTTAATACCTCGTAATTATTAACTGTTGACTATAGTTTAAAATTATTCAAAATAAACATTTGTTTTAAGTACTGTACGTTTTTAAGAAATTTGATAAAATAATACATCGATGTGATTATAATTACTATGGGTTAATTTTAATTTTCATATTAAAACAAAATTATTGTATTTGTATTAGTAAATGTTGATTTTAAGTTGTGCTAACCACGTGAGTTTAAAAGTATCTATACAATATAGTGTACATAGTTGAAAACAATTTTCGTAGCTATTGAAAAATAGTTATAATTTATACTAAAAACTATTACCTTATTTAAATTGTGTATTGAAATAATAAACCTGCAGGTGTCAAATTATGTCAAAAATTTCGAAACAGTTTGCTATTTTTGTGCATATACCACATAAATACTTTTAAACATTCTAGGCGTTTAATATTGGGTACCATAATGTATGCTACAAATTATTCGTTAAGTATGATAAATAAATAAATAAATAAAATGCTAATTTAAGCGAGTGGAATGTAAAGGATTTTCGTTTTTGTCTCCTAGCATTAATATAAAACGATATTAATGGACGTTTCCACAACATCGCTCAAACAAAATCCAAATTATTTTATTATACTAAAACATTATAATTAAAATAAAATTATCAATTGTGTGGCCATCGATTTTTTTCAGAGTTGGTTTTCAAAAGGTATTTTTTTTTATAATGCATTATGTACAACCTATGCACTAATCCTAAAATTAAATTTCAAGTTTATCCGACTATGAGATTTACACTGCAATGCTTCAACAAAGACCATGTAGCTGGCGCAGTATATAGATTATGTGAAGTATATATTTCAAACATGTAGAAAACAATTGAACCGAGCAATCTGTTATCTTTTCACTAAAGAAATACTAAATATATATAAATGACCATATGGGACATGGTAAATAATATAGTAGAGTAGTGGTAAACAATCGGCGGCTAAATTTGTAGAAAATATCCTTTGAAAATCTGCGAAAAAGAGCATTCGAGTAGGTACAGTAAAATTATACAGGATAGTTCGAAGAAAATTAGTTAACATTTCAAAAATTGACCGTTCGTTTTTATTGGAAGTTTTTGTTTATGCCGAATATGTTTATGATTTTTTTTACAATTCGTCAATGATTTAATAAATAATTCATAATCTTATCAATTGGCTCAGTTTTTGATCAAAAGAATATTGAGGTGATGATTTATAAATACACATTCTTTAGCATTTGGTGTTTCGAATTTTTCAAGAGAATGTTATAAATATTTTATATTGTATCAATATTGTACTGGAATACTTATGCTTAATACTTAAAAACTATATAGCTATTTGAACATTTAATGAGAAGAATAGAAGAGCTTATCTCAATATTGAAAAATGAAAAATGCTTATGTATCATTATATTAGTTTAAACTTTAAATCACTATGATTAATACACCGTTAGTCTAATATTAGATTTTTTACATAAAAATGTTCAGAAAAAATGTCTTTGAGAACATTATATATAACTAATTTCATTATTCTAGTATACCTATTTTGATTTTGAATTAAAAAGTTAGCGTTTGATTTAATATATTGTAGTAGGTAGGTGGTTTAAACTACTTAATAATACTAAAAACGCTCTTATATTTTTTTTACGTCGTTTAAACTATTCAAATTGAATTATAATCTTTTGATATAATCTCAGATTCACTAAAGTGTCTAATATAATAATGTATTTATGCTTACAAAAGATGGTTCAAAGGAAATTTACAGCTAATTTTAGTTTGCACGTTTAAAAACATTAAATTATGTTTGAAATAGATACAACCATAAGTAATTTTTATTCATTTAATTTATGTTTAACTTAAAAAACAAAAATAACGTCAGCTCAACATAGTTATTGATCACAATCGTTTCGTTGGAATTGGTATAAATTCATATAAAGATTGATCAAATAAGATTACCTATTTCTATGACTAAATTCTTAATTGTATACAATTTTCTAAATAACGCGTGGCCATAATTTTTTTTGTCGATAAATAAAATTGTTTATAATTATGATACACCTATATATTGGTTTATTCGTGGTTATTAATGTTGATATATTGTATTGTTGATATTATGTATTGGATGAGTTGATTTCCATTAGTTTTTTGTTTAATCGTTTTGTTTAATTTCATTGTAAAAATCATTGTTTAGCGCCATCCTATATTGAATAGTAAATACGTGGTATACATACTGCACTAAATTGTATATAGGCATTGAAGTATAAATGTATATAGTTTTAAAATTCTATTGTAAGTAGGTCAGCACTTTAGGGTATTCAAAGATTTCAAATTTATACAATTACATTAAATTTTTCAAATTTTGTGCTAAGGAGGAAAATTATTTTAAAATATGTTTTTAAAAAAATTATCTGTGTTTCATATTCTTTTATGAAGTAATTTTTGGTATCGTAAAAATATTCAAAATGAAATAATTTTGAGATCTATTCAAAATCATTTTTTAAACAACTGTCCCGTTCAATATAATAGTACACGAGTAGTAGACATCTGTCTATATTGCTGTGAGTGAAGTGGCCTTTGCGTAAATTGCTGAATAGTATATAGTTGTACACAGCGTACTATACTTGTTAGGGTTGGAAAATAATAATAATAATAAAATTTCAAATTAGTTTAGGCTTTAGAGCGTAATTACATATTATGATGATTTCTACATTGAGAATGAACGCAATAAAATTAATTCAGAACTGCAAAATTGAGGTGCTTAATAATGTGAAATTAATAAATTGTATTCGAAAACTATTCGTACGAAATGGAATGTATACTAACCTGTCATTGATACTCTCAACCACAAACAAATATTATTTGTTTAAACTGTAGTCCCGCAAATTGATTATTCGATATATCATGGACTACCTATAATTTATAAACACTAAAAGTTTAAGAGTCACACTATGTCCTGACTAATTTTTGTCATTTTTAGGAACATAAGTACCTATTGAATTTTTCTAGTACTTATAATCATAGATTAAATATACTATATATACTTAATATACTTAATCTATGTTATAATCAATTGGAATTTTTGTCATTATAAAAATTTTAAAATTTTAATTACTATATTATCTCAGGAGAAAGTTGTAAAGAATTGCAAGTTGTAAAATTGTAACATTAGTTTATTATTTCAGTCAAAATGAAATACACCGTTTATTATTGTAAAACGAATCAAAGATGAGCTTAAAGCAATCAGAGTTTAATTTTTTTTTTTAGCTGAGCTTAGGTATATAGATTAAGAGCTCGGTCAACATGGATTCTATGTATTTAAGAGTATATCTCTTGATTTATTTGGGATAAATTAAATAAAAGACCGTCTATTTATTTTAAATATTTGACGATTTCGTATATATGAGTATTAATAAATGTAACCTGTTTTTCCAGTTCGAACTATAGTTATAAAAGAAATATAAGGTTTTACATGTAGAATGACAACATAAAATACTCGTATTATTAATTGTGTATAGGTTTTGTCTATTTGTGGTTATGTTTGCACAAGTGTTTAATCCATTTTTTCCGATACAACACAGTTTTGTGATATAACTGAATTTGACCCTACCTTCTCTTCACTGATTGCACGTGGTTCTTTTTATACGCTCCATTGGCCATTTTTCATTTATTAATTTGGTAGTAGATTTAATGGATTTCATTAATGACTCAATGACTGGCGGCCGGCTAAGGAACGAATTGGAGCTGTAGTAATTGATCTGGAAAATTGGGTTATTGTTTCGAAAGAAGTTTTAAAAGAGGGAAAAAAAATGGAACGTCATTGTATTTATAGAGCATCAACGATATTTTCAAACTTCAATCGTCACGTTAAATAAAGTATAATATATGGGTCTTAGTTTATATTTCTTTGGTGCCACATGATATAATAACATAGAGTAATATTTCATAATGATATTATGTTGTGTTCGCATGCCGTTTCTAAAAATGGGTCGATTTTGAGGTGTGAAATGAGTTTTTATGAGATGAAATTCGACCATTGTACAAAATAAATTACGGTAGTGTATTTATATTAAAACAAATAAATTTGTTTACACCAATATTGTTTATTATATTATAAAATCGTGACATTTATTAGCTTACTATCGAAAACAATATTTAAGTGTTTGTGCTATACTAATATACCTATTACCTACTTCTATTCTTGGTGGTAATACTACTACGAATGGAGTTTTAATATTGTAAGCGTCCCCATTGTTACGAATCGATCAACGCATTTTTAGTTTGTTTGTGATTTGATATCCACTAGGAAAACCCCGACTGAAACCTATTAAACATTACGTATATTTTGACGAGTTGAAAAATGAAATTAAGTGAAACATCCAATTGATTTATAAAAGATAACTAAATAATATTATTCTTGATTACGATGTTTTATAAAGAAAAATAATTTATTCCTTCAATAAAAACGATGCAAGTATATAAAATGCTTAGTGTAGGTACAACTTTTTATACTAGTATCTTATACGAAATTAAATGAGTGGCACACTGCACGCATATAATCAGTTGGTATTTATCATTTTTATGGTAATTATATTTTGTTTATAGTGTATAATATTGGTTGAACGCATGTCACATTTCTACACATGCTTTTTTTAACCTTTGACTTGGTGTTTGATAAAACATTTCATTGAGATATGACGGGTTTCTAATGTATTTTGGTTCGAAAATTTTAATGCTTATTTTCGTCAATCAATTGCTATGATAATAGATAACATTCTAATTCAATGTTTCTTGACCTTTATACCTACTACGGGTAAACATTATTTAAACACTTTATATAACATGGCAACACACGCCACAATAATATGATAATTTCACGCTTAAAAAAAAAGCCAAAAAAATTAGTATAATAAGAAATCACTAGTTATTATTTTAATCGAAAAATCGTTTTCAATAATTTTTAAACACTTAATTTATAAGATGTTATACATTTTAATAAAATGTTAAAACACCTACATTTAAGTATTTGATTACTTTGTTAAACAGACAGTAAAATTAATGGATCTGTATATTTTTATTGATTTAGAAATAACAATCGTCAATGTTATGAAGTCGTGAAAGTATAGATTTTTAATTGGTGTGTATTATAATATTATATACGAGTATTTTAAATAGGACTCGTGTAAAACTAAACTTAATTGGAATTTCAAATTGAAAAAGGCCACAAAAATTATCTTTAAAAATTGGTGGACAGCTTTCTCAAGACTTTCTTGACAAGCATTTTCTACGTATAAAATTAAGAATTTATATATTTATTTAATCAATGCACACCGAAATTAAAAGTCAAGTATACTATCTGCCTTGTAATGATTCGTGATATAAAATAGTTTCTACATTATCTTGAAATGAATAACAAAAGTCAATATGATGTGTCTATAATTATAATGACTTTTATACTATAATAATAAATATCTACTCGTTAATTCATAATTTGGGCAAGTATACTTTCGGACTAACAGTACTATAGCTATGTTAATTGATTTTAATAGTTAATTATTCTATTAGGTATTATTAAAATCATATATCATAATCATTCGTTGTTTATTTTTCAACTAGCATAGTATTTCATTGTCAATTATTATAATTTTGAGTTTGATCTTTACTTTTTTCACATTAAATATTTTATAAGTTTAACTTTTAAAACAAATATATAAATGATACAAACAAATTATATTAATTGCACAATTTAATTCGGCCAGTCACGTGCCTGTTTTAGTATTGTATGTCATTATATTTTAAATGGTTATTCATTATTCTGTTATTGTATCTGAGTTTGGACATATTTATTTCATATCGTTTTTGCTATTACAAACAAAATATAGTATTGGAAAGAAAAAAAAAACGCAAGTCAAAAAATATTGCCTTTGTTTTTACATCGAAACTACACTATGTATAATAATGGCTCGCTAGAGTCGCATACTATTCGTATCGATTCATATTTTTTAATCGTCATAACTCTGTTTTACGCTACGTATAATTACTTTGTTACTGTCAATGATACATGTTCTTGAAAAAAATGAAAAAAATAGCTTGAAACAATGATGTTATAATACACAGCGCCGTGACAAAATTTCATAGTGTTGTGCCACCGTTCAGACGTATGTTGTGTTGTGCTTTGTCGTTAAAAAAAACCCATTAATAATTCACTTTTCTAATCATTTTTTCGCCACGCCATTTGGTTCTAAAATATTAACGCCACTACCGCCACCGTCGGCCGTATACCATCTATTAAATTGTTTCAGTTTTAACGCGTGGCGGCGGTGGCGGGGCGTGTTCGACATCTATTTTTCTTTTTGAATTTATTTTCGTTAGTTAAACACACACTTTTTATGACCGAGAAAGCGCACGTTATAAATCTGCGATGGAACGCTATTAATATTTCACCGTTAGCGCGCTTGTATATAAAATACATATTATATTTGTCATGTCGTGTTTATATACATGTCGAGTACCAGGTACCCGCTCGGCCGGAGAAAAGAATGCCCGCCTTTCAATCCCGGATGAAACCCGCGTGGTTATCATGTCAGGACGGTTTATAAAAAATTACGCCGGTTCAAAGTTTTGAATCGTGCACGCCGCGCGCGGTGTACTTGCGGGTATTTTTTCGTTTACAAAAGGGCTTTTGCTGCGCGCGTGCGCCCTCGTCCCTTTTTGTTTTGAACCCAACGTTTTATAACGCGCACGAGCCATAAAAAATGTTTAAACGATAGGTCTATGCGCCTATACTATGGAAACTACAAGCTATTCGCGTACTGTCTCGGATCGTCTACAGGTGCACTGCTGACGCATGACATTTTCAATTTTTCGTACTGTAGCGTGTACACTGTACACTATATTTTAGATAAAAGTTATTGTAGCTCAGTGACGTACTCGATCGAAATCTCTTGTGAAAAGTGATTTAAATATATCATAGAAATTATGTAATTTTTTCTTTGTTTAGTTGAAATCAATTATTCTAGATTTTTTCCAGTTACGAATACAACAAAATATACTAACATTAAAAAAAAAATTTTAATAATAGGATAAACGGATAGGTTAATTCGTATACTAAAAAGTAATGATTATATATATATATATATTATAATTTATTAAATATTATTCTAATATTAACGTGCATATTTATTTGATGAACATTTAATGTGATATCTGGAATTGTTTGTATCTCACCAAGTCTATATATTATCTATGGGGATATTTTTAATATCGCGCCACGTATGTCATTTTTAATTTGCCAAATTTACTAATTGTTTTTAATTTTACAAATTGTAAATTGGCACATTTTATATTTTGAAATAAAAAATGTAATCTCCTTATTTCATCACCACTATGTTACTGTCCGTATTAAATTCTCCCTAGAGAGGAGTTTCCCCTCTAGTTGAAAACCACAGATATATAGGGTATCCGAAAATAATTTAGTAACACAGTTATTTGGGTTAATGAAGTAAATGATTACTCTCTGAATTTTAAAATAATAAATTATTATGGAACATTGTATACTGTAAGACGTACATATTCATTAGGTTACAGCTAGTAAAGCGGTAGCTTATGTGTTGTCAATATATTGTCATAGGACATACACAATTATTTTTATTTAGTTCTATAATGTTGACGAGTAATTTTTACTAAAAGAAGTTTTATCCAGAACATACAGCTAGAACCGCTGTTGAATAAAACATGTTATAATTGTCTGATGTGATTGAATTGTAGATTAAATAATCAAGTTTTTTTTTCATTAAAAAACAATCCACGTAAAATATGCAAGTATTCGATTTTGTTTATTTATATATTTGTTTTGTCCCATAATTTATAGCTAGTCTAATCCAAGAAAAGTGAATTCTTTTGTAGGAAATCTAAAACAATGTTTTTAAGGACAAAATTATTTTCCTATCATAAAATTAAAAATTTTAATAAAATGTATACATTTTATTCCCTTTTTCGTTTATTTTTCAGCGCTTTATAATCCACGTCCTACAACATTATACTTTTCTGAAATACAATTGAATTACTCCAATAAAATACAAATAATTGTTTTTTTTTGTACTTTCGATTGAGTTCAATTGTATTTTTATAAAAATTAAGGACGCCTTGTTCTCTTAAATATTCATAACGGACAGCCTCTCGACTCTCCTTCCCCTCGTTTACGTCTGTGATAATAAGTATTTATATTTGAAAATAAATTCTTAGGAGTTTTACAATAGGAATAAAATAAATAGTTGGGTAAGTAAAAGCCCATGTTAGTTTTTTTCAATTACATTATATTCATTTAGAGTTAATCCTTATAAAATAATGAAGAACAAGCCTTAGTATAAATCTTTTTCGTTTCCGGTTTTGTTAATGAAAATAATAGCTATTGTTTTCTATACAGATGATATAATATTATAGTATATTCATTATTCGCGTAAATTGTTGAGTTTCTAATATTCGACGTAAGTTACTTAAAATTATTCAGAAATTTTTATTTCGAAAAATATTATTCATAACTTCAAGAAAAGTAGGAAAGTTTGTTGCTTTTCTGTATTGTATTGTTATTGTTTGTTATTCACGCTTAGTAAGACTTATTATTTTTCTAATGAATGCTTTTGGAAATTTCGAAAATTAATATTCGTGTTTTAAGTTCATTCAAAAACAAAAATATACCATCCAAAGTTTTATAATCTTTGGAGTTACGCGTGTTACACAACTATGATATTATATTGCAAAATAATTATATTTTGTTTTATATTTAGATATTTTCAAAGCGTGTACGTGTATATTAGTACTGTTACCGGTTTCATAAATTATTTTAGTTAATCTCTTTCATATCTCAGTGCTTGTATATAATACCTTATTTTTTAAAAAGGCCTCCTTAAATTAATAATTTATCAAAATTGGCTCTTCGCCTATATGTTTGTTAATACATCATGCACTGAGACATTTCACCATTGTTTTACGATCTTAACATGGCTCATGTCGAGAAACTTTTCAATAACCTATTCTATCCTCTTAAGCTTCCGAGTTGGTACATTTATCATTTCAACAATTCTCGCCCCACGTGGTCATTTACACACGGAGGACACAGATCATTTATATATAATATATATATATATATATATTATATATATATATATATACTCACACTCAAAAATAACACGTTTAGTTTTTTCTTACGATTTTCATTCTTACAATATGTTTCTCTATCTCTTACAAATGAGGTCGATCTTTAGTCTAGTGTAGGTACTTGTATTTATAGACTTCTTCGAGTATCTTTTCCATGCGCTGTCGTACATTTCCATTTATTCTTTTCAGTTATATAATACTAAAATTAAAAATATTTACTGCGTGGTCTTTCAGAAATATTGCATGTTTGCATATTCTATTTTCGTTATCGTTATTGGTTTTGATTTTATTTTTGCTATTCTATTTGAAAATAATATCCAAATGGTTGTTCGCATTGAATGGGAACCTGAATACTTATTTTCATAGAGGTCAACCCTTAACTATATTGGGATACTTAAGTTCTACTTTATGTTTTATGTAGGTTAATATATTTTAGACAATGCCGACTACCTAGCCAAGTCTAAAGTGAAAAATATTAACTATTGTAATTAACACATATTTTATCAATAATAAATTATGTAATTTAACATCGATTATAGTAAAGATCGTTCGCAGTGTTCAAATTAGAATCGTGATAGAAATTATTTATAATTTTTAATTAAAATTATCAATTGGTGTGTAATAATATAAAACTGTTTTGCATCTCGTCTTTAAAAACGAATTATTACTCAACTTAATAACCAATCATTTATAACAAATGTTAAACGCAGTAATCATTGGTTAATGTTTGGAAATAAATTACGAATTAACATTCTTCTTGTTCTATCTTCATTATTTATTACTCAAACAAAAAAATGACAGTAAAAAGCATAAAGAGTATATCGTATATAAAGTCTTAAAATCATAATAAATTAATTGCCTTTCGATTTAAGATAATATATAACTATGAATAGGTTTATTAACTTGATAAATGAACAAATAGATTATTATACATCTAAATTTACTAAATATTGACTTAATACATTCTGAGTGGAAATTATTTATAACTATTTCACATAACTACTCAATTAAATACTACCGTGATAAAATAATTATGTTACATTATTTCAAAAATATTAATATTAAATATTTTACCATCGATTGTAACCGTCCATTAACCATGTATTGAGTATAAAAATATTTACTCGCAGTTAACGCTGTTATCGATTACGCCGATTGTAAGGTCCGAAATGGAATAATATTGGCTCTCACTTAATTATGTTGAATATAATTTGCATTAACAATGATTATGATTTTATCCACTTCATTCATTCAATAATCATAATTCGATTTCAATCTACAATAGTGTGTGCGGTTCCATTGTTACTAGAAAGTACTTTGAAGATACTGTGTTAAAAGTTCCTTAATATTATATTTAATTTTTAATATTTTAATTTTATGTTTAAATATAGGGGCGTTTTAATGTGAAAATAAGTATAAGTTAGGTATCGGCGATGAATATTTTATATTATTGAATTTTCCTCATTAATTGGAAATCAATATAATGTCTCTACTTGTATTTTATTGTATTATTTGTGATTTATTAATTCAGTTGGTCGAACAAGATTTCGACAAAAAAAAATCGTCATTTTCATTTAAATAGTCAATATATTATTATTTAATTTGATTTCGGAATACTTATAAAAGTTATTTGAGACTTTTCTGCTATAAAATACTAATGTAATATGAGTTGGTGCAACTTATGAGGAATCTTGAAAAAAAATGTCAAGTTATGATTGAAAATAAAAATCTATTTATTAGTTGCAACATAGTTTGCAATTTGTCGTGTTTTTAACGAATTTTTGTCAAATTTCGAACATTGAAACGTATAAAAAAAAAATGAATATATTTTCAAACTGAAAGAAGATCAATTTATAAGGATCTTGTAATAAATAAATAATAATAAATAAAAAAACACGATTTTCATGTGTCTATAAATAGCATAAAGTTCAAAAATAATATAGTATTTATTAAACGGTTATATAAGTATTCGATTTATATTTCAATGTATTTACATTTATTTAATGATATTTATAATAAAATAATGAGAAATATCTGTAATTATGGATTAAATTTGGTCATACAAGTAACGTGTAATAAACTAATGGAAAGAGTTTATATATTCATATTTTATCATCCAGTCTAACAAAGAACAACGTAACAGTATTTTAAACAAATCATATACTATTTGGAAAGTCAAAACATAAACTTTTTATTGTTTACAATGGCGTGATCCGCACTAGTTTATTCACGCGTAACATCTAGTCTTGGTGGTTTCCTTTCAGATTTTAAATAAAACATTAACGGTTAATTAAAAACGCTTGATTATTTTTTAAAGTATTTACTTTGACATCGTTGCCTCTCGGAGCCTCTTATTTCTTACGAATGATTTTCATCATATTTTCGTCGTTATTAAATTCTTTTATAAAAGAATATAGTATTATGTATATACGAGTATATCTATATATATTTTTTTAATTAAAGCAAACAAAATAAATAAATACAAAATAATGGGATTAAAAACGGAAAAATCATCGGACGGAAAAACTTTCTTTAGTTTTTTTTTTATTTTTTTTTTTTTAGTTTTGTTTTATATAAACGAGTGAAATATTTAAATTTTAAAACTTCCTGCGATGTTTCTATCGTTTTTTTTTTTTTTTTTTTTTTAATTTCCAATTAAACCGCAGTATTTGATGACAAATCGAGCGTTCCCGATTTAAGATAACTACTCGTATAATCGCCGTCGTCACCGTCGTCGGTTAACGTTATGTCTACTCGTCAAAAGGGACGGCAAACATAGCAGTAACATCATATTATTATTTCTAAACACTCGAAACACCGCGCCGTGGTCAAAGTACATGCATTGTTATAATATTATTGTCGATCGACACTCGTTGGCGCCACGTGCGACCGATGATGATTGCCGCTGGGACCGTCATAGTCGGGCAGTGTCATCGCGTATGTTAGTACCCGTTTCTCCGGTCGCCGAATAAATAATATTATAATTCCCTTTGATATTATGTTAATGCAGGTATGGGGTTCGGATTCATAGAGGTGTGGCACGAGGGACCGCTTTCATAATATTAGCCGGGCGTTTTGACGCTCACACACACACTCGCGCGCGCGTCTGATAGTATAATAATCATAATAACAATAATAACCATTATAATAATAACAATACTATTTGCAGAAGTGGTGAAATTCGGGTTTCGATTTTAATGACTGCGGAAATATTGATGGACTTATTATGATAGGGGTTGGTTTAATCCGCGGGGAGCGTCCGTTTTTTTATTTTACACCGTCGACGTATTTACCGACTGAAATCATTATCAGGTTTATAGCTGTAAATATCATGCGATATGATCAATTCACGTTGGGCCATGTGTAATGTACTTATGATATTGTCGGTTTCGCCTAACCTCGTTTAACATCTAACTAAAATTACTTGACCTAATCTCGGTTGGATTTGGTCAAATAGATAGTAAGTTTCCGAAAAGTATAATAAGGGTCGGGGATATACTTGTGTGAGAAATATTCGGCGATGAATGTAGATATTGTTATTAGGCGCGGAGAATTGAAAACGATTAGGTTTTTAGAAGATTTCCACCGGTATCGAATTTCGTTGAAGCATTATAGATTAAGGACGTCAAGTGTGCGAGTTTTATATATTTACATTTCATCAGTTCGTCTTTATTCGATTTCTACACAATGGTTTCGTGTGGTTTTTTTCGTGAAACGTAAAAAGAAGCCACTGAGTGACTTGACTTAGTTCTGATTAGTTTTTAAATCTAAATGAATTTTTTAATTTAGGTGATTACATCCATTACATTAAACTCTATAATATTTCTATTATCAACATAAATAATATGTCGGTTATATGGCCAATGATTTTAGTTAACTTTCTCAAATTCCGTAATATAATTAACCATATTTTCAGATAACCAATTTGTGTCAAAAAAATGATTTTTATAGAATACATTTCCAGGTTTAATTCTTGTTACTAAGCATTTTATGTTCCATCATTTATTTCTATGATATCTGCCATTATATGGATGAAATCCAAGAGATGAAATAAAAACAGTAATAGGTACTATGAAATGTTTTAAATTGCCAAAAAAAAAAAAAAAAACCATGTAACAATCATAATATATCTTTTGTCTTCTACACGATTTCACCGCCGTCGGTCAAGTCACTTGACCTTAGTAGTACCACTAGTGGTACTTGTATCTGATTATAGGCGTATTTCCAGATCTCACTTATCTTTTGTTTCTACAAATTGTCTGGTGATTTAAAAGGATTTAGACTGTCTCTCGTTACTAGCGCACCAAACTCAGCGATCTTCAATCACCAACTAGGTTCCATTTATTCTTCAAGAAACTCGCCTATTTCCCGTATCAAGAGTATTGTAAACAAGGCTCTATATTTTAGTATAACGTTTTAAAATACTTTTCCTTGTCATCTTCAGCCACGATTTGACAACGCCGTGTCATGGTGAATGTATATTTCAGAAGTCAAATGATACACATTTTTGTGAAATTTATAAGCTCGATCAAGTAGTTGTGGTATGACCCACAGGGTAGAGTGGGCTGGACCAAAGGTTGAAATGCTCGAATCTGACCGTTTTAAGTTCATTGCGCTATTGCGGCTCTCGTTATCATTCCTCGAGGACTTGACAATAATAAAATATAGCTGTTACTGCGGTGCACAGCGGTGTAACCAGGATTTCTGAAGCGAAGGGGGCAATAAAAAAACCTTATTAAAATTAAATTTTTACTGTACGTACCTGAGGTAACTTTTATACTCAATATAGGTGACCAGATACATAATATTAAATACCGACCTCTATACTCGAATTAAAACAACTTTTTATTTATACGTCATAAACAATAAACTTAATGATGAGGTATTTTATAAATTTTATTGTTGTTATCTTATCTAAAAATTTTCGTTCTTTGAGGTTGATTTTTTTTTCGTTATAATACTGTGAACATGTCATGTTTTGTGAAAAAGTGTCAAATTCTTTATCTTTTCTATTTATATTAGTCAGGGTCAAGCTTTTTGATGTTTCCTCATTCATAACTTTTAAATGCGTTTTTAGTCCTTTTTAGAATAAATGTGTCTGTACGTTTCAGCGCGGTAAAACAGGCTAGATATCAAATAAATGCTGTTAAATTTTCTTTATATTTAGCAAAAGCTTTGCGAAATGTTAAATTTCTTTTACAGTGGTCTCTCTCTTTTTTTTTTTTAGTTCCCTGTGTTTTCTCTGTATGAGAGGCTTTGCTAAAACATAAATTTGATCGTAGGGGCATGACCATGCATATGTAATCATATCATTTGCATTGGCCTTAAACGAACGCGAATACTATTTATAGTACCTAATATATTATATTGTACGTTACCCAGTGTTGTAAAGAATACTTTTAAAATTTATCTGAATACTTTACTTAAATATATTAAAAAATTATCATTTAGTTTTTCCACAAATCTCACTATCATGGTAATAATGTTATGAATAAATTAATTAGTGTTGATTGTCTGAAAACGATAGGTTAATATACTAATACGAGTATGTTAGTACATTGAAATAAATACAAGTTTTTAGATTTTACAAGTGTTATCATACACACACATACACACATTATAATAGAAAATCCAACAAATCGAACTCGAAAATTCTAATTTTCTCAAAACAATTTTTAATTGCAACGCCTGCGTTACTTTACTGTTTCAGCTCGAGACGCGTGCGTTGAACCGAAGAAAATGTAATGGGCAGCGGCCACGATGACGGGGCCGGCAAGGTGTGGCTGGCGCAGGTCATCTGCCGCCTGGTGTATTCCGTGTACCAGGACGACGGCCACTACTACGACAACGGCACGGCGGCTACGACCGCGGCCGCCGCAGTGGCCGCCACCGAGATGGTGATTACCGCGACCACCAACGTGAACAGGCTGCTGGTGACCGAGGCCCGGGTCGATCAGCTGGACTGCGGCGGCACGTGGACGCTGGACTGTCGGCGGACGGCGGCGGCGGCGACCGCGGTGGCCGGCGGGCGGCCGGACGACGGGCTCGCGTGCACGGACGCGCTGTCCGGCGCCACGGACGCCGTCGTCCGCCTGTACCTGCCGGCCAGGCTGTCGGCCCATTTCGACGGTCAGCCGGCCGTGTCCGTGGGCCTGCCGGAGACGGCCCGCCGGAACGCCGTCACCATAGTCCGGTGCGACGGCGGCGGCGGCGGTGGTGACAGCAACCAGGCCACGTGTTCGGTGAGCGGCGAGCTGTGGCCGGCGATCCCGGAACGGCGTCCGCCGCCGCCGACGCCGCCGCCTCCGCCGCCGGTCCACCAAGATGACGGCGGCGGTGACGGGCTGCACGGCCACTACAACTGGAAGTACCTGTTCGTGTTCGTGTTCATCGTGTCCGGCGGCGTGGGCAACATACTCGTCTGTCTGGCAATATGCCTGGACAGGCAGCTGCAGAACGTCACCAACTACTTCCTGCTGTCGCTGGCCATCGCCGATCTGCTCGTGTGCCTGTTCGTCATGCCGCTGGGCGCCATACCGGGATTTTACGGTCAGTGCAGTTACAGTATAATAAACAGTGTGTTAGCATAATATTAGTTAAACATTACTGTTCGGGCCCGGACTTTGATGCCCTATAAAAATCTACGGAATGCTCTTGTATAGTAAAATTGACAAACATTTTTTAAGAATGACTTGAAAATTTAAAAAAAAAAACTGTTTTAAAATGAAAAAAATCCATCAAAGTCCGACCCTGAATTTATTATTATCGTTCAAACCGGTTAGTTGGCTAGTCAAACATAGTTTAACGATAGTTCTTTGTTTCGTTCTCAAATCCGGACTCAAAAACCAGGGGCATTTGTCGTATGATTATGACTCGTGTACACTATCTATTGACTTGAAATTTAACAACCAATTTTATCGATCATATCCAAACATTTATAATTTCTAATGTGGTGCCGTTTGTATGGTGAGAAATCTAACTGTTTTAGTTTGATTGGATTTTTCTGGTTTTAAAGAGTTCGATCCATCTCTAATGTATAACGTGTAAAATGGGTTTCGATACGTGGACATTTTTAAACGTAACTTTGACGTTAACTGACATTATGGCTTTACTAAAATTATGTTAGACGTACATTACATCGGCCGTTAAACCTATCAAAATCAATCTTTGTACTCGTGGGTATATATGACTTTGGTGCGCCTAGGTTTATTGATTTTCCCCTTGGTCTATGCACGCGCGCGTAATATTAAGAAAGGAAAACGTTATCGCTTAACCCCTATCGATCGCTAAACCACCAGGAGTCTTGGAGTACGTAACTAAATAACGAACTTCTTTAAGCGAATATATTATGATAAGAAATGATATCGTTCTTCGTGATCCAAATTTCAATCGCGTTTATATACACAGGTAATATGTACGAATCGTAAAGCGCGTTATGACTTCGTTGCACTGATCGTAATCAGTATTACTCGTAAGTAATACGAACGGATAAGAAAAAAAAAATCGTTTGCTATTCCGAATAATACTTGGGCTCGGATGGATTCATTCTCATCTGAACGTTTTTGTTGCCTGTACGCGATAATACATACTATATCTGCTGCCGGAGTCGAACGTTACAGATAACGATTTTGGACTTGGTATCTAAATCTATGTAACACGTGAATCGGGCGGGGCTCATTGGAGCTTAATTCCATTTGATGTTTATCTATCTGTTATTCAAAATAAAATCGTACGGGACAGTGTTTGGAATTCGTCCGCTTATTCGATATACATTGTAAACTTCTTTAACGTACGCGCACGTAGTACGCAATATCTTATAACGTGTCACGAAATTCGTCGAGCGTCTCACGACTGCGAAAATGCCCGTGAAAAATATACACGTCACCGTGTGCAATAATCTAAAAACCAACGGCTTTCGTTCGTAAAATCGCAATAGTGTTCGTTTTCTATCAGTACAGCGGGATGGTACGTATTATATCGGTAGTCGGTACAATAATTATTATAAACGCGTCCGGGACAGGCGGTGATTAATCGTCGTGTTCGAAAAACAAAAACTATATTCGATTAACTAGAATCGTATAAGGTCGCTTTTTAATATTGTTAGTGGATGGAAACTAGCAAAAAAAAAAAAAAACAACAAAAAATACAGTAGATCGTAAATATTTCGTCCTCCAGACAAACACTTGAGGGAGGGGGGCAGGGTGGCGGATAATTAGTTTAGATGTTATGTTATGGACTCGGAGTTATGACAGACGGCACGGTGCCTTAACGATACACTTTGCGTCCTCAGAGAATCGCCCTCGTCGACTTTCCTCTGCGTAACGCTGGCGCGATAAAGTAGAAAGCATTTTTTTGAATAACTGTATGCCAAATAGTTTTTATCGATCGCGCCCCCCTTCTTCTTCGTTGGCTATATAGATATATATCTATTTATTTGTGTAGAGGTACCGCCGAGGCCAGTGTGCAGGCGTGGGCGACTGTGAGCGGAATCACGAAAAACTGCTTTTTGAGCGTTGATTAGATTTTTTTTTTTCTCGTCCAATACCCGCCGCAACGTCGCGGGAACAAAGTTATATGGTTCATCAATCCGATTCTTTTGACTGGTTTCCGAGTAGACCCTCTCAACTATTTATCGAGTATCGAACCGCGCGCGAAATAATACACTTTCATTTACGGATAAAGTATTGCGACTAATATTTAAGCGTACGATTTGTGTGGCACATACGTATTGTATGTACAGGTCGCGGCGGACGTTTTCCCCGAAAAATACGTATCTATCGTGAGCGCGACGAAAAAAAATGAAATTCAAAAAAATATTCAGTCGTCTGTCGAGATTTCCGGCGTTAAGTCGAAAACCGCTACGTACTACGTACGTACGTATATATACGAAACTCGCGTCGTTGTTGTGATCAGAGTTATTTCGAACAGTAGTTTCTTTTCGTAAAAAATAAATGTGTTTTGGACAGAGACAAGGGGGGGGGGACGGACATTCATTGAGTCGGAACTAATCAATGTGTACTATTTTACTATGGACTATTAAACACGATTCGGAAATCACGGTCAGACCAAAGAAAAAAAGAAAACTAAAACGTAATTTTATAATCCCGTATAATACGTTTATATATATAAAACCCAAGTATGTAATTTTAAAGAAATAACATAAATACAATAAAAAAAAAAAAAATGATAGAGTGTACACGATTTTGACTGAAAACAATTCGAAAATTAATAATGTTAAAAGAAAAAAAACCGGCATTATATATTATATAAAAGAACAGGCCTTTTCTATGTTCCCATTTTGTGACGACGCTATTTCACTTTTTTCCAATTTTTTTTTCACAGAGTTGTTTCAAATACCTTTCTGAGTGTCACAACGATGCCCGATTTTCAAAATTTTTCTATTAAAAGGTTGAAATAATGTTATATAAAAAAGAATCCCTATTTACCAGGTATCCTTATCACGCGTGAACGGCTGGACCGATTTAGCTAATTCTTTTTGTTGTTGTTGTGTTTTTTATTGTCAGGAGAAGGATTTTATGGAACAAAAATTAAGAAAATTAACCCTGAGGGGGTTTAAAAGGGGGGGGGGGGTAAAAATGGAAAAAATCCGGAGCCACTGCAGGAGCTTTGCGTTATTAAATCTGATCAATAGTTTCGTTTTATATAGCAGAGGCATGAATCAGTATTCAGACCTGGCGAATCAGGAAGGCATTAGGGCCGATGATTTCGGGGTGAGCATGTTTCATTCGAAAACCTATTTCGGTAAAAACGCCGATAACGACGAGTTATCACAGCACTGCGGCGCGGCGGCGCGAATCACGCGAACGGCGGCGTACCGCGCTTGAATTTTCCGTTTCCGATTGAAATATAATGTAATATTGAAATATAATATTAATATTATAATATTGAAATATATAGCCTTGCGCGTGGCACGCGTTGCAGTGTAAAAGTTCCGCCGCCGTGGCCGTGTGGTTGCGTGGCCGTGTGGTTGCGTGGCCGCCGTGACGGAACGACCACGACGTGGTCGTGCGCTGCGGACAGAACTCTGGATACCGCGGTCGCGGTCGTCCGTCCGGAGGTCGTTTAAGAAAACGACCGTTAAAAAAACAAATTACTTTCCATGAATTCGTGAATAATTGTCATTGGCTGTTCGTTTTTTTAACGGTTTCGGCCGACGCGGGGTGAGTGGTTTTCCCTTCCGTTTCAGTCTTCGTCGGTTCGTGCTATTGTCTGTAGGCTCTCCGAACGTGTCCGTGTTTCGAGATTTTTATGCCGACCGCCATCGAATCTCGTTTCTCGGTTTCAAAATTTCCTTTCGCGGCGATGGTAATAGTATTTATCGACGAATAATCGCACGTCTCACGGCGGTCGCGTGGGCGCAACCAAATTATTTCGTCGCTTAATTACTACCGTACTATCGATATTCGATGTTTAGCGTGATTTCCGTCTCGGTCGCGGTCGCGGTGCTGCGCAGCCGCCGCCGTTCGCCAAAACGGCTTGTGAATTTTACCGTCCGCCATAAACACGTATCATAGTTATATCGTGGTTCGCGCGAGTAGTGAAATAATCGTTCCGGCGTGTTTGCCCGCGTCCTGGTGTTTTTATTCGAGTGTACCAGCACGAAATACGTTGTGAAATGTTTCGGACTCGCCGAATGAAAACGGTCGTCAATGGAGTCGACGACGGCCCGAGGTTAGTGATAACTGATAATATATTATAATATTATATCGATGTAAAAAATATGTACGACCCACCGACGCGTTATGCAAAACTTATTATTATTATAAATTATTATTAAACCACTGTTATACAACGCGCGTTGGAACTGATAAATTGCGCGTTGTCGTCAATACGATTTTCAGAAATGAGTTTCATTTCGGCGCCGAGTAATATTAATAACGAGAACGGATTAGATCCATTACGCGCGTCGCGTTCATCGCCAAGTCGTCACTATTTTAGGTACTATAATTTTCATTGGCTGTTCGTTTCTACCGTTTCGGCCAACGCGGGGCAGGCTGGGATTTCCTCACCGTGTGGTCGCGCGCTGTGGACAGAACTCTGGATACCGCGGTCGTCTGTCCGCCGGAGGTCGTTTAAAAAAACGACCGTTAAAAAAACAAATAACTTTCCATGAATTAGTAAATAATTTTCATTGGCTGTTCGTTTTTCCAACCGTTTCGGCCGACGCGGGGCGAGTGGTTTTCCCTTCCGTTTCAGTCTTCGTCGGTTCGCGCTATTGTCTGTAGGCTCTCTAAACGTGTCCGTGTTTCGAGATTTTATGCCGACCGCCATAGTCTCGTCTCACGTTTTCTACAATTCCTTTCGCGGCGATGGTAATAGTATTTATCGACGAATAATCGCACGTCTCACGGCGGTCGCGTGGGCGCAACCAAATTATTTCGTCGCTAAAATACTACCGTACCATCGACATTCGGTTTTTCGCGTATTTTTCGTATCGTATCGCCGCCGCCGCCGCCGCCGCCGCGTCCGGTGCGCGCGATCCATTACGCGAGTGTAATGGCCGTCGCCTTCGGATTTTCAACGATTCCGTCGAGGCTCGGACGACGTCTAATCCAAGCCGGTAAAGGCTTCGAGTGTGCGTTTTTTGACGTCGTCGTTTCGTATCGTATTCGCCGTGGTCGCCGCCATTTGTATTATCGATATCCAGTGTTTGGCATATTTTCCGTCTCGGTCACGTTCGCGGTGCGCGCCGTTCGCCTTACACGGCGTCCGCCATATTTTTTTTCGTCGTGTTTCGTGAGTGACAATCACGGCTCGGGCGGTGTAACAATATAACTATCGGTCGTCGATAACGTTTCGCGTGACATTTTCCAACGTGTTTTGATCTGTGCGTACATAACTGTGTAAATTAAATATAACATTTCGTTGCGACTATTCGCGATCGCTCAAAACGGGCCAGCCACAATGGGTGCATAACATTCGTTCATTTTTGTATTGCGATGCCGCCACAAACAAACCTATATTCGAGGTAAGGGTTTATTATTATAATAATATATGATTCATTTGTATTTATTCAAACAGCCGACTTATTTATGTTTCGATTGCGCCAACGAGGCAACATATTATTATTATTATTTAAGTACACGATTATTGAAATTATTAGTATTTTACACTGAATAATTACTATTCACTTCTCCTATTTCGTTAAAAACACCGATAATGACGAGTTATCGCAGCATTGCAGGCGGCGCGAATCACGCGCGAATGGCGGCGTACTGCACTTGAATTTTCCGATTAAAATATAAAACGCGACGCGCGAGCATGTAAATGATGCGCCGACGTGGCCGCGTGGTCGCGTGGCCGCTCTGACGGAACGACGACGACGTGGTCGCGCGCTGCGGACAGATCTCCGGATACCACGGTAATGGTTTTCGGAAAACGACCGTTACAAAAAAAATCACTTTCCATGAATTCCTGAATAATTATGATTGGCCGTTCGTTTTTTTAACGGTTTCGGCCGACGCGGGGTGAGTGGTTTTCCCTTCTGTTTCAGTCTTCGTCGGTTCGCGCTATTGTATGTAGGCTCTCCAAACGTGTCCGTGTTTCGAGATTTTTATGCCGACCGCCATCGAATCTCGTTTCTCGGTTTCAAAATTTCCTTTCGCGGCGATGGTAATAGTATTTAACGACGAATAATCGCACGTCTCACGGCGGTCGCGTGGGCGCAACCAAATTATTTCGTCGCTAAAATACTACCGTACCATCGATATCCGGTGTTCAACGTATTTTCCGTCTCGTATCGTCGCCGTCGCGTCCGATGCGCGCGATCCATTACGCGAGTGTAATGGCCGTCGCCTTTGGAGTTTCCACGACTCCGTCGAGACTCGGACGACGTCTAATACAAGCTGGCAAAGGCTTCGAGTGTGCGTTTTTTGACGTCGTCGTTTCGTATCGTATTCGCCGCCGCCGCGTCCGGTGCGGTGCGCCGTTCGCCAAAACGGTTTGTACATTTTACCGTCCGCCATTTTGTTTTTGGTGTTTCGCGAGTCACGGCCACGGCTCGGATGGTAAAAATATAACACTTTTCCTTTCGTTTCGTTTCGATTTGTGCGTGAAAAGAATTCGCGATCGCTTAAAACGGGCCAGCCACAATGGGTGCATAACATTCGTTCATTTTTGTATTGCGATGCCGCGCCGCCACAAACAAACCTATATTCGAGGTAAGGGTTTATTATTATAATAATAATATGATTCATTTGTATTTATTCAAACATTTCAAACAGCCGACTTATTTATGTATCGGTTGTGCCAACGAGGCAATATATTATTATTATTATTATTATTATTACATGATTATTGAAATTATTAGTATATTCCCCTGAATAATTACTATTTTTTTTACCCATAGAAACATATTTATCATGATATTTACCATATTAGTAACAGTTTTATTTTACTTTTTAATTATTAAACGCGCGTATACTCAGTGTCACAACTAGGCTTCGTTTAAATTGTATATCTATATTCATATTGTGTGTTTGTATAGTAAACTATTAAATAATAATAGCAGTCAGCTGATAACGGGGAAATGTTAATTATTATTATTATTTGGGCCATACACATTTTCTATTCTTAAACTCGGCAAAGACTGGTATATTCAGCTAGTAATACATATATATTTCGGACGATAAAATCGTTTTAATTTATTTGGAAAAAAAAAACACGTCATTCGTTTGATCGAACAACAAAATTCTTTTAATATATTCAATATACATATGTATAATATATAGTAGTCGACTCGACGATAATTTTAGTATAAATATTAAACAAAACAATATTTTCACAGGCGTATTGTTAATTAACTAAAATGATTATATTCAGCTAGACGTGTACAAACGAACACGGTTAAATGATTAAATCAGTTTTCACATTTATAATGAAATTAAAAAAGTTTTTGTCGAGAGACGTGTGTACTTCACGGATGAAAAAGCCGCTCTTATACAGAGTTACTTGAAATATTTTTTTGTATATATATTTTTTGCGCCGCCGCCGGTACGTACGAATTGAATGTGAACAAAAAAAAAATCTGTTCGATATCGGAGTATTGATTTTATTCTTACCGCGCGCTGGAATGCACAACAATTTTTTACGGAAAGGGAGGCAATTATTTTTAAATTAGTATTTACAACAATCGATTATAGTGAAATATAACGGGTCAGACAAATGACAATGGGTCTTTAAATTACGCGTACTCGTTCAGCTACTTTCCGCCGATTATTCGCCGTTTCGGACGAACGGAGAACGCGCGATATTATTACACGCGTGTCGTTGAGATTAAAATCATGTACTGTCGACATTGAAAAACCTGCGATTACTAACGGCCGGCAACCTGTATACGATTCGAGTTCTCCGTCGCGTTTCGTCATCACACGTCTGGAGACTGTTTCGAGCTTAAATACAAGTCGCGAGACATTTATCACGTACCTTTAATATCATTGCAGTCCTCGTGTGTATAAGTATAGGTATATTACAATATAATATTATTAGGTGTGGTTCTCTATTCTCTTTTTGTATTTTTCTTCGCTTGTTTATAGTGAAATCCGATTCGGGACGAATGGGGTTTTTAATAAATTGTTATACGGGTAAAACTGTTAGTATCAAATTGGATCTTATTTCGTACGTGTTGTAAACGATGTCTGTCTGTTGTGTGTTACTCGTAGCGTTCGTATCCGTTTATAAAATCGTCAAATATATATTATAAGAAATATTTGAAATATCGGTAGAAATATATTATGATGTTTTGTCCATTTCTCCAATTACTCCTTGAGGTTTTATCTATTTTTTCGTCGTTGTATTTACTATTTTAATTTGACTTTTGGAAATTAATCTTTTTTTTTTAAATTTATTACTGAAAAATGTGAATAAATTATTCAAGTATTTTTGAAAACGAAAAGAAAAAAAAACACATTCTCATGATTTGATCTTGAATTATTTATTCTAAGATAATAATATATTTGATAGTGAAATGGGAAAAAATGCACACCATTTACCTGTATGATGATATTGTTTTCGGTTTTAATTTATATAGAAATAATACGTTGTTTCTAACACCGTTTTGGATGATCAGCCAGTATCTTCTCGAGCACTACGTTGATATGTGTCTATCTTAACCCTGTTGGTACATTATGATGCAATTAGTCGCGAGTAAATAAAATGCTAACAGATAATATTTATTTTTATTTTTTTCGTTGAATTTGGACAAAGTTCAAAGTTCAAAGTTAATATTATCGTTCGAAATAATAAATTATTATTTCTTCGTTTTTATGACGGTTTCACAACTCTGATGGATTAATTCTGCATAACATTGGACGAAAAAGTTCTCTCTTTTTAGAGAAATTTAATGACCATGAAAAAAAAAAAAAAAAAAAAACGGCCAGAACGAATAAGAACTGTATAGAATGAAGTTTTCGGAGTGAATTTTGTTTGAAAAAATACTATTTATATGCACACTATAGTTTGGAATATAATTTTCTCGTCGGTAAATTTTATTTTTTCTTTAACTTGTTTAAGTTTCGTTTTGATTACAAGTTCAAATATTTTAAAATCTACATTTTACTTTTTTTTTAACATACCTATTTTTTCTATTGATTGTTTTATTTGTCTAATGCAAATCAACAATTTATAAGTACACAGAGGATTCGTATTTCAACTTTACTCGAGTGTATTGAACATCATATACGTAATAATGCAATATTGTAGACATTTAATTCAATAATTTCAAATGAAATACATATTTTATTTACCTTTCTCGGGGACGAAACTATCAGTTACATACACAAACGTCCAAACAACTAAAGAGGAGGGGGGGCGGACGCGTTTTATAAATCTTGACAACTCCGGTTTCCTGTCATGTGCATTCTCAAACCCTTTTTAACCCAAAATATCATGCAAAAAAAAACAAAAAAAAAAATTAAATAATAATAATAATAATATAGGTACGGATATTTTTTAGACGAACAGAGATTATTTTCAGTTGTTAAAAAATGAATTTCACTTCGTTCGTTTAGTATGGTTTAGTAATTTAAGTCTGAAACGAACGAAACATTTCGATTTGAAAACTATTTTATGATATCCTACTGAAACCTGCAGTTATGCCCGTGTAGCCGGAGCGTATTGTCGTTGTCAACACGACGACGCGAGCGATTTGAAAAATGTTCGTTGTGAAAGAACAAATTATAGCGCGTTCAATGAGGAATAAAAGGGTTAAAGATGATTTATACGAGCGTTCACAAAGATTAAACGAAAATTTATCGTTTATCTGTAGAAACGTAGCTACAGCGGTTCGACGTGATGATTTCGTATTATACTGTCATTATTATACTATCATCCTGCTAAATATTATTTATACCTGTACATAGTACAAGCGTGGTACATGAGTAATGGACACAACAATAACCATAATACTATCACTGCTACTACTAGACACTACTAATGGTACTCGTACTACACAACTACTACAACTACTTCTACTACTATTATTACTAATAATAATAATAATAATAATAATAATAGCAATAATATTCTTGAAGACCAAGTCGTAAACAGATACTCTGCCCCTCAGGTCTATAAGTTTAATAGCATACCATAAAGACCATCGTTTAAGGCCCGCGGCTCGAGTTGGCAAGTAGTCAGCAAAAACTGCCCTTCATCTCGGCTTGATTAATCTCTAACGTCATTTGGGAACATTTTACCTATCCTAGTAAAATATCGCGAACCATATCCTGTGCACCGAGTCTCGCCGATGCTATGTACGGAACGACATGCGGTTATTGTGACACTCTTTGTTCCGGCGGCGGTCGCATTATTATTATTATTATTATTATTATTATGCGCGCGACAGCCACGAGAAAATGTGTATTTTCGCATTCATACGTTCCTCCTTTGAATAACACGTTTAGCGCATGTGACGTGAGTAGCTATAGCGCCGGTATGTGGACAACAGTCCGAAATATCATGAGAAAAAAATAAAATAAAAAATAATAATACGACAGGACGGAAAACGTACGGAACGTAAATCACGGTTCCGTGTAAGGGGTTGTTTCACGTGAGTAACGTGTACTAAAAAGAGATTGAAATATAATTTATTCTTCTTCCGCGCGCTGACAACCCATCTTTTTGTTTGCGTCTCCGAAATAACTACTCATTGTTATTTATTTGTATTGTCGGCAGTTTCATACAGATGTATAAGGAAAGTATTGTACAATATTAGTTTTCATACGTTCTCATTTGCGTCCCGTCGTTTGAGTTCGCAGCAAGACCTTTTATTTTCATTCCTATCAATCCCTCCTGTAATAAAACATCTCTTAACACGATATCGTCTAAGACTGTACATTTACATTTTATTCAAATGAATAAGTATCTACGTCCAAAAAGTGTTCTGTCGTCAATGTTTTCATTCGGGGATCAATTTTGAATCTTACAACACTTCAATACATTCGTGGTTTTTGTTTTTTTTTTTCGGTTTCGGTTGTCCAAACTCCACTAGCTCCCGAGTCAACAGTTTTATGTTCATGGTACCCGCCGAACGTGACTTATTTCCTTTGCTGTTGGAGATTTTTCACGGTTTATACTTTCGATTAATTGGGAAATAATACTTTCGTTCTCGCAATGTTTTGTACACAATATTTGAACGCGAAATCGGATCCAGTTTGTAGGCAAGTCTATCGATCAATTTCATGACTGTATGTTATCACCCGTATTATTAAGATGAGTGTAAACGAAAATCACTTTATGTGAACTCACGTGTTATCAAGTGAACTTTAATGTTGGGAAAAAGTGCGGCGCGTCATTTTACATAATATTTTAATTTATCAGAAACTCGCTGCTATCACGTTAAGTTATCAGTGTTCGTGTTATACTTCGTGACATAGGCTTAACTTGAACATGTTTTCGACGGAGGGGCAAACTCTGTTAGGTACATACATGGAGTATAATGTACAGCCCAAACAATATAATCTGTGCCGGTTTCGGTTGTCTTCCCTGAATTTTTAGAGTCGACGATAAATATTCTTCTTATTAGTTCACAGACAGCTCAAATTTCTGAATAATTTTTGCCTGTTGGTAGTTTTTTAAAATTCGATTATCAAATGTTCCGCCGAATAAAGTGGTTTGAATTTTAGAAAATAATAACCGCAACAATTTCGATCATTGTCTAAAATCGTCGTACTTAAATATGTAGTTGTTGTTTAAAGTTCAAACAAACAAACAAACAAAATGAATCCGGTTATTATTGTTACATCGCTTATTACCAGGAAAAACAATGGATCCCTAGGAGTGAAATTAATCAGGACGAATATCGTTGTATTTTTCTAATCAATGTTTGTCATTTCATTCTCGTTCGAATCGTCTTCGGATAAAAAAGTGATAGAAACGAAGAAATTTCCAAAAAATTTAAATCTTATCCTATTTGCTTGTTTTACAATGATAGAATTGTGTAATTTTATCTGCTTAAATTCACTTGGAACATACGTTATTTGACAACAGTTTTTGTTGAAATCCATCATTTTGACGCGCGAATGTGTGCTTTTTACTTAAATTAATCATCCCGTCCAAAAAATAAAACCACTACTGAATATGAGTATAATATGCTATAATTGTCTGGTATGATTGAATTATAGATTAAAGAATCTTTTTTTTTTTTACATTTATTCAACTTAAAACTTTCATGGTATAGATTTCTTTTTACAGTTGATTGTCCTTGACATATAATAAGTTATCACTATTATTGTAGGTAGTACTATGTTCTTTGTATGAGCTCTAAAACAATGCTTGTCGAACACAAAATTTGTTTCATACATAAAAGAATAAAATTTTATATTGCATTTTTTTAAACTCATGTTTTGATTTGAATTCCATATATACATATTTTTTTTACCAAGTCATTTTTATTGCATTGAAATTTACGTTTAATTTACAATTTGATAGTGTTTTTTTTTGTATACAATTGAACTGCCCCAATAAAATATAAATAATTGCCTTTTCGTCTTTCCAATAATATTAATTTGTTTCTTAATTTACTAATAACTCATGGGGAATTTTCATTTTCATGAGATAGTTGTCGCTTTCTCCTTCCAATGTACTCCTAAAATTCGTGACTCCAACAAAGTGGTGACATTTGACTGCATCTTATGTGCTTGTACACTAATGGTTTAAATTAATTTGTCTTCAAAATCAATTTGTTAAATTGTAGTTATATGAACACAATACACATAACACAATATGTTTTGTGTCAATATTGTGTTATTTGAATTTAAAATTTGGTCTATTGTTTTTTGAAGAATATTGTTCCATTTCAATAATCTTTAATACATTTTATTTTTTCATATTAATTATTTTCAATAATTTTTTCTAATACTCAAAAGAGAAAATACCACAAAGAATCACATATTTTACTATAATTTAAACAGACGTTAGGCTATATCAACTGATTGAAACTGTCACGAATGGTTCGACCTTTCAATCAGGGTTAAATGACATCTCAGTATAATGTTCAATTCGAAAAGTAAAGTTTCCAGAATTCCATTAAAATCATAAATGAATAATTAGACGTAATAAGTTTTTGCATGTGAGATTATAACTTTTTAATATCTAAACTAGACTAATTGGTTTATTTACCATTCTATACATCTCTCCGATGACATTGAATTTCAATATTATCATCACAGTATTTTGGAAATATACTACTCTATTTAGTATTTACGTTTGTCTATCGTTTTAGTACGTATATATTTTACAAATGCATAATTACATTCGTAAAATATTATATTTTTTTTTTCGAATATTATTGTGATAAATGTATGAAATTGATATTTGTATGTACAATTATTGACGAAACCAACACTTTAGCAGTACACCCTAATAATATTCAATCGGTTATTTATTTAAATAGAATCACCGATAAAAAAAAAAAAAAATTAATTTTTCGATTACAATAACACTGTTGTGTTGCGGTTAAAGAAAATCTGTGAAATGGAACGCTTTTATTTCTTCTTTGGTCATTGTACGGGTGTTTTTTTTTTACGGTCGTCGTCGTATTATATTATTTATTACGTTTAAGCGATTATCATCTCATTCCGAAAACGATTCGAAACAGAGATTTTTCACGATTTCACTGCGCGCAATTTCTTGAATGTACCCATTGATATAAATTATTTTATTGCCATAATTACGTTTCGTGACACGATTTTTATGTCATTAATGGGATTATATTATGTTTTACCAATATTTGTTTTCTATTCGTCGTCGTCTCATATTTGTATTTGTAACGTGGTATTTACGGCCACTGTATGTATACATCGATATTAATAACATGTCAATACACCCACCTTACGGAAAACTATTGTTTTATATTTATGATAATTTTCCATCATCCAACAATAACGCCCAGCAGTATTGGCGTGAACATTTGTTAAATCCGTTGACGGTTTGTTTTCGAAAATCAAAAAATTTCACTATTACAAATATTATTCTATAACTTGTTTGTATCTACCAAATAACTGATCACGGCCATTAATAACGGTTTAAACATAGATTGCGCGTTGAAATAACTTAATTTGTTTTTGTTTTCGTTTTTTGCATTTTTGGTAATAATCTTTAAACAAATATTCCGTTTGCTTATTACTTTGAAAAAATTAACAAAGGGAAATACAATGTTAAAATCGAAAATATATGTAGTGATACGAATTCGCGTTCCAATGTGTTATCTCTGCAAAATAAATGTACACATATATCTTGTTCTTACGTTTTTACTCCGAAAATTCTAATTTTCGTTAGCGAAATATTTCCCAATCAATACACTACCTTTATGGGCAATTAAATTTGTTTGATAACAGTCAACAGTTGTACCTGACTATGTGTTTCAATTTACAATCAAATTAAACGTAAATAGACGGATTATATTATTGACAAGGGAGGTAAAATTACTTTGTAAAGTATAGGTATTGAATTCGTTGTGTGAGTAAGCCAGTTATATATATATTTCATTTTGTATCTACACGTATTAATAACATGTTGTTCAGTATACTTTTTCGGTTGCAATTAATTTAGTAATTCGATAAAGCAAACTTTTAAAAAGTTAAAGGAAATCTTGTTGTCATCAAAAAAAAAGAAAAGAAAAAAAAAGATAGGTCTAGTGAAACTTGAAGTTTACTGACCATTGAGCGATTATTAAAACTGTCACAAACTAGAATGCTATAGAAACTTCGTTTAAAATCCGTAGAAATTGACAGCTTTATAAATCCAATTTATAGCTCACGATGAGACGATATGTTATAAAACATTTGTTAGTAAAACATAGTTGAAGCTTTCAGACAAGTTGTTTTTAAAATATAATATCGTTTCTCTGCCTGTTATGCCAATGTTATTGAATTCTAAGACGGATTTCAAATAACGTTTTTGTTATTTTGTTATTTGTTATTACATAATACATTTTGGAACACTATTGGGGTAGTACTGTCGAGCTAGTTTATTGTAATACTATAATTGTGAAAAATTGAATTATTGTGCTGTCCTATAGTTTACACAACACTAAACGCCAGACGTTGCGTTTCAATAATTATATAATGATGAAATCAAATTAACGTAGCTTTCAAATAATTATGCCAGAATCATGGAAATTTATCTGATATCTGTATACAACAAACAATACATTGGTTATAATATCAGTTGAATTTTATAGTTATTTGCTGTAAATATACAACACGTAAAAGGCTAAATTATGGACGCATTTTGTCGCTATCAAACATTTTACGTGTATGTAGTTTTAGTTTTTACATTATTTTTTCACGGATGACCGAAATTTTGGGCTTTTTTTTTCGTCAGGCATATCGTTTTTGTTTTTTTTCACATTACATTGAATATATTTTTAAATTCGCAAAACAAAAAAAAAATAATCCTAAAATACAAAAATACCTACAAAAAGTATATGAATAAAATAAAAAGTTTAAAAAGTGGCGTGTGCATATTTAATATTATATACAGGGCGCGTCCCGTGAGAATTTACTATTTTCAGAAAGTATGAAACACACACCCCGGCACTATAAATTAGTAAATATCTTTGGAAAAACGAATTCGCTTGTGCTTCTTCGCTCCGAAAGAGGATAATCGATCGTACACGCTGTACATTAAATGGCGAGTGTTTACCTACACTGCGAAATTCCAGTTGGCGCGCAAGCGGAAAACCTCGCAACGCTCGCGAAAGTTATTCGAAATGCGTTACAAGATTCTATTATTTTCCGTTTAATTAAATAGCATCGTAACTCGCGCGCGCCGTAGGTAGATAGGTGTGTGTATGTATTGTATGTAGGTAGGGTAGGTACGTTGCGGCGCTGCACGTCGATACCGATTTGTCGGTCGACCGGGGCGAAGAGTAAATAATATCGTGTTTATCTCCGAGATTAATTTGATCGTCACGGTTGAGTGTGCTTTAATTGAAGTCCGCGATGACATGTGCCGGACTCTTGTCCGGAAGGAGACGTCACTGTGGCCGGAAGCGTGTGAAATGGCGTATTCCCTTAAGATTTATATGTGGGAGGAGGGGCTAATGGAATCCGCGTGAACGCCGCCACCGCCGCCGCCGCCGCCGCGGTGGCCCGGCCGGGCGGGTGTGTGTTCAGTCGATTTGGTTTGACTTCATGAAATATTCATCAGACAATATAACGGAAGGGCCTCAAAATATTGGCTGCCAGCACTATCGGCGGTGATAATTTCCCCTCGTTCGTGACCGCGGTGTACGAGGGAAACGGGAGAGGAAAAAAAAAATATCACATTTTCTCGACTCCCCCGGGAACCGTGTCCGGGAAAGACATCAGTCACGCGCCGCTTAACACTTACCAATTACACGCTGATTATACAAAACGAAAAATATTACCGCGTGCCTAATTAGCATTATATCGAATGTATCGGTATTAGATTTTGTTTTATTTTTTTTATACTTTTTTCGTCTTCCGATTTTAAATTTATTTATGCTTTTAACGTCACGCGTGATTATTTTTCCACGTCGAGACGTGTGACCGTGTTTGCGACGACCGCAGCACCGTTGCGGCGAGGGCTGTCTCGATTTTCACCCGGGTCAAAAATGATAAAACAACGCGACAGCTCACAACCCCTGCACGTAGTATATTTATACGAGAAATTAAAATGTTTATACACTCGCGGTCAGTACGTGATAGGTTATTTACATAAATTATGACTGTTTCGGGGGAGCTTGTAAGTTTTCCGAGTGAAATGAATTATCGATGTGAAACTTCGAGAAGTCGGCTTCAGCACACCACGAAAGGTCACATCGTTTACCGTTATATACACACTGTGTGCGTGGGCGATTGCATTTAGAATACATGTCGTTCTGTCTGAACGTCCGTCGCCGTCGATCCTTAAGACGCGACACGATACCGAATAACGATATTAGAAACGCGTTTAGTCGTCGCGAACACCACCGGTACGATATAAAACGGGCTGCGCGTCGTGCAAATCCGTTTTTTTCCCCCGACGATTCCTTTTACGATTTAATATGACGTGCGCTGAATTCTCGCTCCGCCGACTCGGTGGCAATGTACAACATACTCGTATGTACTCAGTACTCACGGCGCTGTGATAATTTTCGATTCTCGGTAAATTTCAAGGAATCGTCCCGCCGGCGCGTGTGTTTGACGTTGATATTCAAATGCCCGCGTTACCTGCCTGCTACACTTGGTCTATTTCTTTCGCGCGCCGCAGACATTCATCCTGCGTTCCGCGACTAAAACAGCACGTCCGTCTCCTCCCACATGGCACCGGCACACACCTGCCTGTCGTTTCGTACGACGCGATTACAAGATCCTCGAGCTCACTTCTCCCTGTCCCTCCGGATGGAGGTCGACAGCCGTTAAGTGGTCCGACCGAGTTTATATTTTAGTCACGGCTAAGTATAGCATTTTTTTGTTTTGTTTATGATCTATAGGATATGGCTGAGCTTTTTTTACGTAGTATACACGCATTCGTTTTAATTTTATTCCAACTTTTAATTTTTAGGTAATTTTTCAAAACTTCATCGGGTCAATCATTTAATTTTAAAGTCATTTTTTCACATTATTATTTAAAAAACCGAAAAGTTTTTATTTTTATTTACGTTCGAAAAATTATTATTTTTTTTCTTCTTCAAAAAGTGGTTATAAACCGTTTTTTTTTTTGTATCATTATTATTATATATTCATACGATTCCATGAAAATAATATCATATTCATAAAGGTAGTCCATAATATTATGGAATACTGGTTTTTATACGGATACTTCTTGTACCAGTTTATTATTAATCGATAGTGGAATAACTTTTGACAACATTCGATATCGCAAGCTATCTTTATCGTTAAATTTAACGAGACGGCCGCGGCAGTGACGCGTTGTAAAATGTGAACGGAAATACAATATGCAGAGACGAAAATCTTTATACAGACATAATAATTTATTATGTTCAATTCGTCAATACCGCTACGCGCATTATGTCTATTCAATATGTAAACTGTACACATTCTGATACGGTAGGCTCAGGGTGGACTAGGTCGATACCCGGGGAATGCGGCCGTTCGTATTATTGCATGTTTAGAATTTTAATATCTCGATGGATTATTGCAATTGTACAAAATATAAGATTAATAACAAAGCCTCGACCAAATATTTTATGTGAAATATGTATGTGCACATCGTTAATAATTTTCATCGTACATCACAGTCAATGACCGATTTACCTCAATTTATACGCAATTATCAATAATATATTTGATAAAACACGAGCGAGTAGATTCAGATTGCAACGTTTAAATTTCGAGTATTATTTGGTTATAATTTATAAGTTATAATATTATCGAATATTCTATTATTAGTATTTCGTTGGTTTTCTTTGCTCGCCTACTTTTCATACAAATTATAAAGACACCAGTATGAAAATCACTGTAAATTAGTTCGTCGCACGATGTGATAAATGCTCATAGAGTCTAGACATCAAGGAAATGAGCTGTATTTTTGTCTTTAAAATTTCGGGTCGAAGAAATGACACGAGGCCGTTGGTTGTAATAAGGATTTCCCGGGCCAGAATTTCACCCCATTCCGTTCCTGAATCATCAGTCGAGACTTGGTACCAAAAATTCTAAATATGTGTTTATACGAGATTAGCATAATGTTGGCGTCACGAAAAATCAATAATAATTTGGATTTACATAAATGCCAAATCAATATCTCCTCCCGGTGGTTCCACCGCGGGACAACGGCATTTCCGCCGTTGTAATATGTATAGATATAATAGGAAGATTTTTTTTCAACAAAACGGAATTTTGTCATCTGTCAAAAGAATTATTAAAAAAATAAAAAAGCAAAAAATGGTGAGATATAATATTCATCGTTTTATTATTTCTACTGTAATGTTTCCAATCCAAAATGAATTATCAAGCACCAGAGTATACTCTGATTATATTTTATTAGATTATAAAACACAACCTTAATTAAATAAAAATAAACGATATACATAATGTACTTGTATCGGTGGTAGGTTAGTCGCGTTCAAAGTCTCTCGAGATTTTAAATCTATTATTTTTCGGCATTGTTTTACGGTTCTACATTAGTTCCCAAATTCAAAGATGTTTACACATTAAAAGTACATACTGGAGAGGAGAAAAAATTTGATTTTTAAAACTAATTAAGTACCTGTGGGTTTGAAATGTTAATGAGAATTGAAAGAACTGTAGTTAAATAATAATGTTGTACGTGAAAGTTGACGATGGTCGCGCGCGCGTTTTCGAATCGAAAGTGACAGACGTATATGACGGATTAACACCGGGCTGGAAAATTAAATTAGGACGTTTTACGTTAGGCGTTTAATGTAATTAATTTCGAAGAATCCCACGGGACAGTTTGTAAATTGTTTGCGGAGACACATTTCTGCGGTATGTGCTGCGAACGATGATTTCAAGCAGTTATTCGATTTTAATTAAAACTCGGAAGATCTCGAATCATCGTCTCGTGTGTTATTTGAGATCTCTTTTTTTTTTTAAACCGTTTTCAAACCGATAGTAGATATAATATTGTAAGCGTTTCAAAGACATCGAAAATCTCGGGAACGGACGTTCCTGATATAGCGCATATAAAAATGCGACGGGCTTTAGTAATTGCGAAAGAAGAGAAAATAAAAACTAAAAAAAAAACCTTCGATTCGGAACGGACGTGAGTAACGAGGCAAAAAGGTGTGAAAAATCGACGTCTGATTCGAAATGACATTATGTTAGCGTGGTTCACTCGCTAGTTAACAGAAATGATTCAAAACGAATTAGCCGCTTTAAGGGTTAAGTCGTTAACACACCCGTTTTCGAGCCAACTTATTCCGAAAGAAAGAAAAAAAAAAACCCCCTTAAAGTCCTTTCGAGCGTGGATGTTTGTGCCCGCGCGTGCGTGCGAGTTCACGTCGGGGCTGTAGACGAATCAGTGTCGCGGGCTGTCGTGTGCCGCCGACTAGTTTCACTTCAAACGGACCGTCGTTAATTCACCGACACTATACTACGCGTTACCGGTAGATCGTCGTTAATTGGTTACGCACGAGAAAGCGCGATTTGGAGACGAGAGGATTTTTCGGACCGGTCGGACACTGGCGCGTTGTGAGATTGTGCTTTCGATTGTTAACGCGAAAACGCGGCCCTCGGACGACGGTTGTCGCGCGACCGCAGATCGTCCGCGAGGCAGTAATAATATTTGCCCGGTGTATAACATTTTTACTCGAAATCGAATCCGGTCGTCAACGACACTCGTATTATACGGCGGATGTACGCGTTATACGACTGCTTGTTATTGACGCGTGTCCATAAAATGTTGGCGATCAACTTGCTATGCGGTAAAAGTAATAAGTGCGAATTCTCGACCCCGGGCGGTGGGGTGGTCCGCTGGAGCGTGGATACACTTTTGATCCTTATTTGTTTCGAGTAAAAATCGAGACGTTTTCGCGGGCGCGTTACGTTCGCCTCGATAAACTCATAATTCGTTCCGTTGTTTTCGTAAAGTATTAACTTTAGAAGTTTCCACGTGTCTGTCATGTACGTAGTCTAGCACCCCGAATGGGTTTAACGTGTGCCCGGCATGGGAATTCCAAAACAAGAGATAATCTCTATCTATACTCGTTTCACGTCATTCCTTTTCCAAAATCACACGGTCGAACGAACGTTACAGTTATTTGGCGAGCAGCGAACGGCACCTATGTATAGTGTGAACAGCGATGATAATATCCCATTTGGTCAGACGATATTTACATTAGAAGTTTTTAAGCTTCGCGTCGTTTATTATTGTTTTGATTCGAGTAAATCGCCGTTGGTATGATTTAAAAAAAAATGCGTTTCAACATGGACAATGACCCGAACAATACTTCGGAATAATAATTATCATTCGTGATGTGTCAATAATTTTGAGTTCGAAATGTTTAGGCTGTACGATTGAAAATGTCAACGATTTATTTGTTGTTTTTGTTCTCGAAATAGTCGGATATTTTTTAGTAGTTCTCTCAGAGTCGGTCTAAATACTGTGTTTAAAATTTGATTGAAGTGCACACCCGACTTTTCTAAAGTTAGAGTGACATTTACCTCTGACCTTTTATTTATTATTTAAATTCAAGCAAACATAGTTAACACGTGTTGATAATGTTGTGAAGTACATACTGTTGAATGCAGAGTACAACTTGGAATAAATGAATAGTGATTTCAATCACTGTATTTCGGTATTCCATTGTTAACAATTACAATTTACAATTACTAATTTCATTACAATAATAATGAACACATCGCAATATACTCGATTAATGCTCGAGTTGATGAACAAATATGTAGTTTTCCGTTTGGTCGAAATCAATTGTATGTTATTTAGATTTACTTCGAATGATAACATTCCATATTCTTACATACCTAAAAATAAGTACACATTATTAAAGTACACTGTTGTATTAATGTTTTCTTTTTTTCTAATATCGAAATGTTATACGAGTCATTATATTTACATACGAGCTCTTCAAACATTTCAGTTTCATTATTGCGCTGTCCTTTTAGATTTAAGTTACCCGTTTTTTTTTTTTTTATACTTCACATATTATATTATTAGATAGAACTTTCAATGCCACTCATTAAACTTGTACTTTGCATTTTACTGTACGTACTTTTGATGTTTTCTTCTTTATAATTTGTTATTATTTTGTAACAACAATCAGGCTTTATCTAATTTATAGTTTTCGGTCATATTTTAAGATTCAACGTGACATTATTTTAAAAGTTAACATCATAATTTTAACAAAAGACTGACGATCGTGCTGGAAAACTTTAAACTTTTTAAATTAACATTTGAAGAGTTGCACATTTTTAATATTTATTTATTTCGTGTTATACCTATTCCTTTTAATATTGTATTAAAAAGAAGTAAAAACGTACAACGCGGGGTCGTAATTACCACGTATTGTTTTATGTCTATTTCTCTTTCTTGAAATTAATTTTATATAACGTTATACTTAATGTATAATGAATTACGTTTTCGTGCGCGATTATAAAGAAAAATATTAATTTCTCGAATCACCTACGTATGATATAATAATGTAACAAATTGTTTTCATATTCATTTTGATAATGTATACAATCGAGGCTTCGAGACTTGGGTTTACATGTTAGAAATCGTTCTTTCTTAATGATTGGTATATATTAGACTATAACACAGTCATTTTGTATGAGCTCTTAAAATGTGAAAAGCATTTGGTATTATTATTAAAGTCGACGAATCTCCGACCACAACGGTGATGTATGAGAACGGTACAATCAACTTGAATCTTTGCGGAGCAAGTGATATGACGATACTACGTATATCATAAAATTCTCGGTTTTTGTGTACTGTCTATATTTTCTTAACTCTGCCTGACATTGTATTGTTCCATTTAAATTCCGAACTTATTTGTTTAAAAATGTATTATTTAATAAAAGTAGAAACATTTTCTAAACCGAATCACTATTATAATATCATACTGCTATTTGCTAGGAAAACTCTGTGAACGTCGTTAATACCGTGTGTATAGTTGGACAAAGTCTGTGTAGAGAGCAAGACAATGTTATCATTGAATTATAACAAATCGCTTTTGTACGTTGTAAATATTTTTCAATTGTATCATTCGTGACGTCTTAAGTTTTCTTTATTTTCCATGTAAAAATGAATTATTATAAATATAATTTTTAAGACGATCAACTCGTGTACGTACGCATAGTATACATAATATAGTTTTTGAGTTTTTTTTTTATTCTCGATGTCTGGAGAAGTTTGAAATGTTTTCAAAAAAAAAACCTATAAAACGCTCAAGTAATCCAGGAGGTCCAAATTTTATGGATTTGAGTTTTGAACTAAAATCAACGTTATTCGGGTATTATACATGTTAAGTATTATTTATCGAGATAAGTTACGGTGCTATTTTCTTTTACAACATACGAATTACTCCATGAGAATTGACAATCATCCCATCAGCTTAATAGTTACTTCGGGGACACGGCAAGAGAAACACGGTGTCTCAACTACATTTTTTAAATTTTAAATGTTCGATAAGTATTTATTATAGATAAGCCTAGGTGTTTGAATTATTATTTGTCACTAGGAATTTTAAAATTCGCCTATTAAACTAAACATCGAATAAAGCATTGTTAATTTTAGGAAGTAATAATCCCGAAAACTTAGTTTGTCGACTGTGATGATGAAATAGACGCAGTCAAGTTTAAAGTTCAAACAAACAAACAAAATGAATTCGGTTGTTATCGTTACATCGCCTATTACCTGAACAGACAATGAATACCTAAGGGTCGTGTTCAAAGTTTTAATAAACAAACAATATTAATCCCGTTATCGTTATCACGCCGCCTACTGCCTGGCAAGACAATGGGTATCTAATTAGAAGTGGGTTGAAATCGATTCGGACGAAAATCGTTGGCTTCTTTTTAATATACTTTGGTCGTTTCAGTCTTGTTTGAATCAATGTCGTCCGAAATAATATTTTCACCGTTGCATATTCAACGTCATATGTTTTTCCTTTTTTTTTTTTTTGTTGCCAACCAAACGGTCGATTTATTTCGATTGTTTTTAAAACATAAATGTGTAATAGCTTTAAACATTTAAATTAAGTTGTCATTATGAATTCAGTCGTGACGAACGCCACTATTGTGTTGTTGTGAACCCTGTTTTGACGTCGTCGGGAGTACAGTGTTAGAAACGAATTGCTTTCCAAAGCAGGTATAATTATTATTTCCGCTAAAAATCACTAGGAACGGACGTTATTCGCATAGCCAAGTATATTTTTTGTAATCTCCATTATATTGACGCGCAATTTTTACGAAAATAAATCGCCTCTTTTAATAAACAACGGCTAGAACTGTCACTGAATATAATAGTAGTATGATACGATTAAATTGTAGATTAAACTATCAAGTTGGTTTTTTTTTTATACAAAACGATAAACGCGAAACATTAATATATTCAATTTTTTTTTTCGTATAATTAATTATTTTCACTCGTTCGTTATTATGACTATACGTATAGGAAGTAGATTTTAATGCAAATTTAATTTTTTTGTAGGAGCATTGAAACAATGCTTTTTCAAACACAAAATTAGTTCCACACGTACATCATAGGATAGAAAAAATAATTATTATTTTGTTTTTAAAGGCATACATATTTTTAATAAAGTTATTATTATTTTTTTTTTTAATGCAGTAAAAGCACGCTCTAGTTATGGCTAGTTATTTTTTTTGTTTTTAATAAATAAATCGAACTACTACAAAAAAATTTAAATTATTTAATTTTCATAATTTTTATAATATTAATTAGTTTTTAATAATTTACAAAAGAATCAAAGGACCGTCTTAAATTTTTTATTGTGAGACAGTAACTCTTCTTCATATTTTCCCTAATTTATCTCTTTGGATAATTGGATCCCGTTGTTATTATTCTTAAATATATTTTATACATTAATGGACGTATAATGTAGATAATAATTGGAAAAAGTATAATTAACTCGGCTTCGCACGTGGAAAAATTATGAGGGAGACGTCAAGTACCGAATGTTATTATATTTCTAGATTTCTGTATACACCTACAATCTACATATATAGTATTGCATTCATAGTTGATCATATTTAGGAGAAACGTAAGACATAATTTTATTATACGTTTGACATTATATGTATATTATTATTGGAAATAATAAACAGATATAGCTTTCGTTATCCAGTTTTGTCGAACATATTTTTATTAAATATTGTATTTGCAGTGTGTTGATTTTCTTTTAAATCTCGCTATAACGAATTGTGTTTGTTTACACTATTGATATAACTTTATAAATTGATATTGATTTCAGTGCAACGAACTTTCGATGTACCGAACCATTGAAATTCGTTGTATCGCCGCCGAGAGAAAAAAAACCTTTATTAGTGGGGTTGCCTATATTACGCTATATGATGTGATTTCCTGGGTGATTTTTTCCATTTTTACCCTAAGGAGAAAATCCTTTCTTAACGGATCAATCACATAAAAAGAAACTTTTGACCGAATTTCATTCGCTCGAAACAGTCATAGTCGGGGCCAATATTTTTCAAAATCCAATCTTATTGCCTAGATAACGCCCCGCGTTAGTTTTTATATACCTACTGGCGTTCCAGTAAATTATACAAATATTGTGAAAAATCTGACCAAGAAATAACGTTTTTCATTTTTAACCCCTTTTCACCACCCTCTTAAGGGTTGAATTTTGAAAAATAAGTTAGTAGATTTTTCATTATTTTATTTTCAGAATATGTATACTTAGATTCAAAATAATCCGACCATAAAATAACGTTCAACATTTTTAACACCTTTTACCCCCCCGTAGGGGTTGAATTTTGGATTATGAGGTTACAGACATTTCATGTTTTTATTACAGAGTATTTATGCTAAGTTCTAAAAAATCCCACCGGAAAATAACGTTTTCCATTTTTAACACATTTCACCCCTTTTAACCCTCTTAGAGGTTATATTTTGGAATATCCTTTCTCAGATTATACATATAAAACGAAACTACTGATCAAATTCCATACTCAAAGCTCCGGCGGTTCCGGTTTGGCAATATTTCCCAAATTTTACCCTTTTTAACCCACCTAGGGGTTGAATTTTAAAAAATCCTTTCTCATTTCACACCTAGACCAATCATTTCCAAATATCAAGTCCGTACGTTGTGTAGTTTTTGAGATGCAAAGATCAGTCATTGCGTGGTATTTTGATTTTATTTATATACAATACGAGTAGATTATGTCATTAGAAAAACCGAGATATAGATTATTATGTCATTAAAAAAACCCGACGATCTTTATCAAATGGTACTGATTATGCAATGTCATATTATTACACGACTTGTAACCGAAATCGCGTGCGTGCGATGAACAATAGAACGAATACAATAGACCGAATACAATGGGACTTTTTTTTCATTGGACGGTGGAATACGATCGCAGGAAAATCTATTGTCATTGGTCGGTTTTTTACGATAATCTAGACCGATTGGCCGTGGCGTATACAATTGAAATGAAAGTTTAGTGTGCCGTCGTCGTGAACTGGTTGTGAAATCGAAATCGGTATTCCGTATCGTTGCTTCAGTGCTAATTCTTACTCTGACTCGGCGTCTCGTTTGTCTTCGCGTCTCCGATAATTATTGTTCTCGCGTTTTAATTTCCTTAATCTCGTGTATGATAATACGAACGCGCTCGATCGCAATCGTCGTCGATGGAAATCTGTGTGTGATTTCGTGGTCCTCACGCCCCGTCGACGACGTATATTTCCAAACGTCCAAGTGCCGGTCGAAGCGCAAAATCGAACGAAGACGAAAGTAAAAACAAATTTCGTAACTGCAGACGATGCAATTGAAATCTGAGAGAGACCGACAATCGACCGCGGTAAGTCCCGACCATATTTTTATGACATCACACTCGTATCGATATTTTTTCACAGATAGATGGTGTATTTTGTTTCGTTTCGTTTTACTTGGGGCTATTACGCGGTCTGCGACGTTTTTAATACTCTTTCTTCGTAGTCCTCATCTACTATATAAAACCAAACTATTGACCAAATTTCATTCTCAAAGCCCCAGCGGTTCCGGCTGGGCGATTTTTCGAATTTTACCCTTTATATCACCCCCTTAGGGGTTGAATTTTCGAGACGCACTATAGCTTTAAACATTCCTCGAGACTTGGCCAATCGATTAGTGAAAACCGTACTTAGTCGAGTACTTTTCGAGATATGCGCGTACATACAAAAAAAAAATAAATATATTATAGATATATTTGTGTGTGTGTGTATATTTAATACCAAAGTGGTGAGATCAAATATTTTAGTTCAATTAAATTTATTAAAATAGTTAATAAGTATTTTGTAAAAAAAGTATTGAAAAGAAAAATGATCTTTTTTATTAGATAATCAGATGTTAAACAACTGTTCTCCTATACTCGGGTTTTAAACGTTTTATTTTTACGCGTGCGGTATGATTTTTTAAAATCCAGTACTTATTTTTCACCTAAGCTTGCAAAAATTATAAACATATTAAATAGAGAATATTTAGTTGGTTTTTTTTTTCTGATAAAGTCACATATTTTTTATTATTAAAAGCGAATACTCGCGTAGGGTTTTTATTATTACTTTCGACAATTATTGTCAACATAGAGCCTATGTCAATAGTTATTAAATTCTGAAAACATCGTTGTTGTGTACGTACAATGTACATATTATTATTGAGTTTGAATGTGTGTTTTGTTTTTAAATCACAATGAATTATAAGAGATCAATAATCAAAGCCTTGGGGCATTGGTTTATTCATGTCATATTGAGATAAAAAAAAATGATATTAATTAATTTTAGAATCACCAAACTGTGGTTTGTTCTTCTGTTTTCTAAAATAATAACTATTTAAAGATCCCTTTGTTAGAGTATGTAATACATTGTGTGATATGCATGCATTATGTGTAATTAATCATTCTGAATATAAAAAACTCGAGCAAAATTAATCAATACTTTATGGAATTCAATATTTTTTAACACTACAGACCAAATAAAAATGAATATCTGATTCACTGATAAAAAAAAAAAAATTTTTAAACCAATAAAACTACGCGTTGTTATAGTTTAATATTTAAATGTTTCATAGAATAATATATAATACCTATCTACTTACCTAATATGTTTTACATAAAATATACAATAAGGGAAAAGGCACTGTTCTAAATTTGTAATTTCTGACTAATTTACTTTTTAATATGTTAATTAAAACCTCCTCGTAATAATCATTTAATATTTACCGTGTGTGTTGGATAAAAATAGCGTCGCAAAATAATCTCTGTGTATTTACTAAAATACATTTGCTTATTTAATATAAAACCAAAGGATAAAGAATAAAAGAAAAAGATTTATCTAAAATAAAAGGTTAGATCATTTTTAATAAAATATTAGGAGTATACTTAACGTTGAACTACTGGGTTGATTAAAATAAATCTATTATAGTTTTTATTTAAAAATTATTCAGTCTATTAAAATCGTCGAAAAAAATATTGGAAATATCATCCAAAGTTTATAGATTTCGACGAATCCCTTTATTTTAAACCTTTGTATCGTATTATAATTATATAAATATATAAATCGGTTTATTAAAAATACTACATTTTATATTTTAACACGTACTTATTTGTTTGCATCAATTTCAAGTCTTTTTCACACGAATTAATGTTAGTCTTTATTATACTCGAGGACTCGGGCGTTTTATTATTATTCTCGTTACAGTTCACAGCTTTGAAGTGCATGATGGTTAAGCACTTTAAAGGTTGAAGTATTTTTTATTTTTTATTTATTGAAAAGATTTTTTGAGTTTAAATCTACTCATTTTATGTTTTAATTACATTGTTTAAAATGCATTGTCTGAGAAATTTTGGCATATACGTTTTTTTTTTTTTAAATAAATTCATTTTATGGCAGTGTAAATAATGCGTATTAATGTCTTATGTGTTAAGCCGAATAATCTTTTCCCGTCGATTTTATCTGAAAATACATTTTATTTACACATTTTATAAACTTGGCAGACGAGTTTTATACTAAAAGTATTGAAGAATTTTATCTCGCGCACATATATATCTATTCTAAGGCTTTAAAGTTATTTTCTAAGTAATAGTATTTAATACCTGGTCCCCATATTACCCGTGTTAAATACTTTTTCAAAATATATTTCGTCTTATTTTTATCCGAATCGATTTAAATTTTACTTCGAGCGTAAATGTACGTTTAATTCAAATTAGTGGCGAATTAAAATAAACATATCTCTATAATTATGATGAATTATTGTTTTTTGATGGATACAAAATAGCGTTGAAATTATGAAAAAACATTATTTTTTTTTTAAACAAGTCGCTAAAATAATAACGTAGGTTTTATATTTTTGTAATTTAAATTTCAAATATATTCGAGTTTATCAAACTTTAAATCAAGTCGTGAAAATTCTTTAAAATATATTATTATTATTCCAATTAAAATTCGTATTAGTATCGATTATTTTGCGAGATACTTTTTTTTTTTTTGATATTAACTGTAGTTTAAGAATTAAATGGATTTAAAATTGTTTTTATTTTTAAAACTCGAGGGATTTGCATTGCATAGCAGTGCAAATATTATAATGTATGTTTACGGATTAAATTGGAAAAGACGTAGCGTAATTAAAGCGCAAATGGATTACAAAAGACTGTCACATCTTATAGTGACACGAATTATCGTTTAGTTATTCGTTAATAAATGTCTGGAACGGAAATCTACCGTTTCAGCTCGCGCGAGTAATGCAGATGTGTTGTTAACGGACTAAGTATTGATAAGTGCAAAGAATCATCAGACGTGTTTTTCGCTCCAAAGATTTTGCTCCCGAGATTTGTCAGTGTATATAGAAACTTGCCAATCCTATTGTGCCCTCGGAGATTCGATATTAAGATAAATCTACTGGCAGGTGCCTATATAGTAAAGTTGTCGGTATAATACTCGTTTCTGGGGTTTTTTTTTTTTTTTTTTTAAAAAGTGATAAAAATAAGACAGTTGTTGTAGGTCGTAAATTTTATTTCTGTAACCAAGCCAAAAAATTCTTCGCTCTTAAATGTTGATTTATAATATAATATAATACTCTCTATAATTTTTATGAGTTTGAACGTTCTCGACGACTGTGTGTGATATTTTCATACCTAAACGTTTCGCGTTATCTACGTAAACTCGTATTTCAATAATATTGCTGCACTAATCGATTGCGCGCGCAAAATAAAATAATAGTTTATACACGTTCGAATGACCGGAATCTTTGAAACGCTGTGAAACGTGTACCTATCGCTGCATGTTCGGTTGACATTCATAAGTGTCGTCGACTGGCGCGGAACACATTCTAAACATTTGAATATTTCAATATTCATCTCTAGATTAACAGCGCGCGTTTAATGTATTTTCGCGCGGCAGCGCTCACGGCTTGACTTATGCGACGATACTCGAAGATTGTTTCGAAAGCTTAGCCTTATAGCTAATCCTCGTTCTACTCGTTGCTCCGCCCATAGTGCGAGTCAAACCGTCCGCACAATGTTCGAAGCCGACGACGAGGTGCGGCTTAATAAAAACGCGTCGCGTTCAAAGCAAAAGTAACGCGCGCTCCGGTAAATAATAACGTATAAAAATAGGTACACGCCTTATAGGCGCGGCAGAGTAAATCCGCGCGTGTTTGTCGAACGCGACGCGTGCGAATATATACTATAATAATTATTATTATCGTGTCAAACCGCGCGTGATCCGGAACTCGCGGTAAAAACGATAGACGGTTGGCGGCGGTCTGAGAAATCAATATATAATGACGCGCGTTGAACGGTATCGCGTGCGCGTATTATATAATCTCTGTTTTAACATAATATTGCTGTGATTTATCGTCGTTTAATCCTATTACGAGGTGTATCGCGTATAGTGTGCGTGCCACGCGTTCGAATTATTGCCGTCGTCGTCTCCGGGAACGGAAACGTCGACTCTCTCCGCTCACTATATGTATATCGGAAAATAACGCGTCTATAGATAAGAACTTGAGACGAAAGGGATACGTCACGCGCGCGCCTAGTGAATAATATCCTCCGTCGTCGTTCGACGCGTCCTGTTCGGTCTACAGTGAACGTTGGCGATAGCGAGCGATACGTCGCCACTCGCCGTCTTGTTTTACTTCCGATAATCCGACCGACTTAGCGTACGGTTTCGATTTCGTCACCTGTGATGATGACGTAGTATTTATCGTTACACGTACGACGACGTGAGCGTCCGCCAGTATTTCGCCGCCGGATAGTGCCGGTGTTAACAAACGTGTCGCCCGGGGGATACACTTTATTAAACGCCGCCGTTTACTGCTTTTCTACGCGCCGAAGGCCGCAGATTTAGTCGGATTTTAGATGGCGACGGACTTGGCTTTCCCCCCCCCCCTCCCCCAACTAAATCTCATTATATTTAAATCGAAACAGATTCGCATGACCGCGCACCAACTACGTATCGAATTCAATCGAAATACAGTCTATAATTTATACATAATTTGAAAATAATAGAATAGCATATCGTTTCGACGATACCATTACATGTTATTATGTACCTACACTATTTATAAATTTGCGTATCATATATATATAAATGCATCTTTCTCGATGATAGATTTAATAACTCTTCCTAAAATTATAATTGTTAGCTAGAAAACTAAAAAGCTTTTTGTAATCTAAAAATCACTCTACGAGGAAACTATCCAATACAATAGTTTCTGCGGATATTTGTTAGAGATTTGAACTCGAATTTCACTTTACATCATATCTTTTGATAATGTACTATTTTAGAATCTCTAAGGGGCGTGTTGTTTTCATACTAAATTTTGTATTCGTACGGGTTTTAGAGGTCTGGTAACAAACGTGAAGGTAAATTATCTCACGAGATTTTAGTAGTTTTTTAGTAGCTCTAGTGCACGGTGATTTTCTATCAGGTCCACGTTGTACAATATCGGTAATCGTTATCCTCGTCGTCGGTTGCACGTCATACACGGGGGGTCCCGGGGCGCTAATGCGGTAGCGACGAGAATCCGTGGAAATGTGTTCGATGGGGGGGGAGTGTACGTACATTTATTGTATTCTCGTGTATAATGCGCGTATACAACGCGGCGGAAAATATCGGTCCAGACGCTCGCGGGACAGGGCTTCCGACTTTTCCGTGTTTTGTGAACCGGACGCGGGCGAGGGTAACGTTTTCGCGCCGCAGCGGTCGAGAGAAATAAATTCGAATCGCCGTAAACGTCGGTAACTTATGCGTAATACGCGCGATTCGGTCAGAAAAAAAAAAAAAAAACGCCACATCGATATCCACCGCGTTAGCATTGACAGTCTCTCGTGCGACGACCGCGCGTTACTAACATGTATTATCATGTATATACGTATATTGCGTGTTATTATATGTATATACGCGATTTAATATATCTTACGCGTGGTATTCTGTTTCAACGCCGCCCCACCCTACGTGCAACATACGTCGTAGCAGTGGCAGAACGTTATATATTGCTCGTGTCGTGTTGTATATAAGGATATATACATACATATATATATATATATTACGTATACGGTATAATCACACATATTATTTAAATCAATGCTGCCGTTCAGTAAACGCGTACCGATGTGTGTGCGTATAAATATATACACGGGTTTCGGGTACGTACATAAGGGTTTCGTGCATTGAATATTTATGTGCGGCCCTCGCGCGCGTATACACTTTGTCATTACCATATCGGCGCTGGGCTTACGAATCGCGCGAAATGTTTTTCAATAAACGCGAGACGGCGGTTGCGCTGCTCTTGCTTCCTTCCGTTTCGCTAAAACCGAACGCGCCCGTTGTTGTGTTTCGGTGTTGTTGTAGGTGTGTGTACACACGTACGTATGTCGTACACGATATTATTATTATAATGTTATGATAAACGGCCGGCCGGGGGGGGGGGGGGTAGATGTATCGGTTATTCGTTTCGCGGCGATGAATATTAATTTGTAATTTTTCGCGTTCGTCGTCCGAGCGTACGACACACAGGAAAACCTCTCTATAACGGACCGTTTATTGGACGGAATCCTCCTTATGACGGGAAATGTCAATAGAGTCCCGGTCCACGCGATGTGCGAGAAATTCTTCCCGTCGTCGTATGACGGAAAAAACTCTTTATAACCGACAAATTTGTCGGTCCCAAGCGATTCCGTTATAAAGAGGTTTTACTGTATTACGATATAATATTATAATCGTATGAGTGCGACGCGCAGACGTTTGTCGGCAAACAGTCGTTTGTTGTTTATTTATGAACGCAATGCGGCGGAACGTGTCCTAGGCTGACACGATGACCCGTCTCGGTTGTGAAACGGTTTTATTCGGTCCTGTCGCGACCGTATATTAGATTTTATGTTTTCGCGGAAACGTGACCGAAAAGAGTATTTTTCCGGTCACTTGCGTCGTAGTCATCTTGCTCGTATAATAATTATTTCGGTTTGGTTGTGTTAGTATTCTGACGTTTTTTTTAAATTTTTTTTTTTATCATTTTTAGGCGAATGGCCGCTCGGCGTCGCTTGGTGCAACGTTTACGTCACTTGCGACGTGTTGGCGTGCAGTTCTAGCATAATGCACATGTGTTGCATATCACTGGGAAGGTATCTGGGCATAAGGCATCCGCTTAGGACCAGGCATCACTATTCCACCATGAAGCTAGTGTTGGTCAAAATCGCCATCGTCTGGTTCCTATCGTTTTTGGTGTCGTTTTCCGTCACTCTTTTGGGTGAGTACCATATTTATAGTTTATTTAATATTAACCCTCCCCCTCCCCCCGAGGTTAATTAATCGATGAGTGCAAGGACGTTAAAAAAAAATAAAAAAATCGCCGCGTACGTAATTAATAGCAAAAATAATTATTTTAACCGAAAGGAAGGAAAAAAAAAATGAAAGAGTTCAGTGTATTCAAAGAAACAAAATCAATTACCTACCTATTTATACAATTTTTTTTTTTTTTTTTATAAATGCGTAATAAATTATTTTTTACAAAAAATCACCCCACGTTATCCTTTTAGTATTTTTTTCAAAGCGTTTTTTCTCTCTATAAAACGTGCGTTAGTAGTTCTTAAATTTGCTAATGTACACAACGTTAGCATATATTATAAATTCAATACAACGCATACGACGATCTAACACGTTTTATCTACGTTTTTATATTAATGTAAGTTGAGTTTATTGAAGCTTAATTCAATGTGACCCACTAATAATGTCTCACAGCTTTAATGAACTACCAGACGGATGGTTGTACAAAATTTATTATAATACGTTGATGATAAAATACCTCATATACGCCACGATATTAAATTTTAAATTAATGCACTTGATTGGAAATTATTGTTTTTCTTTTTCTTTTTGAAAAAACCGACATAATTGTGTGTTTTTACTCTCTTATATATTTATTTTTAAATTGCTGATATATCGCCGTAGTCTCGTTCTAGTCGTAGGTATCCACAATTTGTTCCAAATTGTATATTATTTTTTCATACCTTGCACTCTCTTTAAACGAAACGTAAAGATTAAGTTGTATTATAAAAGGGGTTTTTTTTATTTTTATTTCTACATTCAAAATGACCATTTTCCTACGTTGATTTTAACTTTGAAGGCTAAGATAATAACATCATTATGTGAACCTTTTTACCGATTGGATTCTTGGTTGGTTAGGTTTTTTCTTCTGTTTTAACACGTTTACTAAAATAACGTATTTTATTATATCAACGTTCGCGTTCTATGAGAATTAGATTATATTCTATTTAAGTAATTATTTTATAGCTGATTATTAAATATATTTTTGGCTATAATTTAAAACGTCTACGTGAAAATCTTCTTTTGAAAACCAATAATGTACTATATAGAGTCAATATAATATTAATTAAATTACGATATAAAAAAAAAAAAAAAAAAAATAATAAATTTAAATGATACACTTTTTGATAGTCGAGAAGTTCTGATGAACCATAATAATTGTTGTTGAGATTGAAATCGAAAATACAACTTGTAGGCAGGTAGTCTACTACTTTACTTCCTACTTTCACTTTCCGAAGTAAAATATTAGTGTCGTGACTAATTCACACGAAACTTCCAACACTCGTCGAAGTCGGTCCTTTTCATCAATTTGATGTATTGTTCGATTAATTCGATTACTCTGTTTTAGTAAAATCGTAGGTCTACCGGTCCGTAATGATTCTTCTATATTTACAATACGTTTTCGTTTCTGTTTGCACTATTTATTAATAAATCGATTAATAGTTTGACCGTTTTGAGTATGATCTAACGGTACGCACTCCGAGTTGTTTTCAAGCTCTTTTTTTCCCCATATCTATTTTATAATTACGTTAAACAAACTGCTCATAGTAGCAGCCCGGAGAATAATACCATGATATTATGCACCTCGTAAACATAATAAATACGTAGGTGGTGTGTATACGTGCTCGGCTAGATAATGATTTGCACGAGTTATTTGCTTATTGTCGTGAACAATTAATTTCAGCTCGATCACACGCGTACCTTTGAACCGAGTTGTTTCGTTAAAACATTGTCTGTCGGCCGCAGTCGAAGAATATTAATATTTCTCGTACAAATACTCCTCGCGTCTAAATCAATCGGAATAAAATATTATGTAATCGGTAAAATATAAAAACTATCGTAAATAGTGAAAAACGAATCCGCTCTGCGTCCTACCTTGCAATATAGTCTCGGGGTTCAAAAGAGTCATTTAAATATTTACATTTATCGAATATTATCATTGCAATCGAAGCGATTTAATTCCGCAGAGAATATTATTGTTTTCGTCTGGTTTGTGCGAGTCGCAATGTAAAATAAATAAATATTAGATTTACGCGCTAAGATGTCGCGGTGTTTCCGGTCGCCGTCCGTCCGTTGGTATAAAAACCAATAAAATCGAAGAGAGAATATAATAGTATAAAAACACTCTGGTCGCCGTTTGTTTCGAACGTTTTAAAACACGCGCACTTTTGGCTTTGCATAGGGGGTTAGGTTCATAATAAACGTACATAAAATATTATATTTATAAAATTAGTATACGCGTTACTATTATCCATTAAACGACGTACTTCACTCATTGTGTAAAGTCAATTACGGTTTTTATTTTTATTTTTTTCTCGCAGTCTCTGAAATGGTTAATGCACTATATTTAGTATATTATACGTTCACAAATTTTATTGTTTGTGGTATTTTTTTTATCATTTCAAAATGATATCCCTATTTTTTTTTCACTCCGGTGTAAATGTTTTCCTGGAAATTTGAACAAATAGATTATTTATAAATATTTGGTGTTTGATATCATAGCGGAATAGAGTGTGGTAAAAAAAAATAAAAAATGGTTGGATTAAAAATTCATCGGTGCCCCCCCCCCCCCCGTCCTTCGGCCCTCTTATTAATAAACATAAAATAAATAATAAATAAGCCACACACACACATCGGTTCTACATTTTAATGTCGATGATATTGGTTTGGCGCTCGGTTTGGAATTAAAAAATCGAAATTGCCGTGAAAAAAAAAAAAAAATAATAATAAAAAAGAAAAAGAGCGTATAACAATAATTATAACGATAAAACGTCCACGAAACTTGATTAAAAAATAAAATAAAAAAAAAAAAATCATAATTTTTTTGTTATTCTCTTCGCGCTAGTTCGCGATATAATACTCGAAATAATATGATCAAATAATAATAATAAAAAAAAAAAAAAATAATAATAAATAAATTAAAAATGATATAACGGTAAAATTCGATCGCCCGCCCATCGCCTTTCGCTGTATCGGTAGGCTCCCCCTCCCAACCACCACCTCGCAAGTAAAAACGCCGCTCGCCGGCGAAAATCTCGGAAAATACTCGCGCGACTTCGACGAAAACAAATCTGAACGAAACCGCCGAGCGTCGTCGCGGTTAATTAGCCGAGCAAACGCGGTCCCGTCGCCGAGCGCGTTTCAAACGTCTCGGAAATAAAAACAAATAGCGTCGTTTGTGTGTCGTATACGGTGTAATCCGCGCGAAACGGGCGTATGACATACGCTCGGCCCGTATTATATTCGTCTTATCAAAAACACACTTTGGGCACACGATCGTCGTCGTCGCCCCATATTGTTGTTGTTGTTGTTGTTTTCCGCGCCGCTGTCGACCTCGCGCCGGGCGCATTACCCCTGCTCCACGCCGGAGCTTAGGCGGGCACTGGTTATATAAAGACAACAGACGCGAGCGCCACGTGTCTTTTTCTCACGGTCGTCCGCCTTGAATAATAAATTATTTACGCGTACGCGGCGCGGTGGCGGGTCAGCGTCGTGTTTTTGGGGTGCCGCCGCCGCCGCCCGCTTCCTCCATAGGATAATATATGATATTTTGTCGATTCGACTAGGCTCGAAACCGGTCTTCTCCCGAAGACCCACGTCGTCAAACCGAGGGGGGGGTTCTTTTCCTTTTGCGGTTTAAAAGTAAATTAGAAACGATGTGCGAATTTGTCCTCGTTTTTTCGGGCTTGCAGGCGTGCGGAGGGAATCGAAAAACGAGTGGAGCTAATCGTTTATTAGTGATTCCGCGATAGTCGTTCTTACCATCGATATACGATCTCGGCGTGTGTAGTCTCGGTTTTGTTTTTTAGTTTCTGATGATACGTATTTTACCAATACCGTCTTTTTTCACGCCACTATTAAGAAACTCGCTTATTTAACCGAAAAAATGAAAAAGTCCCCAACTCCATCGGTGTTTACCGACTTTACAAATCAATTATGTCTATAATTTTCGTGTATTTTTTGTAATATTAATATTTTATCGTATTTTAAATGCGGGCGCAACGTTTCCATCGCCGTCGCACTTTCCTTGCTTTTAAAACGTACGGCGGCGTTTGTTTCGTATAATAACGATAGGAAAAACGAAAAATAATAACGCTTTATACCCGTGGTAAGCGTGGCTTACGCGAGTTTGTCCGTGCGAGACCCGTGAGTCGACAACAAGTAGTTGTTTCAAATCATTAATAGGACTTGTGAGACGTTCTTGTTGCGGCGGCATGTCTTTGACTAATTCCCCGTTTTAGACATACTATTCCCAAAGGTCCGACAGTTGAAATACCGATGTTGTTGTTGTTGTTGTTGTTATGGTTAGTGTCTATTGTGTTTGTCGAATCGACCATAAAAAATGTAAAGTTACGGAAAAGAATTCGAAATTATCGTCGGGCTGTTCACCGCGTGTGCGCGTCTATAATTCGAATGACGTAGCATTTTTATATTAAAATGTCGGTCCATTCTGTGCAGCGATGTAAATAATATCATGTATTTTGTTTACGAAAATGCAAACCTAATTGTCGTTTATTATTCCGACCGTTTTTTCAGGCGTCCGATTTTATCCATTCACAAATTATTATTCGAGAGAGAAAATTAAACTCGAATATAATCCCATCATTCGATCGAATCGAAGGTGTTATCCATTTCGAATAATTCTCATAATAAAATGATAAAAGTTTTTAAAAACTACATTACGTACATAAACACTAACGGTAGTAGCGGAATCGTTTAATTTCATATTTCAAACGCGCGATAATATCCAAAAATAACCGAATAAATAATAATTGAAAACGCCGTTGTCCGCGCCGGGGACAGGCGTGTATAATCTATTGGGATACGGGGTCGGCGAAAAACTAACCGATTCGGTAAACGACTATATAATATTATAATATTATAATATTTAAACGACATGTTATTATTATAGTTTCGATTACGGTAGGAAAAATAATGGTTTTTTTAATTTTTTTGTGGTGTGCCGTGTGTGTTACTGAGTTTTTGTTTCGTTGTATTCCGCAGGTCTATACAATCCTAAGAATATTATGCCCGATCCGGGGGTTTGTGTTATCAACAATCGAGCTTTTTTCGTCTTCGGTTCGTTGGTCGCCTTCTACATACCGATGATCATCATGGTGGTCACGTACGCCCTCACCGTGCAGGTAAGTTTATTTATTTATTTATTTATTTTTTAATCAGGGTCCGCTCTCTCGGTCTGCCGGTATACGTATATATATATAATATTATTACGCGCGTTTTGTAAGTTTCCGTCCGATCTCTCTGTAAACATGCGCGCGTTTCGTTGCAAACAATGGTCGTACATATATACACGTACGTACGTATACGCGCGGCGAGGAATCGCGTGAACTTTTTGAATAACGTTGGTCAAACGACAAACGCACGCTGAAGAAAAATTGTTTTGACATTTTATTTTATTATTATTTATTTATTTTGTTTTGTTTTTTTTTTTTTTTGTCCGCACGGTAAAACGTTGAAGAGCAAAATGATAAATGAATGTCTAAAGGAAACCGAGAGAGTTGTTTCACTTTAATATTATATTTCATTACGTTCCCCAAATTTTGTTGCAAACGTAATATCGATACTTTTTATATACGTATACATTTATACGCACGCACATACATCACACGACGAACGTACGTGTTTTTTTATGTAATGTGTATGAAATTAGAAAAGTTTTTATTCATTAGACTTTTGTTCGGAATAAAACGTTTTGCGAATTTTTTTTTTGGAGATTTATTAACGTAGAAAAGTACGAATATCAATCAACCGGAATAAAGTTTCGGTTCTAATCGGCACTCGAACACCACCACGTTCCTATTTATAACGGTCATGATTAAAACGCGCTAAACTCGAGACGAGAACCGTCGACGGCGAAAAATAGTAGAACGCTAATAATATTATTTATATAATGATCACTAAACGAAACGACGACGGTACGATTTTCACAAACGCGTTTTGGTAAAACAAATGACTTTTTACTCGCATCATTTACGTAGCATATTTATTCGCAAAACACCGAATTTCAGTAGACCTATTCGAATTATTTGTATTTTAATAATAATATTATTCTATTCGAAATATGAATTTTGTCGAGTTTTCGGTTTTTTTTTTTCCCTCTAGAAACTTACGAGCACAGTGTAGGCCCTCGATGATATGACATGACATTTTTATATAAACATAAAATTAATATGGCAAAGAGTATATTATAATCGCGTTTGAATTGCCTGCCCCAATGACGACGATATGAATTCGGTAAAATTAATAACGTTTAAACGTGACTAATGTATAACTACGTCGAACAAAATAGATTTTTTCCCAAGTCGAAGCCTAGGTTTTAATAACTGTTGGGGCTATCTGCTTTTACTGATGACATGTGTCCACTAGAGCAGATACACGTTTCGTAATATCGTCGCGGGATAAACATACGTATATATATATATGGCTTACCGCGGGAAACCATTAAATATTTCATATTATGCAATGTGTACATTGCACATGATATTATATTTTGTTCGGCATACCTTATACAATATTATAATGTTTAACAGTACGTACTTAAAAAGTAATTCGACGCAAGAAATTCGACGAAACAATTTTATGTTTGGTAATTCAGTTTAATAGTTTTCACGAATGTATTAAAGGGGGGGAAAAAAATAAGGACGATTAAAACTTTTATTGTTATTTGCTTTATCTTCGGGTTGTGCCGGGCCGCGATGGCATTGATGCTTTTTCAAAATTAAAATACATTTTCAATCCTCACCTTTTTCTTCTTCTTCTTCTTCTTCTTTTTTTTTCGTTTAATTTGAACCGAACCCCTCAAAACTCTCGGTTTGACAATGATATTATATTATATCTCTTTGTCGCCGCCGTACTTATGAGTAATTCCCATGCTTCAATTCGTTTTTATAATAACTTGAAAACGACGATTCATTATTGACGTTTTTTTAATTATGTTTTTTTTTTTTTTTTCAACAAGAATTAATTTATTTTTAACTTTTGATCGGCAAAGTTTCATTTCGTACCTCTGTACTTATCGGTGTGCGTTCGAAGAGTATCGAACTTTATCGAACTCGTATACTTATTGAACGTAAACATTTGAAATTATGATTATACGTAAACCGTTTTATGAAACGGTTAAATAGTTATTTATTTTGTCGAAACCGAGAAAATTATTTTATTCATTTGAAACCACGTCGTAATTAATCGGGCAATTTAAAACGTTAATTTATTCTCGAGAAAATTTATAATAATTCTCAAATGAGTTCGTGCTGCTATTACTCGAGTCGCGTCCGGTCTACGTGCAATTTCGTAGCAAACAGTCAATAGTGATTTCGAAAAAAGCCGCCCCGCAGCAATCGAGATGAAAGAACGTCGTGACGTCGTGCTATTGTAGTATCGTCGCTATACGACAGTGGAGAAAACACGGGAAATCATTAAAAACTCCGAACATATTATAATAATTGTAATAAACATATCAAATATGAGCCAACACTATGAACCAGACGGTTCTTCTTTTCTCGTCGTTTGCGTACAGTCAGATGAAATGGGAAACCAATAGACTAGCATTAGTATAATATTGAAAACATATTTTACGGAACGTTTGTGAAAAACCAAAATTCACGCGCCCATAACACGACCGTAACACGCGCGCGCGTAATAAAATGGTAACGCCGCGCCGCCGTGTCGTTAATAAGAATCTCCGAAAAAGCTCTGTTCGCAAAAAAAAAAAAAAAATATCAAATCGAAAAAGAAACGAACAAAACAACAATCGCCCTTTTCGCGGATCGGACGGTAAAAAAAAAGAAAAAGAAACAATGATGAATCATTTGGAATAGAGCAGCGGTGTTTGGATAAAGAAACCACATCGTAGGCGCGCCACCCCCCCGATCGAACCACGTAGAAGACGGACGAAAGTCAAGCAAATCGTGAAAGTCGGTATTTTACCGACTAGGAAAAACACGTAGAAAAAGAAAACAATAGCGCAGCCGAGAACAGTACGTGACTCGATAAAAACAAGACGTACAGGTCGTGTGGGCGATGCACATAGAGAACCGTATAGGCAATTATCGTTCAACTCGGTAAATTCGAATTTTTAATCATAAATTTACGTATCGAATCTTCAGCGCCAAATACACTCTGTGTATAAAAAATATATACTATAATTTATAACTCGAATTTCCCTCGTCCAGACTGTGTTTTTATTATTAAACCCGTCGACCGGCTATTATAAACGCGTAAATTATTTTCGATGTGCCCACCCTCCCCGTTTTACGTCGGATAAAAACGAGATTCGGAAACGTAATCGAATTCATACTCGTCAAGATAATATTTTTTTAATTATTAAATAATGGATTTGACGTTGTTGTGACGTTGTGACGCGTCATACGCGGCGTGAAAAAGCGTAAACGCGCGCGGATTGTTTTAATTCGGTTAAGTTTTTTTTTTTTTTTTGTTGTTTTCGTTCGGAGCGCAATATGTAGAGCGTATCGAAAAAAATTCACACGTTTAAAAAACATGCGTCGAATATTCGCGACTAGCCAAATTAAACGTTTTTATTATAAACAATACCACCTCATTTAATTACGATAGTTATCAATCGACGACGGCCGGACTAGGATATTGTATACAATATTGAATATTTTTGAATTTACTTTTTTAGCTCCGTCGTGACTAGGTCGTGTTTTTTTTTATTTTTCCTCCGAGTTGTGCTTTATTTTGGGTAAATCGTACGATCATCGTCTACAACGCGGACGAGACCAGTCTTATACAAGATAACCGGCATATTATATTATGTGTTTACTACCCCCGACGAACACTGATGAAACGTATTCGAAACATTATAGTTTTTTATAAGCAAAACCGAGTTGAATATTACCGAAAAAATATCATCGCGTAGAAATCGATCCATGAAAGTTGCAATACGATAATATTATAGATTATCGCGTAGTCGAGAAACGGACGGGAACGGAAGTTCAAATAATGACGCAAACCAGACGGAGATTTTGATCGGACTCTGTCGTTTACACCGCGTGTTTCACATAGACTAACGTTTATAATCGTCGAGCACACGCTGTATAAATTTCGACGATTCTTTATCGCGAAGTATATACCAAAAAGAAGGCGGTTTGAGGGCGAATTCATTTTTTCTCCAATGAATAACACTGTCGATAGGATAAACGTGAAAATAACAAAGACCAACTAAGGTTTACTTGGTTTATATAAAAAAAAAAATAATCGATTTTTATACATTCGTTGATATTTCGATAAATATTTATAAAACCTATTACGTCATGTTATATCGTCTACAGGCGCGCGCGCGTTTTATAAACCCCGTCCTATAAAAAAAAAAAAAACCGTTGTTTTGGCCGGATAAACAAACGCGAACCGAAATCATCACGATCGGTCCGACCGATATTTGCGTACGACACGGTCATACGAGCTAGGACAACGTATAATCGATGTTAAACATACCTGTTCGTCTTGGATAAGAGAGATACACTTGTGCGCCGCCGCCGCGTTCGTTATTCGACGGTACACCACAAATAGGAGCGAGTCCTATGAGTTTTAGTTCATTAAAATATTGATTATTGAACAACGCGCACACGGACGGACGTTTGACAGTCGATTGCTTTACGAGCGCGCTCGAACAACGGCAATATCGCAAAAGAGTGTTTACCACTCAAAAAAATATTGTAAATCCCAGAAAACGGGACCTGTACTCCGAACCGTGGATACTGTGGAGTCCACTTGTGACAAGAAAAAAGAAGAGAATCGCTCGACGACAGTCGATAGTCTTTGATTAATGAGGCGTTCGAATGTTTGAACACGGCGGCGGCGGTACATCGTAAATTGAAATAAAATAACACGCGTTCGTAGTAAATAAATCGTTTCGAATTATTAAGAGCAAAAAAAAAAAAAACAAAGAAGAAAAGTTTCAAGAGTGAAAATTAAATCGTAAACATCGTTTCGCCGCGGTCGATTCAAACCGTCCGTATAATTATATATTTTTCTACCCAGACGAGTTGTTTATATTTCAGGCGATTCGTTTTTTTACTCACGTCGGGGAACAGCTAGCAAACCAAGTACGAATCGTCGTGATTATGCGTCTTTGCCGAACACGTTTGTAAACTAAAACATTCATGAACGTATTTTTTTACCTAACCGCGCCGCGTTTTTGTTATTACCTACTTGTATAACACGGCGTAGTTTTTAAAATTCCAAGTGCGCGCGAGACTAAATTAACCAACGCGCCTACGACCTACGAATGTGTATAAAGCCATAAATAAATAAAAAAAATCGAGTTGATCGCACTTAAAATTTTAACAGACACTTTTGTCGTCATATACGTCGGAATTATTTAAATTAAACACTGTTGGCAAAGAGTCGGAAAAATCTCTTCCTTTTTCATTCTAAAATAATTTATAGTTATCATATAACTTGACATCGCGGTGACGTCAAAGGGACCTAAGAGCCGCGACGGCATCAATACACCGTCCATAATACGCGGGCTTATTCTCGATCCCCCGCGTCTATCTCGAGGATAGCATTTCGTGTTGCGAACGAAACGGTCAGAGGAAGTGGGAGGTTTCATTGAAACGGCGACCGTCGTCGTCGTCTTAAATGACTATTTAGCAATATTTCCGTTAGACTATTAGATTCCGTGGCCTACGACCACGTGAACGGGGTAGGGGCAAAATGATATATTTTTCGATTCAGATAAACTCGTTATAAATTATTATTTTACTACTCGGATTTTTCATAACAATTTAACAAGTATTCGGTATTTTTTTCGAGCCGCCCCACTCCAAGTGTCGGTAGTTTTCCTCCGTAAATTGCAACGTAAACACTGTAACAACGATTTTTTTTTTTTTTTTTATATACATTTGTTTTCGTCTACACGGTTGGTTCGATCAGAAGACCAGAATGGTTTCTGATAGAGAATTATAATATTCAATCGATATTTATTTAACAGGTCCTTTTCTTTTTCTAATGAATTCAGTCCTCGTTGTATGTAGGTTGTATTAAAAACCGATTACCGGCCCTAATTAAATTTATTAAATAATATAATACACGATTCGTTTAAAGTAGTTAAAAGACATTTACGAGAGGATAAAAGCGTGATAAAATTATTATCGTTATACGTATACATATTTTTACTCTAACGCCGCCGTATAAGTACGCGTTTTAACGTTGCCGAAAATCAATAAATTGTTGTAACGAGTTGTTGTTGTTGTATAGCCGGTGGTGTAAGTACGGTTTGCTTGAGCAAAGGGTACTTTACAATGTTAGATTATGGTTTTTTCTCTCTCTCCTTTATGGAGCTAATTATTTATAATCATTTTTGAACGAAAAGAGTGTAAAATAATCTTAATTCAGGTTTAAAATATTTGTACACATTTATAACAACAAAAGGTAATCACCGCGATAAGCTTATTTATGTGCCGTATTTTGGAAGGCTGTTACGTTACGACCCCTTAGTAACTGAAAGTACGACACCACCGCCGGGCTCATATTAAAGTGCATAATACAAACGGTTTTGAAGTACGAATTTCGCCCTTGCCCCATTTGTATAACGTCGACGACAATAGCTTCCGGGGTAGAAATAAACGTCAAAAACGGGGGGGGGGGGTGAAAAACAACAAACAAAACTAATCGCGGGATAACACATTAATTGCGGCTCTTTATTTAGTCTAATATAATTTAATGATCTCCGACGAAATTTTAATCTATGCGATTTATAGGTCTAAATATGGACAAATAAATAAATTACACTTTTTTTTTTTTTTTTAACAATTTATTTCTTCGATATAAAAATAATTCAACACTAGATAAGCATATCTTCAAATAAATTAAAAATGTTTCCATATAAAATTATTTAATAGTTAAATAATTGAAAAGAAAAGAACGTTTTCATATAACTATGGCCGCTCATAACGTTTGTATAATGCTTTTTCAAATGCTTTTGTTGTTGTTTTTTTTCTTTTTTTTCAAAACAATACGTTTATCGTACACATTAAGTTTTATTATTTTAAATTAGAAAAGTTATAAAAACAACAATACCTGTAAATTAATGAAATCCAATTCAAACAGATATTATATAAACGAATTATAAACACAAACAACTCGTTTATTTATTCAATACGGTACATTAACTATAAAAAAATGTTTCAACGAAATTGATCACTTTAACAATATAATTATTATAATATTATAATAATGCGTTGTATAAATTGGTCCATTTACACCGTATTACAAAGGAATATAACTAAATTTAAATGCACTTTATATGCAAATCATATTTTGTCTTGATATTGTTATAACTCGATCATAACATATAGAAATTAGATTGTATTGTATTCATTAACGAACGCCGCATAATTTATTATAATATAACATTTTTAACATATTTCAATTAATATGCGATTAAATTGGCCGAGAGTTGTGTTTTTGTGAAAAAAATAATAAATCTCGTCGATTATTATTGAATTCAGATCCTCGAAATTTAAATATTACCGTAAAGTTAGTATAACATTTAATATTTCATCGACGTGTGTCGAATACTTTCTTTTACCAATAATATTCGCATAAAACAGTCGAAAAACGTATTTTAGTAAATCGATAGTAAAGCGTGATAATTCCTTCTTAAAAAACCGTCGACTCCTGTTGGCATACGAACAACGGTCACACATCACGCGTGTTAAATTGAAAATTCATATAATATTTATAGACCCTATTTCAGTCGCGTCATTCGTAATTCGTTAGTTTTATCGTTTATAAGGACCGCCGCGCCGTGGGTTTTTGCTGCTCGTCTCTTTAAAATATATATATTGTTAACACGTTTCAATGTAAAAGTGAACGTATTCGACGATATTATTTCTTCTTATATAGAAACGTAATTTTCGGATTTCGTTTTATAATCGGTCTCGCCATAAACGCGTGGGTACGACCGAACGAAACCAGAAATTAAAATCTTCTGTCGAACGGATTGCGCGCCGTGAATCAAAACCACCTCCTCTCGCGTTGAATAAAACCCCTCGTCGTCGATGTCGGAATTTCTTCTCGCGCCACGGGAAAACAATAACGCGCGCGTATTATTATTACACTCGCGTGATATTGAATTATACCTTGACACTCGTAAAAATGTCTCTTCTTCTCGAAAATACTCGCACGTAATTGTTAACCGAGAACGGTAAACGTTTTTTTTTTTTCGTTATTATTATTCTTACGATTGTGTTATAATATGTTGTATATGCGAACAGACGAAATAACAATGCGCGCGCGCCACAATACACGTATATTTTAAACTCTACGCGGAGCCGTATTCGGTGGGCATACACGCGTGCTCGTATTTTTTGTCTCTACTTGACGTAACGAAACCACACGTGTCCTGCCTACGGTACGGGGATTTAGGCTTTTCGGACGGTTTTCCAAAGTTCGCCTATCAGACCCAGGGATCGCGAGCGCGCGTCGTGTACGTAGAGGTACCTGCATAATGACGTAAACTTTTGCGTTTGCTTCTTTCCCCCCCCCTTCCCCCACTTTGGTTTATGTGTTTTATGTGAACGAGTGTAAAACGTCTGGTTTTTCTCCGTTTTCCAGCTGTTGCGGAAAAAAGCCAGATTCCTGTTGGACGATAGTTTCGTGGACGGCCGGAGGAACGGCACGAACGCGGAACCGCATCTGTTCAGACGTCTGGGCGGCCGGTTCTCGGCCAACAAAAACCAGAACAACGCTACCGGGTAAGTGCGACATATAATATTATAATAAATATGTACGACGGGGTATTATTATTCGTATTATTTTGTGGACGGGCGGCGAAAATTTTCGGCTTAAACAACCCGGGCAAACGATTTTGAGACGGCGCGCGGGGGCACACGCGTGAAATTGGATTTCGCATGCACGCTGGTGGCGGCGGCTCGCTCGCGCGCGCGCGCTCGCGGCGGCGGAGGAGATTAAAATAGGTCAAGACCTGATATCCGCCGCGGGACAAAATAGACAAAAGCAATCCTGAATCCTGCCCCCCCCCCCCGACCCGCTCGTCGCGGCGCTCCGCATCCCCATCGCCGCGTTATACCCATACTCTCTCGCACACACATATTATTACCACCACCGTTTGCATTGACCTTTTGCCATAATCGCCGGCCCTGACAGTTGATGGGTGGTCGACCGTATATCTTGGTCGTCGGAATATCGCCTAGGAGATTACCGACCACCGTTTATCACACCCCGTCTTTAAGCCGCCTCGCCGGCGGCCGCGGATAGCGTAAACTGCTTAATTAGAACAGACCGCCTCCCTCCCCCGAGAGACTCGTTTCCTACCGTAGACCGTATTGTGAGAGCGCGTACATCATATATATCGATGGCTCAATAGTTGAGGTTTTTCTTCTTCTCTGCAAACTAGAGCACTTTGTGTTTCGCGGAACCCCGATGTCTTTAATTCCTACTCAACCCAGATTTTTCTAAAAAAAAAAAAACCCCCCAATACTCCGAAAAACGTTTCAACGAGATATTGTTAACATCGATTATTATTTATTAAAATTAGTTCGTTTTTACGCCGTTAACGTAAACGACAACGCCTATAGGTATTATAATATTTTTTCTTTTGTTCGATTTCAAATAGTAAACAAATACATTGTAACGATATTATTATACTATAGTGACTATTGTTTAGGTGAACTTTTTTTAAATAATATAAACAAAGTTTAATATAAAATAATTTTCTAAATAATCACATAATACAACTGGCTGCCGAGATTGTCCCGCTGGTCTAGAGGATGCCACCGCTAATGTTTGCTGCGATTTTCGTCCGTCCTACGGGGGGAGGGGATTTACGGGACAAAAACAACGGATTTTAATTTCGACTAATATCTATATTAAAAATACTCAAAGCGAATATTTTCGAGAGCACGACATTTTCTTCTCGGTGAAAATATCGTCCGACAAAGAAATTATACTTATTTTAAACAAACAAAAAAAAAAAAAAACCGAATACTCGAGATACTTTGACTTTCTTTCTTTTTTTTTTATTGCTTTTTACTAAAAAGTATATTATATAATACGCGTCACGAGTCTTTTGAAGTATTCTCCTCTTCGAATTTGATAATAGCAGGTCTTAACTTTAAAATTTAAGTTTCCACGTGCGCGTCGTCGTTTTACCATATTGTTCGTTAAACAGACGTCGTCGTAGGTGTTACGCGTCCTTTCGAGGAGATCGACGAGAATCGTTTCCACGCGCGTTTTCAAAGAGATATTCTCACGAGTGTGCGCTCTCGCTTATGCATCCGGTGTACTTAACGTATATAATTTTACATAGTGCACTGGTAAACCGCTTTCGATTGTTGTGTTGACGTTATTTTTGACAAAAAAAAAAACAACTTGTTTTTCCACACGCCGCCGCCCCCGGTTACGTCGGAGAGCATCGGCGTCCGATAACCGATGTTTATGTATATTTAAAAACAACAGGACTTTTTACCTGCGTCTCTCGTAAGTATCTCCCGCGTGATTTATGCTTGGGGTGATTTATGTGCGAATGAATAAAATGTACAACAATCGCGCGAGACCGTTGTTTCGGGCGAAAATACGAATTATCATTATTCGTTTCTTCTTTTTGTTTTGTTTTTAAAAGAAAAAGAGGAGCGCGTACAATTAGCGCGCGATAAGCGGAAACGCCGATAAAGTTCACAGCTTTTAAAATAGTATTAAAATAATAAAAAAAAAAATTATTATTGTCCTGCCGCGCGCGACGGATTTTACGAGTCGCCGCTAATGGAATTCGGAGAAACGTGTTTCAACAACAGATCGATGTGGCTATTGTTGTTGCGGCGGCGCGGCGCGGCGCTCTCATAACGATTTACATGTAATCATTCACTATAAAAATAAATAAAAAAAAAATCGAGAGAAGCGAGCGAAAACTTTTTTGTTTTAATAAAACTTACACACCGTTAGATTTCACGACCGGTAGTTAATACCTTTAAAAGTACCAGCAGTAAACACAAATGGGGTTTTTTTCCCCTCTCTCTTTTATAGCGCCTTTAGTCGATTTCCTTGTCCGTACAGTAAACCACCACACGTGTCCTTACACGCGCGCGCGCGCTCGCCTGATTATATAGACGTACAATAATTTTTCGTCTTTAAATATGCGTCGTCCCGTCGATTATTACTACCCTCCCCCCCGTTGTATCGAACAAAATATTACTTTTCGTCCAATATATTTATTATTGCGCGCACGTACGGAAAACGAAAGACTTTTCAGACTAAACTTTTTCGTCCCTTTCGAATTATAAACCATAATAATCATCAAACGGCGTCGTCGTCGATTTTTTTTCCTCGGTCGTATTAAATTGCGATAAGTGTCGACGCGTGACATTGGTCGATTATAACCTACGGTAGCACTGCGTGTGTAGTACGCGCGTCTCGAGTGAAATTACTGCGCTCGACAATCGCTGCTGCTCGGCGAACATTATCGATAATTGAAAAATTAATATCAAATTGGTTTTAGGAAAAATTAAAACGTTTGTGCGATGTAAATTTCGTCGATAATCGTCCACCGAAACACGTTTATCGCCGAGCGTTCGTTATACTGCTGTGTGCTCGTGCTGTCATTATGATAAACGTCGTGTTCACGCGCGCGAACTTATCGATCGATAATAATATAATACTCTGTGCGGCCAAAATAATTGGACGGCTAACCTACCGAGCGTCGCGTCGGCCGCTCGGAATAATAATGATTACACTTAATTTTGTTTTTATAATAATATATAATTCTAATGCGTTTTTAAACGTCGTCGTCGCGTATTTGTATTTTCAAAACGGGTATATTGTTTGACATTATATCCTAACGGCGGTTAAATAACGTACGATTTATACTTATTAAAAAATAAAATCCAAACTAATCGTCGCGACTTATTAGACGCAATTATTACAAAAGCACATACAATTGTACGTGTATATTATATATATATATATCAACCTAGTTTGTTAATTTATTTATCGTTTATTTGTCTTCGTATGATTCTGTTGTTGAACCGTCGTCGTCGTATACACGCCGCTGCGAGTACATAATTTACACAGCCCAACCAGTTGAAATGTACACTGCGGAAATTCTGCAGGAAAATTAAATTTACCAACCCCCGGTGTAAGTGAGTAAATTCATCCCCCGATTACGCGTTGTAAGTGAACGTGGTATTTACCGAGACGCGCGCGTAGGTTTTAATCAGTAGATTAATGCAAGTGTATGCACTTTATGACGTGTGGAGTGGGGATGAATTTAATTTACTCGCTATAATATGAATAAGCGTTGTTTCGGTGGCAAACGAATTTTAACTTTTAAAATTTTGATAAATTTGTAATCTCTCAAACACGGCGCGTTTCTGAAATTCAGCTTCGGCATACCCAGTAAAAGTCAAAGGTGTTAGCGGTCCGTGTAGAAATATATTAACATAATATAACTTGAATTGTTTTCCAACGTCGTCGTCGTCGTCGTCGTCGTCGGCGGGCAATCGTCGCGATTACAATATTATATTTTATATAGGTCACTTAATAAATTATTCGAGTACGACCTCTCGTCCCAACCACGTGCGACGAATTAGTAGTCGGTATAGAAATGTCTTTAAAATTTTAATATTTTCCGTTTCGGTCGGTCATAGATCGAATTGTCATGTACGAATTACGAGCGCGAGATTGATTTACGAATCGTAATCAATTAGTTTGAGAAATCGTCGTCGAATACTTAAATAATAATAATAATAATAATTAATGAGACGTCGGTTATTATTTTATAATATTTAACTTTTGTTTGAGTTGGAGGGAGAAAGACGGCGGGAAACGTCAAAGAGCGTTTGATCAAAAGTACGTTATATGTATTTATGATATTTTCCGCGGTTTAACGAGACGCAATCGAGCGGAGAAGATATCCGCGCGCAACATTTTCGACGGCATTATAATATCCGATGATTATAATATGACTCCGCGAGATAAATCTCTGATTTAAGAATAATTTCGCGCGACATCGCAATCGACGATTTTTTTTTTTTAATGATCAATACGGAATCGCACACAATCTTTCGAATAAGAATATCGTTCTAAAGTATTTACGGTTTTCTCTTTCGAGACGATTTCGTACGGTGGTGTGGGATGAAAAATATTATATAACGTACGAGTACGAGTACAACACACAACGATAATGGTATAAAGTTCCTTGACGTCCCCGTTAATTTAATTTCGAATATAAAATATGTTTTTAATATTATAATTGGCGTGCGTTTAGCGAAATAAATTGATTTTCATTAAATTAATTGGATCACACGCAAAAAAAAAAACAACAAAAAATGACAACCCATTAGTGTTTTATACAAATTATTATTATTATTATATGACAATAATATTTCGTTCGTAGAGGGGGTTGTTTTGATTTTATTGTTATAATATTTCACAAATACGGCGCGTTCTGCAGTTGACGATAATACGATTTGCATGCTAATGTTCGAAATCACGTTTCCTAGTGTGTGTGTGTGTGTGTGCGATAATTATTAAAAAAAAAGGCAGCCGGGGAAGCGCACTAAGAAGGTTCATCCCCGAGGGGGCGTTTTATTTGTTCGCACTCGCGTGTCTTAATATTTGGTCGGCGCTGCGTTTATTATTATTTCGCGGGCGTTATACGGGGGGGCGAAAAACGACAAATGAATATGGTTTAATCGTTCGCGATAAACAGTTAGAAACGACTCGTTCTGCTCACCTAAACGAATTTCTATTTTGACCGACGCGCGTGTTTATACGTGTTTTCGATGTATTCGAGTCCGCGTGTTTTGTACGCAATCGTACGCGGGATATTCGTCGAATCTACCGTTTTAAAAACGGTCGGGTACATTTATATGTAAACTCCCGTTACGTACCCTCGTTTATATATTAGTAAATTCCCGCGAGACACTATATAATATTATATATATATATTAATTTATCGAAGTGTGTAGCACACACACACACCGACAAAACGGTAGTTACATTTTATGACATTCCCAGCGGGCAGAATTATTAATTTATCTCGGTGGCGTAAGAGGTGACTTAATAGCTACTGTTTGTTATCAAGTATTTTATAATTTACGATTCACGTCTATACGCTTTTAGGCTGTTATAGATTAACCGTCGTACGGGTGTTATTTAAATTTGTTATTTTACGCAATTATCAAAAAATTCAAGCGTGTCGTTATAGTACGTACTTACTCTCTGGCGCGTTCGAACGTATGGATCGGGGGATGAATCGCTTATTGCAGAAACCCCCACAAGTGACAATAATATATTGTAAAACAACCTTTTTTCTCTCTTATATATTCTATACCCCTTCCCTTCAACCTCGATGAGTATTGAGTATATTCGGTGTTGTGTATACAACCCCTTCGTCTACTTCCAGGAATGAGAAAAAAAAGAAAAAAGAGAGCTTTTAGGAAAACGATAAGCTTTTTATTAATTTCTCGAAAGTTTAAACTCACGTGTCACTTGTGGGGTTTCTGCAATAAGCGATTCAATTATAATGTACGCGTTTCGTTATTCGGTTGGTGGTGGTGGTGGTGTGAGGCGAGGCGAGGGGAGTGGATCGAAATTATCCGAGTGTGTACGATAGATAATCTTTTTAGCTCGCCGCCGTCGGCCCGCGTTTTATTAATGAAATTTATTATTCGCAATATTATCTTATTTGTAACGACTCGACCGTGTCGCTAAATAAAGCGATTTGAAACGTAAGAAATAACAATCGTGAAAACTTGGTTCGTCGTCGTCGTCGTCCGTGATAATAATGAAATAGAAAATATCATTGTGAAATATTATATTAGATTACGCGGCAAAATGGAGTTTGGACTCGAGTAGTCGTTAAATTGTTTACAAGTCACGGCGTATTTCAGTATTCAAAAGTTATTTCAACTTGGAAAATTGTCAGCTTATTAAAATATTTACTCGCTGAAAATAACGTTACTCTAAAATCGCAGTAAAATTGTCCATTATCTTTCATAATTTTTCGCACACGGGCTGCTGCCGCCGCCGCTGCTGGCGAAAATCGCAAAACGAAACCGTTGATTAGATTCCGACGAATTGTGCGCGAGTAGAAGACGACGACGACGGGGCACACCGTGGTGGTGATTACGTACCGTTAAATTGGTGTGCGCCGAAAAAAAATGTAAAAAATCTAATACACGCTCTCGGGGCGGGCGAGCAGGCGAGAGTCCGCCGCGCACAGTTTTCATATATATTTTAAACGAGTGTAGACGCTTTTTTTCTTTTTTTTATATAATCTATTTTTATAAAGTCGGCGATTAATTTTCAAATTAAAGTATACAAATTAAAAAGTTGAAAATCACGTTTAAATATTCCGGAGTCGTGAGTAGAGCGGAGAGAAATTTTGAAAAAAATAAATTATAAACGATGAATATATTATTTAAAATATTAACAACGACCACCCTAATTTACATTCTCGCGGTGCCGGCGCGAAAACGACGACAGACATTTTTCCTTTATAAATTAATAACGCTTTATTTACTGTGTGTGTGTGTGCGTGCCGTTATATTTTAAATTTTTGATAATTTGTTTTATGGCAGTTTTAACGCGTTCCATACTCCTCTTCTCGATTTCGGGGATTTCTTTATAATAGAAACGAAAAGCCGTTTTTGAATATAACGTTATACACGATTGTATGAGATGATATTGTTGAGATTTTTAATTCTCTAAGTGATTTCGTGATTTACGATTTTATTATTTTTTCGATTACTTAATACAGTCAACTCGCGATATAACGAATTTCAAGGGACCGAGAAAAAAATTCGTTATATCGAAAGTTCGTTACATCGAAATTCGTTATATCAAGAGAATATACCAATTGAATTCGTTATAACGAGAATAAAAATAAAAATTCAAAATTGTATTATTCGTATACATATGTATAAAATATACGAGTCATATAAGTATAATATACATATTTATTGTTTAATTTCAATATAACATCATAACCTTCTTCGTTATTAAAACTGGCAAAAATCTCATCGTCTATTTTTCATAGAGTTATACACTAGAGACATGTATCTTATCTTAATTAAAATTAAAAATTCGTAATAGAAAGCTCCAAATTTATAAAAATTCGTCACATCGCGAGAGTTTTGATCAAAAACGCTTCGCTACATCGAGGGGACCAAAATACATTACATTTGTTCGTTATACCGCGATATTTGCGTATATTATATTATACCGGCGACGAGACGACTTTCGTGCCGGCAAACGGTACAGAGTAAAAATAATAAACGATTAGAGACAATACGTTTCGGACGAGAAAGTACGAGTATATTATCGTTAAGTTTGCGCGGGGCAATTCGCAGGCACCGTATCCCCCCCAAACGTTCGAATCCAAACGCCGCCGCGTGAAAATAATAATACACTTGTTCGATTTATCGTAACCGCTCTCTGGTACAATACCGCGAACGTTTTCCAACATATATAACAATATAATATGCTTTTGTTGCGGCGGTCGAGTTGCGGAATCTTTTATCGCCGGGCGAAGCGATAATATTATAACCGAATCGAATCGTTTTTTTCCCCGTCCCCCCCACACACATGAACAATGACGCGAAAATAGTAAATCACTACTATTCGGTTAACGACCGAGCGCGCGCGCGCGTGTTTTCCTGATATCCGTTGTCAATCAATGCTCTGAGGGATCGTTTGGAAACGGCAGCAGAGATATTACTCGTTTCCGGCCTCGAGTCCTCCCCCCCCCCCCCCGTACACGCTGCGCATAATATGTTTTTAGCGCGCGTGCAAGATATTACCCGATTTGTCTTTGACACAACAATAATCGGCGCGACAGGTTGGATTTACCTCCGGTAATTATTATCGAGAGCGCAATCGTCGTGTGTTGGGCATCGAAAATCATTTCGCCGTTCGTTCGTTCGTTCGTTCGTCAATTCGAATTGGCCCCGATCGCTTTCAAAATATACGTGCGATACAACACACGCGCGTCGTATCGTTGAAATTATTATGTAAAGGTTTATACGGTTCGCAACGACATCGATAATATTATATATATCGGTCGATTCACATGCGCGCGTTTAATTTAGTCGCCGGTCGTTTGTTTTTATTAACGCACTTGGATTTCGAATTTCGAATTTCGTCCGTTCTTTTAAATATTCACGTTCGAACCTTTGTTAAAAAGAATTTATAGTCTGTACTTTTCCCGTGCTCGAGGGTCGAACGCTTATTTTTCGATTTTTCCAAACGCTCGTTTATTTTATATTTGTATATTAAATACGCGTGTATTTTTACCCACATTAGCAGGGGCGTCCCTAGACAGTTTCCACGGGGGGGGGGGGGGTGAATCTATTTTTTAAATCAATAATTACCCTAAGCGTGTTTTTCAAAAGTTTGGGCAAACAAAAGTCAATTTTACTATATTCATTTTTTTTTTTATAATGCGACTGCGTTAGAAATAAGCTCACCTAAAAAAGCATTTTTTCATAAATTCACCTTTATTAATGTTACATCTTTATTTAAGTTTTAGTATTGTTAGTATAATAAAGTAGAAATAATGAAATAATGAAATAATAAATAAGTGCAATTATACAATAAAATTTATTTTTCGTTTGTTTTTTTTTTTGCAAACCGGTCAATTATATTATTTATGTCTATTTCTATATTTCTATGCACGTGCATTAATTCTCCAGTCCAGTTGATCTAGTTTTCTCCGTTTCGCTCCTTAACCATGTTTTTAATCTAAAAACCATGAAATAAATAGCGAGCAATTAGCTGAAATATTTTGTGGACTAATGAACTAATTACTAAAATTCGATCGCCTCTTCGCCTCCCACCCCCGATGTGCATATCGATGGGAAACGTTTGACTACACTCGACGTTTTTTAATTGCCTTATAATTGTGGCGTTTCTCGTAGATTCGTTTTCAGCGATTGAAAACGATTAATTAAAACAATCGGGGAAACATAATATTGTGTCGTTGTGCCGCCGCCGTGCCTGCCTGTCACGAGTGTGTTTGATGAAATCACGTGGGCAAAACTTGTTGGGAAAAAAAAAATTAAAAACAAAGTAAACGCGGGTAATAATAAACGATACTAAAATACAATAGACACGCGGAGATATAATAGTTTGTTGTGGACTGTCCGAAATTCGCACACAAACACGCGTGTAATTTAAAATATATATTGCAACTTTGGCCGCGTGTGGGGCCTACCGGTGATAAATGGAAATGGCTCATTCAACATGTTATAGCGACAACAACGAGTGTGCCGCGCAAACGAATATTATTTTCGCTTATATTTATTTTCTAACGTATTAGTTGTTTTCGTATAATATTAAACGTCTCGCGCGCGTACTACTCGACAGTTTTTCGAAAAGCCCAGCTCGGGTCGAAAAACGTTTTTTTTTTCGAATTCTTTACGAACCACCCCCCGTCGCGCCCGCCGCCGTTCGAGTTAAAAACATATGTAAATTACAATAGACCCGTATTCGCGGCGAACAATCTCTGATACAGACTTCATTAAATACATTTTCATTAGTTTATTGCGCTTTAAAAACGCGTTGTTTACACTCGCGTAGTCATTACCGGCGTACGAGTATACACGCTCGGTTCGTGAAATATGGAAACTCCTCTCTTCGCGGATTAATCGCGAAACGGTTCGCGTTTTATGAACTTATTATTACGCGTACAAACAAGTATCATAGATTTACGAGTACCCCTCGGTATTGGTTACTTCACATATCCGTTGCGTACCTGCGCGATATAAATTCGTTTGATTAGTATTTAAGTAGTCGTGTCGGGGGTCGGTATTGGTTTATGAAATTATAATATTATAAAGTAAAACGCGCGGCGGGTATACGTTTTTTTTTTCTTTCTACGGTCATTAATTTCACGCTCATTATTTTAAGCGTTCATTTTAAAGAGTGGCAATTTCAATATTTTTTTTAATTTCGATGAAAACATTTTTTTTCTTCTGTGCGTACATAACAAAACGGAGAGAATAAAATTACCGACATGATAATAGTGAACGCTAGTATAGAATATTCGTCTTGTTTTCCACACATAAGTGCAAACGCTGTGTAACCACCACCGCCTTTTTGTTTTTAAAGATATTATATTCTACATTGGATTTTTTTTATTTACATTCAACTTTTCAAAGTATGTTTCCAAGTAAAAGAAAGTAAACGATACATAATATATGTAAATATTAAATAAATAATTATTTACGCGTATTATTAATACAATATTATCACGATAAACATTATGTTGTTTTCAGAAAGCGGTTTTTTTCCTCCTTCCCATTTCATTTTTCTTCCAATATAGTTGTGTAAATTAATTATATTTTTAATATTACGTTTTTTTAATGAATAAAAAATAGCCGAACACAAAGATTTTCCCCTCTTAATTAACGCGCGAGTTTATTAAATATAAATATTTATAAATACAAGAGCAATTCATTTTGCGCGATTCTTTCGCGAAAATGTTATTATAATAAAGTCGTCTTGTTATTCGTGTTGAACGCGCGAACCAACCACTCGACTACGAATATAAATATATAGTTTTACACACGTCATGTGATAGAAACAAAAACATTGAACGCCGCGCGGACGTGTGTACACGATTAATCGATAAATAGTTTTCCGATCAATAATTTGGATACCGGTCACATTTCGTGCTTGAGATATTATATAATGTTTTCAAGCGTAGTTTTTTTTGTTATTATTTCGTCTGAAAACACCTCCGCGGGGTGATAAATGTTCTCTAATTCTTGCGCGTGGCAAATCCATTAATCCCATATCGGATGTAGATTGCTGCAACAATTACCGAGACGCCCATTATTTTTCCCCAATACAACGGACAGTTTTATCTGTCCGGGCCTTTCCGGGCCAAGTGACACGCCGAGTTCGCGAGCTTCTCATATCGGTAACAAGTCGGTAATTACAAATACATAATATAACGTATTACTACGACGACGACGACGACGACGACGTAAAGCGAAACGTTCCGAATGCTGCGCGCACGTCATAAAATAACGTCGCATTTAAGATATTTTATCGACGAAAAAAAATAATAAAAACGAGACGTTTTCTCGACTCGTAACGGTGTCCCAACCATCGAATTATTGTTTTTATTATTTTCATTACCATGAATCGGAGTACCGACGAATTCGGTTCATCACACACACTCACATTTCTCAACTCTGAGGTTAGATTTTCCAATAGAATTTGTTTAAGACGGCGGGCGCATGCGTTTTCAGAAATGTGTGTTAGACGTCTACAAATATATATTTCTAACTGTCCGTTCCTCGGGGAACTTGTAAACGACGGGCCAAACTTGTACTACTTATCTTCACATAAAATTTCTTCCGTTAATCAAAAAGTTTCAATTCTTTTTTCCATCTCTGTAAAAATATCCTCGATTTCAGATCCTATCGTAACGGTCCCTCGACGATTCGCCCGCAACGCTCGTTCAACACGTGACTCGTAGCTATAAATATATATATGTATTTATATATTATATACGGTCATGAAATATACAAATATGCCGGTTCGATTTTAAATAACGTACGCGAACGGTTTTTCTCTCTCTTCTCTTCTGACATTCGTGTTTGAATAATGAACGCGTTCGGTCACACGATATTCGTGTCGAAATAGTTTTGTCGTGCTCGTTTTTTTTTTTTGTCATTATCAAATTATCGTTTGCTTTTTCATAAAAATAATAAAATTTTTTAGACTAATGTGCGCTTAATTACAAAACATATAATCTGAATAATTCGTTATTTTTCCCGGCGCAAACGGTCGACGAACGTGTTGAGAGGGTAAAAACGTGTAAACTACAAGTGCGCCCCCGAATATTGCCACTATGCAATAATTGCGTTCCTTATATGTATGAAAAACATCCCCAGGACCGTATTTGTACCCCGCAATGATGTCTTTCACGAAACGTTCGACTAACATACATTTATAACATCCCTGCAACATTTATAATATTACATCACACGCACCTACAATAATAACGTATTTGGAACGTTCGGCAACATTTCTAAGATGTCGCCCGTCGGCAGCGGCCAGATAAGGACGTTAAATTATCACAACAAAATATGTATTTATAAACTTTTCCCGAGAGTAATCAGTTAGCAAACATACCCAATACTACCGATTAACGTTACAGAGCGATGTTCCATATAAGTTATGTTTTTAGCGTTGTAGGGATGTTATAAATTTATAATCAAAGTGTCAATTCAAAATATTTCAAATCAAACATCTGCGAAATGTCTTATTAACATTGAAATGTGATGTTGCGTATAAAGCCAAAATCATACATCCCAGAGATGTTAGGCAACATAAAATGTTTAGTGGGCTCTCTTGCCCGAGGTAAATTGAAACTGCGTAGGTAAAATACAATCGATATTCCGCTATAATTATTTAATCTCCACCTACTCGAGTAGTTCATAAATCATAATAATAATATCATAACGACTTAATTACTTTGTTGTAACGTATACCCGGTTCGGTAATACCGATACCCCGCAGAGTCGGTCGGGGGTACCTTTGGTCGGGGATTTCGATTTATCAACCAAAACGTTGTTTTCTACGCGCGTACCAAAAGTCGTCTGAAATAAAGTCTAATTACGTCGAAAAAAAAATTATAGTTTTCGATTTCGTATAGCGTCTATACACTATACTATACTTATCTATTTGAAACGTATACATTTCGAACGATTTTTATGATACGAACTTTGATATAATATAACAATTGAAAATGTCATATAGTTATAAAATAAACTCGACAATTAAATAACTTTTTGTTTTGATAACTAATAACAAATAATATAATATAACCATTGAAATTATGATAAATATACTGTAAATAATACAACTTAAGTATTTATTTTACCATACATTAAAAATATTCGTAAGTCTGAAGTCACATAAAAAGCAAATCCATAAATCCAGATAATTCGAGAAATCCGGATAAGAATTTGATTCGAATTGGATATCCGGATATTCGGATTTCATGCCCATCCCTAAATTAGCGTCTGACCTACTAAACGCGCACTAATGTTTAGCGCGGCGGCGGTGGTTTTACGAGGAGGAATAGTGTTTAATGAGTACCGGTGACTATTATTTATGATTCGCGTTCGTTCGCATAGGTACCGCATGTTATTTTTACGTTAGACTGCCGTCCCCGTTGAAACCTCTCGACGAATCGCCGCCCCGTGTCGCCGCCGCCGGCGGAACGCGCGCGTGGAATTCTTTCCGACTCGTTTGTAATACTATTAACAAATGGGTTAAATTATTTCTGGACGACGCGCGGGCCATGTCAGCGGTGTAGTAATCGTATTGCGCCCAATGTACGGGTTGTTATTTTTCGCCAATCTCGTTATTTTTTCGACTCGTCGATTGCAAAGAGCTCGGAAAGTTTGACCGGACCTAAATAATTCGACGACCGGCGGCGGGGCGAATCGCTTATTGCAGAAACCCCACAAGTGACACGTGAACTTTCGAGAAATTAATAAAAACTTATCGTTTTCCTAAAAGCTTCTTTTTTTTCTCTTTCATTTCTGGATGTAGAGGAAGGACACAACACCGAATATACTCAATACTCACCAAGGTATTGAAGGGAAAGGGGTGTATAGAATATAAGAAAATAAAGTTGTTTTACAATTTCTATCACTTATGGGGTTTTTGCCAATAAGCTATTCAAATAATATAGTCGTAGGAATTTTTTTGTTTTTGCCCTCAACAAATTCGGTGGACGGTATTGAGTGAAAAATGAAAAAAATCCATAAATCACGTTTCTATCCGAGTGTAGTTTGATCCACTTATTCGCCGCCGACGACGAATAAACGACCGATTTTCGAACGCGAACTCGTTTTCCTTTTTTTTTTTCCGCGAAGAGAAAACGAACGGTATTATTATTCGTATTCGCCGTGATTAATACATACGTACGTCGTCGAGAACGAAATTAAGAATTAAGTCGTCGTAAGAAGCGATTAATAAGGATTCGAGTTGGAAAAATAATCCGTCGCGCGCCCGTCACGGTCAAACAACGCGCTTGACCTATGTCGCCCCCGACATTTATCGAATGAAAATATCATTATGCCAGTTATCACGTGTCATTGGTAGACTTTTGATTAATCGTTATGAACATAGACCTATATAGTTTATCGCGTACGCGAGTACATGTCATGATCATTGTGATTAATTTTTCGTACAATTATTTTGAAAAGTAATTTTAAAAATAATTTTCCTAAACGTCGTCGTCGACGCGCAGTATTTATTGTTCGATAAAAATCGGCCGGTCCTGCTGAGCCGCGGCAGAAACGGACCGTTTCGGTGTGGCCGGCTAAATTAGTCGGGAGGATATTATTACTCCGAACAATAATAATCTGACAATTTGATAATCATTTTGACTTTTGAATCGCGTCGGACGAAATGTCAATCGATTTAATTTTCGTATTTATATCGGTCAGAAAAAGTGAATTAGTAGGTGTTTTATGATTAGTTTAACGTAATATTGTTCAGGGCAAAATAATAAACCCGCAGTAACTTTTTAAATATGGTTTTTTTTTTCATTTATATTGAAACGAAGTCGATCGAAATAATATGTATAATTGTCCAATCGTTTTGTACGATAGCAACGGATTTCCGGGTCAATGTAGCGAGAAAAATAACGTCTCTCCTTTTTTTTTTTTTTTTGGTAATCGTCTTTGTTGTTTTTCACATTGACCCGTTTCTTTATTATTATTATTATTTGACCGGAGTTAAAAGTTTTTTTTTTCAAATTAAAACAGAATCGATTTTTTTTTTTTTAGCTGTTATGACAAAAACTGAGAATAGATTTATACGCTTTCGTGCGTTTTCAGTAGCATTTGAATATTTTAAGCGAAACGTGTTCATTTAGTTTTCGTTAAAGAGTTAAATATTTACTGGACCATGGGAAAGCGTGAAGTTTGTTACAACTGTTGGTATATCGTCGTTTAACTTTGAGCCGTGGAGTTTTTAAGTTTTAAACCCACCCCACCCCCCCTCCCCATCCCTCTATAGGTATTTAATTTATTTACGTATACGGTTTGAAATTATTTAATTGATGACGTACATTATGAGAAATCTCTAAATGTCTGTTTGTTCATTCCGCGGAACGGTCAGTATTTCGATTCGTTTGGTGTGACAAAGAGGTGATGATATGCCGGGAATGTGTTTACGAAAACTTGTCCTTTTGAGAGTTGAATAACCTACATTCGAACGCCCCCCCACCCCCCGGGTGTTTTGCATTTAAGTCATTTCCCGCACAATGGAATATTTCGAATGTCTTAAGAAAGTTGTGAAGTTTTGTTTGCCGGCGGGGTAGGCTATTCCTCAGTAGACCGACCGACGGCGTTGTGAAACGGTACGCGCGCGGCTCATTCGTATTGTAATATTAGATATTATTTTGTTGCTCGTCGTAAACACTCGAGGAGGGGCCTCGACGACGAGACGGGCTGCGGTAATACAGAAATAACTAATTATATAACTACTAATATAACTACTAATATTGACCAGTAGTTCGTTTGCGCGCGCGTTACGACACGAGTCGGGATCTTTTTGTTTGTCGGCAAATGCGTTTTCGCGGTGATCAAAGCACAAGCCGAGTGTAGTTTCCAACGATATTTGTTTATTTTAAAAGCCGATTCAGCAACACAACACTATGTGATCGACACTTTGAATTTCCGCCGATTAATTAGATAATTATTATTATCAAACGACCGATTTTAATCAATACGAGTGGCAACGTAAACAAAAGCGATATCGTTATAAACGACTCGAATGATACAAATTCACACACACACACGCGCGCGTATTATCATCAGTAATGAATCGACTGTTTGTAGAAAAAATAGACCGGGAGATCTCCAAAAAATCGAACAGTTTTTAAGCAAACGACGAGCACAATAAACGGTACAAACTGTAGTTTCGATATTATTATAATGGTGCCAAAACATCGCATTAGGTGGTATAGTAACCGTTATGATATATGGAATTGTATCTGACATCACCGTTGACCGTACGTAATGTAGCTAATAACAATCGTCTAATCGAACCCGCCCGTCCGTTTGTCGTATTAATATTGGGCGCGACGACGATAAATCACACAATAATATATAATACCGAAGCGGTGCACAATAATCATCACATCTGCGTATTGAAACCGATGCGAAATCCTTTGCGGCGAACAGAAAGAGCCAGCCGCCGGGAAAATAAACCGGTCGTTTATTTAATTTCGAGAAGTGCTCTTTATGTACACAATATGCCTTATTACGCCAATTATTTTTTATTTATTATAAAGAGCTAATAGTTAAATGTTTAAAGCGACCGACCGCGCGCGTTTCGTGCATTTTCCGCACCTAATTAACGGCGTGTTTACCGAGAATATAAAGAAGATTAATTATTAATGTTTTCGGCGCAAAACTACGGGGGGAAAAAAAAATATGAAAAATATGAAAAATACAATAATTACTCAAACGCGAAAATTAAAAAAAAAAAAAAAAAAAACGCGTTTAAATCGTCGGTCAACGTCGGTGTTGTAAAGACGCGGCGAGAAGAACCTAAACGGCGCGTGAAATAATAACTGTATTTGTATGTTTCAAACAAAAAAACGAACCTAGTGCATTTTCGTCGAGTGCTTTTGCGGAGGCGCGTCTAAAACAACACACCGAGTGACACTCGGGGAGGTTGATGAAGTGACACTCGTTTCGGAACATTCACTCGGTGGTCGTTCTATCACAGTAGGCGTACATCATAACGACCCGAGAACGTCGTCGTGCGGCGTGTATTCGTACAACGGAATATACTCGTATATTATACGGATATATACCTCTTAGGATTTGACCCCGGCGAAAAAAACGACTACTGGACGCTAAAAACCGTTTGCAAATCACCTCGAATCGACTAAAGGCGGAGACACACTATTATCACGTTACGTGAGCTCACGTGCTATTTCGTGAACTCACGTGACACAAATAATATGTGAAACCCATTAATGCATACTGTTTTAATGTATCAGAAACGCATTAACCCCCACTCACGTGATATTACAATATTTCATGAACCTCGCGTGATATTACGTTTTTATTTTTCTATCGTTCCAGATATTTGATATTTTTATATTGTATTATATTGTAACTCGCACCGCGCTAGACACGGCGCTCGTCTCCAAAGTGTTAAAAATGGATGAAAAATTAATAGAACATGTTAGAAGGCATGACGTTTTATACAACTTTCAATTGGCCAGATATAGGGATCAAAATATCCGTCAAAATGCATGTGAAATCTATGATTGTCTTCACTTAACTCTTGCACTAATCGATTGAATTCACCAAGTTCTTCTCGTTTTGTGTTAGTTGTGTGAACCCATTTCGATCGATTTTTCCTTTGTTCACTTGTAATTATAAAAGCAGCAGCATTTTCTAGATCGTTTTCCCAATCGGAAGAACTAGTTGAAGTTGATCAGACTCCATGTTGTGTCATACACTGAGTGATATGACGTGATAGCGTGATATTAGTGTGCCTACTATCATACATACTCACGTAACGTGACGTAACGTAATGTAACATGACGTGATAATAGTGTGTCTCCGCCTTAACGCGCGTATTCGTACGAACTGTGTCTGTCTGTATATTTACGGCGCGATAAAAACGCATTCGCCTGTTATGAATGTCGCGATCGAAATGATGTTAATCGCAATCCGGTCGCGAATCGGTGCTAACGAGTCGTGTGTTGCACGCGTTTCCGTCCAAATGCTCTCGCGGTGGATATTCATTTTTTTCCCCAACGAATATGGGAGAAAAATATATTACCGTTTATTTACACGAATACGCTGAGAAATGTGGAAAAATCGAGGGGTCGAACTCTTTAGAAGACACGCGCGTCGAAGGTACAAATTTAAAATAGATAATAATCAAATAAATAAACACTCGTGGGCGTTTTATAGAGGGTACTCGACGACGTGTCAAATAATGATCGTTTTAATCTTAGCAGACCTGTTTGTAATTCGATTACGGAGGTTTCGATGTAGTTAGTCGCGTGGCAACGAAATATTCGATTTCAAATTTTCACGGCAATCGAACCGTGTGGTTTTTTCTTCTTCCGACAACCGGATAGGTTTTCGAGCCGGGTACATCATGACCTACATACGTACGTTTTCCCATTACGACCGGACGTCACGAATTTTTCAGATGTTTTCCACTTATAATTGAGACGTCGCGTCTCGCGCCCAAGTGTTTGTTAACTACTACTCCCTTGGTTTTCATTTGATTTCGATCGTTTCCCGTTGCTCGTTTTGTTCGCGATGCTCGGTTTTTTCCTAAGCATTTATTATTATACGCCCCCGTTGTCTATAGTACAAAAATACCGTCGACAATTATTATTTATTCGTAGGGTAAATCACTCTGTTCTCTTCCGGGCGGCGCGTGAATCGACGGCGGTTTTTTCCTCTGCGGTGCCGATTTTAGCATATTTAAAACGGTTCGAATTATCATAACAACCCGTGTCGGCGCGCTAGGAAAATATCGTCATCACGATTTGCTGCTGTTGTGCTGCGAGTAGGTGTGGATCGGGAAGAAATATTTTCAAATTTATCCAAATAATCTATTTAATAATAATTGCTCCGACAAAAAGAAAGAAAAAAATTAAAACATCGTAAACTACCATTGTAAACTTCAAACAGTTATTGTTATAAAACTATTGAGAAAGTTTTGTACCTTTAAAAAGTCCAAAATCATATGATTTTATAGTCTGTGATAAATCGGTAACGATTAAACTAACTAAAACAATACGTTTCAATTTTCACGTTTCAAATTCGAGATTATATAACTCGTTTTTTCGTCGCGTTTTTATTTGTTGTTTTTTTTTTTATCGAAGCTCTCGGGACATTCCCCCCCGGTATTATCGCGGGTGTTTTTCAAACTATTTTCGACTAATCGAGTGCAACACGTTTGCTGACACAAACAACGAATCGCGATTGAAACACGTCAACCGTTATAAATTCACTTAGAAAGCACATTTTATATTTGAAAAACGCCACGCCAAAAAAAAAAAAAAAAAAACAATCTACGTTTCGAGTGGGAAAACTCGCGAATTCGCACAAAGCAGCTAGTCGCCGCCGCCGCCGCCGCCTGCCCGTCGCCGCTCGACAGTGTAAAACACCTAAACGCCTACGCCTACGCCGTACCTGCGAAACGTGCATCGAACCAACCGCGACGTTGTGTATTGTTTTAGGCGAGTAGTACAACAGCCGGCCAAAAAGAACAAACAGTGCGATCAACACGCGCAGATACCCGACGCGGTGTCCGCTTCCAACAGCGACTCGAGGAATTTCCGTCTGAAGACGCTCAGGCTTCAGCTGAACATGAACCCGTCGACTCTGAATCTGAGGTACATCAGGTAGTTTAGACAGTAGATAGTAAACGATAGTTTTTTTTTTTTTTTCGACGCCACAGCCGTGGTTCACCTCGAAATTTCTATTCTAAAGAAGTTTTAAATTAAATTAAAAAAAAAAAAATGTCACCCAAAGTAAATACTTACGCCGATTTAATTAAACCGTATTTATATCGAAGTACCGTTAAAGAAATACGTGTTATTATATTAGTTTCATATCGAATCGAATCCTAGATACTGCCCCCCCGAGGTCAAACAATCGATACGATATGTTTCGAGGACGACAACGACGGTATTTTCTCGTGTCGGCCAACAATGGTTTAATAACAACGTACCCGTATCGCGTATAATCGTTATGAATATATGATATATGTACACGTGTATCGCCGACGTTCGGGGCCGTTTTAGAAATCTTTTGTCGGAGGACGGCCGACGAGGTGTCCCGCAGGGGCGGCCCGGGCGCGAGAATATAAAAGCGCGTTCGTCCTGCCGGTAGTTTATACATATATATGGATTTTCGCGTGCGATTTTTCGATTCTCGTCTCGGCCGGGCGGGCGGGGCCCGGTATTGTGAGCCGTCCGCGTGCCGCGAGATCAATCAACCGGACGCGAGACGCGGGGCACGCACGCACACCCCCCGCGGCGCGCGACGGACGTGGAAAACGTTCCGGACCGAAGGATTTCCGTGAAGGAACCCCGTCGGATTTTTCTCACCATTTTACCTGTTGTTGCCGCCGGGAAAACACGATGTGTGATGCCATGTGTGTTGTGTGTACACGGTGACGCGGGCAGACCGAACGAAACGGAAAAAAACCTGACGCGGATAAACAATAATTTATCGAATAACGCGCGCCGCCGCCGTGTGAATTGACTTGGTCGGGGATTTAAAAAATAGTAAAAAAGTTTCGGTAAATACTACTATGTATAAGAGTCCGTATGTTTTCGCGAGACTCGGATTCGCTCGGGGTTTTTCGAAGGCCGCGATCGCCGTTTTTTTTTTCAACGCGTTGGTTTTATTTTTCGAAAAATCGCACACATCTGTTTACAATCTGTCTTGACAATTATTATTATTATATTCTTTCGTCGCGATGGTCACTGCGCTTTTCAGCAGATATACCTCTTCAAAGTAATATAAAAAATATCCTATAGTCTTTCCATCCGACACACAATAGATTTCCCATTAAATTATTTTTATTTTTTTTATGAAATTATTATCGCGGACAGTATTTTTTTTTATATTCATGAATATTCTAAAAAAAAAAAAAAAAATACTTTTTATTATTATTCATACGGCATGCAAAACATAAAAAAAAAGTTACGGAACCTATAAAATAATTTTACGAGGCATATTTATAAAACGCGCATATCTCCATATAATGATCGGCAAAAAGGTAGATTTTATTCGCAACAATTGAATACTATCCGTGTATACGACGTATCTATCGTATATTTTGAAATTATAAATATAATTATCAATATAATAATATATATAGTTTTAAAAATTTCAGAGTAAAGTTGCGTAGAAAGACGTACAAAGCTTATCCGACGAACTTGTTGTTGTAAATTTTCAAATAAAACTATAGTTACGATATAAAACATGACATTTTTACAAAAGATACACGTATTATATTATGTGTATTCGTTTGAATATTATAAGTTTTAATGATAGTTCTATTGTTGCACGACGACCGCGGATAAATATAATTTTATTTTTAATAAAACTTTATTTAGAAGAAGTGTGTCTTAAGTTATTATTAATTAAAAAGCAAAACAAATTATAATTTTTTTCCCCCGCCCTCTTTCTAGAGGATTTTCATTTTTTTTTTTTTTTAATCGCATTATTCATTATAGCTATAACGATCAATAAAACTATATGCAAACAAGTCAGTTTGTTCTTCGAGTTTTTTCTCTTATTTCCAATGCATATTAATTTACAATATTATTAGATTCGACGCACATAATCCGATGACGGCAAATTTTGTTCTTTCGCTAGCCCGTAAACGATCTTTCATTCCGAAGAGATAAAAATATTTTCCACTCGGCGCGGCGCGGCGTCTACTCTCGTGTAACACTCATTATTATTTTTCAATGTTTTGTCGATTCGAGGGTATCTATTAGACGCGCATTCACACGATAGGTAGTCTACGAGTTTAAATAAAAAGCTGATTTTATCTACTCGACCTATATAAATATAAATAAATAATCTCCTTCACTCCTACGGCGTTATGACCCGTTTTCCCGCTTTGTTTTGAATGATATAAGAACCGCGCGTCGACTAGAGACGATGATACTATCGTATGTCATCGCTATTAGTTTACACGCAGCAAACGAATTGCGTCCCAAGATCCCTTTTTCATACGAATTGCGTCCCGATAATATTTAACAACTATACTAATTGCGTCCAATATAAATACATTATTTTTCCTTCCCATTTAATACAGACTTAGGACTGTCAATAGCAACATTTAAAATATTATATTGCTAAAGGTAGGTTAAAAATATTGTTTTTTATCGTTTCGTAATTATTATGTACATCAAAAATATTGTTTTCGTCGTTAAATATAAAATTTTCAAAAAATATAAGTTAGGTTATAAGGTTATAGTTATCACATGTTATTGTAATATTATTTATGGCTCGGTAAAAATTTGAACGATACAGTTTTAACATAATCAAAACGTGTAATTTCGTTAAAGTCGTATTTCATCATTTGATTTCTTAAAAATTCTTGTTTTTCACATATTTCACGTCTTATTTTCTTCCTTTGACCACTGCTGCTACGAATTTTTATGTAAGTGTCTTTTTGTACGTTTTTAAGTACATCAATAAATTTATAGATATTTGGATGAGCAGAATAAAACATACCGTTTAATTTTGAATGGAAAGCTTCATAGCTATTTGTTGTCCTTGTAATCGATCCCGAATACATTGCCCATAAAGAAGGAGGAAGTCGTATAGTCGTATCGATTATTGATTGAGATTATCAAAGGTATATTCTGATGTCAGATAATCGAGACACAATTAGAATAGTCGTATCGAAAACCCGGGACGCAATTAGTATGTCACAAATCGCAATTTTTATATCGGGGACGCAATTCGTATGCAGCCAGTTTACAACCGTTATTAGTCGTCTGGTTTTTATATTATTATACAGGGCGGGGCAGTGAATCGGGCGATTTTAAAATAACTATAAAAACCCAACGAGTATTTTTTTTTAACAAATATATTTATATAACCTGAAAGTAAATGAAATAGCATTAAAGAAGTGTTAATTTGTTATTTAATTTTTATAAACGATATCTGCAAGACGGCGTCCATTTAGAAGCATGCATTCGTGAGGGCGTCTTTGAAAACTGGTCGTGACGTTTCGCAGAATTTCCGGTGAGATTTGTGTCACCTCTTCTCGTATTCTTTGTTTAAGATCATCAAGTAGTGTCCTTAGTGGTGTTTGGTATACTCTACTTTTGACATACCCCCACAGAAAAAAATCACAGCCCGTTAAATTGCAGGCGAACGTGGAGGCCATGGAATATTCTCCCATTTCGAGAAATTATGGAAATTATATTAAATGGACGCCATCTTGCAGATATCATTTATAGAAATTAAATAACAAATTAACACTTCTTTAATGCTATTTTATATACTTTCAGGTTATATAAATATATTTGTTAAAAAAAAACACTTGTTGGGTTTTTATCCCTTTCAGCACTGACCTACATATTTGTGTAGGTGCATAATTGTGTAACTACATACTGAATATTATTTCAATTTTATATCCATTTTCAACTAAGCTACACTTTTGTGTAGGTAAATTTTTACCCCCATTAAATCCTGAACTATTTTTTTTTCTTCAAAAAGAAACCCATTATAATTCATTATAAATGGAATATTTTCGGTTTATTTCGATATTATTACTTTATTTTTTTTCCAAATATAGTTTGTTACCTACACAATCGAGTGGTATGGGTCTGAAATCTCCAACTTATTTAGTTTTAAATATATCAATTATTTAAACTAAACCACACATTTGTGTAGGTTAGTTTTCATTCAATACAAAAATAGAAATTAACATCAGGATTTAAAGAGGTAATAATATGTATACACAAATGTGTAGGTTAGTAGGAAATGACACTAACATTTAATTCTGGTCTAGTGCTGAAAGGGTTATAGTTATTTTAAAATCGCCCGATTCACTGCCCCACCCTGTATATTCGGACGACGCGGCCACAGTAACGGAATCGTTACGATTATTCAAAGGCCGCCCCGTTTAACAATAATCTACCTTGTAATGCCGTTTACCTCACGTTATATTATATTTACTACGACATTTTACATTCTTGAAATTATAAAATAAAACGCTCGCTAGAGCTTTAGATAAACTGCTTGGGGTTATATTATTATAAAACGTACATTCCTGCGGGATAAATTCAATTACGGTTGTTGTAGTCTTTAGAAATTTTATTTGAGAGATTAGTTTTTAAATAATTGAATTCGAGTATAATAAGTGTCTGCTGAAAACGATTATGAGTGGAATTACTTTTATATAATACTCTTAGCGCGCGCGCGCCCGCGCGGTATGCTTCAATTTACTTAATCGCTTTTAATCGATAGGAAATTTTCAAAAAAATGATCGAAAACAAAACTCGCGTAAATACGTATTAATTTTCGCCGGTAATAAGACGTCTTCGTTACAGGCGACTACTATACCTATCTCGGAGCACCTACGCGCGTTATTAATACGTTTATTATTATACACGACTTAAATACACGCGATATCGCAAATGATTTCGTTATTTTTGTTGTATCGTTACGACGACGGGATAATAATAATAATTCTACTACGTCGTCGCGCGTCGACTCTCAATAGGGTGTATAAGCGAGTTATCGAGACACGTAACGTAAAGGAACATTCCAGTAATTGCACGGACGACGACGCGTGTGCGTTTGTGTCGTACTCTCTCCGGGTCTGGCTGAAATAGACGGCAGTTGTGTCGTCATCTCCGTATTCGGTTATTGTAATATTATTTCAATCTGCCTTTTTCTAGAACCCGCGGTCTATAATTGAGGCTATGAGAGCAAAAGTGGCCTAACCCACCAAATTTTGATAACGCAAATATTGATTTTATCGACTCATATATATATATATGACTCTAATGGTATATTTTAGAAATAATTGCTGTTGGTAACTGTTAATCAAACACTTCTAAACAATAACACAATTTTATGAGAAAAAAATTATTGAAAACAAACGTAATAATAAAACGCATATAACTCAATTACGCACGCTAGAGGGTTAAGCCACTTTTGCTCTCATAGCCTCATATAATGATATATGGAAAAAAAAAGTATAGCCTCTATTCTCTATACCCGGACTATGTAATCTTTCAGAGACTTTTTTTGCGTTATTAGATTTTAAAATAATATCTTTAACAATTTTTGTGAATCGATTATTAGTATTAATTATTTTGTTTCAAACATAATTGTTTATTTATATTTATAATTATCTAGTTTATCATAATATAATTATTTTAATCGTGTATCCTATAACTCCCTACACGGCCACAAGCTCGCTCAAAGGTGTAGGTAATTTTTCTATTATTTCATTATTTTAATATATGATTTATTGTAATACTTAAAAATTGTATTTTATAATGTAATGGAAAAAATTTGTTTAATAATAAATAATATTTCTTCGCGTTTCGAGAGTCGCTTTTTCCACAGTGACATATTGAACTCGGATCAAAACGGGTATACCAGCACACGACCGCCGTATGGATAATATCGTCTCGAATCGCGTACTCGAATAATTTCGTACGATCGCTTTGTGTACGAATCGATGATTTGTTTGTTGGTTTACAACAGAGAACGGGCGCGACTGTTTATTTCATTCGCGCGCTATAAAAAGTAGGGTTAGGTTAGTTTAATTGTTAAATTAGTTACAATAATTACACTGTTTTAACATTCGCGTCTCTCCGTACTCGCGAGTGTATTATGTCGTGTGTTTATATCACCATTAATAGCGCGCGTACAGATATCCTTTTTTGATGTCGAAATGCAATTTACTCCGGTGTTTTTTCGTAACGAAATAATGCAATTTTCATGAGGGACCGTTTCTGATAAAAAAAAATAAAAAAATACCTATACGTACGAGTATATAATATAAAAATGTTATTATCGAAAGTACGACCGGTCAAAAATTAAAGCACCGTTTTTTATATAAGTGTTTGTCTGCCATATAAACGACGATATAAACTCTGTTTCCGACACAAACGGCGCTCGGAAGCGTAACGCGGGAGAAAACGAATTAATTTCCTTTTTGAAAAACAAATATATATATATATATATATCGCTCGATAAAATAGTAAAACACGTCCACTCCGTAATAATATCGCCGAGGTTTTCGGCGAAAATAACGACGACTCGCGAGATGTAATCGTTTTTTATTGCGTTCGAACCGCGCCGACCGCAGTCGACGTCGTCGTCGTCGTCGTAAGATCGTAATAATTCTTTAAAATCTCTCATCTAACGTTATTTTTTGTACGGAATCGTTTTGGAACGGTGTAAAAAAGATAATGTAATCGTACTGTGTTTGTGCGCGATGCTTGGCCTTTGTTTTTTTACCGATAATGTTATATATGATACAGAAATTAGTACTTTAAACAATACAGTTTTATAAATGTGCCCCCCCCCAACTTGAAAAATTGCTAAATACGCCAATGAAATCGTCGACGATTGTGTATAGTATATATATGAAAATCGACTTATTCGTCATTATTTCCGCAGATTTCTCGCCAACAGACAGAAGCGTCAGAGCCTGGCGGCCGCCAACGCCGTGAGAACCGAACAAAAGGCCAGCAAGGTGTTGGGAGTGGTGTTCTTCACGTTCGTGCTGTGCTGGTCGCCGTTCTTCCTGTTGAACATCCTGTTCGCCGTGTGCCCGAAGGCCGACTGCCCGGTGCCCGATCACGTGACCGAGGTCTGCCTGTGGCTGGGCTACGTGTCCTCGACGATAAACCCGATCATCTACACGATATTCAACAAAACGTTCAGAGCCGCGTTTATCAGGTAACTGCCATTACACTAATGATGACCATGTGTTATATTAAACTATACCACTGCAGCGGCTATATTGTGCGATTCGTGACGTTCAAGTCGTCACACACACATAGTGATCGAACTATTATAGTTACAATAGCGTGCCCGCCAGTCGTAATCCTTTATGAAATAATTAATTAAACAGACGCGTGTCCTCTATAAATGTATATTATTTTGAATTCCAATCGCTCGCGAATAAATCCCAGTCGTACTTTTGTCGAATCAAAGTCGCACCCGATTCGTTTTTTTTAACGAGGCCCAGTGCTCTCGAATCTCCTCCCCCATAGTAGAAATCGAAGCTTGCTCGTGATTAACAATTAGGACAGGCTCGTTTATTTTATTTTTCCCCGATGCGCGCGATCCTTTCGTGCGTTTTCATGCAATTAATCGGAATGTTTAGATTTACACGCATCTTGGTTTACTCTCTACGTAATCTACTGTTTATCAGTAAACTCTAGAAGTATCGTCTATATCAGGGGTGGCCACGACGAGGCTCGCGAGCCGCACGCGGCTCTTGAACCAAATCTTGACTAAAATTAATAAATATAAAATTCTGTTAGAATCGTTAGATAGTGTTTTTATCGTCACAGTCGTCGTTATTAGATTTGGATTGGCACTTAATTTGATTTAAAATGAAAAATGTGTATTCATTTTATAAACATCGCTTTACAACGTGGCTCGCCTCGAATTAGCTTTATAAATTTGCGGCTCTCAAAGTTAAGGTTAGTGGCCACCCCTGGTCTATATCGATATTGTCGGGAATCCGTCGTTTATTTTTTTATTTATTTTTTGCTTCGTATATAATAAAACACATATTACGTTCGTTTTGCAAACTACGGTGGCGACGACGCTGTGAAAATATGTTCTCGACGAGGGAGGTGTGTTTTGTGCAGTTTCTCGGCGAGCTATTGAAAAAAAAAAAAAAAAAACCGTGGCGCGGTAGAAATCTCTCGTGAGAATTTATATCGATCGAATATTATGCACACGGATAGAGGTAGGTTTCATTCCGACAAAACGGGCTGGCTGGAATTGCGACGTCGTAATTGAATTTACGGCCAGCCGGGCGTCCACGGAACTTTCCGATAATTAAAAAACAAAATAGGTACGACGTAAAATAAACAAAGTTTTCTTTGTGTTTTGAAAAATTCGTGAAGTTTTCGCGTATTTGTACATGGGGGGTTTTTTTTTTTTTTTCTAGAGAATTGTGCATTCCTATTACCTCCAAATACGAATCGTTTCATATCCGTTCGTGTATCGCGCGTACATTGTGTGTGATGGAACAATACGCGTACGAATCAATCGACACGCGTACCTATTTATTCGGAGTATTTTACAATAAACCGTGTTTTTCGTCGTTAATTCCACATAATCCGATCGATTTAACGAATTCTCGGAAAGATTATTATAATATAGACCTCGTCCGATTATGTTTTTCTTCTTCTTTACATTATTATGGCGTCGTCGTGTCCGATGTCGTTCCGCGAACTATTATAACGTATATAAGCGTGTGCCCACACAGAGAACAAGACGCGCGTATACACTTCCCTATATCGAATTGAAAATCATAAAAAAAAAATGTTTTCAATAGCGCACTTTTTTCGATTCGTCCGACCGAATACATTAATTGTTTCTTCGCGGAATACGTTTACTACCGTCATCGTGTCAATATTTGTTTGTACGCCCATCGCGAGGTGTACTCGTATAAAATCGAATTAACACTTAAAAATAATCGTAAGCTTCCTACAGTAGGCGCGCGACCACCATTCGAGAAGTCTCCTTTATTTTCACGTCCTCGTTCCTTTTATAAACAGAAAATCTCACACGTATTAGGCAACGGGATGTCCAATTACGATTTAAGCGGAAACCAATAGTGTCATAATTAGGGTTCGGGACTTGTTGCATTTGCATATTGCTTAATAATGACTGCAGAATAGTCTTAGTAAGATTTAAATTTGTTTTAAGTCATAACGGATTGAAATATGCGAAAATTTTAATTGCATATTTTCGCATATTTGGCCGTTTTCTGAGCAAAATGCATGTTTGCCAATTTTGGCAGTTTAATTGTTATTTATAGCATTTATACACAGTTTTTGTTTTCTATTAAGTACATTTATTTTAAATATTTTAATTATTTATTTTATAACTTTATTTTTTTTCTACTTTCATGCGTTGTTAAATATACCTAATCAGTTTTTAGTAATCAGTCTCTCCGTATAGCTCGGTCTACACAGAGTGGCTGAAACTGTCCGTATTCTAAATCCTAAAGTTGATAAAATTATTGCTAACGTAAAAAAAAATCTTTAAAAAAGCTCCATCCCGCGTTCAAATTTTTAAACAATATATTGCTCCCCATTATGACCACTGCCACCTGAACCAATATTAACGATTTTTCATTGTAGGAGAAAACGAAGAAAATTAAATCGAACATACACTCCAGTAATATAATGTTGATAGTGTAATTGTTGTCAAAAAATAACTATATAATAATTACAAAAAATTGTCTAAATTTAAACGAATAATTCAAATTTTTAGTTGCATATTTCGGTTATTTTAAGTGCACATATGTGCACATGCATATTTCCTACAATTTGTGTGCAATAAGTCCCGAACCCTAGTCATAATATTACTAACATCAGCACATTTAGGTTAGAAGATTTGTTTAGTGTCTAATATTACTTACTATTCTGTTGTCTAATATTACAAGGGTTTTTTTTTTACAAGTTTATTTATTGCTTAATACTACATTACAGACGCGGTTCTTTTTTTTTCTATTTTTTTTTTTACGAATCGTATTGTTCACCGTGATTATGTTTTCCATTAGGTTTTTCGCCGCGCCCTTCGCGCGATAATAACCATAATAATCGTCCCGAACCGCGTAAACCATTCGACGATTTCCACGTCGAATTAATGTCGGCAATACGACGCGTTTATTCGCCGTAATGTGCAACGCGGTTATTTATGTGTCGTATATATATTATTTTATGTACTCGGACGACGTCGTCGCGTCGGACGTAATATATGTACGATAATTGGCTGGAATCCTAGAAACCACCATGTGCCCGGGAAACGTACGTTGCTGCCCCCCCCCCCCAGGAAACTAAACGGCACTAAATTACGACGCGTTGTCGCTCGTCCTGTCCCCTCGCCCGGGGAGCTAGTCGAATTCGAACTCGCGCGCGCGTTACCGAACCGAAATTCCAGTCGGGACTGAATTTTTCAGTACCCCGAGTGCGATCGTCGTCGCTTGTAAATCACGTTCGCGACGATACACAATATAGATTACTCCCGAGTGTGCGCGCGAGATTCTTTAGGAGAAAAATCTGAAACCGATTTTCAATCCCATTCGGCTTTCAACCGTCGCGCCCGTCCTAAGTCACGGCTTCGGATAGGTAACGTTTGTGGCCGAGTTTTAAGATTTCAATCGGCCCCTGAAAAAACGGAAATCGGATCAAATCGTCTATTGCAGTGGTTCCCAACCTTTTTTATTCTACGCCCCCCTTTGTATATTTTCGAAACTCTCGCGCCCCCCCCACCTTCTATAACGTGAAAAATATATCACTTTTTTGTGTACTTTACGAAGAAATTATAAAATATCCGGGATGAATTCAATTTTATTGATGATAATAATTATAATTTTTCATATTTTCCCTACATTTTAAAATAAAAAAAATTTTATCAATAAAAATTGTATTTCGTAATAACTACTTGCGCCTCCCCAGCAATGTGTACACGCCCCCCCAGTTTGGGAACCAGTGGTCTATTGGGACCGTACTGCTCGACGTCTAGTCCTCAATTCGAGTCCGAATTTTCGTCTACGAAACTTGTTCTAGAAAATTCAATTACTAATTTGCTGATTTCAAGCTAATTTTTAATTTCAAAAGCTATAAACAATATTAAACTATACGGTTTCCGTGGAAAATCGAAATATATATTCATAAATATGCGCGTACGACAGCTTCCACGTCACCAACGTCAACCACACATCGTTGTCTACTCGTTATGATACCTAACACTTTTACATTGTAATGTATTGCATTCTATTTTCTATTTTCTATTTATTTAAGTTTTGACAGTAAATCAATATCAAAGAACGATAAATATTATACGATATAAGCAATACTAAAACGATAAAGCCCTCATAATGAACATATTATATCGCAATACAATAATTTCAGTCTCGTTATTTCCGTCGATCGTCCATGTCAATTTTAGTATCAAGTGTTTCTCAGTGTATTTTATTCACTAGGTACTGAAATTAATTAATAATTACGAGTGATTTAAAGTTAGTGTCATTACGTGGAGGCCGTAGCGATATATGGAAACAATTTGGCTTTAAAGTGGATACCAATGGTATAATTTTAAATAAAAAAACAAGTCCATTGTCGCGCGTATCGATATATACCAGGGGTGGCCACTAACCTTAACTTAGGGAGCCGCAAATTTATAAAACTAATTCGAGGCGAGCCACATTGTAAAGCGATAGACACGTTTTTAATTTTAAATCAAATAAAGGAACATTTATTATTTTTTACACTACACAAAAAAAAAATGATCATTATTGACATTATTAACATTAACATTATTGTTGTTTTACTCACGAGAAGTGCTTTTTCTGTAAGTTTATTGAAATCTGGCTGATAATTTGTAAACGCAGTTCGCACAAGTTCACTTAAATGTTCATCAGACAGATCGATATTTAGATTTAATTAATTTAAACGAATAACGAAACCGGTGGCAGCAAACATCTAACGTTTCTAACAGAATTTTATTAGTTTTAGTCTAAATTTGGTTCAAGAGCGGCATGCGGCTCGCGAGCCTCGTTGTGGCCACCCCTGGTTTATTGATATCGATATCGTTTGTTATACGACATCGTGATACGATATCGATATGATATGTGATTCGATATCGATAATCGAAAACATATCGTTGTGCAACACTATAATGTAATACTTGCGTGTTTCTTTTCGTCCACAACCGTTACTTGTTGTACGATGAATTCGATTGGGAATAACGCGCGTTCGTATATAATAATTTGTCAATCGTTTTTCCGCAAAGAAGAAGAAGACCTTTCGCGACGAAAGCTATACCCTAACCGCTCACACTCATAACGCGCCGACAAGACCTAACGGATTCGTCGTCAATTAAACCAAAATCCGCGCGCGTTTCTCTCCGAATAGTAGATAGAGATTCGTTCTATCGATATGATGTTTTTTTTTTAAAAAATATTCATTTATTTTCACACTCGTTGTTCTCTGTCGTTTCAGATTGTTGAAGTGCCGGTGCCACAAGACCAGACCGCACCGGTACAGGTCGGTGACGGACAACAGGCACTCGGCGCTGATCAGCACGCCGTCCGGGGCGGCGGCGGGCGCGGCGTCGGTGCCGCTGTCGTTGTCGCTGCAGACCACGCCGCTCGCGTCGCCGCCGGTGCGCAGCAGCACGTCGTCGTCGATAGCGGCGCCGAAGAAGACGCCGTCCACGCCCACGTATCCGGACTCGTTTTGCGTCGAGGAATCGCAGAAAGTGATGAAATACTGACGCGCGCCGACGACGATAATAAAAATAACGATAATATTACTAAACATTGTATAAAATAATGAAAACGGCCGCGCGCGCGATAGGTCGCGTCGCGTCTCCGCCGCTCTTTCCCGCACAATAATATTAAAACATATCGAAAGCGTTTTTCCTTTCCCCCCCCCCTGGTCCTGGGAAACCGCGTGACGGAGCGAGGGCCAATCAATCTTTATGAATATCCCCGCGGGGGTAAGTGCGCACACACGTATACGCGGTGTTGTCGGACCGTAAAAAAATATAATATTAAGTGAAATATCGCACCTCGCGGCCGGGAAAGAGAACGGAGAGATAGATATAGATAGGGAGAGAGAAATTAAATAACAAGGGCGCGCGGTTTTCGGTCGTTAAATTCCACGCCGCAGCCGCCGGGTCTATAAATCCGAAACACGACGAGGATATCAATTTAATGAGTTTTTCGCTACACGGAAGGGTGGAAAAAAGCGAACGGATACGAGTTGAAAAATTTTTTCGCATAAATAACCAGTGTTTCACGTGAAAATGTTTTCGCGAGCGTGTGTGTGTGTGTGTGTGTGTGCGTGTGTGATTTGTTTTTTTCTATTGTTATTATATTATATTTATTTGTCTTCTCGGTCTATACACACACGTGTGTTTTTTGTAGATAGAATATAGGACGAACGCGCGTGCAACCAACCTATTATGTATTTAATTTCTATTGTACATTTTTGAAAATTGTATTTCCGGTAGTGTGTTTGATGTTTATTGTAAAACTAATAATAGTCATAGATGGTATGTTTGTACACTTTAAAACGATTTTTATCATTATCGCCTACGGTTTCTCGATTCAAAACTAGAGTTATTTATATTATGTTTTTACGTCGCGTTCAAATGAGTGTTATTTCTAACGTACATTAATATAAATAATATACATATATTATGAATTCGTGGTAAAAAGTATATTATAGTAGTTACGTTTAAAATGTGAAACTTAATATATATATTATTTTGTAGTCGTATATGATATAATAATATGTGTTTAGAATAAAAGATATATTTTAAATAGTTATTGCAAAACGAAAAAAAACGAAAAAACGATAGTATCTATATTATAATATTATATATTTCACGATGTTTCGAGTTTAAAAACAATAACAGATAATAATATGTACTATGTGTAACTCTTTTAAATTTCATCAAACGACAGATATAAGACGTGTTCATTTATAACGGAATTTGAAGAATAAATGAAATATTATAAAAACTAAATTAATTACGCGATGATAAGTCTATTTTATATTTGACCTCTTGAAAAAAACAATAAAAATACTTAATATATTATGAATTATTATTGTACTACGAACATTGTGTTAACGTTTTTGTTTACTTTAAAAAAAAAAATATATAATATGTATTATCGATATGAATTGGAATTTTGCCGCGACTAATATTAATTTGTTATCTGATTTCGAAAGTGAGAACGGAATTCAATAATAAAACCGACGACCCGAAGACATGCGACTAACAAATACGGTAAATAGCGGTAGCGTCCGTCTACTGGCATTGTTCTGATAAATATTTTAAACGGCGTGACGATTATATTTTTTCGCGACGTCCGTTAAAACTTTACGATATAATATAGGTACAACAAGGAATGTTGGACGCGGGATCCTTAGAATCCAAGACCTGGCTGAAAGCCTGTCACTCTTATGTATTCCTGAACCGTGTTGTGTACATTAAAGAAAAACATTTCCCGAGAAAGAAACGTTAAAAAACAATAGTCGTAAGTAAACATAATATAACAGGGAATCGATTTCAATCGTTATTTATATAAAATTTAATTTTAAATCATTTTGTACTTTGGTGATTTGATTGTATTTTGAACCGTTCGACTAGTATACCCAATAATATTTAAAAAAAAAACCAACCATTTGATCGGATTTTTCGAGCTTTTACTCTTATTTTTTACATAAAATTGTCAAAGATAGCAATAGTGACGTTTTTGAAATCGTGCTAAAATTTCCTATCCGAAACTCGGAGTTTCATGTTTTTTAGGTTGAAAAAAAAGAAAGAAAAGTTATAGTACAATATTTAGGTTGTTCTTTGAAAAATAATAAAACTACTCAACTTCAGGTGCTCGGGGGGGCATGGCTTAAAATCGAACGATTGATTTCAAATTTTGATATTCGTATTTTTTTTTTAGGTATTAACAAAAAATGGATGGGTGCCGCAAAAAAAAATTCGAACTAGTGTACACTTGGATTGCGTCGTTTATTATATAATAACAACAACTGCAGCAGTAGTAGTAGGATAGGTTATATCAGAGGTATTCAAACTTTTTCATCCCTAGGCTCCTTTGAGTCTTCACAAAATGTTGACGGCTCCCAAATTATATATGACAAAAAAAATCAATGTCTATATGAATATGTGTAATTTATGTTTTATACTAATTATTTATTTACCGTATTACATATAATATGAAAAAATTATAAATAAGTAGTTATTGTAGAAAAAATTGCGATTCGATATTTTATGTTTAGTCTTGGTAGATTATACAAATCAATAAAATAATAAATCACTTCAATTTATCGCTATCGCTATAACATTTATAGAAACTACGCGACAAATCAAAGCGAATGATTATTGTAGACAATTCGACGTTTCCCAACCGGCGGCGTGCCTCAATGATAATATAATAATAAACGTTTTTCGTAAAAATATTTATCGGTTTTCAATTATACGACGCGGCTTCCTTCGACAACTCCTGGGAGCCGCGACGCACAGTTTGAATACCTCTGGGCAGGGGCGTATTTAGGCATAGGCCCTATAGGCCCGTGCCTAGAGCGGCAACATTTGGAGGGCGGCAAATTTTAACGATATTTTTTTACAAAATTACAATAAATATTTTTCATTTGATGAAATCAAATTTTACTAATTTTTTGTTCGCACAAAATTAAACATCTATCTACATGTATTATATTACTATATTATACAAATACGAAACACAGTACGAGCACATAGATAACAAAACATACGCGCATTCAATGCGGGTTCGGTAAAGACAGACAGACAAACAGCATAGTTTATAGTTAGATAATGACAGGGAAATACCCGCTTATCGTTATGAAGCCGCCCGTCTTTAACTTTTATTCCAATGCTTTTAATAATAACATTCAATTTTATATAAATAAATTGTATATTTAAATATGTTTTAAAAATAATTTTAGAAAGGATGGAGGGGGGAGGCGGCAAATTGGAAAGTGCCTATAGGCGGAAAAACCTTAAATACGCCACTGCCTCTGGGTTATATAAAAGTGTACACAGTGATGTTTACATTCAAATGTTCTGTTAACGTTTCGCGTCTACGACCTAGTAATTAAATCGAAAAAGCACAGTGTTGGGTGGCGACGGCGGCGAGGAGACTTCGACGCGGAAAAAAATTTTGGGCTCTGTCCAACGGTATTCACACCGCGGCGCCGCTCGAAAAGTATCGTTTATAAAAATAATCATTTTTTTCCACCGTGACAATACCGTATAACGGTCGCGTCCGGGCCGTGTAAGATGCGTTTTGTAAGAGAACGACGAACAACCGTGTTGTATTCGTTACGATTCGAAATCGATCATTATTTTCATTCGACATTACACTGCGAAACCGATAAATTATCAAAATAATGCCATTATTATTTCATAGTTGTGTGTGTGTGTGTGTGTTACATTTTTATTCACGGACGAGAGATACATTATTACAACTATAAATTTCACATGAATAACAATATTTATATGTGCCGTATAAATCAACCTTATCTGCAAATTTTACGGGTTTAAATTTGTCCGCAAAACTAAAACGAGAAATCAAAGTTTTCGGTCAACCAATGGACTCTGAAACGAGAGTTTTTTTTTTTTTTCATATAAAAAATGTTATCTTTATTGTTCGTTTATGTCTTTCAATCTAATTCGAGCGCGACCGTCATTCAATTAACAGACTCGACGCTTTATCGTTTCAACATTGGACATCGTTCATTTCCTATACAGTGTCGTCATTTTTTTTTTACCAATATAAATTATGAAAACAGAAAATCATTTCCATTTACGTTTTCCAGTCGATTGTCTCGTTTACAAACTTTGTAATATCATCCTGCGCCGCGCGCACTAAAAGTTAATAGTTTCGAACGACTATTAGTAATTCGGGTGTAATATATTTTTTTCAAGTAGACTTGAACATACCTATGACCGTGGGTATAGGGAAAACGGGATTTATTTAGTTTAACCGTGTGAGCGCTGCTCGTCTCGTCATTTAATATTATAGTAAGTTGTGATTTTTTTATTTTTACACTTAATATTTAGCCCGGCTAGCTCAGTCGGTAGAGCACGAGACTCTTAATCTCGGGGTCGTGGGTTCGAGCCCCACGTTGGGCGCCACTTTGTCGTATACGCCGATCAAATCGAACGTATAGACACAAACACACAAATTAATATACTTCAAAATCTTCCTACAGTAGTCGCGTCTCGCGACCACTGGAGGAGTGCCTTTTATTTCATTGTTTTCATTCTTTATATAAACTTATACGGTAAAATGTTTATACGACTAGACAAAATTGATGCGTATTATAAATATAACATTTTACATGTATTAGGCAACAGGGTGTCCTATTACAATTAAAGCGGAAAACCAATAGTGTCATATTATTAGTATCAGCACATTTTGGTTCCCATAGAACATTTAGTTAGTGTCTAGTATTATTAACTAATTCTGTTGTCTAGTATTACAAGGTGTTTTTATAAGTTTATATAAATTGCTGAATACTACATACACAATCTAGACACGACGAGCATATTTGATGAGTGTTACGTGATAGAAGCCGCCACCCACCCAACGATGGCACTTTCTGTGGTTTTTCTTCTTCTTTGATTAGTTTAATTTACGAGTATCTCAGGGGTCCATATGAACTTATTATTTGGATGGTTATTTAGTCGATTATATTTTAGTCTTTTACGAACATTTGTTCGCTTCGTCATTGTAAGTAGTGATAAATACATTTTTACTATTCGTCAGTGTAGATTAACCAATGTCAAATCAGCCAAGAGGATTATTATTTTGTTGGGGACGCAATGTGTGTTACCTTTGTCCAATGGTTATTTATTTTTAGAACTTTCAGCTACAGCCATTATATAGTTCGACAATTACAATAGTATACAAATAAAATACGGATTAAATTGACATGATAGATAATATTATGACAAATAATAATACAAGGTAGAACGTCATGATATCGTACCCAATTAAAATTAAAATAACATAATCACAAAATATAAATAAATATCGACAGTTTTGATAGTTGCGATTTCGCGAAGACACGCGTTTAAGGATTATCCGATGGTTAAAGTGGGGAAAACGTCGGGGGGGACTTTTTTTTTAACGAGGAGGGTCCTATATTGACTAAAAATTAAGGAGAAATATTGATCGTGATTTTTGCGCACCAGAAACGTATGGAAATCGAACAAATCGGTTATAATATAGGTACTATTAATTATAATATAATGATTGTTTGTTATGAATACGTAATTATGTAACAATAGTAATGAAACGAATGACGTTGTAGGCGTGTTTGGTCATCAGTTCGACGCCGGGCGGGCGACACGGCCAAAGAGAGACCAGCTGTTGGCTCCGCCCGACCAATGACGGCCGAGTCGCCCACGCGAATCCACGGCGGCAGCTCGCCCGACCAGGAGCGCCGTTCAGTGTAGCGTCGACAGCGGTCCCGAAAGCTCGTCTCGGTCTCGTTTTATTTTTCTCCGCGACAGTGCTTAACGTCGTCGTCAAATGTGTGTCGTGTCACTATTTATCGCGACTAGGTTAAATTTTATTTAAATTCATCGAGTGACTTTCTCGTGTGCGCCACCACACTCGCGTTATTTTCCGAGCCGTCGCGTCGGTGGTACCGATTTTATTCGTTCATAGATCGGTACGACGTCACGGGCGCCGACGGAGGGTAGCGAAGGCCATCCAAACCCAGCGAATAACATAAGCCAAGTCTACAAAGAACACACAGATTATAGGACATCTATCTTAAGGTAAAATATCACATTGTTTTAATTAATTTAAAAAAAAAAAAAAAAACTTTGAATTAAATACTGTTAGAGTAAAATTAACTGTTTTTCATTTTACTCTTAAGCAGCCCGTAACCCTTTTTTTATTGTATAAACAAAAAAGTAAAAAACTTGGAATAAAATGGAGTTGAAAATTATAAATTAAAATTCTTTTAAAAAAAAAACTTAGTGACAAGTAATGTGTAAAAATTAACAAAAAAAAAACCTTAGAATTAGATGCCCTTATAAATAATGATAAATTTATGTAAAAAAGTAGGTACGAAACCTTCTTTTTTGCTCGAATAAGTACAAAAAAAAAATGTTATTTAGATTAGAATTACTGGGAAAAAAAAACTGTTACACCCATTACAATCCACCTAATAAATATCAATTTTAAAACGTTAAAAACATCAATGTAAATGAAAGTAAAATCAACTGTTTTTCATTTTACTCTTAAGCAGCCCATAACTCTTTCTAAAAAAACTTAGAATAAAATGGTGTAAAAATTATGAATTAAAATTCTTTTAAAAAAAAAACTTTGTGACAAGTAATGTGTAAAAATTAACAAAAAAAACCTTAGAATCAGATGCCCTAATAAATAATGATAAATTTATGTAAAAAAGTATGTACGAAACCTTCTTTTTTGCTTGAATAATTTATAATTAATAATATATTATTTCAATTCTTTTAAAAAAAAAAAAAACCAAGTAAAATAAAATGTAAAAGAAACAAAACTAAGTAAAAAAAATGTAAAAAAAAAAAAAACTCGTAATTTAATGCTGTTAAAAATTATGAATTAAAATTCTTTTTAAAAAAAAAAAAACTTCAAATTTTTCTTCACATAAATGTATTATACTTTAAACATATTATAATATTACTATATTGCCACAATTACTATTGAAATTAACCAATAAAAGGCTGCTTCTTTCGGCTCGTGCGACGCCGTTTTAATGATTTTCTCGGCTTCACCGAACGTTTTTAAACGTTGTGTGCTAAAATAAAATATAAAAAATTAACACAACGGATGTCATTTTTTTCAAATAAAAATCTTCGTTTGCCTTCGATCGCCGCGCCGTCGTAAAGATAAATAATAAAAAAAAAAAAACTCCCATAATTTTACATCATTTCATTGTATTTTGAGACTCGACTAGAGACGTTTTTTTTTTTTCTACGGGATTAGTTCGATCCGTGGGTAAACGACGCGAGATCGTAAATTTCGTACTATATTATTTTATATTATCAGACTTTTGAAATGTCAAAACAATCGGCTCGGGGCCGCATTATTTATTTTAATTAAGTTTGGACGCTTTTTTCATTTCGATAACGTGGTTTTATGTAAATCAAACGTTATGCAATTATTGATATTTTCAGTCGATGCAGCCGGGAATGCGCGTAAATCACGCGTTTTCCACGTGATCGCTTTTCGGATTTTTAAACGTCGAGATTTACCCCAAACGGGCGGCGTTATATTTTTCATATAAACGCGCGCGCCGTTGCTGCGGCGGCGCGCCGTACGACGGTATAAATAAAAACTTTTGATCTTTTGCACTTTGATTTATTGCTTGAAATTAACCTTTTACCGTTGGAAATCAATCTATCATCGCGTTTACCGGGAACCTTTCAAAATCGCGTACTCTATTATATTCGGCAGGTATACGCCGAGATATTATATTGTCGAGTATGTAAATGTGAACATTTCGTTCGATCGTCGCGTTCCGGACGAATTAAAATCGTTCTAAAACACTCGACGGTAAACCGTATACAATCCTACAGCGGCGCATTTAGGATGTTGTCAAGGGGGCGAGCGAACGCATAATTTCCTCGAAGGGGGGGTTGAGGTGTACACTTATTAAGTACGCGCGTACATTTATAAAACTGTATTCTTATTAAAGTACTTATTATTTTTATACGTTATCAATAATTTTGGTCTATATTTCTGTGATATTTATTACGTTATTATTCCTATCGGTAAAAAAAGCCAATCTATCCCCCCCCGTAAATACGCCACTGATAGGATTGTAGGAAGCGAAAACACAAATGTCGATCGATCGTTTATTTTTCCAAACGATTTATAGCGAACGACGCGTGTTGTGGATTGCAATTTCGTACGCGGGTACTCGTTGTTTATTAGTTCGTGTTTTTTTTTTTTTTTTATAAATTTCATATCGGAGTGTAAATCGATCTCGCCGAATCAATGTTAATGTTACCATGCCCAACTCTGCCCCGAGGGCAATCATTTCGTTTGTTTGGTAGAAATAAACATTTTATGTGCTGCAGTCTGCCGACAGACCGCTAGTACTAGCCGTGACATACGATGAAATTCGGCGCCAGAGAGCACTGTTAGTTATGTTGTTGTGTACGTACACTTTGGTGAAGTTTGGAAAAAATATTATAAATATACCGCGCGATATTATTTTTAATTTTACTAAATCGTTAAAAGCACTAGACATAGATAAAAGTGTGATTTCGCACGGGCCTCTAACGATATAACTTGGGAAAATAATTACAATTTAAAATTTTTTACTAAAAACATCTTAAAAATTAATTTTTAGTTATAAAATATATGTTATTTTACTCGATAAAGTCGTGTTCGAGTCGAAATGCTTATGAAAATACGTAAAATATAAATTTTTACCGGATATAGAATTTTTTTTTTAATTTTAAATTACATTTTTCAATATAAATTAAACTTTTTACGGCAAAATATGATTTAAAATAATAACACACTCTGGGGGGGTTCCTACGGTTGTCTTAATAAATTGTCGACTTTATGAACAATTAATTATTGTTCGTTCGAGTAGACTAATCTAACCGACATTTAACGTAATTTTCTTTAGTTTCTTTGGGATTTTTCGAATCTGCCGTAAAATCAAAATATAATATAACCAGTATTATACACGTATATATTATTCATTGAAATCGCAAAGTATTTTTATGGTCTCTGATTCTCTCGGCGTTGTAAACGAGTGAAAAAATAAAAATACACGTTTGCGGTCGTGTGTTGTTGGTATAATCATCCCAACTATCTCATTCGGTAACGTACGTTTTTTTTTTTTTTTCTGTTACCGTTGCAATTTCGCCAGAAAAAAACACGTACACTTCAAAAACCTATCGCGCTTACGTTTAAAATAGAAAAAAAAAAAAAACTTTCGAAAATAAAACCATTAAATTCCGTTTTCATCGTTAATCCGTGAACTTTGCCCGTTGCAAATTCTTATGATATTTAACATTATATTAAATCCATCAGTTTCTCCGCGACGAGTACCTGTTTATTATAATTATATAATTACGTCTTAAAAAAACACGAAAGAATATTATAATAACTCTATCGCGCATGCCCATATATGTTTCAGGAAACACAAAGGCCGACACTCTCGTCGTCATCAACGGATTCTATAAAAGGATATTGCAATAAATGCTTCTTTTTTTCAAAATAAAAACGAAAAAAAACCTCTACGTAAATGCCGTTCTCTCTGGACACTAATATAATTCGGTACAAATTGGAACTGAAATCGGATACACCGTAAACCACCTTAGCTCTCGCGAGCATTACGTTAAAAACCTTTTATGCGTTCTTTACCATATCGCCAGTATAATCAAGTCAAATGAACTGTTAATAAATTTAATTTACCATTTGAAAAATCCTTATACCACGATTTTATCAATCGACATTTCTTATATACATTTAATGACGGAATAATACGTGTTTCGCCGTGTGTGTGTGTGTGTAGCAAATCGATCCGTATATTTTCCAATGCGATAATGAACGATTATGCCGGGCCAACGTTTTTTTGTCGGTTCACGTGCCAACGTTTTATAATTAAAAGATTACAATTTTTATTCGCGTGCCAGAAAAATCGGCGAGTACTCGGCGCGAAAAAGTCTACTCGTATCGTTTTGTCGATACTCGGTGGAAAATGCGGTTTTTTTTATTTTTTACTATTCATAGCGAACGAACGACGACTACTGCTGTTTTGTGCGTACGGTATTTCCTTTTTCGTATATTTATTGTTTATTGGCTGTTCGCGGTGTCGCTTCCGCGCGCGCGCGCGACGAGAGACAACAAGGCCGGAGTCAATAGCGGAAATTAATGGTCGGAAACATGTAAAACAATCAGTATATATGTCCATGACAGCGACGACACGGCGAACATCCATTCCGAAGACGGGTCCCGCGAAACGTCGTCGTCGTCGGTGCGTTTTACTCGACGAGGCACCCGAAAAACAAAAACGCAAGAGGGAGAGAGCTTTGACCGATTTCTTCGCGATTCGCAAAAAGGACGTGGTTTCGATGAAAAAAACAACAAAACTGATACGATCACTGCGGTGGTGTATCGCCTGCAGTATTTATCATCGGAAAACCATACGCTCAATGAGTATCGAACGAATAAACAAACGAATAAGGAACTCACTTTTTTCGGCTTCTCTATACAAGTCTTGGGTAAAATTTCGAATTTGGATATCAATTTCCCCCCCCCCCCCCCCCCGTTACGAGTGGGCACTGTGCGAAACGATTATGTTCGCGCGCGAGAAACTACGGCATTCAATACTCGCGAACCGCGACCTGACTACTCGTACTCGAAATGGGATTTTAAATAATTAGCATTTAAATGGGAATAACAAAACCATTATGTTACTCGGAGAGTTAATATTGCAAATACGTCGTCGCGAACCTTGATAAATGGCGGGGCCGCAACAATTTCCGGCGTACTTGCGGCGATGAAGAAATATACCGTTTTCCCGGAACAAAGAAGATTATGTCGCGAAATTATTTCTCAAGGGAAAATAACAAGATGAAAACTTTGATGTATATGCAGTGTAATTGAAAAAACCCACGAGACTGTGTGATTTGGAGAATCAGTCGAACGAGAATAGAGAAAAAAAAAAGAAAGAAAAACGAAACGAAGAAGAAAAAAGAAGAAGACTTGCGCTCGCGAATAATTTCGAAAATCCTGCGCGGAGCACACGCCTTGGTGATTCGCGTCCCGTATAATTATGTCGACGGTTTCTTCGGGGGCGACGACGACGAGTCGAGAGAAATGAAAAAAACGTGTAACATTTTCGGAAAATTATCGCGAATCCGATCACCGCGCGCGCGCCGCCGCCGTTACTCGCGTATAGATTACTCGTAAATATTTCAAGTGACATCGTCAGTGGCGTAACTTCAGAATTTGGGCCCGGGAGCGAAATTTTCAACGGGCCCCCCCATCGTCCCAGGTATATATATTAAGAAGATCCGGGGGAATGTATTCACCTAACTAAAATTAACTATATCAGTAGGATACTGTTTTGTGCAAATGATCGCCATATTTTTACTTAACAATATATAATATCACAATCGTCAGTATTGTGTGATATTTTGACAAATATCGGTATTTTTTTTCGGAGTTTTCATGTGGTATTTCAAAAACAGATGTAGTTATAGTAGGATTTTCCGAAGTAGATTCCACTGTCTTTTTTAAAAAAACTGTCTAATTCGGGCAGTTTAGCATCTTTAAATTTTTGTTCTATTATTTTTTTTGTGCTTTTGCGATCCACTCATAGGTTTACTTATTTTAAAATACAAATTTTCAAAAAATTATACACTTGAATAACAAAATATATTCAATTAATAATTAATAGAAAAATTTTTTTATTTCTTTGGGCCCCTATACGAACGGGCCCGGGGTACGACCGCACCCTCTGATCCCTCTTAGTTACGCCACTGGACATCGTGTAAACGATTACCGTCGACGCCGCGCAAACTGTTTATGCTATTTTTCGTTCTGAACTTACGTAATATTATCCGCCAGTTTATTATACGTACAAACACACAACACGAATATACGATAGAGACATACAATTTACAAGATTATTGTTACCGACCGGTCCTTCGTCCTCCGAGCCGCCGTCCGTCGTGGAATTGAACGCCAGGATCATCCAAAATGGCCACGGACAACTGTCGGAAAGCCAACTCGACGTGAAAACCGGATCGATTTACGAAACAAAATAAGAAAACTGTCCCCTTCTCCACGTTTCTTTCTCCGATCGAGTCCCCAACACTCTCTGCGATCCAGCCGTGATTACGCGACTGTGATGAAAAACAGTGTTGTTTTTTGTTTCCCTGCCCGTGAAACAATATAAAAAACAAAAAGAAGACGAACCGAAAATGCCTATAAATATGTGTTTTTCTGATGATTTTATACGAATTATCGGTGTTATATAATCATTGTCTCTGATTTGTTTTCGACGAGAACCAAAATCGACAAACGGCGCGCGCGCGAATCGATTCGCAGTGACTATTTATTTTTTAATCCACAAGAACATAATAATATTCGGCCGTCGAGTGACGTCGACTCGTTTTCGATTTTGAAGTATCCCGGTGACAAATAGCGGTGCTTAAATTTTCTGGCGTTGACTGCAATACAAAACGGTAGAACTTTGTCTGAATCCAAAAAAAAAAAAAGGAAAAAGGAAGAAAAAGGAAGAAAAAAAAGGGTCTGTTTTTGTCACACCAAGTGGATTATTTTAACAATAATTCGAAGCACGTCCCGAGCGGATAACCTTGTTTCACCCGATACCTGGACCAATTTATATTGTTTACGTGCCCGGTGGCGTTTTTTTTTTTTTTTTTTTTTCCGTTTTCGTTTTACATAAAATACGAGCCCCCGCGCGTTCCGGTCGTTTCGGTTGAAAAAAAAATAAAAACCCGACGAATTAAACACTAAGCGGAATAGGACGCAGAGGATTATAACCCAATTATAAACGGCGCGGAATGCCGAAATCGCGTCCGGTTCGTGCGTTCTTACGGCGGCGGCGGCGGTCCGAGTCAAGAACGCGTCACACGTAGTCGGTCAATTGTGCCCACCCGCGTCGCCTAGCCGAGTATCGTCGGCACGTTGGCGTGTGCAGCTTCTTGCCTTGTACCTGGCACCGCCCGATCAGCGAATTGCCAGCGCGCGTGGGCGGTAACGAGGAAATAAAATAATCGCGTGGAAACGGACGACGCGCGCTTTTTAACACCGCGGTCGGTGTTTTCCCCCCCTCGAGTTTATTATACTTTTTTTTTTTAGTTTTCCACTTACTTCGAACGGCGAGGCAAACTTTTAATTCGCGGCCCCGCGGATCTACGCGGCGGCGGCGGCGGCGGCGGCAAAAGAAAAACCTCCGGTGGTTTTTTTTGTTATTTTAATATTCCGTAAACACGTGAAAAAACCATTTACAAAACTCGTCGTGCCTGTCACACGTAATGTGCCCGTCTCGAGTACGAAACGCAACTCGAAAACATCGAACTATTACGGCGGCGGCGGCGGCGCGTTTTTTATCGTCGAAAACGTGTATACTTGCTGTGACTACAAACGGGGTGAGCGTAGTCCGATATCTCGATCGTGATAATTAACATGACCGGGGTTCGGATTTCATAGCGTTTTCTAATTTTTATAGGATACAGATAGCCGAGTGAGCCGCGTACGTTTGTTTGTTTTATGCACCAGGGAATCCGAATATATGAATTTTTTTAGCTTTTTAGTGCTATTTTTGAAGTTTCAGTGCTCTTTTTTGCCAACATACATAATATAATGATTGGTTTTGTATTTTTTCTCGTCGTTTTTTTCAGGTTAGATTTCCTATCACGTCGGTGGTCGACGTAGAGCTGACAACCGCGCCGGAACTTTAAATCGGAAAATGTAGAACAACATAATTTGATCTTACTCGGGTAAAATTATTTAGAATATTATATTTAAATTAATAAAAATAACGATTACTTGAGAAAAAAATTTAAATTTTATTTCCAGATAATTCTCTGAATAGTAGGTACACAATCATACGTATCGTTTTTTCTTTCAATTGTCAACGGACAAAGGTAATTTAAGTTTTTTTTTTGTAAATTTATTAATTCATATTCAGGTAGTAAAACTTACAATTTTTTTTATGTTTTCAGGACATATTAAAGCGCATATTTCAGTGCTTTTCAGTGCTATGAAATCCGAACGATCATTATAATATCGTCGTCGCGTTGTTCGAATGTGATTACAACATTATTCAATATCGCTATTGTTTTTCAAGCGCACGTTCCGACGGCGCGGCGTACTACTACGCCCCGCGCGATTGAAAAATAATTTGCGATTAAAATCAAGCTCGTACAACGACTCTCGGTCGGACGGTGATAAACTCGGTACCTAAAAAATGTGATTAACAATCGGCAAAAAATCAACAAAAAAATATAGATAAATTATAGTCACACACGTCAGGTGATTGCGAACGAAACAATGAAAAAATACGTCCTGCTGTTCGCGCTCGTTCGAACCGTAATTCGGTGCGAAAAATAAATAAGTATGCTGCGTTACTCGCCCGGCTCGAACAATCCAGTTTGATCGGCACGAACGATGTTATTGGTATAAGAGGGTGACGCGGGGACTCGAGGGTTGAATTCACCCCGTGACGACACTCCGACGTTGTTTATTTATGTTGTGAGATTAAACTAGGAGAATGTGACGAGACGCCATTTCGTTTTCAGTATTTCGGGTCGGTTTCCGGCCGTCGTTGGAACGGAAAGATTGTGTTTGCCAATAAGTTTGGACGACCAAAGCGAGTTGTGTGGAAACGTTTTGTAGGAATCGGTGGCGGTTTTCGGTTGCACTGTTTGCATCTTTGGTCAGCTTTTGGTTCGCGAAACGAGGCCTCTGTAAATAAACGTAACGTTTTGTTTCCGATAGTTTAAATATTATTAATATTTGATTTTTCGCTGCCGAACCGATCGTCGTAGACTTTCGTGCAGATTTAGTCTATTATTGAGATAAAGTTTTAAATTTTTAACTCAAATTTGACATCGTAAAGTCCTCGGGGGTTCGGTTTATGTTTGGTGACGTGTATATACGTAGGTGTCTTGTATAGTGATTTAGGAATTTTAATTTGAAAGCAACTCTATGATAGTCGTGTAAAAGTATATTTTCGGTTTTTTTTTTCCAGTTTCCAGTGTAAAAACTAGAAAATGTGTTAGAAGTGGAATTGAAGCTCGTTCGATGAGGCAAAGATTTGAAAAAAGGTTTGAAATTTGTGATAGTATAATTTATACGCGCGACAATGACCTAAAACCAACTCCAAACGCTGTCACACATACCGATAATATTTCGTCTTATCGATTAATATGAAGTTTCAAAACGAATTTTTTACTGCTATAGCATTGCACTGCAGGGTTTGCGAAAAAGACACGAAATCATTAACACTCTATACTTAGCGATTATTTTTATACTTGACCGTTTTCTTCTCTTTTATCGCTTTGCACGATAACAATTCGCTCGCGTTATTAATGGCTCGCGTTCCTCACTCCCCTCAGGGCTCATAATAATAATACGCACATATTATAAGCGATGCATACTTTGTCAGGTACATGTAAATGTAACGCACGCAACGACACACACACACACACACACACATCACATATCCGTCCTAATCCCATTTATGATTTATAATACTTATACGTACTCACACGCAAATCCCTAAATTTATTTATTTTACCGAACGCACAACGCCGCAACTGTCTCCTGTAACTCAGTCGATTTCGTTCGTCGTTTGTCTCTATAATAAAAATCGTCCCGCGTTACGGTAAATTCGTGTACACTTTCGAATAAAACGGCAATATACGTCGATATAATCGCGTTGGCATTTAACTCTACTGGCAAAGCGCATATTATTATAATAATTTGTATTTAATATAATTTTTTCACTCATTTTATTATAAACAAATCACGTATTAAGATATTGTTTTTGAGTTTTTTTGTTTCAGGAGTGTTTCGAATATCCATTCGAACCATACGAGCACGCGCTCGTGCGGCAACTATACTATTTTATTTAAATATAATATTGTTGCTCGATTAAAAGGACGGCGAACGTTAACGGAGTAAGTTACAAACCGTGTGCATATAAAGGACCTACCACGTACATATTTTCTCGACTTTCAACGTATCGTTTCGGTCGATTATTACTAGTGTTCACGTTAAGAATTATTATGAAATATCTAGTGGATATGAATCCCGAGAAGGCAAAAATCAAATCTAGAGGGATGTGTTGTGATTGCGACGCGTTTGACCATATAAGATATTACATTATTGGAAAACAAAACCAAATCGTTCCGCCATAGACACGAGACGGTGTTGTTGGTAACTGAGCAGTGCAGTGTCCGTTCGAATATATTTGTAGCTCGCGCTCTCTACCTCGTTCGTTCGTCGTTATGTAAAAACATTACGAACGGACACAATAACATATTATTGCAATACGCTATTTATGACAGTTGCGCGATATCGTGACGCGCGACAGTAAAATATTACATCGATTCCGTCGCGACGTCGGAAAACCGCGAGCGAAAAAAATTCATTTCATTTTATCGGTCTGTCAATAATATTATATGGAGAGCGTTTCAAATACAAATTCAACTGTCCGTTCGGTCACCCGTCAATGTGTACGCGCGAATTCTACTACACTGCCGGACGCTTTTCGTTTGTCACTAAATCGAAACGCTGCTGAACAAAGTAACAAGAGTCGTCAATAAGTGTAACGCCGTCAAATTTTATTCGTACCAGAGCGCTATCGTCGTCGGCTGAATTAAAAAAAAAACTCGGAAAACTTCAACAAAAAAAATCGGTTCGAAAAGAATAAAACCACAATAAATGTGTTGTCCGACTACGTTTTTCTCTCGCCGTCGGGTTCGATAACATGTTTCTCCTAATACGTAATTAATCGTCTAAATTGTATTACATTTATTAAATAGGTATTGAAATAAATGCAAGAAAAACTTTGATATTTACGTTTTATAATAATCGTTTTGTGTGATAAATTTTTTGAAATTCAAACATGCTCCGTGAAATATTTGCCCCACGGAAAAGTAAAAAACAAAAAAAAAATAATATTATTGTAAAACTAATATCATTTCATTTGGAAAGAAAGAAAAAAAAAAAAAAAAACACCGTGTTCATAGGTACTAGATGTAATTTTTTTCCAAATGTTTGTGTATGGCATTTTAATTTTAATTCCTCTGGAGTTTTCGGCATTAATTAATGAAACGGACTTTGACCATAGTTTGTGCGCAATTGTTTTATTTCGTCAAACGAAATATACGAAAACAAATGGATTTAATTGTATAAAACTACAAAAAAGGTTCACAATTATCACCTGTTTAAACACAATCAGAGGAAACGTTTGCATGGAGTGTTCGCTGAAACAATAAAGTCACTACATTTTTACGGCTATGAAAAAGGACGGGGTCCTTTTTTCCATTATCAAATGAATTATTTTATAAATGATTATGAAATAAAAAAAAATGTAATCCTTAATTAAATTTTCGTGTTCAATTTTCAGACGTTTCCGGTGCGACGCGGCAAGAGATTTTATCGCGTAAACTATATCGATGTGACAATGTTGTCCTAATCGTCGTGTTTTTTACCATGTGAAAAATAGTAAGTTACTAAGAATTTCGATTGCGAATTATTAAAATATTTCGTAAGTCGTTCTCGGAGCACGCGAAAACGACGTGTTGAAATTAATATCAGACTGAAAAGTCATAAGGACGAGAATAAAAGTCAACACTGACAACCGAACGATATCTCACAATGTGATATCACATATTTACACGTTTTATTCTAACTGTTTACTAATCGTATATATCCATCGAGTTCCTACTCGATATTTCGCAAATTGTGTTTTGTCGTCGATGTTCATTTTTAGAAAACGAGTTTGAAAAACGAACGTTTTCAGAAAAAATAACAAGTAACACTTGCTGGTCACTTTGTCGAAGTGAAAACCGACGAAAATCGCGATGAAAAAACGCGAGAGTCGAAGCTCTGAAAACTTTTCGCTCGTAAATCTCGGCCGCTGCAGTCGAAAAGACATCGGATCTCGCGAGACGAACGCGAAACGACGCTCGCGGCGGGGGAATGGCGCGCAGACCCGCGCTGCACTCGCGCGGGTACCGGATGTAATAAACGTTTCCTGTGCCGCGCCGCTCGAATCCGCGGCGGATTATAATCGTTTCCGGGGCCGGCGTGTGTGTGTTTAGGTGTCTCATGAATATTTCAGCTCGCCCTCGAAACCGCGACGCGGACGACAGAAACGTTTACCGCTAGCGATCGCGTATCGTGTGCAGTGCACACATCATCACGTGCACGACGTTACTCGGAGCCGTAGGGGGGGCTAAGGGGGCCTATGCCCCGGGCGCGAATTTTAAATTCATCTGAACGATTATTCCGTTGCGGATCGCAATATATAATTATTTATTTAATTTCATATTTTAAATGCAATAAAATCATTTGAACTTGATATTTGACTTGTCCAAATTTAGTAATTGCATATAGACTATATATCTTACCACGCCTGTTACTGTAGCATCCGGAGAACGTTCTTTTGGCGAATTAAAATCAATCAAGACATACTTAAAAGATCAACCGCGTCCCGAGAAAGATTGACAAATTGTCGGCAATATTATCGATCGAGAATAAAATAACTCGAAAAAAATCCACTTTGAAGACGTCATAGAAGATTTCGCTTCTATCGAATCCAGAAAAATTAAACCGTAAGTAAGTTTCGATTAATATCAAATTTGTAATAACCTAATAGAGGTATTCAGTTTATAATAATAATTAATAATCACACTATTTATTGTAAATTTTTAAATCAAAACGGTACGGCTCTGATCATACTACTCCGGACGGAGAGCGAAAAATCAACAAAATTTCCACGGGTCGCTACGAACTAGTCGGCCCCGACTTTGCCCCGGGTAAGAACTCGGTGGGGGCAGCAAAGGTCCTGTGCCTGCCACTTCGACACGCGTCATAACAACAACAACAACAACAATAATAATAATATAACCTCGCGCGCATAATGTCGTACACGGGCAATTGGCGAATACTTATTTCGAATCGCTATCGTTAACGCGAGCAAATAATTATTCGCGCGACCCTGCGAGTGTTAATATTCCCGGGTGGCGTTTCGCGTTACGGTATCGCTGGGGCATCCCGCGCGGGCCATGAATGTTTCATAACTCGGTGGTCGTCGTTAATTCAACCGCGCGGCAAACGACTCGGATCGTATTGTGTGTGTTCGGGGGAGGTTTCTTCTGTTTTCGACCGCTTGACGTTTGCCGCCACCTCGCGCCGACGTCACAATACGATATAATAACATTGTGCGAAATCTCCGACGCGTCCAAGACCCGCGTGTCTCTGAATAAACGGACTTTCAAATAACGATCGAGCAAATCCAATTGACAAACACGAGCTCCCTCGACAATCGTTTTAACGCCACGTTTAGTACGTATTGTAATTACGAATGTACAGTTCGTGTCTTAGTGAAAATATATTATATTACTAGCTGAATAACCCGGCTTCGCCCGTGTGCAGTATAACTTTTTATTTTATCAGTTTTTTTCATTTTTACCCCTTTTACCCCTTTTAACTCCGGTAGGTGTCGAATTTCCACTATATAAAACGAAACTGTTGACCAAATTTCATACTTAAAGCTCCAGCAGTTCCGGCCAGGTGAATTTTTCTAGTTTCACCTATTTTACCCCTTTTAACCCCCGTAGGGGTCGAATTTTGGAAAAATCCTTTCTTCAGGGGCCTCTGCTATATTAAATGAAACTATTGACAAAATTTAATACCACAAGCTCCAGTGACTCAGGATTTTTTCCATTTTTACCCCTTTTAACCCCCTTAGGATTAATTTTCTTAATAATTCTCTCCGTAAAAACCATCCTCGTACTTCAAGGAATATTATAAAAAAAGAATTAGCGAAATCGGTTCAGGGGTTGTTGAGTTATGCGCTTACAACACATTTTGCGATTCATTTTTTTATATATATAAGATATCAACGGACGTGTGTCTATCGCATAATTCTGTTTAATTTTTATAGAATATCGCAATTTAAGACGACGACATTTGCAAAAACAAAAATATCACAGACGTTTATAGAATCGTAAACCACATCAATGTTGGCACACACAACCGGCACAATTTTCACGTAAATAAACGATACACGAAATAAATATATTTTTCTACCGTAGTAAATCGATTTTATTCTTTCAGCACAAACGAATACTTTTTTACGTATATTCACAAATACATGAATTGGCAAATTGATTTGAATTAATACATGCTCTTATTTTGTGTACACAATACGACTATTTTATTTACGTAAGAAAAAAAACAAAAAATAATAATAACAATAAAATATGAAAATTAGGAACAATATTATTGTTCAGACGGAATACGGTTGACGTTTTGTTCCGCTGATTTTTAATGTGAGATGTCCTTCATTGCGTTTTATTCAAAGTCGTTTTCACGTTGTCGAGAGCGAAATTAAATTAAATATTATAAAATACACTGTTGTTACACAATTAGGTGCGTTTATTTACTACATTCGTCGACATTGTGCAAAATGTAGTAAACAAAATGCTGCAATTACCCGGTGAAACGAAACTTGTAAAGTTAAATTTCTTATTACGTAAGTGTGAGAAAAAAAAAGCGGAATCGAATGAGAGAGTACTAAGCAAGTCATATTGGCATGCCATGAGGTGGTCTGTAATGAGACTTGGGAGCGAACGCAACAGTTTCGCGAAATAATAAGAGTAAAAATAAGACGTGTCTTACGCAATTAGAAAAATATAATAATAACATTGTACGATTTTCCGTTGTAGCGTTGAATACGTGTCACGGAGCGAATGAAGTATAATCGTTTCGAGTTCGATGGATTCTAGAGTCCCGTGGCAAATCAAATGCTGGCGACGACGGAAGAAAAACCTGTATAAAAGGTATGAAAACCTTATGAAAATAAAATCTACACGTACGACTCCTGCGGCATCGATATAGAAATGCACGTGCGCGCCTCCTGCTAGAATTTCCGAATGAAATTAAAACACTTTCTGCCACTACAAATCTTGGACTTGCCGGTTCACAAACAATTGAGAATTATTTTAAATTACCAACCACCCCAGATTGTCTTGCGGCGGAACAACTCGAACTATTACGAGTGCAACGTTGCCGATCGAAATAATAACACGAGACAATCATGATAATCGTCATATAACTTTCAGAGGAAAAAATTACTATTTCGGGTAACAATATAAGTGTTAATGTTTTGGGAAAAAATTCGTAGACATAATTTTGGAATTATTTCGTAAAACTACCTAGGCCGCGACGAATTAACATTATTTCTCGTCTGCGAATTTTCGGTGCACTTTATATATTCGTTTGTCCGCATCGCACGAATCGACAAGTACGTATATTAATTAATTGTGTTTTCTTACTTTTTTTTTTTTCATAGTGAAATCATCGTTTTTAACGATAAAAACATTTTCCCAGCGCGGACGGCTCGGGCAGAAGAAAATAACTAATTTCAAGTTAACAACAACGCAATGTCGAAATAAAAACGTATTTCAGAAAATACACGAGGCCAACTCGCGCATTTCAAGTTTTAATGGACTTTTTAACATATTATTATTATACTCACAACTCTACGCGTTTTCGTAAAATATCTCATATCGCTAATTTAGTTTATTCGACTCGAGACTAAATGTTTTAATCGAGTATTACAATATCTAGTAATTCATTTTTAATGTTTACCCTTTGAAAGTTTGCGATTCGATTACACCGCCATGAGTCTTAACTTATTCCGCGAAACGAATACTTTTAGAGTGCTTTCGCGCGGACTTAAAAAATAACTTTATAATCAAACTAAATCTAAAGAATTCGGCCATAACGTGATTTATTAGATTCTCGATTTTAATCTGTACCTACTATACGTTTTTTTTGATTATTCGGTACTCACAAATTTACGTGTCTAATTATATTCAAGATACTATTTGCGAATAATATTTTTTTCAGAACAAAACCGTTTAGCAGTTTCGCGCAGTGCTCGATATTCTTTCTGTAAAGTGTGTTGTAAAAACGTGCACATTTGAAACGTGTAGTTTTGAATGAAAAAAAAACATAAGAAACCTCTACAAAGTATTTGTATACATATACTATATTATACTATTAACACACCGCGAAATATCATTTTAATCAACTGTTCGTCGAAAAACGATTTTTATTAGTCGTTTAAGGATCGTCGAAGGACCGAAATTCAATCGGAGAGATCGAGGACACGCGGTCATGTTTCAAACTTTACTATCACAGTGACAAGGATCTAGAAGGTATGCACTTGTATTTCTAACGGAAACGTTGAGACTATAACGTAGGATATTATGATTTTTTTAAAGTTCTAGACGGCTGTGATGATTTAAATGTCACATATAGTTTGCTGTCCGACAACAGCGCGTAGTAAATTTAACTATAGTTTATTGCGCGACGAAAATCGCGAAATTTTAATTTCTACATCGAGCGACGATCGAAAATCGGCACGATGTGATATATATATAATATATTTATACAATTATTATTGCGATCGTTTTGTTTTTTTCTTTCGTAAACTCGAATCTATTACGTCGACTGCACGTTTCTCCGACAGTCGGACACGTTTCGGTTTTATTATTCCGCGACTTTCGTGAAATCGCACGAAAACATTCGCCGGATATGAAAACAACGGCGCCCCGGCCTCCGTTTTTTTTTTTTTTTTTCAAATTCCCCGAATACTTACGGCCGAGTAAACACCCGCGACGTGTCGCGTTTCGACGACGGCGGCGGCGGCGGCTCGAATGGAATTCGACGGTCTGTTACTTTTTATCTTTTCGTTTCGTTACCGACCGTCCGGTGCAATTCGACCGAGCGTGGGTCGGCCGACACCGTTTTTAGGGTCGAAAATTCAAAATCGAGAAACCGTTCGGCTTGCCAGCAGTAAGCAGGCAAATGTGCACTACACACGTCGAAAAATATACCTACGAATTGTATTTACTATACAATAAGACGAAATTGAAAAAATTAATTTAAAAACATTTCCCGAAGAAACGAGAATAATCGCAGTAAAAATCGACGTGGATTTAAGACGATTCCAAGAGTGACAAAAACACAATGTAATCAACAGTCAGCCCCTAATCAACCGACTCGTCTGAATTCTACCACTATTTTTTACCCCGTTTGGATTATCTCATATCGGAATTATTAAATTCACGTGAAAATAACGATTCAGTTATTTCTAATTTGAAATTAATCATTCGTGAATATTATTTCGCCCATACGACTCCCAGACGATAAAATATCGAACGCGGCTCAGACATATGAAGCAGATTTACAGCCCCCCCCCCATCCTTATCAAAATATCCTAGATCCGTTCCTGACCCACACGGATAGAGGTTTTACAATCGAAATCGGCTCAAAATGTCCGTCACTCGTGGGCGAGCGGGGTATACGTATACCCGTATGTTGTGCGGACGGTCCGAAACAATATGCGATTTTTCGAAAAGGTCGACAGGCGTCACGAGCAAAACGGTTTTCGCCCAAATCACCACACAACGGCCCACAAGTTATTAAATAAGACTCCTGGGAAAGTGTTTTGCCCACGTTCTCCGGCGGTGATTTCTAATCAAATAATGACATCGCGAATTTATTTCCACTGCCGCCAGAGAGTTCAGCAAAACAAATATGCACATCGGCCGTCGTCATTATTGTTATTATTAGAGTAGAAGACCAACTGGATTTTCGGCGACGGCGGCGAGTTCAACGTTTTCCATCGTATTCGAACGGTTAACTTTATCGACATCCAATAACGCGCGGCGAAGGATTCAAACAATCGATTATTTTTGACGATCGTTTGCCGGTCGAGCGGACCGCAATGATAAAGTATTCCTTTCGTCTCGCCACTGTGCTTCGTTAAACTTTAAAATGCTACTGGTAGACGTTTATTCGATATTGGATACGCGTATTGTTGTACACGCCGCGCCGTCGACATGTATACAAGAGAGAACGTTTGTGCGTTTTAGTTTTATTACAATTGACTTATCTCTTTATGACGTTTAGATCGAGGTTTTCTAGACGATCGGATGGAATTTATCGTCGAATTAAATATGTACGTGTGTTGGTCGAGCGAATCGCGCGCGCGCGCGTTATAAAATAAAACAGTTTATATAGCACGATATTATACACTATAAAAATATTATATTTAAATAACGAGTTGTCCTTATTTGCCAATGCGCCCCTTATAATAGGTACGCAAAGTATGGCCTAGGACCACGAATATTTAAGAATGAATAATGTATTATGTAAATTATACGGCAGAAAATGACCTTTCTTTTTATCAGCAAAAAGCATTATTTTATAATAAGAGGTTGGTTAATATACGCGCGTATAATATAATATGATATATGCGTTGCGGTCGAGCGTATAATCGGACATTTGTAGTTCAGTACCCGGTCAACCAGCGTGTAGATTATCCGAATTCAATGTCAATGCGAAAAGTTATAAATTCTCATCCGACGACGCGAATATATTTTCTAAAATTACGTTTCATCGCGGGATCGTCAAAAAACGATATATAAATAAGTAAAAATAAAAATATAAAAACTAATAAAAATAAGTATCTGTCGCTTCAAGTCGTATAACATATTATTATTATATAACATTTATACAGACACAAACAATAAGAAGTTGCCCACTGCGAGTTTTGAAAATTTCCGTTTATTTCTCGATAAAACAAAGGTTATGGATTACGCGCCCTCGATCAAAATAATGTTATTACGAAAAAAAGTGCGAAAAGTCGTAAAGTGTAAACAATCCTTGGAATAATCTCCGAAAATAATTTTATTAAAACAAACATTTCGAAAGTGTACTAATTTGATTTAACTTTTCATTTTTAATCTTCTTACGCTTTGTTAATTTCTGTTATTTAGTGATGACGTTCAAATTAAATCGAAAGAAAAAAAAAAACTATGTAGCATCAAGTTTGTTTTGAATAAAATATATATAAATAACGAGCCAATGGGTTTCAATAGAAATAGAACAATACAATAGTTTAACGTAAATAATTATTCAAATCTAGAAAAAACAAATACATTTTTTTTTCAGTATTAAATTATTTCACGTCGTGTTTTTAACAATTTCCTTTTCTCTTCGCCCAAAAATATTTATCAGTTTGTCATAAACTTTACCTATAGATTACATGTGAGATTCTTTATTTAACGTGTTGGTATTTCGAAATAGTACTAGTAAATAAATAATCGTACACTCGTTTTAAGAGCCCCAATTCACTGTTTTTCAGATACAGAAAAATCTCGAAACGTCTGATCGATTACTCCTCGAAACGTTCGACAATCAACGGATGAACAATTCCTGACACTAATAACAAATTGAAGAATAGACAATAGTTTTAGTAAGATAAAAACGTACTCGTTTAACTGAAGATTATAAATGTAAAATTCAGTAATCGAATGGAAATAATTTTGATGTTTTCTTATTAATAGGTAGCCGATGGTTAAATATACAATTTTAATTTTTGAGTACCTATTACAAACTTAAAGTAAGTTTATTGTTGTTTCTATATCTATTATTCAATTTTAAATATTTCATAGTTGACCCGGCACCCAAATAATTGTACCGGAAATTTTGTTTTGTTTATGACTAGATAACGAGCGCGCAGCCGAATGCTATGTGAAAAAATAAATATAAATCACACGCACACGCGCGAAAAATAGCAAACAGAGTGCAGTGATTTTTTAGAGAATTCAGTCGCGACGACGTCCGAAATCGAGAATATCACACTCGTTCGTAATAATTGAAGTGCAAATACAAACGGGAATTTCGATTCTGCCGATGCGATCGAAAAAAAAAAAATAATATAATAAATAATATATTTAGTAAATAAAACTAAGATGTTGATTTTTCTTTGGGAAAACTTTCGAACATAAATAAAAAGTGTAAACTAAGTAGAATCGGTACGGGATTAAATAAAGCCCGTTAGATTATTTACAGGGAGTTAAGTGGTTTTTATGAAAACGAATTCTAACAAAGAGATGATGATACTCGGTATTAAATATCTGAGGATTTTTGTCGGTGCTGCCGGCAGAGAAAGCTTTACTTCGATTTCAGCGAAACTATAATAAAACCGTCGAGCAAAAGATTCATACCTATAGGTATATATTATATATATATATTTATTTATATTAAATTTATTAATTTCTAGTACAAAAGAATGTTACGAGCTCGCGATAAATAGAAATAGAGTGGGAAAAATGGATGTACTATTGTCGCGCGATGACTTTGTGATCAATAATACGTACTAGTCGTAATACAACATAATTATTATTTATAATTTCGTCGGACGGAAACTTCAAATATCATAATGAGATAAATCGTAACTTACATAATCGTTAGGACTTTTGACAAAATTTGCATTTTAAAACTCCTCTTCCGTAATAACCAATACCTAATAAGTATGTCGAAATGCGCTTTTACGTATGGACGTAACGCGTTTTCTTTTTCGACAAATGTCGAGAATCCGCGTTTCTCGAGACCGTTATTCTATATCGTTTGCCGTCGAATTACTGTCGATTATAATAATATGATATTATTTTTGTTTTCCAAAGCAGTCCGGTTATCTCGTCGTCGCGATTTCATACCGAAAACATGGCCGACACCGCGGGTTATCGTATAAAACAACGTAGAACAACAACGCTGTACTTTTTTTCGAAGAAAACGCTCGAAATCCTTTTAAGAATATCCTTTCACCGCCCGCTACAAGTTGCAGCGGTCACAGATGTCACCCGGGTCCTGTCCGACGCAGACGCGGCGTTGTTTACGATATGATATGTCGTCGTTCCGGTCCACCGCATTCCGTGCACGTGCGCGGGCGTTTTAACTACGGGGAGCACCGGACTACTTTCTACGCCAGAAATCCGTTATTTATACGATCCCGTGAGTTTCGACGGATTTTCGAACATTTCAACGGCGCGGCGTCACGTATACGTATATATTCTCCGTGCGCACGATCCGCAGACGCCAGCCATCATCGGCTTGTTTCCAATTAAATTATTATATTAATACGCCGGCGATTTTCCTTTTTTTTCAGCTCTCGGTCGACGAGGTCTCGCAAATTTTCGCAAAAGTTCAAAAGTATCAAATGTTTCTTCTCGACTTCACACACGAAATCAGAATCTTTCGGAGTGAGTTGATTGTTTTTATAAATTAACCGTATTCAAGGCTCTCTAGTTTCATAATCATATTTTTAATTAGTAAACGCTCGATAAACATTTAATAATATTCAACCATTTTCGCACACCTGCCGAAGGCGTTGACGGCATAATTCCACCCGACTCTATCGTAATATTGTGTAATTTGATTGCATCGTATTTATGTTTTGGTTTCTGTTTCTGAGAAATTACAGTTCTGTTGGAAAAAAAGAGCGATATGATGATAAACAAATCGCCGAGCGCGCCGCGCGCCGCCGCCCGCGCCCCCGTTTCGTCGGTTTACTCGAACGGTTCTACTCGTACGTCGTCGTGTTTATAACGTTCGACGAAATAAAACTATTTGTGTTGGCTAAAACGTGTGCACACAACTTCAAAACCGCCCGCTAAAGACCACGCCGGATCCGGGCGGTTTAGAGTGCACTGGCGGTGCAAATAACTCATCTTCGCGTTATTATATTATTTTTACAGAACCGTGTTTGTATACGAACGATGACACGTTGTACGCCTGGATTTTCACTCGAGGGGGGCGCGTGTGTATACGAGAGCGGTGCGAGACGCGTGTTTCGTCGCTTCGAGTCGCAGCAGTCACGATAAAAACGCTTTGCGGAAACGAATCGCGGCAAAAATTACACCGGCCAGTACTATACTTATGTGTGTGTTTCTTACTCGATCGTTTTTACGAAATCGCGCGGTGTTATCGAGCGAAGGTCGGACGTGAAGATTACTCGGATAAAACAATTATTCGGTCGTTGTTTTATATTTATAAATGATAATAATCTGAATTGATCGCGTGGTTTTATCGATATGTTTAGTATTAAAATCTGTAGACCAGCGGCGGTTCCCAAACTTTTTCGGCCTCGGAGCCTTTTTTCAAGTAGAAGTTTCCTCAGGGAAATATTTCGTACCATCTAAAATTCTAAAATCAGACAATTGTATAGAATTTTCTCAACGCAGTACACATATCGGCCAATTGTGGCATTCAAGTCTTCGTGAAATATAATATGTATATCATATTCATTTTAAATAACGAACGATTTTTAAATTTGCCGACGGAGCCCTCGGTAAACTATTGTGGAGCACCAAGGGCTCCGCGGAGCACAGTTTGGGAACCGCTGCTGTGTGACACAGTCGGATAACACAGTGAGGAATATATTTCACAAGTTTCGATTTCACCGTGTCTGAGAAAATACGCACGGCAAATACCCAATGAAATGAAAATAATAAAATAAACAAACGCACGTCACTGCGGACAACTTTATAACTCTAATTACTATTTAACCGAATAGTTTTTTGAACTTTTCTCATTAGACGGGGCTGCTCCTCGTCTACGCGCCAAACATTTGCGTTAGAAAAACAAAAAAACCCCACGCAAATCGTGTCCCCGTCTAAAGTGCTAATCACACATATCCAAAAATCAAGAGAAACTTGTATAGAATTTCACCGACTTTGTCACGCCTCTTTGTCGATTCGACGTTATTTCGACGAGAAATTTGTTCGCGTCGACTATTATATTACCTGCTTCGTCGTGACTATTTGTGGAGAAACCGAATTCACGTTGCGCCGCTTTATCGTTTTCAATCGAGTCGATGCGTTTTATTTCTAACAAATTAATTATTGAAACTTTCCAGCGCTCGTTGTAACAATGTGACTAAACATTATTAATTATGCATCCGATGTCTTATTAGTAGTTAAAATCCGAAAACTCGTTTATTATTTAAATTCAATTTGGTTTTTCGTCACTGAAATGCAGTGCCCCGGCGGCACGATCAGTTAGAATTTTGGTTTTAACAACAACAAAAAAAAACACCATAATCTAATACACATAACACGATAAATAATAAATATTATACGAGTATCGGAGCTCATTAAAAACAAATTTTCAAAATCTTTATATCAAAGCAATGCGCATTATCCGATTATTCATTACGCGATCGACCGATACATCCTGGAAAGATCAACCTGTCCTTCACAAGGACGGGAATCGTGTTAACGTGAGATATACGTAATCGCCGACTAATTATTATTACGGGAACAATATTTAATTCGTCGAGTAGTTCGAAGATACCAACTAAAAGGAAAAGAAAAAGAAAGTAACTCTTCAACTAATTTATTTAACTCGACGTTAACTTTTAACTAGTAAATGTCTTCGTTCTAGATACAATCGAACTACGAATATCGTATTTGCGGCGGTCACGGACGATTACGAAAAGTTTTCAAAACGTTTGTCGAAACACGTATGGGCGCCACACGGGACCGCGCGGGTTGTCTGGTCCACGCGCACGGGTGTGAGGTAAGAAAACGATGAGAACATTCGAAAACTTTAATAAATCGTGTATATAATCGTTATATTTTTTACAATAATAATTGAAAGTACAATATTAATATTCCAATACATAAAAAATATTTACAACTGATTACGACTGAAAATTTCAAAAGAAAACATTTAATATATTATATAGAAACCAACGTTTTTTTTTTTATAATTTTAGATAAACCTTAGACAACAAAGAATAATAGATATTTATCTAGTCAAATGTATGAGACAATAGTGTATTGCACTCAGGTAGGATATTGATTATAAAAAATATGCATTTACTATTATATAAAAATCCTGAATATTATTTGTTTAAATTACAATCTGTTCATTGATTTTTTCACAGTGTCTTGTTTACTTAATGGCGCTAATCGCTTTTTTTTTCTACTATAAACGATTAATCATAATAATAATTATAACAACAATAGGATTTCCTAAAATATGCTTATCCTTAGGGCCCCGGAAGTCCATGCATTTGCATGTTTTTACCGAGTACTACTACAGACAGTTGCTAGATAAATTACAATATTTCGAATCAAAACCGAGTAACGAGTTCAAACAATTTTTTTTTTCGCATTTTTTCGTATACTTTGCGGTTTTTTTTACGCCTATACTAAAATAATAAAATCGTATTTCACTGCATAAATATGGGGTTTTTTTCATTTAACGGTCCAGTAATAAATAACACTCGAAAAATGTACTTTGAGTAGGAATATTAAACGTGACTCGTTGAAAAATATGTCCGAATGAAAAGAAAAATAGTAAACATTTATATATATTATGTTAATTGAAGTACGCGCCGATTTCACGAGTGGGTGTTGAACGAAGCTTTTTTTTTGTTCAGAAAAATTCCATCGCCCGCCCGATAACAGTCGTTGTTTTTATTTGAAAACCTAACCAAAAGCGCTAATTAAAAACTGTAATAATTCTCAAGACACGTACAACACGAATGTATTTTTATAATATTATAATAGGTAAATCGTATGTTTTTTTTTTACGACCATTATTTTAATTACGATCGAAATATTCCAAACCGAACATTTTTTTTGCAATTAAAAAAAATTTGAATGCATATTTCGATGGTTTTTACTTTTTTAGTGCATGGACTTCCGGGCCTCAGTGAACAGTTATCCTCCTTAAAAAAAGAAAACAACGACAACTACACATGGCGTGAAACAGGATTGAAATGAAATTTAAAAAAAAAAAACTGTAAGTATATTATATACTAATAATGGAATGTATGAAATATCATATTATTATTACTTACTAGTGTATTTACTTCCGAAGTTTAAGTACGTACTTGACACTATCATTTTACATTAAGTAATCTGAATGTTTTCAATAGTCTGCGGTAACCGTCCAACGAAACGAACAATAAATCGATGTTCAATCGTAAATTAGAACTCGGAACTGATTTGTTGACGCCGTCGTGTTCAGATGTTGATCTGCTTTCGTTTGAATCTTTTAAATTTAAAAAAATTCCCATTTCTCCGAGCCGACTTGACATTTCCGACATCGAGTTGTCAAATTCTTGTTTCAGAGAAAAATCCAAACTAGACGGATGATACGACGCGTACGATTTGATCGAGGACAAACATTTTCGCATGTAACTTAAAACGCTCTCGAAACGCTTGGGAAATTTGTTTTCCGCCAACTTCTTCTGCACGTCGTCGACGATTTCCGATCGGAAAACGGTCCGATCGTCGCGCAGATAATAGATTTCGAACAACAGCGCAGAGACGATGTATTTAAAAATACAATCGCGGTGCTCTAGTAAATTCGACGAGTGTAAAACGTCGAACTTAACGTTTTTGATCAGCTCTCCGATCGTCACCATTTGCCCGCGCCAGTTTACGGTGACGCCGGCGGCGGCGGCGGACTCGTGCAACTCGCAGAACCTACAGTTCTTCGTGTAATCGTCGTTTATCTCCAACAGATATCGAAATTCTTCTTCGTAATCGATTATCGTCATGCTACTGTACACGTGCTGCGGATGATCGTCTTCGAACGCTTTCAAATTGTTCCGCGCGCTTTCTATCGTATGCAAACGCACGTTGTCGGTCAGTAACAGATCGTACTTTGGCGGTGTGCAATACTCCAGCCCGCAGCTGTGCAACTCGGTCAAGCATATCAACACGATTCTCTTCAGTGCACGATACGACCCTTTGTCCACGTACGCCTGGCTGTCCAGGTAGAGCTCGGTGAATGGTATTATGTTGTAGAGGAATCGGCTGAAACGGCTGTCCGGGTACACCGCGACGATTCGCCGGAGATGGACGGAGAACTTTATGAATTTTTTGTAGACTTCGTGGAAATCGTCGAGCACGCCGAGTCGATCGGTTTGCGATTCGACATCGACGAGAACTTCGAAACCCACGTGGTACAAGCCGACGATCAAATCGCATTTGTCCACCGGGCCGACGCTTTTGGCCGGCACTACGGCCGCGGAATCCGTCGCGGGCTCGGTCTCGACTCCCCGGAAGCAGGACCCGCGCAAACTGCATTTGCTTTTTTTCACGACCTTCGGCTTGTTCTCTTCGGGCTTCTCGGCGGACGAACGGCGGCAGAATTTATTTCTCACAAAAGGATCGAATCTCTCTGACCAGTACGTGTTGTAATATTTCGAGTACCAGGCGTTCGACAGTTCCAAGAGTCGAAAAAAACATTGGAAATTTCCCATCTCGGCCAACAGTTTGTCCAAAAATTCCGGCCACGACAAGTTCAAAACGTACGTTTCGTTCGATTTCGATCGGCCGCCTTGTTCGACGTGATGTATCTCTTTGACCGTGCTCAGGTATTTGTCGACGGCGTCGATCATACGTTTTGTTTCGTATTCGTCTTCCTTCGTCGCCAACAACGTAAACAATTCGACCACGTCCGCCGTCAGATTGGAAAAAGGATATTTAATAATCTGCGCGTTTATCGCTGAAAACGCTTTTCTGCTCTCCGGACTTAACACATTGGACTTCTTGAAATATTCCAGTATTTTAATGCATATTAATTTCACGATCGTTTTGAAAACCAATTTCTGATAACAGTATATCTCTTCGAGTTCGTACGATTTCCGGATTTTCCCGATAATTCCGGCAAACGAGACTCCGTTCTCGGCGTCCAAATCGATTTTTACATTTTTTATCGCCCACGCGAAACTATTTTTCGGAGGCTCGTCGAAAACGTCCGCCAGTAGCGTTCGTTTGAGGTCACACCGATCGGCCGGTTCCAAATGCAACTTGTTAATATCGTTCAACAACGCGTCGACGTCGGTATTTTCCGACTCGTTGGTCGAGTACCCGAACACTAGTTTGCTGTCGGTCGTATCGACGTGCACCGAGACCGGACAGTTGGAAAACACGAAAATCTGTATGTCGTTGATTGTTTCGAACACGTCGCGAACGACGGAAAAGTCCGATCGATCGTTGTTATAGTCGGATCGTTTTCCCTCGTCGAACGGCGTTTTCAAAACGTCCAGTTTAAAATTTAACGATACGAGCGTTTTCAATAAACCCGTGTCCAACATGGAGCTGTACGTGTTTATTCTCACCAAGTTAAACAAAACGTGCATAAAACGTACCGTGTGTTCCGCGATACCGTTCAAGACTTTCACGTGTTGCCCGTTGTTTTTTATGAATTTCTCACCGCTTTTACTCGGAGACTTTGAATCTCGCAACAGTGGTTTGACGAATTCGAACAACTCGTTTCGGGTCCAGACGGCGAACTCACAGTTCACGGCGGTGTAAAATTTGCCGGTCGTGTTTTCATAGTAACCCATCGAATTGGCATCGCTGTAATCGTGAAAAAAAATATTATATTCTCGATTGTCCACGCGCACTGCACTCGTATAATTGTCTATTCGTTTGCTCTGTACGCCGAAACGTTTGACGGCGTCTGCTAATTCCGCGTGCGTTTTTATGGGCTCCTCCGACGACGACGACGACGGACCAGCTCGCGTTCCACATTTTAATAATACGTCCAAACACGAAATAAAAATAAGAAAATATTTACCGCTCCACATTTTAACTCGATTTTCACACACTCGGTTCGAATTCGTTATGAATATCGTACGAACAGATTTGCTTGATTTTTTCGTACGTAAAGTAGGTCAAATAGAACGCACAACAACAACTATTGCGTATTTGTTTAAATAGTTTCGCAATATGTGGTTTGTTTGTCGACGCGCGAGTGAACGATCGTTACTTATTAGACATGACGAGAAATCTATTGGTTTTAACTATATAATATGTTTTTTTCTTTTTTTATTTAACGATATAGTACCGAATAGACGCCGATTTGCTACCGAAATTGAAATTGAAAATCGGAACGATTTTTTCGTGTTCTTATCGTGTGTGTACACAAAAACACGAAAAAAAAACACGTGTTCAAATCAATAGATTCCTCGTCTCACTCAGAATTCGAAACAGACGACCGAAATCGGTTTGCTCGTAGCCCGCAGGACCGCCGACCTCGGAACGATATTTGCTGATCGTCAGGATCGAACCTCATTGTATATCGTGTCGCGCGACAATCGCGTTCGACAGGAAAACAAGGAAATTCACGATATAAACCGAGCGTTGAAAAAAAAAAAAGAGAACTTTACGGACCACCGTTCGAAACGTTTGAGTGAGAACGCGGCGATAAATGTACCACGTCCGGTAATCGTTTTTTTTTTTTTTAAAACAACGCGAAACTTCTCACTAAACAAATCGTCATGAAAATCTGATCCGTTCGAAGAGTCGCAACGTTTGTGGCCGTTTATTTTCCAGCCCGGGGAAATTACGCCGTGGATATCGAAAATGATCCGTTTTGAAAAACTTTCCGCGTTTAATTTCCGGCGCCCGTAGAGTTTCCGCGCGCGACGCTTTTGACGTGTCGCACTTTGACTGGCCGAAAAAAGAAACGCGCGCGAAGAAAAATACAACACCGCCGTCGTCGTCGCGAGACGCCTACGCGTACATTCTCGTTTCGGTGGAAATCTAAGACCACTCCGAGAACGGTCGCAACAACAACAACAATAATAATATGATCTTCACGCGATTTGTAAACACGTCGTCGTAGCGGCCGTTCGGCAAACAGTCCACACGTCGTTAAACACTTATTACGCAATCGTGCCGAAAACAACGGATCGGAGTGGTTTTTTTTTCGTTTCGAACACAACGCGCGACGTCACACAGTGCGTCCTGCGTATTATTACTATATAATATACAACTCGAATTAAGTTAAGTAAAATCTACGATCAATACAAATGTCTTACAAAACAACTAAAATAGATATACAATGGTATTTAGAAAATTAAATTTGTTATTCGTTTTAGGTTTTTCGGCTGTTTATCGACAAAAGCTTCTCTAATTTGCGATCGAATATAGAAATAGGTATCCGCTCCGTCGACAGAGTTCAATAAATCGCCCGACAGTTTGTAACACGATGACGTTGCTCGCCATCATAATCATATTTCAAGTTCTTTCGGGTTCGTAATTTTCATCGATTTCGGAATCACCATTTGACATACATATTATTATTGTTACTAACCCAGATATCACAATAATATACATATATGAGTGGGTTAAAGCCATAGTGGCGTAAGTCATGTTTTTTATGTAAAAATATATTCAGTCAGATGACCCTTCAGATAGTGATTTCGACGGGGAATTAATTTTTTTAATAAACCGTTTCGTTTCTCTAATTAAGGTTTACAATGCGACCTATGACACCGCTATGGCTTTGACCCACTCGTGTATGTATGAGTATATATTTTTCGATGAGTGAAAAATATCGAATTATTCTTCGGCGTCTTGATTATCCGTCGCGCGACGGCGATAAATAATTAACGCTCTTGTGCCCCCCCCCCCCCGCGCGCGTGATATTAACAGATACGGGAGCGGCGCGCGCCAGCCTCGTCGTATACGCCATCATAATAATAATAATAATATGTTGTATCATTATTATCGTAATAATAATACGATAACCTAGTTTCCAATAATTTATACTCTATATTATTATTTATACTCTCTCGGTAAATTTATTAAACCAAAGTCAGCAGCGTGTAGTTAGTATTAATAAGATTCTTCCGGCATGGGTACCTCGTTTTAATTACTTCGGGGATGTGTTTCATTCATTACGGCTGAATTATCGCGTGGAACTCCGCGTATACACACATATACGTATATTATCACATCGCCTCCCCCGCGATTCGTCTCGCGCACGCGCCGCCCCCGGGGGCTTATTGTTCTCGTGCGCGTGTAGTGGTTATTACTATATACGTACGTGTGATACGAACGGCGGCGGCAGCGGCGGCAGGAAGACGAGCGAAAAGCCCGTTTATTATCACTAAAAACCAGAAATAACGAATCAAATTGTTCATAATACGTATACGCGGCGCGATGAGTCGTAATGACGTGAACGTAATATGCACGCGTCGCGGGTCGTGCATTTAATTGGGGATAAACTCGTTTCGACCGACTCGAAATCCACGTGGACGTCGTCGTAGGTTTTGTTATTGTTTGGTTTTTTTTCCCCTAACGAACGGACGGACGGACGACCAGAACGTCTGAGAAACAGTAGCGCAGTCAAAGCTCCTCTGGGCAGTACTAAAAACCAAGTACAGTAAAACCTCTCTATAACGGACCCTCTAATATGAAACGGAAACGGACAATTTTCGTAATCGAATTAGTATACTTTCTGTTAAACGGAAAATAACAGGTTTTCCTGAACAATCATTCGACAGTATCGCTGCTTCACGATTGTTATATCGGTTTGTTTATTACATACCTTCTAATGAGCGTGTAGAAAAGATTAGATTTGTAAATATGAACACACACGGTCTCGTCTTTTTTCTATATCTTACTGTATAAATGTACGTTGTACGAAGTACATATTTGCCTAAAACATAATTTTTTAACACATACATACCTCTCTATGACGGAAAACTCTTTATAACGGACAAATGTTTGGTCCCAAACGATTCCGTTATAGAGAGGTTTTACTGTATGACTAATAAAGCCGTAGACCGGAATAAGTTCAAACCGTATTTGAACTGCGATCATGACCGATTTGTTTCGAACATAATGTGAATTCGATAATATTTGTATCGATTAGACGATAGAAAAACCATAGTATATTATGTATAGTGTCGTTTAATATGTCGAGCTTGAAGTCATAGCATGTGGACTTGAAAAAAAGCCGAGAAACAAGAGACAAAAGGATCTCTCGTCGAGAGTTCACGCGTTGATTTCGTTTTGTTTTCTGTTTCGTCGCCGTTTATTCTCGTCGTCAGTCTCGAGAACGGTCGACGACGCGCGGGCCATGCCGTTTTGTTTTCGCGGCTACTATACAAAGTCCTCCGGGGTCGGTCTGACGAATATTTATGGACGTTTTATTCGGACGCGGTCGGATGTTGCGATGCGTTTACAATCGCCTTTTCGTCATTCGATATCGCAATAACGTGGCGCGCGTCGGCACACGTATTTTACTCAATATATCGGAGACCAAAGGTCTGAGACCACGAGCGCACCGAGTTTATCCCGAATTCATTATCGATGTGTCGTTTTTAGGGTTTCGCGTTTGATTGCGGACGAAAGTAGAAAATATTCGCCGTTGTTCTTTTTGAAACTTATTATTATATCTTACCCGCGTTCGTGTTTACTGAATATAATTGAGCGTAATATACGCTGTTTTAATTACCAACACGATGTGAATTATTGAGCAATCGTCGAGTTTAAAATTAAATTCGCTTATTTCGACGATCAGATGATTTTTAATATTGCATATTATTCATTTGGATATAATTTACATTGCTGCCGCCTGACTAGCTTAATACCGACGAAAATATGCAATTCCAACGCGATAAAAAATTACGGGTCGATAATCAACACATTTCAATAGAGAAAAAATATTCATCGAAAATTCTTAGATTTAAATTCGTTAGAATTGCAAAACTGCGGGCGTCCCCGGGTTCTCTAGCTCGGACGAGAGTTTTTCGAAAAAGTCACCGCAAAATTGAATTAAATATAATAATATTACAACTTTGACTTGAACTTTGGTAAACGAAGTGAGACGACAAAGTTTGCTCGATCCTTGTTTTGTTTGTATATTTTTTACCGCGCTAGTTAAATTTAAATTTTTTAAATCTACATTTCGTCTCTACATATCGCCAAATATATTTGAATAAAAAAAAACCCCAATTTATTATTACGTCGTACTGAGTCATAACAAATAAAATGGCTTACAGTTTTTACATATTTTATTCGTCTCTGTTAACTGTATATTACTTACATCGCACTTATAACGTGCATTACCGTGTAACGGACGAGCTCGTTAATCCACAATAATTCTCATCTCGTCATGATAGTTTTGGAATTATTACAGTTTTTTTTTGCATCAGGTTGGAATGATTGATTTTTTACCATATAATATTTATTATTAGTCTGAAAATTTCATCGGTAATGACCTATTATATTTAAGAGTTAATTATAAAACGTTTCTGACCTTTGCGAAAACGTAGACTATCAATTAGACGAAAATCATTCGAGTATTTCACCGGTCGATTTACAAACAGATTTAAACGTGTACGACGCGTCGGCGTTGCCGCTCGTGTAATGAAGTATTTGTTTTGCGAAAATTGTCGCTTATTTAATTACGACGAAAGTTAAAGAGCATTATCATACACATCGCGCGCGCCTCGTGTTTTATTAATATTCGGTAAGACTATAGTACGAAGAACGTTACGATCGTCTTTAATTTATGCGTTTTCACCTTAGGTTTATTGTTATTGTTAAAAAAATAAATTATTAATAACAATAATTCTCTGGATGATAAAAACTCTAAATATATCGCGTACGTTTAATCCTGCGCGGTGTTAAATAATGTCGGGCGGAATAACGTATTTTTTACAACACGTTAAAAAATCAGGTAATATGTACCGAGAAAATACCCTATATCGGGCATTTTTCTCCCCCTTTCTTTGTAACCTTTTTAATTAATTTGCATCTGTTTACTCATTGTGTAAACATCGTGTGACTTTTAATTCTTTATATTATATTTCAATAATATTATAATCTATAAAAACGAAGTTTATTTTTATTTTTTTTTAACTATTTAACAATATTATCGTGCGTAGCTTATCGTGAAATATTTATAATAGTTTTCGGCTTTTATTTTACGGAATAGTTTTAATTAAGTTTATTCTCTCCTCTTCGTGTTATAAAATTACGATCGATATTATAAATATATAAAATATCGGAGATACTAAAATAGACGATTTCGTAATGATCGATTATATGATCTAATATCCCTTGGCGTTTCGATTATTTTATCCGAATTATTTATAACGACGTGAGTGAAATTAAATCCGCCGTAATGAACAACAAATAACGCGTGATATCGACGATCCGACCACACGATTTTATGTTGCGCTGAACATCATAATATGCGAGCTGTAATGGAAATTAATAATTTAATTACAAAGTCGATACATGTACAACAAGTATGAAAAATGTAAAATAATTTCTACTCCTCGGCAGTGCTTTCGACGGTTTCCTCCATGCCACTTAATATTGTGTATACAAAACGCGAATAGTTTTTTGATTAAGAATTTCCAACGAGTATTGTCAGAAACACGACCGGGTCGCGCGCACGAATTTCGCCACGATTCCGGCGATTTCGTTCGCAAACACCTTTTTTTTACCTTCTCGAAATTATTGTTAATTATCTTGAAAAATTCTGCGTTCCGAGCTCGCCGCGTCGTCGTCGTAGGGCATCGGTGCCGATCGGAGAAAATGAAAACGACGAGAACGTTTTACCTCTGAAAAAGTGCTTTTCCAATAATAATTCATCGTCGGGTATAGAAAATAGAATTATTAGTCAAATATCAAAAGTCGCGCGCGCAATATTATAATATTATACGAAAAAAGTTACCGAAACGGTAGATTTATTTTTTCGTCTACCGTACCTTCTATCCAATCGGACGGGGGTGGTTTTTTTTTTTTTTTAATATCAGACACGTTTTGTATTCTGTGCCGAGTGAGTATTGAAAAACGGTGAATGTGTATAAAGATTAATGACAACAGTCGGTGCCCCGATGTCAATCAATCATTTGGGAAAACGTTGCTCTTCCGGTTTCGCAAAACATGTACCTACGTCGAACACGGTTCGCCGGGATTTTCTTATTCTTTAGCGCGCGCCATATTGTCCCGTCCCTCTCTCTCGTGACGCGCGTACGAAGGACGTGGTGATTTTTTTTTTTTTTTGTTGTCTTTGTATCCTTGTCCGCGCGGTATTTAAAGAAACGCGCGAGCCTGAATCGAATATCGCGTTTACAAACGTTGCATTTGCGTCGTGTTTAATGGTTTTTTCCGTCGTCCGCACAAAGTACACTTATCAATAGGGATGAGAAGTTATAGGAGCTAAAATAGACGAAATATCCAAGGAAAAATTGAAAATATGCAAAAAATATTTATTATAATATGCAATAATATTTCGTTAGATTTGATTCTATTAAAACGTAAATGATTTTTAACCGAGTGATAAAAAATTAATACTAGGTATAAATATGAGATGATAAACGATTGGTAGGATTATAATATTATATTGATAGTCATAAATAAATAAATAATACATTTTTCATGTGAATAATTGTATTCGAATCCACATAATTTACTAAAATATGCATTTTTATGCACACAAAAAAAAAAAAAACATGAATATGCAACTTTTAAGAAAACTACAAAAATATGCAAATCCTATAACTTCTCATCCCTACTTATAAAATATAATATATCGTGAACTCGCGGTTAGGTTGCAAATGCTTGTTGTGCTAGCGCACTGGTTCCCAAACTGGGGGGCGCGCCCCCTTGGGAGGCGTGTACACATTGCTGGGGAGGCGCAAGCAGTTATTACGAAATACAATTTTTATTGATTAAATTTTTTTTATTTTAAAATGTGGGGAAAATATGAAAAATTATAATTATTATCATCAATAAAATTGAATTCATCCCGGATATTTTATAATTTCTTCGTAAAGTACACAAAAAAGTGATATATTTTTCACGTTATAGAAGGTGGGGGGCGCGAGAGTTTCGAAAATATACAAAGGGGGGGCGTAGAATAAAAAAGGTTGGGAACCACTGTGCTAGCGGGTGTATTTTTTTCGAAACTAGCGATCACACGACGGTCGCTCGTGTCGAGCACAACGTTAGGTCGGTAAAACAAAAAAAAAAAAACTATGGCGAAATACGAGTATATTATTATAATCGCCGATTTCGGTGACGAATTTTAAAAATCGCGTTCGGCGCGCGCGGCGGCGGAAGAGATATTTTGTTAAACGAATTTGTGCTCGCGCCATATCGTCTGCCGCCGCCGCGGTGAAAAACGACGTGCCGAAGGGTCGAAAATATCTTTCGAGCCCGGAATAACAGCAATAATACGTATATTGTTGTGCCGCGCGAAAAGGATTCGGTTCCGCAAACTGCAGTCGCGGTGCCGCGAGTAGTCCGCTAAAACGGTTGTGTGAATTCGAGTTGTATGGTATATATAATTCAATTTGCGCGCGACGCGGTACGTTGCTTGAGAAAAACTTTTCAGTAATGTTATTATTTATCGAGTCAACTCCGCCAAAGTGCTTCCGCGAAATCTAAAACGGAATTGTTACGCGTACCTTCCAAACGGAGTGGCGATTTTCAACGAAATCGCGACGTACTACAGTTATTGATGTCGCGGTTTATCGTTTTTTTTTTTTTTTGTTAGTTTCTTTGATTTTCGGCAATAAAAATTGTTGGTACTCACTCGTCGTTTCCGCATGAAAATATTATAATATTCGTGAAAAATCACATTTCATAACATTCAGTGTTGTGTGCCACGCGCGCTAATATCGAATGATTTCGACTTTTGACGTGTGTGCAAATTCTATACCGATTGTCTACATGTCGTTTTAATCGATTTTTTTTTTATTATTTTCCTCTCAATCCGGACCGTAACGGATGTACACACAACAACTGCAGATCCAAATTGTTTTATTTCGTACCTAACGCCATGGAAAAACGTAACTGAATTAATAGAGAAAGAAATTCAATCCGTGTCCTTCGAGCGACACATCGTGCGCAGGAAAACGCAAAGAACTTTCTTCTTTCCTGTCCGACGCATTGAGTTTAAATTATTTTTCGTGTTTCTATTTTATTTCCAGCTACGTCACACAACACTCGACCTTATTTATTTATATTGGGCGCGCTTGAATTGGACGGCGGAACGGTATCAATAGAGGAAACGGAAAAATGTACTGAAATTCGCGTTACTGTGCAAAACTCGATGACTTAAATTGTTGTTTGGAAAAAGAAAAATTTCGAAAAAGGTACACTGGAAATGTTTTTAACACAGAAGAGGTACGGTTCCCTCACGTCAACCCATTTCAAGCACTGATCATATTATCTACGGCATGAATGTGTATTCAAGTATGTGTATACCAAACACGTGTTGGTAGTATTTATTTTTTTGAAAAGGGTGCCTATTATTTTTTTCTGCATTTAGTGTGTTTTGGTAAAAAATAAATTATCCGAAAATCCGTAGCAATAATAACGAGCAAATATAAACATCGATTCTTTCTCGTCATACGATCGACAACGACAAACCATCCGCAATTAAAACCGTCCTAACTAAACAGAAAATGAAAAAAAAAAAGAAAAGAAATGCATTCGATTTGAACGCGAAAACGTAAACCGGTATAGAGTTTAATCGGGAAGAAAAGCAAAACACGTTCAAATTACGTCAGCTTACGTTATGCGATTAGTCGACGTAGTTATTATTATTGTGAGAAGCAAAATTTAATGATTTACAGCGAATTGAACGTTGACGGCGTAGTTCCCATCGACTCGTTAAAGTAAACGGAAAATGAGTTAAGCGGCCGCCAATAACGTACCCAACAGTCGTAATATTCGCAAGCGAACAAATAAACGCGGCCACGGCTCGATTACTGCACCAGCAGCCGGTCGAGTTACTTATCGAAATATTTTCAAGTAAAGCCGAAGGTTTCGCAACGGCGAATAGAATAGGATTCTCCCCTTCTTACTGCACTTGCTGCGTTTTTTACCCGTTCGGTGAGCTACGAGAATAAACTGGACGCGCGGCCAATTCTACACCGAAAACCTAGCACACCGTCGTCGTCGGCGAGATCATCTCGATCATTCGATCGTCTCGATCGAATTCCAAAAATCTATCGCTTTCGGTCGTAGCTCGCGTTTTCACGGCGCGCCGACGAGGTTTACGACGCGTCGTTTAGGCCGGGCGCACATTGAGACGCAGGCGACGCAGCGCAGCGTAGTTTTCTGTAATCTATTAGTTAGAACTTATTAGCGCATATTGGGAGGCAGGGCAGGGCAGGGCAGAGCAGTGCTGTGTCTATGTTGGCCTGCGTCACGTAGTGCTCGCGACACAGATTACTGCACACGTGCACGAGCTTTGTGAATTACGATATTACATAATTTGAAACTAAACTAATTAAACTTGTAAATTAAGTCAAGCTTTTTTAAAAATTACGATGGAAGAGACTTTAATTGAAGCCGTCAGACATTACAATGTCTTATATGACACTAGTCATGCCGACTATATGAAGGGCAAGTTGAAAAATGAAATATCAATCGGCTTTTGAGCATTACATCCAAATGAATAAATTGTATCTCGTATTAAATTAAGAACTTCATTAAATTGATTTCGGTCCAAGCGAAAGTAGTTTAAAAATTGTTTGTCAGAAAATTCCGATGACAAATTGAACTCACTGTGACTTTGTCTTTTTTTCATAAAATTACTTTTCCACGTTTTTTTATTTTTACTTAACGAATACAACAAAATAAGTTCATCAAATTCGTCATCGGAATCTGATTCAGAACTTAAATTTATTAAATTTTCGGCCATCATACTATCGCTCATGCTGGTAACGGTGAACAACAACTGTCACAATGAACGGTGAAACGTCAGAACTGCGTAGTAATATGCGCTCACTTAGGTAGCGCAGTTTTTCCTGCGCTGCGCTAACCTACGCTGCGCTGCGTCGCCTGCGTCTCAATGTGCGCCCGGCCTTACTCTGCGACTGCCCGCCTATAGCATCCGATTTCGGCGATAGGCGTTCGCGCGCACTCGTTTCGCGCGTTCCGCTCGCACAGTGAGTTATTCGAATATTATATTAATCTCCCCCCCCCGGAACGAGGGTAGGGGGGAATCTGTCAACAAGACCACTCGCCGTTCCGCGCGTCCTTTGTTCCTCAAACTCCATAACAACTACGCAACGTGCAGTGATCAAAGGTAACAGTGATTCTCATCAATTAACCCGGCCTAACTCGATTTGCCCGGTCTGCAGTCATAATATTGTATCCAAATTCACGAGTGACTCGCTTCGTCGTCGTATTACCCCGCCGCCGCGCCGCCGTGTAATAGCTACTGAAAACTATGAAAACGCGCGTTCGCGGTACGCGCCTCTCCCCGCCGACGAGTACAATAAGTCTCGCGTCCCGGGGGCACGGCATTTCAATAACGGTCTACGAGTTCGACGAGCCGAATAACTCGCGCGTTTCTCGGTATCGATCGAATAAGCAACTCGATCGCTAGATCCTGTTTCCCGGATCGTTTCGTATATTATAATAATATAATGTCGAGAATAATAAACACACGACGATAATACTTTGTATTGATAATACTTTATATTATTTACAATAATACTTTGATCGATATTACCGTCACTGCATCGACACTGTTGCGCGCAGGTAGACATTTCTGAACGTTAATGATATTATTACGCGTTTCACGAGCGAACGAATCGAACGAAAAGTCGTCCACGACGGAGCACGAAGCACGTGTTATTTTCGTACGCAAGATAAATCCGTCCTGGCCGGTACAAAGTTATACGTATTACGGGATTATGGCCAGGTTTTATAATGCGTTCGATGTATAAAATATGAAGTAGTAATGGAAATATGGGTAGTGCATTAAATATTTAACCTAATACGATTATCATAGTTACGTGCGTAGGTTAATCAGAAAAGTTTGACGAGAGTTTCCGTGTTTTTAGCCGTGTTCGTTCCTCGCACCAAGAGACTATACTCGTCGTCTCCGAGTCATCGCCGAATATTTCTTTTTAATTGAATAAACTCAAACCGTATTGAGTGAAATTAAACGACTGTTTCTATCACAGAAATATAATACGCATACGTGACGTGTGTGTGTGTGTTTGTATTACTTTTGAGTATTAATTATAAAACATCGAACCACGTGTTTAGATCCAGTGATTTATGCGCACGAATCGTCGGGAAAAAATATCGAGTACTTGTATGTATTCAAATTTCCACATCTTATCGAACCCGCGCCGTACAATATTTTTGATTATAAAAACGTCCGTGTGAGCTATACGTTATTCTTTCTCGGCCATTTGATTTAAAATGTAAATATTATTCAGCATCGGCAGATAGCTCATATTCGCCCCCCTCCCCCCCCCCCCGACGACGCGTGTTTTGATCGATTACAATGTTATTTGTTCCCGACGATACCGCGTTCGCAGTACATAATACCGCGGCCCGATCGTTATTGTTCTGTTTACATATTTAAGGCATGTTCCGTCGTTCTAATCCTTTTATATGATCAGATAAAAGGCCGGGATTTCGTGCGTGTTGCGGCGCAATCTTGCAACGGGTCGATGGACGTTACAGAATATTAATTTTATACAGGATGACACAAAGTAATATTATATGTATCGTACACTTGGTGAAGAAATTTCGTCGTTTGATGAATTCGCGTAAATTTATCGCGTTAGCCGTGAGACGGATCAAAATCAATTACCGATCTTTTTATTTTTCGAACAATCAATGGCGCAATGTTGACGGTTAAAAATTCGACAAGTCGACTTTTTTTTTTTACAAATCACAAGTCAGAGGAAATCGAAAATCCTCTTGAAATTATCTACACTTTTGTAATATTAATCGGACAGCCCGAATTATTTTTACCTCGTCGCACTTGGAATCTCTACTGTGCAATATAAAAACACGATTGATTCATTTAAATTATACATTTTTTTAATTTAAAATTTGTTATATTACCGACACTTTCGACTGACTCTTGCTTGCACTGTGTCTTATATTATAATATGTGACGGTCGTTGGCAACGAATAATAATAAAACAACTGAAATATTATATATTTATAAGGTTATTATTTGAATGGCAAGAGAAAAACAATAAAACATTATTGGCCGGCGAGACAAAACCGTCGTTTTTCTATGAACAAACCGAACAAACTCGAATTCGTTATAATATAGAGAAAAAATAATCAAACGTTTTACTAAATGAATAACGACCGAGCGGTGAAAAGCCAACCGTATATTTTTATTCTGCCGATTAATTAATTTTCCGACCTCTAATCGTGTGTTTGTTAAAATAATTTTAACGCTTTCGTCGTCGAGTTGTTTTTTATTTATCGACTTTATTATTTCAATTATTTTACGATGTTTTATAACATTACTTTCCGATTCGAAACAAAAAACAAAAAACCATAAAACTACCGAATCATAAAAATATAATTCCCGGAGTATTTTTAGGATATTTCTACGTAATGATTTTTCATAGACGAAACTGTTGTGTTTTAACGCTGAAACCACGACCGGCGCAGAAACACACGCGCCGGTACGAATACGTAACGAACGGCAATCAGCGCAGTAAATAGTACACGCAATCAAAGTCCGACGATAGACATTTTCATAATTATTACGCGTCCCGGTCGATGCCTAATGCGAAACGAATCCGATACGGCCGTCCGATACACCGTTTTCTGTGGCGTCGTCTATGATCTCGGAAGCTCGAAGGCCCTCGTGTTCCCCTGGAATTCTCCGGAATAGACGCGGGCAATCGATGTCAGGCGGGCGACGAAAAGTCTACGTCTCCTAAAACAATACTAATACCGCCGTGGCGTTTGAAATTATTATAAAAATCGAACTTGTTGAATACACGGCGAAATCGACGAACGCGCGTGTGAACTGAATCGACTTGTTTTTTTTTTTTCAAAAAAATCGACTTCGGGAAATTGAAAATCAAACGTCGTCGTAACGAGCTTATAATATATTATTACGTATAATGAAAAATAACGAACGGTTTAAACGAAATCAGCTACAAAACAACACTGGTAAACGAAAATCGAATTTAAACGTCATAAATCACAATAGTATTATAATCGATCAAGTGACATAATATAGAGAGCACCGTGGCGGAACGTACGCGGTAAAATCGCACGCCGACAGCGCCGTCCTATTACATAATATATTATATTTATTGTAATTATAATAATTCGCAACGCAAGACGGGGTTTATAAATTACCAAACGACGACGATTTAAAAATAGTGGTTTCACGTCATCGATTAGTCGATGATCCCGTGGTCGTTATTTCGTTTTACGTAACGACAAATTACATTCGGCCCTATTTCTCGACTAGTATTTCTAGCATTTTCAGTTTCGTCGTGTCGCTTTTACCGAACAAGAATCTAATAATTCTTATAATATTATCTACTCGTCGAACCGGTCGCGTAAATATTGAAATAACAGTTTGATAAAAATTCCTACGTTTTTTTATTTATTCACATTTGCAGTATTGTGCGTACATATATTTTAATGGCGTCGTCGCTCGGTAAACGGTGAATGATGAAATTAAAGAACGGTAGCGTTGTTGTATATTACGTTTGAACCGTTGACCGTAAAATATAAAATATTCTGCAGAAAAAATGATTAAAAAAAAAAAAATGTGAAGAGGTAGATGTTTATAAGAAAAAGGTCATCGAATAAGTGACGCGAGGCTGAATATTGCAATCAAGGCGCGTCATCGAGGAGGGGTGAAAGAAGCAATCAACCCCCGCCCCACCGGCTTCCGTCAATACGCTGTGACTTAAAATTTTCTTTTTTTTTCGTATAAAATCCAATAATAGTTTTTTTTTTTTTTCATTTCGTTAGTAATTATTCTATAACTAGTATAATTTATTTTCAGCGAAACCCGATCGAATTTGATTACCAATAAAGAATGTCATCATATCGTTTTTCTTTTCTTTTTTTTTTTTTTTATTCCGGTCGACTACTATATAAATAATTACTATACTTGGTTTTAACTTTTTGCTTATTAGATTGAAAACTCGGTTAAGGAGCCAAACGGGTCAGTGTCGATTAACAAAGCCAGCTTTAATGCATTTATACGGGGGATATAAGTAATATTAATATGCAAATAAAATTATCGATCCGCTCTTTTGCGAAGAAAACTCGATCATTTGATTCATCAACACGCACTCGACGCGATCATATTTTATCCGAACACGCAACGGATCCACGTTTTATCACGCGGAAAACACACGTATCATATCGAGCGATTCGAATGAGACCGAGTCAAAGGTTTTCGAGCAAATCGATCTAGAGACGCCCACGATTTCAATATAATTACTGTTTTTACAAGCGTCACCGTATAGTATAATTATTTTCCACTCTCGTTTTGTAATAAATTAGTGCGGCATATCACGCTTTCGGTCGCTGATCGGCGCAGATAAACGCACAGACGATTATTTGGATATCGAGACGGAAAAAAAAGTCGCGTGTTCGACGAGCTCGCCGAATCGGTTTGATGGCGGCAGAAAGCGATTACTATTAAAAAAAAAAAAAAAAATGAACTTTGTTAGTGAAGATTACCGATAACTGTCACCGTCTTTCCGATGTAATCGTAAAAAATGAACGGTTCGCCACCCCGGCAACGGATTTCTTCTTTTTCTTTCTCGACCGTGATTTTCAACAAAAAAAATGTCGTTTGTTACAGTGGTACGGGACTGTTTTTTTTTTTTTCACCCCCTTTTTCGCCGCATTAACGAGGCGATTATGGAACGCCTCGCAAATAATTCGCATTCTGTTGGCAAGCGTTATTATTGCGTATTATATTTTAGTGACGAGCCGAGAGGGAAAAAGTCGTCCGGCTTTTATAATTGCACATTTATTGTTATTGCGCCGCGCCGCGCCGTCCGCAATCGCGTTACTTTTACTCCGATTGTTTTCCCTACGGTTTGGAATCAATAAATCGGAAAACACACGTTTTAGACCCGTCGAACTGGTACAATATAATATTATAGTTTCTTTCTTCACTCTAGAGAAGTGTTGCTCTTTCTGGTGAACAAAAAACGCGAAAATTAATTTTTTTATAAGCGTTAGAATTATAAGTTATATTTTGATGAGATCGGTAATTTTCGATTAAACGACATTTTAGTTGTTTCGTCGTATAGCTCAAAAAGTAACGATCGCGGAATTTTTACTAAACACTTAAACGAACAATTTTTGGATCTAAATTTAAAAAAAGATTTCGACTGTTTTCTGCTATTTGTAGACGTTTTCGAGTTTTTTTGAGATTTCCTAGTGTTTCCCCCCCCCCCCCCCCCGTGAAATGTTAATAAAATAATTTTGACTCGGAGAAAAGTTTCTCACAAGTCGATCTTTCTTTAATGAAAACAACGCGTCTGGGAGCTTTGCAGGCGAAAACGAAAAAACAACGTCGTCAACACGTCCGCGTAAAATCGAAAACGAATAGCGCGTGACTCTGGCGACAATATTCGCCCTGACGGACGAAACTGTTTTGAAAACTCGTATATTATCTCTCGTAAGTCGCGTTTCTCATTATAAGTTCTCCGCAAATTACGGCTCGTAATACGAAAATATGAAAATATCGTCAACGCGTTAATAAAGGCAATGTTTATGGTTTTCGACGCGAGCGCCGTGTTCAATAACTTAATAATATTATCGTCGCGATGTTTTCGGTTATTATTAGTAATTACTAATAATTACTAATTAGATAATAGAATATTACTATAGAATATTACTAATAGAATATTTAATATATGAATTTTCTAAAAATTGGATAAACATAGATTAAAATGATTAAATAATCGCTATACCGTGTATTTTCCCAATTATTTGTGTGTTGTGAAAATAGTCAATAAGGAATACGCCGAATACGGTCAGTTGATGTCAATTCGTCTATTCGTATCGTATGTGTGTTTGTCTTTAGTAGTCGCGTCTTGTGTGAATAAAAGTTTAAATTTAAAGATAAAAATGCCTAAAGTAAAGGCAAATACATCTAGTCGCCTACAGTCGTATGTTTCAGAATTCGGTAGTTCAGTGTTTTTAATTGATCACTCAGTGCTGTTTTGTAAACTTTTTGAAGTTAAAGTTAGTGCTGAAAAACGTTTTACTGTATTAATATTTTAATGTTTTTTTCGAAAATTAAAAAATTTTAAGAGCATATATGATCATTTTTAAGTGCATAAATGCATGCATATTTTAAGGTTTTATAGGGCATGAAGTCCCTAGCCCTAGTAATTAGTAATTGCCGAAAAACGTACGTTTTGAGATTCTGTTATTGGTCCGGCCGAATGCTCGCGGGCAGCGTTTAATTTACCACAACACGTCAAACGGTTTATAGTATGTGTTTTTTTTGACCCGCGGTTCACGCCGACGACGACGTTTCGGGGCCGCGAAAAGAGTTTCCACTGTCACGCGTTTGAAATGCGTTTACTTTTTGAACTCGGAATGTTTCTCCTCAGAAACGTGCGCGCGCTAGAAGGTGGTGAGCGAAAACTTTCCTTATTTAAGTTATTAAAGTATCACTTTTTCTTCGACCGCGTCAGTGTCTTCGATAATCAAAAGTTGATTTTAATAAAATCGCATAAACTGCGGGACGACAACGTGTGACAATTAAAAGTTTATTTTATCGAACTTTTGCCAGGCGTTCCGTAACGATTCGAAAAATAATAATGCGATATCTGACGGTACAAATTGAATAAAAATAAATTCAAGTTCGGATAGCAAAAATCGTATTTACGGATAACGTTTTATCGTCGCGGCGGCGGATTCGAACGAAATTCATAGAGTAATAAAAGTGTTTCGGCGGTTAATGAAATTCGCACTTTGCCGACTAGCGTTAGTTGCGTACAAACACGCGCAGGTGGTGCACACACATCGACCCGGTGGTGATTACTTCTTGGCCGGCCGGCTTTTTGTTGAAATTAGACGCGTGGAATCTTATTTAATCTCATAACTGCCGCTTATGATGGATCGCTCAAAGTTCGAACATTGTGCGCGCCTTTTTTTCCCAGTCGTAACAGTCGTATTATAGTTCGAAAACACAATCGATAACGCCATTAAATTAAAACTACTGTTCGACAATAAGGTTCGGTGATAATTCGCATAGAGCCGCCTCGTCGTTTAGCGACGAAAACGAATCGATTAGTAATTTAACAAACTATTCGTGTTGATAATGGTAAACCATAATTTCATCTCCATTAGTATAGTAGTGAACTATAGTACGAGAAAACAGTCAAAATCTATATTTCGGATCATTTTTTATTGATACTAAAAAATAAGTTTGATAATCAGCTGTGTAAAAAGCATAGCAACCAAAAACCAATCGTTCGGTGCACATATCATAATATTATTATTTAGTACCGTCTCTTTATTCGTTGTTCCATTTTTAAAAATTGAAATCAATCAAAAATTATTGCGAAATTTAGTGTTTAACGATTTTACTGTATTCTTTTCAAGAAACAATTCGTTATTTCCGAGTAATTCGATTTTTTTTACAAATTTATTTTAAAAAATTGTACGAAAAGAAATACACTTTTTTTTTCTTTCTACTCTATGATAAATTTTATATCGTTTTGTCGATGCTCTACAGTCCACAGTAATAATAATATTTAATATCTAATATTTGACGTAAAATCAATTGGGTTTTTTTTTTCTAATAAAAGTTATAATATGACCGTTGCAGGTGTCAAAAAAAAAATCATCAACAATTATTATTATCGTTGTTATTGAATTTTCAAACTACACGTTTAGTCGGAAAACTCTTTTGATAAATCAATTATTCTGAATGTGATTTTATAGATATGGTCGTTGGGAAAAGAAACTTTGGGTCTACACATACGTATATTATATATATAGATATTTAATGGATAGGTAATCCGAGTTATTCACACACACGCGCGCGCGCGCGCTGTTATTTTATTGATTAGCGTTGTTGGTTTTTATTTTTCATTCGGACAACACTTTAGGAAGAAACGTTTTCTGAGTGAACTCCCACCAGATGTTGCGAATAAACAACGGCGTTCTGTTTTCTTAATAACAGAGATGTACTCGAATAAAACAACATGTCCTGCGATATTATAATAGTTTTCGGTCGGATGGTTTACGGAAACGTAAACAATGTTGGCCAAACGATCACTTCCTAAAAACGCACAGGTGAAAAACAAAAAAATCCAAACAACAAATGCGTCGTTTGACGAGTTAAAAAATAAATGTCCAGTGTAAAACGGTGTACGTTTTAATTTTTTTTGTAATTTCTTACGTTTTTCTATTCGTAGTTTATTATTGCTTTTCGAAAATAATGTTTTTAAAATATTCAATACGGCCCCGTTATCATCGAAAATAATATTCTTGACCACTTTTTTGTCAAACGTTAATATATTTATTATGCGTGTTGTATAGTTATTAAATTTATTTAGAGAAAATTTTTTTATTTTCTTTTTTTTTATCGATACAACATGAAATAATCAAACCCGCGAGCCAAACCCTATTACGTACATAAATTATCAATACTAAACGTACGTTATTGTTTTAGATAACGGACACGACATGATATTATGAAGTAATACTCGGATGCACATCGTATTGGTATAATGCCAATGTTTTCACATAGTATGGTTTAAATTCCAAACGATTTTTATTGTATGAAACGCGAGTAGTAATGGTGAATTTATGAGCGTTGGTGATATCATTCCTCGATGTTTTTTTTTCCAGAACGCGTGTCGAAGTATTAGTCGTGTGATTGTAATTCGCAAACAGATAGAATAAAGATAATGTAAAAATTATTTTGTAAGTCGTGTCTGCAGTATGACCGGATCATAGACATGACGCATACAATATTACGATGCATAGATTTGTGTGTTTTTCAAAGCAATAAAATCACTCGATTGAAAATTTAATTAAAATCTGTTTATAAAAGAATAGCGAAATAATCTCTGGTCGTTTTTACGGAAAACCGATAAGTTATGGAGTATAATAATAAGTAAAATAAAACGAGAGGCGAAAAGTCTCTGGAAGTTGCTCTCCAAGGTTATATGGGGCACACGGTCTGCCCATATAGGTGGTCTCGAGATTACATTAATGACCAGAAAGTTGATACTTTGTAGTCTAACGCATCGGTATCGGCTATCATTCTACGGTATCGTTATTCTACCGGTCGAAATCTCCATTTATAAACCGCACCGACATAATAATAATAATAATAATAATATAACGTGGTAAAATATTTTATCGACGCGGTACGTTCCCGTCTCCATGTAGGTCGACGATTCGCAAAGCAGCACACGAGACGATAAATAATGCGCTGGATTCTTCGGAAAAACCACAACCTCGGAACCGCGTGTTCGTTAGTCGCGAGTGAGCAGATAATACAGTGGAACCTCGATAAGTCGAAAATTCAAGGGAAATGCAATTTTTTTCGACTTATCGAGGTTTCGACTTACTAAGGTTTTCGAGCTATCAAGGTTTTAGAAAAAAAATTCGACTTAAAGAGTTTTTAAAATGTATGTATGTATTAAAAGCTGCTTGCTTCATTGAAACACGATGCACAGGCTCAGATGATACTTCTTCGACGTCATCAACATCTTCATTTGTATCGGCAATACCGATACAAATGAAAAACTTTTGTGTGCCGAGGTTAGTTAGATAATAAACACAATAAACGCGATTAGATAAAATTACCGCACACGCGTAATCGATCGATCGCAACTGGCAATACCGATACAAATGAAAAATACCCGTCATTATCCGTCTATATTCGGAGCACAATATCACAATATGTTCGAGTTATCTATAGTTTTTTTTTCGAGTAATCGAGGTTTTCGCAAGGGAACAGAATTTTTTTCGACTTATCAAGGTTTTCGACTTATCGAGGTTCGACTTATCGAGGTTCCACTGTATTATAATACGTGACCCCGGACGTTATTTTTAATAATAACGCGAGAACAGACTGCACGCACGCTGACGACGAATCGTCCGAAACTCACCGCCTGGAGTTTACCATAGAGTTTATAGAGAATTTATTATGAAAAAGTGACATTATATTTTTAGGTCGGCGGTTGCGTTCGCGCCGTGTTCGAAACGACCACGCGCTGCTTTCATCGTTTCGTTCGCACGCGCTGGTATTTTATTATTTCGACGAGAAGACGGTTTTTTGTCGAATTTTTTGTCGTTTTTAATCTATAAGTTTTTATCTCGAGGTCGACGCGTGACTAGGATGTGACTCGGATGGTAAAATAATAATTCTTAACTACGAAACTCGTTAATTAATTCGTAATCGGTTTTCAGAAAATATCATCTCGTCGGATATTGTATATTATAATAATATAATTTCTAAATTTTCTTGTAATTTTTCCACAGTGTGTTTATATGAAAAATTGGAAAAACTACGAAAACGTCGAATTCGACAAGTAAATGTCACTTTTTGTTTAATGGTTTAAAAAAATAATAATTTTTAACCCTACACTGCATGACTTAATTTTCATGTTGAAACTTTGAGTTGAAAAAATTATTTTTAGATGTAAATAAGGTTAATGATCATCTAAAAAATACTTTTTTTGAATTTTATTTAAATTTCACTTTTTAAGGACTACTTAAGTTCCTGTATCATCCATGATACATCATGCATTGGAGTAAAAAAAAAAAAAAAACAAAGTAAGAAAATATTTTATTTTTTTGTTAGTTATGATAATATTTTCCACTTTAATTGAACTATAAAAAAGACGTTTTTCTGTTGTTGATAACAATTATTGAAAGCGATTTTACTAATTAACAGCTGATGTCAAAGGCGTTTTATCAAATAAATAACGTGTGGGTAAATAATATGAAGATGTCAACAAAAAGACCGCCAAACCTTTGTTGTTATAGAAACGGCAGTTATTTTCAATTTTCATGGTTGTATAATGGGTGATACTTTATGCAGTGTAGGGTTGAACGTCGAAAGTAAATATAAAAAAACAAACATCGTTGAAAAATCAATAGATTACTCGTTTCACAAAAAATCTGAAAAGCGGCCATCCCGTGTTTCGGAATATTGTATTAAATTTTAAACAAAACTTAAAATATTACACTTTCTTATAATCGATTGAAAAAGTCAAATGAATTAAAAGCGAGTCTGTTGGATGAGCCACTGGAATGTGTTCGGCTGCTTCCTTTTTTTTTTCTTCAAACAACGAAACGTGAGTCGATCGCTCACAATAATAATTAGTCTGTGAAAAGGGGTTTTCGTTTTAGTACGAAATTCGAATTTTGATTGAAATAATTGCCGTGTTTTCTTTATGGCGCGACTCTGAAAAAAAATAATACGTTTTTAATGCAATCATTATAGTAATTACGTGATGGGTATTGTGATCTAAAAGAGTATCGAACGAACAATGTTTTATAGTGACCAGAAAAGGTAAAACGTATTTACAATTTTGACTGAGATATTATTTCGAGTATACGTGTACAATGAGCGCCTGGGGAGCTCCTCCTGTTATCTAAAACTTGCAGTAAGCCAGCCATCCGATTCATTCGCTTTATAAATTGTATACTTATAAACTGTGAAACATACTTTTAAACGAAATTTACTGTGTTTCCCAAAAGTAGCGTCCCTTTGAGGATACATAAGTTTAGCCTCGCACGGGATTATTGAGTTAACCGTCCCAACTCTTTTCCGTGTAAATCTTTTAATTAGTGATTCGTGTCGACCATTGACTACCCAATTATTTGTTATTGCCGCCCTTAACGTTTTAAGCTAATAGCTACATCGCAGATTACCGACGAAACTACTTTTGTAGACGTTTCATCAATATCATTGCTTAACGCTTCGAAGAAAACGAGGAGAAACAACGAAACGTATCAATTTCAACTACGTAATTACAAACGTATACAAAACGTCGGGCGTTATAATTTTACGGCGCTAAATAATGGACAATTTTAATTCTTGAACATTTTTTTTGTCCGACCTAAATCATCCGCATTACATCGTATTATAATAAAAGAAAGACAAAAACTAAGACAATTCGAAAATTTCCAATGCCTAGTAAAAGCAGTACAAAAAGTCAGTCGAAAACTTTTGAAAATTAAATTACTTCTAGAAAACGGTTGTTTTCCGCGGTAACTTTTTCGAGTTACGATGAAAAAAAAAATAAAAAATAGATTCGGTCGAAAACACGCGTGTCCGTTACCCGGATAAACGTACACAAATAAAAAATATTATTTTATATTTTAAAAAAGGGGGAAAAAAACAACGATTGCAATTTTCACGAATAAACGACGCGATAACGCGTCGATTAAATATTTGTCCAAACGATTTTACGAATTACGAAACAATAAAAAAATAAATATTTTAATAATTTATCGGTTGATTCGGTATTTCCTAATATTCGTGTATGGATTCGATAAAAATAATACATACGAAAAAATATATTATTTCGTTTTTGCAAAACACGGGGCGAAAAGAACAAAAAAAAACCCGGTAACCCGATCGATTTATCTCACGAAGATTGATTGTTTGTTGTTCCGATTGTGAATAATGTTTACGAAATTATATATTTCGAAAAATCAAACTCAGTGGATTTAATGTGAAATTACAGAATTCGCATCGGACCGAACGAGTGGGACTAAATTATTATTTATTCTATTTGCCTACCAAACACCGTTGCAACGGCTAACGAAGTGTAATTTACGTTGTACCGTTACTATTGTCGAGTTATCGGCAAACACGGAGACCGGGGAGTTTCCGATTTCACGGCGCAAATCAAGGAGCGACGTTATTATTTTACGGAAAACGAAAGAACTCGGGGAAAACGGATTACGGACGGAGATTTATCAAAAACAGTGCGTCGGCTGAAACGCGACAATTTTGTTTTCTTCACTAGAACTGTGATCCCATTATTGCAGAATTGACTTTACATTTCGCACTGAATGGAAATTATCAAAAAGATTTATATGGATTAATAAAGTTTTAGATCGATTAGAACTCGTTTCAACCACGAAGAATTTTATACAATCGTATCATCTTATTATAACATGACGTGTCGGTTAAATCCGCCGAGTACTTATCGAGATATGCGCTCACAAACGGAAAAAAAGGGCTTTTTTATGACTATTATTTATTATTACTATTATTTTGACTGCAAAACGGAAAAAAGTCGAAAAATCGAAAATTTGGTACCAGGAGTTCAGGAGGTGACGTGGTTTTTTTCGCGACGATTTACATTTTTCCATTTTTAACCCACTTAGGGTTGGATTTTCGAGACGTACTATAGCTCAAAACCTTCCCCGAGACTTGGCGAATCCATTGGTGAAAACTAAACTTAAATCCGCCGAGTACTTATCGAGATATGCGCTCACAAACGGAAAAAAAGGGCTTTTTTATGACTATTATTTATTATTACTATTATTTTGACTGCAAAACGGAAAAAAGTCGAAAAATCGAAAATTTGGTACCAGGAGTTCAGGAGGTGACGTGGTTTTTTTCGCGACGATTTACATTTTTCCATTTTTAACCCACTTAGGGTTGGATTTTCGAGACGTACTATAGCTCAAAACCTTCCCCGAGACTTGGCGAATCCATTGGTGAAAACTTAACTTAAATCCGCCGAGTACTTATCGAGATATGCGCTCACAAACGGAAAAAAAGGGCTTTTTTATGACTATTATTTATTATTACTATTATTTTGACTGCAAAACGGAAAAAAGTCGAAAAATCGAAAATTTGGTACCAGGAGTTCAGGAGGTGAAGTGGTTTTTTTCGCGACGATTTAAAGTTTTCCATTTTTAACCCACTTAGGGTTGGATTTTCGAGACGTACTATAGCTCAAAACCTTCCCCGAGACTTGGCGAATCCATTGGTGAAAACTAAACTTAAATCCGCCGAGTACTTATCGAGATATGCGCTCACAAACGGAAAAAAAGGGCTTTTTTATGACTATTATTTATTATTACTATTATTTTGACTGCAAAACGGAAAAAAGTCGAAAAATCGAAAATTTGGTACCAGGAGTTCAGGAGGTGACGTGGTTTTTTTCGCGACGATTTACATTTTTCCATTTTTAACCCACTTAGGGTTGGATTTTCGAGACGTACTATAGCTCAAAACCTTCCCCGAGACTTGGCGAATCCATTGGTGAAAACTAAACTTAAATCAGCCGAGTACTTATCGAGATATGCGCTCACAAACGGAAAAAAAGGGCTTTTTTATGACTATTATTTATTATTACTATTATTTTGACTGCAAAACGGAAAAAAGTCAAAAAATCGAAAATTTGGTACCAGGAGTTCAGGAGGTGACGTGGTTTTTTTCGCGACGATTTACATTTTTCCATTTTTAACCCACTTAGGGTTGGATTTTCGAGACGTACTATAGCTCAAAACCTTCCCCGAGACTTGGCGAATCCATTGGTGAAAACTTAACTTAAATCCGCCGAGTACTTATCGAGATATGCGCTCACAAACGGAAAAAAAGGGCTTTTTTATGACTATTATTTATTATTACTATTATTTTGACTGCAAAACGGAAAAAAGTCGAAAAATCGAAAATTTGGTACCAGGAGTTCAGGAGGTGACGTGGTTTTTTTCGCGACGATTTACATTTTTCCATTTTTAACCCACTTAGGGTTGGATTTTCGAGACGTACTATAGCTCAAAACCTTCCCCGAGACTTGGCGAATCCATTGGTGAAAACTTAACTTAAATCCGCCGAGTACTTATCGAGATATGCGCTCACAAACGGAAAAAAAGGGCTTTTTTATGACTATTATTTATTATTACTATTATTTTGACTGCAAAACGGAAAAAAGTCGAAAAATCGAAAATTTGGTACCAGGAGTTCAGGAGGTGACGTGGTTTTTTTCGCGACGATTTACATTTTTCCATTTTTAACCCACTTAGGGTTGGATTTTCGAGACGTACTATAGCTCAAAACCTTCCCCGAGACTTGGCGAATCCATTGGTGAAAACTTAACTTAAATCCGCCGAGTACTTATCGAGATATGCGCTCACAAACGGAAAAAAAGGGCTTTTTTATGACTATTATTTATTATTACTATTATTTTGACTGCAAAACGGAAAAAAGTCGAAAAATCGAAAATTTGGTACCAGGAGTTCAGGAGGTGACGTGGTTTTTTTCGCGACGATTTACATTTTTCCATTTTTAACCCACTTAGGGTTGGATTTTCGAGACGTACTATAGCTCAAAACCTTCCCCGAGACTTGGCGAATCCATTGGTGAAAACTTAACTTAAATCCGCCGAGTACTTATCGAGATATGCGCTCACAAACGGAAAAAAAGGGCTTTTTTATGACTATTATTTATTATTACTATTATTTTGACTGCAAAACGGAAAAAAGTCGAAAAATCGAAAATTTGGTACCAGGAGTTCAGGAGGTGACGTGGTTTTTTTCGCGACGATTTACATTTTTCCATTTTTAACCCACTTAGGGTTGGATTTTCGAGACGTACTATAGCTCAAAACCTTCCCCGAGACTTGGCGAATCCATTGGTGAAAACTAAACTTAAATCCGCCGAGTACTTATCGAGATATGCGCTCACAAACGGAAAAAAAGGGCTTTTTTATGACTATTATTTATTATTACTATTATTTTGACTGCAAAACGGAAAAAAGTCGAAAAATCGAAAATTTGGTACCAGGAGTTCAGGAGGTGACGTGGTTTTTTTCGCGACGATTTACATTTTTCCATTTTTAACCCACTTAGGGTTGGATTTTCGAGACGTACTATAGCTCAAAACCTTCCCCGAGACTTGGCGAATCCATTGGTGAAAACTTAACTTAAATCCGCCGAGTACTTATCGAGATATGCGCTCACAAACGGAAAAAAAGGGCTTTTTTATGACTATTATTTATTATTACTATTATTTTGACTGCAAAACGGAAAAAAGTCGAAAAATCGAAAATTTGGTACCAGGAGTTCAGGAGGTGACGTGGTTTTTTTCGCGACGATTTACATTTTTCCATTTTTAACCCACTTAGGGTTGGATTTTCGAGACGTACTATAGCTCAAAACCTTCCCCGAGACTTGGCGAATCCATTGGTGAAAACTTAACTTAAATCCGCCGAGTACTTATCGAGATATGCGCTCACAAACGGAAAAAAAGGGCTTTTTTATGACTATTATTTATTATTACTATTATTTTGACTGCAAAACGGAAAAAAGTCGAAAAATCGAAAATTTGGTACCAGGAGTTCAGGAGGTGACGTGGTTTTTTTCGCGACGATTTACATTTTTCCATTTTTAACCCACTTAGGGTTGGATTTTCGAGACGTACTATAGCTCAAAACCTTCCCCGAGACTTGGCGAATCCATTGGTGAAAACTAAACTTAAATCCGCCGAGTACTTATCGAGATATGCGCTCACAAACGGAAAAAAAGGGCTTTTTTATGACTATTATTTATTATTACTATTATTTTGACTGCAAAACGGAAAAAAGTCGAAAAATCGAAAATTTGGTACCAGGAGTTCAGGAGGTGACGTGGTTTTTTTCGCGACGATTTACATTTTTCCATTTTTAACCCACTTAGGGTTGGATTTTCGAGACGTACTATAGCTCAAAACCTTCCCCGAGACTTGGCGAATCCATTGGTGAAAACTTAACTTAAATCCGCCGAGTACTTATCGAGATATGCGCTCACAAACGGAAAAAAAGGGCTTTTTTATGACTATTATTTATTATTACTATTATTTTGACTGCAATTTACATATTTATAATATAATAATACAAGCGACGCGGTCGCATCATAGTGAAAGAAAAATGCATTATAAATACGCGAGTAATTATAATATACTTTGAACGTTTTTTTGTGACCTTTGAAAATCGGACAAACCTGAGGGGAATAGATAAGTAAGCACCTGCCCTTTCGTCACTGTGAATTGTCTTTTTTTTTCGAGAGAAAGCAACGTTACGTCTTCGTCGGTTTGAAATATTTCAAAAATAAATTCATCAATCACACGGCCGGCCGTCGCGCGTCGCCTTGTATCGAATCTCTTTATTCGACTTTATTTATTTAATTCGGTCATATTAAATGATTTCGATATTATTAAATAATCATTATTATTATTATTTTCTATGCGCAAACACACGACTACCGCCGGACGGATCGCCCGAGAACAAAATGGCTCGTCTCTCCTAAAATCAGAAACAAACGCGCCGTTTTAAATTCCAAACATTGTTCGCCAAAATGGATCGCCCAAACAGTTTAGGATTTTTGTGATGATTTTATTTCGATTGCCGAGAAATGTCTTTGGAATCATTTCTCGGATGTCAGCAGGCATTTCATAAATTGTTTAAAAGGTCGTAATGAAACTGCGCAAGAAAAGCTATTATCGCCAACACCGACTCAATACCTTGAACTATTTATTTGATTACGGTCGATCGGAACCACGGGTTAAGTTTTTGATTGTTTTTAGAAGCGACGATAAGTGTAGGCAGTAAAATTCCCGAACCGAAAGAAACTTTTCTCTCTCTCTCTAGAGATATTTTTCAACCGACCGTTCTAATAGGAACTGTATAATATATTGTTATTATTCATTTTTTATTTGAATATAAAATTCGTCCCGAGTGATTTATCTAAGTCAACAAGAGTATCGTCACCGGGGTGGTCGTTGGAGTTTGATTAAATAAATGTCGAGTACCTATATTGATTTTAGCGCACGTGTGTAGTGCGAAAATAGCTGATTTCGATGAACTCTCAACGCTTATAAAATTCACTTTAACATTAGAAACACAGAATACGAACATCGCGTGTAAGATGAAGATAATTTGAAGTCAAAATGAGCCGTTGAAAAAAAAAAACGGATTGTAATTATTTTTTCGTGATCGAGTCCCGGCACAATTTTATTGTAAAAATAAAACGTTAAAATAATATTACAATACATTATCGAGTGAATAATAATTATTATTCTAAAGTCACATTCAAACGGCGCGTCGGATATGCTATATCGTAACGTTGCTGTTGGGCGTACATAACAATTGTCTAACTCGAATCGAATACGTCAATACGTCGTACGAAAACCTTAAAAAAAAAAAACCGTCAAATTTCATTATTTTCGTAGGTATACTTGCGACTATACAATCGGCTGTGATTAAAGTGCGTAAATAAAATCTAAAAAAAACCATCTGTCCGTTCGATTCCTTACATTTTTCATGCATAATATTTAATACTGTTAACCCGTCATGACTCGCGCGTATAATTTGAACGCCGTTACTCGCGCGTAGAGAGATTCGCTCACCTTGTATATTTTATCATAAATGTAATATTTTAAGAACAAATAATTAATAAATCATAAAATAAACTAATTTCGAATGTTTTTTATAAATATTATATTGAAAAAAATGAAAATAATTATATGAAAAATTATTAGAAAAATGTAATTTTATGAACTCAATATTTCCTCAATATTTCGTTCTCCAGTTATTGTATTGTCATCATTTTCACTATCATCACTACACGAATCATTTAGTGATTCTATATCTTTATTTAATCACGAAATAATTGCCTCACTCATACTTTTGAAAAATAGAATAAACGGCGAAAAAATTAAAATATTGAATAAAAAATAACAAGTGTAAAACGAAAAACACGACTAGCTGATTTCAGAATGCAATAGGTTTCCTCATCGGAACGTTTAAGTACCCCTCAAATGATAAATCAATAATTTTTAAATATTTCGTCATAATAAGGTACTATGAATTTGGGAAAAATATAACGACAAACAAGCCAGTGGTTACCAACTTAAAAACAATGTGAGGGAAATTCTCACACGCGAGCAATGACGGGTTAAGAATATCACTCGATATGATTGACGCGTTAGTTGTGTATGACGTGACACGGCGGCGATGAAATCGTGATGACAATATTGAAAAAGGTAAAAAAAAAAAGCGTTACTTTATTGTTTTCATGATGACGGCGTGTATAATCACTTTTATAAGGTCGCGATTATTCCAGTAAGTATCTGTGCTTCGACGACTACGACAACGACAGATTAAAATATCAAACGGAAAACCGACGACGGTATAACAACACTGTTTGAAAAAAAAAAAAAAAATGAAAAATAATAATCCTCCACGGCCGGCCGGCGCAGCGTCGACGTCTCGTCTGTTGGATTCTGTGGCTTAAAATCACCAAAGCGTCGTCGGTAAACTCGTCGAACGGTCGGGGTCACCCGTCGTCGCCCTATCACGCGGTCCTCGTTAATATTTCACTTCTCTCGTCGACTTGACGCGACCACGGCTATCCACTCGGGTCTATAATAATTCTCTTTGGCGAGAAATATTTCGATCGGTTTTTATTAATTTCTTTCACCAGCGGAGTTCGCATTGTTTCCGATTTTGCCGCACGTTCACCGAACGACTCGCTTTTCCGTTCGTCCGAAGAGTACCTCTTTTCAACAATACGTCATTAACAATATTTAGACGATATTAAAAGTCGCATAGGAACGACGACGCGCGACGGCGACGTATTTTCGTTTTTTTCTTTTATTTATTTTACGAGTTTAAATGAAAATAATATACGCATAATAAATTAAGTACGGGTTGTTGTTTTCTCGCGATCCCGTCGAAACAAACATTGACTTTCGTCTTCATCGACCAATACGTTATCTGTACACGTCAATACTCGTCGACAGTGTTTTATTTGATTTTGTTTTTACGATTTTCATAAAACGTCCCGCGGCGAATTCTCGCAGACGTTTTTTTTTTTTCGCTTTTCCTATATTATTCAATCGACTCGCGCTAAACCGTTATGATATACTACGACGTCGTTCCGCGCAGCACATAATATTATTATTGTATGTCGTACGAGCGCCGCGCCGTATGTTTATCTGTCTGTGGAATAATAACGCTCGAATTCATATTTCACTCGACCGTTTTTATAGCATTAGTAGTGACGTAAATGCTCGCGCGACGGATTAGTCGTATTATATATATACGATTCCGTACAATACACGCGAGTGTGTGTATAATCTGCGGGATTTAAATTGTGACGAAAAAAAAAAAAAAAATCGAAATTATTTTCGAACAACGTCTTTTTACTTTGTGAAAAACACGAAATGTAATCGTAGGCAGCAATAAGGGAAACCCGATGAAAAAATAACCGAAAATCGTATCGTATCGAGCACGGGCTCGAAACAGTTGGTTTTGCACCGTCTTAAATTATTTAGTCGAACACGCGAAAAATAGAAAAATCGGCACCAGCTTTGTCTGGTGTAAATTATTGTCGTTAAATCGGTAATCGCGTTTAGAAAGCCGCCGGCGGCGTGCGCAGTAGAAATCATATTCATCGTGACGTAATTATATTTTTATTTTTATTTTTTCTTCACACAACATAATAGATTGTTCTTCGAGAACCGCGAGACGGCTGTCTCCAGCCATTGTGGTGTAGTCTAGATGATTTCCACGGCATTAACGTCGTTTATTTGGAGATCCGCCGAGAGAGCACCTCGTTCGTTATTGTTTTCCGCTCGCTATTGTCGCGCTCGTTTGTCATACTGATTTGGTTATCCGTGCGGTTCATCATCGCGATGTTATCTAAGAACGATGGAAAATTATAAAATCCCAGCAGTCGTAATATTATTATAATAATAATTGTTTCGCATACGTAAATATAAGCGCCCGCGCGAGTCGACACTCGTACGAAAACGGCCGAGTCATACACGTCAACGGTAACGATTTTATAAAACCTAAAAATACGCCATTGTCGAGTGAACAGCAAGCGACGACGACGACGACGTTGCGTAATGATTTTACAGTTTTTTCGCTCACCTCGACCGAGGGCACGGGTAACGAAAGCGTACAAATACCGTTCTAATTAAAATACGATTCAATGGGGGCGGGGGGAAAGAAAAAAAAAATGTCAAGATTCCGTAAAAAACCTAATTTCATCTGTATAATACACGTTCTGTACACAGTGTTTGCAGGTTTTTACCGCCGCCGCCGCCGCCGGCGTATTCATAATGTTTTCGCGTCTTTTGAAAATGTAATTATAACATTCCCCAAGAAGTAATTCCGTCTGGTCGGTATAAAATCGCACGACGACGTTAGTGTTTGAGATTTTTCCAACATCGACGACAAAGCGTCGCGATGTTTAGTTTTCTCGTCGAGCCTAAATAGTTTCGAAACGATTCGAGTAACAATTATTATTCTTATTTTTTTTTTCGTCGCTTTTTACGACGCGAAATGTATTTCGCGCAGCTCTTCAAACGCGATTAATAATTATACAATATACAGGCAGGCAGGCAGGTGTTCGATTGAAATTCGCGTTTCTAAACCGTTCGGACGGCCATGGGTTTTATCTGAAACATCACATCACGCGACAATAACGAGTGCACAAATCGATTTAGAGAGATTTTGACGAAAACAAAACGCCCGCCGCATAGACGTATATATATTATAGTAGATTACGTACGTACATTGCACACGCGCATTTCCGGATGTTCCGAAAACATTTGCCGTTTTCAAAATTAAAAACGTTTTCATTGCGGACACGGTGTACATTTATTTTTGCAATAAGCGAAATAATAATTTGCTTTTCGGTCCGAAAAAATAATTTAAAATAAACGAAAAAAATAATAATTAGCGTTATTCGAATAATTGTCACGTGGACAATACACGCACGAATCGAATAAAACGAAAAGAAACACTACGCGGACGTTTTTTTTATTGTTTGTACATTATTACAATACTATTGGTTCTATTTATTTTACGAATATCGAATAATTATTTGACATTAATTTTTCACGATAATTTGACATCGAAACAGACGTCGTAAAATGTTTTTTTTTTTTTTTTGTAAAGTCATAAATTATGACAAGCATATAAATAATTGTTTTACGTAAAAAAAAGACACATACTCGTTTTCAAATAAATGTTAAAAATACGAATAAAAAGAAGAAGAAAAAGTTGACCAAAAACGCAAGCGTAGGTTAGGTTAGTTGATATTTCATAATAATTATGTTGGCAGTATAAATTTTAGAGTATTATTATGTAACAGATAAACCGTATTTTTCATGTATTAGAACATATTTTCATAAATATAAGTAACACGTCGTTTAAATCGTTTGAAACTCATTTTTAAAATGTCGATATATTTTTAATTATAATTTATAAGTTTTTAATTGCTCGTTACAATTCGTACGGACGACAATCGTAAGAAGTCGTGTAGTTAATTAGTTTTTCTTAGGGCGGCCTATACGAGAGAGAAAATCGCGTAAACACAAACGCAATTGGGTCTAGCAGATAAAACCATGTTTCGATTCAATATTATAATATTTCCACTACTCGCTTTGATTTCAAATATTCACTATCGCATAATGTTAATTATGTAAATAATATATAAATGATAATAATTACGCGCACGTTTGTGATTTATTACAAAACGAACGGTTACTCGAAACAGTGCAATATTAAAATGCTAATTAAAAACGAACGGCGCGGCGCGTACAAAACATATTACAAAATTGTACGTAAACTAAAAAGTAACCCGCGAAACGACGTGAATGTGTAAACGTTTACGTTTGATTTAATAAACTGCAGATCGCGTTGTTTTTCGCGTTACAATTGAAATGTTCTCGCCATAATAGTACTATTCCTTGGATTATTACTAACCGGGCGCCGTCGCAGTAAAATCATATCGCATTGTGTTTTTGATTGCTCAACGAAATCGATACGCGTTGTGTGTGTTCACATTTATTTTATTATTCACTTCGGGCTGATTTACTTTGTTTTATATCGTATATATATTAATCGCTGTACACTTTGTACTCGGTTCATTAAATTTCATACGAATTTACGCATTTCGTTTTAGGTATTGACAACAGTAATTAGAACCCAAAGCCGATCGCGTTTTGAAAATACGATGTTTTTATTCAAAAAAGTAAATTAATGTACCGAAAAACTACTACAACTGTAGTTCGCCAATAGTAGCGCCAATCAGACTCCGGATATAATTTACAATATTGTACGCGCGCGTTTTATTCGATCGGCGCCGAGTTATATTTTATAATAATAATACGTAAACATTTGTAAACGTTCGGCTTTGTTTTACAGACCGGGAAATATTACGTACGCGCGTCTGATGATTCGAAAAGATTTCACGACGACGTCTGTGATATATTATACGAAACGCTAAATATTTCCTAACCATCGTTACGACGACGCGAAAAAACAAAACGGCGCTATAAACACATTTCGCTTTTTGCTCACATAATTATTTAATCACGTTAAATATCGTGTCGGTCGTGAGATCTTCAAAGTTTCCGTTTGTTACAGAATGCGCGTAACAACCCGAAGGAATCAAAACGAATTTTTATTTTTCCGTGTGTGAGATGACATGTAATCTAATTTCAAATTAATCATCGCGTTCTGTAATACGTATAAAATGTATACATTGAAAACTACACGGGAATCGTGTACGTGATAATATTGTGAATCACACATTTGGTGCGCACAATATGCGCGTGTGTATAATTCAAAAGTCACACTGTGTTTCGAGGAAATCGATTCATAAATGTCCATTAGCATTAGACGAAACTCTCACCAGTTATAGTGTCTCTCACTAGCATACCATACTCCGACGACACGACGCGTTTCGTTAAAATTCCGTACTTAGTATTCCGCGGAGCTAGAGAGTCCTTTGAATCAAATTTAGTTACTAAAGCTTCGCCGGACAGACGTTTTAGAAAATACGCCTGCCGAAAACTTTTTTCTCCACGTGTAACGGCTTTGAGGTTTAATTTCATCGACACGGTTTTCGACGGGCTGAAATGTCAATTTCGTTTACGACTTAAAAACAACTGCACCACAATTATGTAAACCGAAACGTTCGTGTTTTCGTCGCCTTCCGTATATTTTGTCCGCGTGGTCTCGAAAACGACGTCGAAAAAATATAAAAATATGCGCACGCGTATTGGCAACACGGTGATTCGTGATCACGATTATTGTTTTAACAGACGATTACCGAGACGCGCGAATAAATCACTCGTTTTACTTTTCTATTGTTTTAATTATTCAAACGTTCGACGTGGTAGTTGGAAAGTTACGCGAAACGTTACCGACATAATATTATTTTCCCCGTTCCAGATAATAATATATTATCTCGTTTGTATTAATAAGTGCTTAAAAGTTTTCGGCGCGTTTTCGGTGATTTACGAAAACCCCGTGGCTTTTCGCACGCGAGTCATGCCGGACTAGTCTTGGCGACGACGCGATCATCGTTCATACGAAACCCTAGACGGCGGACTCGGGGAATAACGAATTCGTCCACGACGACGACGACGACGTTCCGCAATACGATCCGGCGAAAAACAAGAGTTCGATTTGAATATTTATTTCGTAAAACCAAAATACCGTACGCGAGTTCTCGGTAACGAGGTTTACGAGTGAATACGACTTATGAACGATTTAATGCGCGCGCTCGAACGAGTCGGTCAGACCGCGCGACACCGAGGTCACTCACACCGACATGGTTCTAACAACGAAACGAATTTATTCGTTGTCGACGTTTGTGCCGTTATCATCGTATCCATCGAAATCAAATTGCACAATATTCGTCTCAGTGTGCGAGAAAAAACAGCCATCTCAATAGTTTATTATATCGATCATTATGATAATAGTCGCGTTAGTCAAAACGAAAACAATTAACAATATCGTAATATGTCGCGACGGTCCTTGCTATGATAGTTTGACAACGATAATAATCCGAGACGACCGAGTTAAAACAGTCCGCCCCCCCCCCCCCCGGAGGAATTGATATTTATCGTTTGGAACATTAACCGCGTCGAAAACAACATCAACATAAACTTTCGGGCAAAGACAAACAGAACAACGTCATCGTGACAAGAGTGTGGTGTTTTTTATAAAATCGTATTTCGGCTCGTACGTTTCGAGTTTGTTTTGTGTGGTTACACGAACGGGGTGGGCATATTGTCATCAATTTCGTCTCGCTGGAAAACTTTACACCGCCTACGGGGTCTAAAAAGGCTCGGGATAATGAGTGCGGGGAAAACGAGGGAAAAAACATCCGTCCTGTATTGAAATATTCGTTTTTTATAATATAATATTTTATTTATTTATCGCCCCGGCGGCGACGACGTGGATTTCGATGCGTTGCGATCACGTGCGCGCGCGAGCGGCGAGAAGACGCGGCGGCGGTCGTCGGGCACGCGTAGAGCCAAGTCTGTTGCGAGCGCAACACACCGGCTGCGCTGAGCTTTTGTCGCCTGGCGTGCGGCCGTAGTACGGTCGCCTAGCCGCAGACGCACAGTGCAGTACGCGTGCGACTCGCCACCGACCGAACGTCTCGCGCGCGCGCGCGCACGAAACCGAGAAACGAACGACGACGGTAATTGTTTATTATTCTTCGTCTCGTTTTCCGACGGATCGGGAAAAATTAAAAAAAATAATAAAAAAAAGTCCGCCCGACTCGTCGGCGACGACGGTGTTAAAACGGGAAAAAAACAAAAAAAAATGAATAACAATCGTACGTGCGCGAATCCGTCACGGGACGTGGACGCGTGTGGCGCGAGTGCGATAGTGTGAAAAGAAATTCGTGCGAGCGCCGTAAAAACGACGTCGTCGAACGGACTTTTATTAAATTAGTGATTGTCGGATCGGTTTACTGGCTAGCCGTCGCACGCCGCGGAGACCTATATCGCGCATCCGGCAACCGTCAAGGTATTATTATCACACGTCTTTTAATTCTTTATTTCTTTCGCTCTCGGCAGCACTCACGCGTTCCCCTACCGCCAGTGTTGTCGTCGACATTAGATTTTCACGTTTCCCGTGTTCGCTCTCCCGTCTGTATAGCTAGTCGTCGCAAAGTGTGCTGTCGCTGCATCCACCTGTTGGCTGCGTTTTCTCGCGAGTAGAAGTAGTGTTCGAGAGTTTTTTCTCAGACGATTCCGTCTGTCCGGCGCAGGAGTTATCGTGCCCGCAGGAAGTCGACGTGTATTCGACGCTCTATGTTTCCGGTCGCGAAACTGCAGTGCCCGGCGCATTACTTTTTCATTGCTCGCTGATTTTTCACGAACTCGTAAAATCGAAATAACGCTTTTTCCCGAAGTATCCCCGGCTCCGCGGTATATACATATATATAGTACCTACGCGCATTGTTTGATATCGCCCCGGGGACATGTACGTTTAACTACCCCGGTCTTATTATCGCGCGTTTTATAATATTTATAACGGGGCTTTTCTTTTTTACTTTTTATAGTCTATTGCGAGTAGCCGGTTTACGCGCGCATAAATAAAACGTCACGAAACGTTTCGAGAAGAACGCGCGTTTTTATGTCCGGCATCGTCCGCGCGGTCGGTTTTAGTATAATAATTATTATTATTCTCGCGAAACCCGCCGACGTCGCGACGTCTCGTACTGCCGTGTTTTCACAATTGCCTGGACAACAGACCGAAACGACTTTCGCGACGCCGAAAATTAAACGATACCGACTTTACGAACTAGGGAGAATCTAATCAATCGAGCTCGAACCGACGTTATGATATTATAATCGTTAAAAACCATAATAACTAGGGTTAGGATATTTATGCACTAAAAAATGTATGAATATGTATGCACTTATGCACTAAAAATCAGTTAAATATGCATGAAAAATTTGAAAAATATGCATTAAAAAATAAAGAAATTTTTGGACGAAAAATGCAATAAAAATTTATTATTATAGACAAATTGAAAAAACTGAAAAAAATTAAATAAAATATAAAAAAAGTTAAAAAGAGTTGCATTGAATAATTAAAGTTTGTTTTAAATGTTCCGCTGTAAATCTTCGTCTGACGAAAAATTGACGAGGCTTATCGAAAATTCTATTTAAGTAGGTACCTATAGGTATAACCATATTGAATTCTCAACAGTAAATAAGTGATAAATGATAATATGTGAAATACAGATAATCAAACTTATATAAGATTCAGTAAAATATAAAATTACAGTGTTTTTCAGCATTTTGCATCGAAAACCGTCAAATATGCGCTTAAAAACAGAAAAAAACACAAATTATGCACTTTTTAAAAAAAAAATGGTAAAATATGCAATTATATGCAAAATAAAATTTTGATATTTTGAATATAGATATCATGAAACATATTTCTGTATAAGAATGGATGCTATTGGACAACCTAAAAAAAATAAAACCTAATAATAACTATCGCGTTACCGAATACATTACGTTAAAACACTATTGTGCGTAAGCGCGGGGTCTTTTGGGAAACGGTATATTATGTTATATGTTCGCGTGTAGTTTGATTTTCTAATAATAATACACACACACAGTCAGAGTTAGCTTCACTAGCTTCAAAAGTGTGCTATATAATATTATTATATCGGGCAAGGCCGTGTACCCTTTAACGAATGCAATAGTAATAAAAAATATAACGTTATGGTCAAGGCCGTGTATGTATTGCGAGTCGTTTCCGAATAGTTTTCAATAGGAGTGTTACTTAATCGTAATAGTATTTTTAATCAATAGGCTTTTATTTTTTTCTCTTCGAATCACCACCGTCGTCGTCGACCGTATACTACAGTTTCTAAACTGTAGTGACACAATTACGTTTAACGAATATTTTAATAATTACGGGCTTATATTAGATTATTCACATTATAACTAAATATAATATAATAGGATTGCGTGGACTATTTTTATGAGCGAATTTCAGCCGGTTTAATTTATTACGATTGTTCTGCGGTTAATTCGTCGCGCACGCCGCGCCGTCGTCGGTTTTACGAGTGTAATATATTCTGTTGAAAATAAAAATCATATAGGTAGGCACCGCTATTAAATCGGACCGGGGGGGGGGGGGGGCACTTGATAATTATAGACCATAGTCGAGCGAAGGCTTTGTGTTAAATTAAAATGTGTTGCCGTAATTTTTCATCGGCTGACAAAAAAGTTGACCTCGACGAATGGGAGGAGAAGATGAACCCAAATAATGGATAAGATTTCTAGTGATTGTTCGGCAAACGAGAAGAATAATGTCCGTCGTTGACGAGGAAACGACGGTAAATGTAGTTGCTTTTGTGCGCTTTTAATAGATCAATTTTTCAAAAAACAAAAAAAAAAAAGGCTCGATCAATATTTGTACGTTCGTCTCGACCGAACAACATTTCTACGAAATTTTATAGCCGTATAAAAACGTCTGTACATTTTCTAGAGGCGTTTGAAAAATGCCCTTTTCTTTTGGAAGTAGATAAATTATCGAGTTTTATGATTTAATATTATGTTTGAACAAATATACGAGTGCACAGTGATTTTCTTCAGCGAAAAGTATTGACGTGTTTTTAATTTTTGTCTTCGGACAATTTCACTAGGTTACTTGTTTTGTTACCTTTATTTTTTATTATTATTATCTTTGTCGAGTGTTTTTAAATTGCAATCTGAAAATGTCGGTAATTCGTAAACTTTATATTGTTTAGAGTTTTAAAATTGAAATCGGTATTTATTTTTTTTGGTAATTCGTTTTTTGGTTAGCGACATATTATTATATAATATGTCAATAAATTTTAGTATTTTTACGATACCAATAAAATTTCTGACGACCAGAAATATTCATATGGGCGATTGTGGATTACGAAGACGACGACTAATCATAATGTTCAATGACCAATTGGGTTATCAATAATTAATCAATTATCATTTAACTATGAAATTAGAAGATGCTGTTATCTTAAGGGCAGTGCGACTGTGCGTCTCTTGTAATTTTGAATTTTTGAAAAAGTGTTGCTGTTTAAGCGTACAAAGTAGACGACGACGGTGACTTGACCTAAAACGAAATTTCAATAATAACAAATGTTCAAAATACTTGTAGCGTTCGGTTAATCACGCGTGGAAAGGAAAATGTTGAGAAAATTTAATATTTTTACTGAGTATTTTCCGATTCATAAAGGATCGCGCTAAATTTTGTTTCTCAATCGTAACGAGTAAACACATCGCAGCACGGTTTCATTTATATACGAGTATACGAGTATATACGCTTTGCAGTATATTATATGTTATCGAAAACGTTTTATTACATTGTTATTTCATAATAAAGTAAAACGTATTATTGGATACGAGCCGAAAGTAGTAAATAGTTTTAATATACGTAGTATCCGCGGAGTTTCTATAAAACTATGATTCGAGTTTATTATCTCTCGTGCGCGCGGACCGTTTTCCCTAAACATCGCGCGTTCGTTAAAGATATTAAAATTATTATTAACCTTATTAAATCGTCATCGCGAAAAATACATTATTCATAATGAAATTCGTTATGAAAATATTCAATATCAAAATTCTCATAATAAAATAAAGCGAAAAAAAAAAAACAAGTTCCCATTGAAAATTCTGATTGTGCTCGGTATTCTCGGATTACTCGAATTCGGGTTATTGATTATTCGGCTTTTAATCATTATACGACGCTGCCGTTTATAATATTTATAAACGACGCGACGCGACGTGTGTTTTCTACGCAAACGAAATATTGTATTTAAAAAAGAAATACCCGCCGACGACGACGCGCGACGTAGGAAATATTAATCCGTTTGATTTAAAGAAAGAACTATCTATCGGGTTTATTAAATGTAAATATAGGTATTTGATTTATTTCTCCGTCGATCTCCGTTAAAAAAAAAAGAAAGAAAAAAGGGCACTTTATTTTATATACTGTAATATAGAGTCGGCGGCGGCGGCGGCGGCGGCGGCGGCGGTTGGTTTTTTTTTTTTTTGTTGCCTTTTTTTTCAAATGCCTTTGAAAATATATGAAAAAAAAAATCCCGTACGATTCGTTCAAAGTTGAGTAAATATAATAATAATATACTGCGGTTCATTTTGTAATCGTCATTCGACGGTAATTTTATCTATGTAAAAGTAAAAAAATTAAACAATAATAATACATATTTTGAAATGCTTATTCGACGCCGATCGGCGGTTATTTCGCGTTCGTAAAAGAGCATCAGATTGGATGTGGATATGATATTTTACAATTTTCTCGCCCGTACCTATATACATAACGTGTTTCGTCGTCGTCGTAACATTTACTACGAGTTTTCGAAATCATGTTTACACTCGAGATGACGAGTCGATCAACATCGCGAAACGGTGCTTTTTTCCGACGCGAACCGTTTCTATTAAATGTCGTTGCAACGTCGTATGCAATTCTCAAATTACAATATTATTATTATATTATGTACGTCGGGGGGATGCACTCGGGCGGCGATAACGGGCGAACTAAAATTGCAACAAAAAAAAAAAACATGAAACTCTTTCGACGGTGCCGAGCTGATGAAAATTCAACATATCCTTTACCAATGGTCGTTTACTGTTGGAGTCTGTATAAAATATAATACCGTTCGCGGTAACATTGTTATGTAAAACCCAGTGTGAAAACGGAACCGTCGTCGTCGTACGAATATTATTGTATCGGTGTAACCCGTCCAGTAGACAAAACAATATCGCAACGTCGTCGTCGATAGAGACATGATATAATAACGGAGAAATCTTTTTTTCGATCTTTTTTTCGCGACCGAATTTCGATCGAAAAGTTTTACGCGCGCGCGAACAATATGCGACAATATAATATTTTGTTTCTCGCGGCTTATTATTTATAAAATGAAAAATTAATCATCGGAAAACGAAAGTGAAACGTTTATTGATTTGCGCCGCGTTTCATAAAGGTTTATAGGTTTACATTCTAATAGACAACGCGTCATAAAGGCGTGTATTATATGAAAAGAAAACTCGCTGAATACAAAGTATACCGATCAGTATTCATCAAAAAGCACAACTGCTGATTCGATGACCCATAACAAATCATTATTTTATATACTTGTATATGTGTGTGTGAACATTATTCTAAAGGTACGGGAAAAAATGATAAATAGCGGTGCTTACAAATATAACTTGTTTTTTTGTTGTTAGTGCATAACGATTACTTAGACAGAGCAATTTATTTATTTATTTATTTATTTTTTTTTTTTGCATAAACAACGCGAAGAATAAATAAATGAGGTCACGTCAAGTTCTCGTTGTAATTGACTTGAAAACGTTTTAACCGTAGATTATTAATTTTATACAAGGCTACTGCAGTGGCAATAATTATTATCATTAACGCGTAATGAAAGCAAATCTCGAGATTTATTTTTTTTAATACCCGTTTCAAGAAAGAAGGAGGAGGAGGAGGAGAAGGAGAGTTAAAAAAAGACGCTGTTTGTAGGAATCGCTAATAAACATTTTAAATATTTCGATAAATTTTTCCGACTAGACGAATCGAGACGAGCGCGAACCGCACGAATAATTTTCTTTATTTTTTTTATAAAATTCAAATTAATCGATCTCTTTTCGTAACGAACGTCGTCGTCGATGCAATACACTACTACACTACTCTCATAATATAAACATTATTGTCGTTTGAGCATTTGATTTTATCCGAAATAATAATAATTAAAAAAACCTCGTCGCACTGCGGAATGCAATCCGATCGCAATTATTATCGTACACTGCGTGGTTTTCCTCTACGCGAACCGCCGAGAGCGTTTCGATTAACATGCGCCATAACATAAATAGTATCGCCGAAAATACTCGTAGGTTAAGTAGTCGTTTTCGAGTGGATTTCGAAAACCCGACGGACAGTGGTGTACGCCTCAAACGATTACACGACCGGACTACACACACACACACACTACTCGGAGTGAAACTATCACTACGCCGACGGACGAAGGGGGTGAGAACGACGATAATGGGTCGTATATGGTGTTTTCGTTGTAATCGGCAACAATAATGGACCACCGGAGTAAAATGGACTTGAAATTTGGCACCGAGCGAAACGACCCGCGTCGTCGTGGCCGCGCGTGAAACCCAATCGACCGTCGTTTCTCGGGGGGCCGCGAGATACATAAATCGAACTGTTGTTCTCGGTCGTGAAAAACGTGGAAATTTTTACGAAAACGCGAAGAACCCGCGACGGCTTGGGTCGCGAAAGTGGTGCACGCGGCGGCGGCCGCGACTCGCGGAAAAAAGCCAAAACCAGATATTATACGTACACTGACGGATGGACGAAACGCACTAATCCTTTGCCTAAATGCTCGGCACGAAAATACCGTTACGCCGTGTAATCCTTTAATTGCATTTATGTGTTTCGGATACTATTGTGGCTGAAGATTTAATGCGGAAACGTCGGATTAATATATATACGTATTACGCGTTTAAAATATACCTAATTTAATATCGCAGTCGCAAAAACCTACACGCGTGACACGTGTCGTTATTTAATACTACTACTGGCCCGGTAAACTGCAAATTTATCAGCGTATAAATTATTATTATTATTATTAATGTTTTCGAGGTTTATTTTTTTTTTTTGTCAAACTTACAACTGTTGTCGTTCTGTTCGTTTTCCGTTTGTAAAATCACGCATAAACGCGTGAGAATCATTACTATACGATCGATTGATTTTAGCGAGAGCCAATCGCGAACAAAAATGTTACACGCACACATGACGTAATCCAGACGATCCGAAACGTTTATATATATAATTTACAGTAGAATCTGTCGATCGAAAACAAAGTACATATCAAATAGTGCGTTCATAATACGACGACGACGTGTATATAATTTCAAATCGGATTAAAATAATTATTTCGATGAATTTATTCGCGCAAGCGAGAAAACCTTTTCCAGTTCACGGTAATGACGTGTTTTTTTTTTTTTTTTTTAATAGTTTATTTTGTTTGTTTGTTTTTTTTTTTTTCGTTTCGTTTTCGAATTATTACACGTGACGTTTAATTGGAATGAGAATCGGCGCTATAAAGCACGAATTTAGACGCGCGCTTTGCAGTGCGCGCGACATTTTATCAAATATAAAATGCGTTTGTTTCGATAATACGTATATTATATTATTGTATAAAAGTTTTGTTCGAAACGTATTATATCGCAACAACACGAGGAGCGCGATAATAATAATTATTGTTATTCGTCGGTAAATAAAAAACAAAAAAAAATGTGTATTTAATAATGTAACGTGTTCGATAGCGATTATCTATAATACTGCGCGTAACTATTGTAACTCTAAAAACGAACGCGACCATTTCAATTTCGATTGTATACATTTTAATTGCTTTTTTTCCAAACATTCTATCGCCCGATCCCCCCTCCCTCCTCCCCCCCCCACTTTAATCCCCCGCGCGCGCCCCGCCGAACACAAATGACCCGCGCGTAACGTTAAACGTTAAATAAATCAATATTTACTCGTCATTTTATTACGTTTTCAAATTGGCCCTCCGCGAGATATTACGAAGTTCGCAATAGACTTTATTGTTATTTGAAAATTGCCCGTTAAAATCAATTATATTATGTCTTATCAACGAGTTGTGTGTGCGCATAGGACCCATTGTTATAATTTTCATCTTTCAATTTCGAAATTCCGGCACCGTCGATTTCACGAACGGCGGCGGCGGCGTTCTCTTCTTATGAAATCGCCGAAAACGCCGTGGAATATTTTCCAACGTGCGTTTTCAAACGATTTCCCCCCCGTGAAACTAGTTAATAAAATTTATTACCGCGTTATGAAATCGTATTCGGGATGTTTACATTAAACGCGTACGGTTCGAACGCTAATTATTTATGGCATAGGACCGGGCAACAATCATATTTCGATAATATTATTTCTCATCGAGTGCGTGTGAAATAAACTACGCGCGTTTAAATCTACGGCCAACTTTTAATAATTGAATTCGCGTTCGACTTTCGACTTTTCGTTCGGGCTTTACATACGTATATATTATATATAATAGGGTTCCGTCGAGTCCGGCTCTTTAAAGTCTAGTCAGATTTTTCAAACTTCACGCCGCAGACCGTTGTCAAACAAGTTATATACTAACTATAATAACCGTTCGTTTTATTTTCGTTAGAAAACCGTACACACCATAACGCTTTATAATAATATCATGCTGTACCGCTTTGCTGCATACGAATCACACGCGATATAAACGAAATAACAACTGCGGTATGGGTATTTAAAATAGTACACGTTTCGCTATCGAAAAAAAATTTCGTTTCGATTTGAATAAACCGCAGTATCTCATAGATACCATTAACCCGAGACGCGTACAAAAAAAAAAACCAGTATAATATAGAGTACCTATACCTTGCGCGCTTTCAAAGCGAAATAGAAATAAACACAAACAGTCGATTCCACGTTTATCCCGTACTAATATCGAACAACTTACTTTGGATTTTCAAACGAGTAGTTTCCCACATGGTGTTTCGAGTGTACCCGATTCCAAAGTATCCAAATATCTACGGACAAATTTAGTAGTAGTAGTAGTTCAAACTAAAACTCTTATTAAAATCCACAGTGCATACGAAAAGTCTCTCTCTCTCTCTATATACATCGCATAATATTACGTATTACTTTTTACGCTCGAAACTATTTTGAAATGAGATCCAAAGCCGGATTTGGAGGGGGAGGAGCCCGAGGGCCTGCGCGATTTCATAACTACTTTATCGAAGAAACACTAAGCACGTTTTTACGATTTTATGTAAAATTTATTTGAGCTATTTGTTTTTATGACAATTTTCGAATTATCGTTTAATTAATAATTTTTTAAATATATTACTTATCTCTATGCACAACACGATGATTCGTTTCTAGAACTTCTAGACAATATAATGTTTTGACGGTAATTTTTCGGATCCTCCGCAAATTTCGCGCTCGAGCGGACTGACCCGAATTCGGTCCCGTCGCAAACAGCCTGCGATATAAATGGACAGAAAAAAAAAAAAAAATCGAATTTAAAAAAATAAATCGTTCTTTTATTTTACCATACATATAGGTAGTATTTACCTCAATCCTATCTCCACGATTGAATCGTTGAGCTCTCGATTTAAGCCTCGACCTCGAACAACTCTCCGGCCACGCGATATGTATATTTTGTATAACTCAACTTCAAAACCCGTATCGTATCTGCAAAGCGTGTGTTTATTTTTCAAGACGATCGAACATTTATCACGCCGATAAAATATACGTACGACGACGGTGGAAAAAACGCGTTATAGTGAATGGGAGACGTTCTCTCTCTCTCTCTCTCTCTAATACCCATGAAAAACGAGTTAACATTACATAGTAGTTAATCATTTTCTACGCGGTATTGAATATTATTATTTATTATTATACTTTGAAGTCCACAATGCCCGTACGTGTAGTGAATAGGAAGCGTTTCGTTTTGCATTTGCGCGAAACAATATAGTTATTGTAAAATATTCAAATTTTTTGAAACAATTGCGATTCGACAGAGGTATTGTTGTAGCGCGTCTTATTATCGGCGAGTGCATTGAAAGAGTCGTATTGCTCTTTGACAGTCGATAACCATTTGTGTGTGTGTGTATGGGCTGCTCTGCGAGTACTAACAATGGTCTCGAGGTACACGCTCTTCTCGAAAGTCAAAACTTTGTTATTGGCCAGGATTTTTTTTTTCTTTTTCTTTTTCTATCCACCTATACAACAGTGAAATATAATATGAAAAGCCAACTCGGTCAGGGTTCACTCTTACAAAAGTAGTTTTCAAACTGTAGTATATAGTACGTCGTTGTATATTATATATTGGACGACGGACGAGTTTTACGAATATCGTCGAACTGTGTCTATCTACGTACTATAGCGTGTCTGGCGGCAGGACACGGGAAACGTTTTGACATTCGATATTATATTATGTTCATTTACCCCGACGAATAAATTGGACGAAAACGTCGCGAGTTTTTCTCGTTTATATGTAATATGTCGACTGTGTACGGCGAGATTATATTTGTTTATACTCGGATATTCTTCGATATGACAAAGAATATTATTTTACGCCATCGAAACAACGGCGCGGCGAACGAAGAATACTTTTGTCGTCGAAACAAACTTATCGTCCAACGGGAAACACAAAAAAAAAAAAAAAAACACTTCGATATCAATATTGTACGCGTACACTTTGTCGGGAAGAAGATATATTAAAACAGTCGGGGAGCACACCGTTCGAGGCGTCGCGCCTCGATCGACGGAGCGCTAACGTTCGGTTTTTTTTTTTATTATTATTATTATTATTATTTCATACCTGCTCGGATCGTTGAAACCGCTATAAAACGTCGACACACAATGAGAACCCGGATTTGTTCGCATTTCCATTATGTTCTACTCGTTCGAGTTTCTTCGCGTTTCGGCATTACGTTTTCTTCTTTCGTTTTGTTGAAAAATCATTCGATCCGATTGCACTTGCATTCCGTCGCGAAAAATTTACACTTTTTCAAAATATCCTGTTCGTGCGCGAATATACGTAATTAACAACCGACCGATAGCAGTGCGTGCGGACGCGTTGGAATATTATATTATCACTATCTCCGTCCATACGTAACGGCGGTCTGTCGTAAAGAGAGCGTTGAAATTTCAATTTCAAAACGATCACGCGCGATTGATTTTGCCGACGTTCTCGGTCTAACTCGGCAGAACGTTTACGATCGAATCTCTACGTTGTCGGAGCGATGACGTCCGATAGGCCCGAGAAGAGAAAAACTCGACGGTCGAATTGAACATAATATTTATAATATGTCAGATCGATAAATCCGACCGCGTCATCTCAACACTTGTTTATACGTCGTGTTGTTATTATTTTATACTCGAGCGACGGCCAGTCATATCGCGTAGTAAGTATTTTTGAAGCTTTCCCGACAGGAAGGATAATATTATATTATATTATGTTATCGTCCGATAAGACTGTTTGTTGTAAATATATTATTATTATACTTGACTGGATTCTTTATGTTTTCGCATCTAATCGCGTGGCATTTAATCGACTGCAATTTTACGAGTATTATTAATACGACACACTGCTCGAAACGTCTGAAAAGTAAAACGGATTCAATCGATAGCGATGTTTTCGTTTTGGGTACACCGATTTATTTAATACGACTGTAAAACGTGGACTGAGGCTTCGCGTGATTGCATTACGTTTAAAAACGTCCGACCGACGACTATATTATTATATTAAATATCGGTGGCCGGGAACTTTGCAAGAAAATTCGCCTTGTCAACAGAACACTTGATAAGGGTCGGCACCTTATCTTTTCAGACTAGATGTTCGAGTTCGGACCGCAGAACGGACACGTCGTCGTATTGATATCGCCTACACGTGTGGCAACGATTGGGGACGTTTTCGAAGAGCTTTTCTCAATGCGAAAGCACAGCGAGCCGCTTCGATCTAACCGTCGTCGTCGATCTAGCGCTGAGGAAAATCGAGATGTTCAAAGCCGATATTGTATTTCAAATGTGACCTATATTATCGTTTTCGTCGTAACAGGAGATTCGTTTTGAAAAGTCAAACACGATCGGGGGAGTTTGTTTGACTGTTTTTTTTTTTTTCCGATCCCGTTACATAATATTCGTATCGTTTTTAATATCCCAATCACTTGGGCTCGTTTTTTTTCTTCTTCTTCTCAATGTCTATTGATAATTTAAATTTAACGTATTGAATAATTTCATGTGTCGTTAAAATACGAGTAAGTACAATATGGTTTTACAATGCATAATATATTGTCCTTGTGAAAACAAAACATAAACTGTGATACCGAAATTTCGCGGTCTCGGATAACGACACGCAGCGATTTTGTTTTTAAAGTACACGATGGTATATTAGTTGAGTTTTACTTTTCGCCTTCGCTGCCGTAAAATAATAATATACAGACCGTAATGTTATAGAGTTATCGGATAACGCGGCAAAATATTATGATCAAATGGGTATTACGTTTTGGCACGGACGTCTTTCTTTCGATGATTTTTTAATTTTATGTGTAATCATTATTTCCGCGCACGCGATCTCTACGTCGTCGTCGTCGGAGAGCAGTTTTCCGTTTCATCAATTTCATCCCGTTTTCGAGCGCGGTCTTTTGAATACGATCAAATACTTTCTATTCGCGTTTCTTTTGATATTTAGTTTTCTTCGCATAAAACGCGCATATCTTGGCGCGCACAAGGCCGTCGGTACTCGCTTAAAATAATAATAAATATTACACTGCCCGTACTTTGAAATATTACACCGAGAGCCGTACATAAAGCCAACGTTTTAATCACTATATTCATTTAATCGCGTGGCCTAATAATATTATTATTATCATGCGAAATACGTAATAACGGCAACAGTGTTCTATTGCCGTATAGATTTCAAAAATTGTTTGAAAAATGGTTATTTTTCGAATAAATTTAAATAATAATAAAATTATAAATCTGTTTAAACCGGGTAGAAGAAAGTGCTCGGGGCAATTTTTTACCGATATTTTTTATATAATATATTTATTTTTTTTTTTTGTGTAGTTTAAGGCCGAGTTTTTTTCGGCGAATATTATTTATAATTCAAATTATCAAAGCAATGAACGAACGAGTCATGTCTTGAAATTTTGCAACGCGTGGACGTTTTTTCAACTCTAGTCAATCGCTGCCTCGAAAAGTCGATCGAATATCGACGAGAGTTCTTTCTACCGCCCGGGACCAAAGAGATATTAAATAATATTGTTAATATAATAGAAAATAATACGTAGCACACGCGCGGAAAGCGTAATAATAAAGAACGTATCGATTTCGAGAGGAACATAAAGAGTATTCGAATATAACCACCCTTCGCGTGTGTATAAACAAATGTGTGTAAATTAGTTTCGTTGACATTTTAATATATTGGTGTTTGACGATTCGAAAATAACGCGCCGGACGCGCAGTGTTCGCGAACTAATCGAGAACCAATTAAAACAAAAAAAAAGCCTCGCAATTATTATTGTAAACGGTTTAGTACAGATATTCGAATGTACTTATATTAATAATAATAATACGGGCAAGTTCGGAATAACATTATCGGTTTCAATACATCCATAATCCCATATACGAGTATTGAAATTTATTTCACATATTGTGAATTATATTATTAGTACGCATTGTGATGGTTTTCAATCGCGCGACAACAATACAACAAGGATAATCAGGACGCACTGCGATACCGCGCAATACAATGTGTCCGGAGAGTACTCGGGCGAACGATGGCCGCGAATAACGCCTAACTATGTATTTGATAAAAACTTAACGTTTTGCCGAAAATCGTACGACGACGACGACGACGGACGGACGTAAAAAGTGTAAAATCCGTACACGATACAGCTGAGTATTAACTCGGGGCGTAATTATTTATTTTTTTTCCCGTAACCGTTATTATTATCATTATCGTTACGGCATGGCGTGTTGCGATATCGTTTAAAAGATAGATAGTGCAAACGGCAGATATAATTTATTACGCGACGGAGGTTTCGTGCGATTCTAAAATTGCATTATATTTTCATTATATACGTACGTCCACACTGCGCGCCGCACACACACACGTGTGCACGCGCTACACTATCGTAATTTATAATATACACGCGTATATTATTTATTTATATACGCTCGTCGTCGTTTAATATATTGTGTGTTTGCTCCGTGCCCCGCCATTAGAGTAGTTAACAGACGTTTTAAATTACATTTGAATCGACACGCGCGCGCGCGCGCAGTGTAGTGTCATCATCAATCGACTTCAACAGAGACACCACGACGGCGCGGCGGCGCGCGGCGGGTTCGGTCGAATAATAAAACGCGTTTCCGGCTAGAGATTATGGCGAAAAAGTAACAAAAACGTCTCCTCCTCGAAACTTTCCGCGTCGGTTAAACGACGACACGCGTATGACGCCGAGCGCGCGCGCGCGATGAAAAATTGTGCAGTCTGTTTGACGTTTTGCGCCCGTGACGGACAGGCAGGCGGTATATCATATTTATTATTATTGCTGTTCTAAATACGTCGTAAACAATTTTGTAAAAAATACAAATAAATAATATGTTTAAGGCTGTCTGCAGTATTTTTTATACTATGTTTTTAGACCAATAAGAAGAAGAAGGTTTTTCTAAGTACTTGCCGATGTCCGATTTCGAATACATGTATGAGGTTTACTCTGGGTTATGGTGGGAAATGCATTTTCGATTTGTGTATTAAGTTGCGTTTAAAAACAAATATTCTAGTTCGAAATTCTGTTTCCTACATGACCTGGTATAAAAAGGTTCACGAATACAGATGTTTTTTCACGATTTAAATCGGCCCATCCGGAAGTAACTGAAAAAACCTTTCTTTTTCGACAGTTTCGGAACTGATTTGAAAAAAAAAAAAATATATAAATATATCTGAAACCGGTGACGTTCGGCGTCGGTGTTTTGCTCATTTTTGGTGTGTTCTCTGTGAAACTTGACTTTTTATTTTTGTTGCAATACAATATAATATTCACTAATATATTTTCTACCCGACGGACGATGAATAATTTAAGCGCTTTTCTATTATTTTACACAATATACTCCGGGCAAGACCTAATTTTTATTCTTTTCATTCTTCTTCTTCTTCTTCTTAGTGTGCCGATCCGTTTCGGATGTTGGCGATCATCATTGATATACGAGTTCTATTAGTTGCGCTCCGGAATAGTTCTACTGAACTTTTTTCCAACCGTGTTCTGAGGTTGGCTAGCCATGATGTTCTTCTTCTTCCAGGTGATCTTTTGCTATTTATTTTCCCTTGTAGGATACATTGGAGAAGTTCATATCTACTCTTGTTCCGCATAATATGTCCCAAGTACTGGAGTTTTCTGCATTTGACTGTTATCATTAATTCTTTCTCCTTTCCCATTCTACGCAGTACTTCAATATTGGTAATTTTCTCAGTCCATGATATTTTCAAAATTCTTCTGTATAACCCATAGTTCGAATGCTTCCAACTTATTCGAAGTGGCTTTGGTTAGAGTCCGAGTTTCTGCACCATATAACAGAGTTGAGAACACGTAGACGTTTTTTAATTGTATAGATAGATTGTGGCTCTTAAATGACGCACTCATTGAATTAAATACATTTCTGGCTTTTCCAATTCGACACTTTATTTCTTCTGCGTTGTCCCATTGATCGACGGTGCCAAGATATTGGTATTTGTGTACTCTTTCTATTCTGGATTGATTCATGCTCAAGTGAACTCCTGTAATGTCTTCTTTGCTTATAATATAATTCTTTTCATTAGTAATAGCTGATAATAATCGTATTCGAACGTTTATCGAATAATCGACGACGTAACGTGTATTAGTGTGTGCCGTCGCGGGAGAGAACGATATTTCCGAGGGATATCGAACCCGCGCTCGCGTCCCCCTCGAATGGCCCCCCCTCGTCGTTAATTATGTGCCCGCGGACGAGTCGCACATGTGGACCCGGACACACACGCACACACACTGCACAATATGTGACACGCGCGCACCGGTTCGCACGTACCACGCAGACACGAACGCGTGCGCAGAGCCGTATATACTTGCCGTGTCGATTTCATGACACACGATATTTCGGTAGCGTTTAATAATATTATAATCCGCGCGCGCGCGCGCTATAATTAGAAAATTTAAAATATGTTTTTTTCTTTTCGGTCAGAAATGAAAAAAAAGAAAAGAAAAAAAGCTCACTATATTATAGCTATATTAGCGTATCTACTGACCTCGGAAATGTTGGTTTTTTAACGTCCGACTGTAGACTAGTAATCGTAGAAATTAATTCCACTCGTTTCATACTCGTTTTGAAACCATACAATTACGAAATCGCCGTTTCGAACAATTATAATCGTTAGTATCGTTTTTTTTTTCGGTCATTTTCAATCTGGAAAAATAAACGAACCGAATTTAAAATCTCACAATATAATAATTTTGTATATAATAACGACGAGATCGGAAAAAAAAAAAACGAGATAAAACAATGAATCCCCGTGCTAAATTAAACATTCGGGCGTGTACTTTTTTTTCGAATCTCTAAATCGCTCGAAACAGTGTTTATAATTGCGAGAATTCATAAATCACCTTACTAGTCCATTGTATTTCGCGTAGGATAAGAGAGTGATTAAAATAATTATATTACATATTGAAATAGACGCCATACTGGGGAGGTCGTCGAAAACCTGGACGAGAGGACATAATAATGGAAATGGAAATTCTAGTAAATCGCACTTCTAGAACAAAACTGCCACAACTCAAAATTCATCAATTTTGAGTTATGACTACTGTTGAATAGAGAAAAATAAGCTCAATAAAATGCAATAACGCCACATTCAATATCATTTTTCATTTAGCCACTATAATAGAGATGTGTCAGTATTGAATTATTTAAATGTTAGTTAATTTTCAATGCAAGAGAGCCATATTATGGCTTTATGGCTGTATACTTATTTTAATAGTCGAAATTCAAGACTGCCTTATTTCGACTTGTGGCGTTCTTGCACTGAACAAAAACTAATTATCGTGTGATATGTCGAGTGCAGAACAGCAGCAATATTTAGAGTTGTGGCAGTATTGCATTTTATAATTTGTGATAGTGCAGCCACAACACGAAATATGACTATGTAAGTGGCCATCTAAAAATCAATTTCCGTATGCAATACAGTCACATCCCAAAATATGGCAGTCTTGCGTTTACTTGAAAAATTGTAAATGGCCACAAGTCTAAATTTTTGGGTAATTAAGAGTGAATTTCATAATATTTGAAAAAACAATATTGTAAAGTATGATTGTAAGTATTTAAGTGTCAAAATTTCAAACGATAAGTAAAAAACTCATCAAAATATCCTGGGTCCAACTTCAAATCGATTTTTCACAAAACTATAATTTCGAGTTGTGGCAGTCTGCTGTGTTCTAGCAGTGCGAAATGTTCGCAACACGAAAATACGCGTCACCGAATGCGCGCGCGTTCTTGTACGATAATACGAACAATAATAATCACCGTTTTGTTTTTGTCGACAGGTTGGTAGGAACACGTGCGGCGAACACGCGCCGACGACCGGCCGCCGCCACCGCCGCCGCAGGTGGCCGCTTTATTACGGGAATGGGCCGCCGTCCGACGTGACCGTTGGCCGCCGCCGGCGGTGGCCGCGTGAGGCCGTCGCGGTGGACGCCGCGCGCGCGCGGTGTACGTCGTCAGTAGCGGCGGTGACGGCGTGGTGATCGGCAACGACACCGCCGGGCCGACGTCGGCGTCGTCCTTGCTGCAGACGCCGCTGCAGCCGCCGCAGCCGACGCCGCTCGTCGGCCAATCGAACGCCACCGACGGCGGCGGCGGTGGCGGCGGCGTCGTCGTCGGCGGCGGTGGCGGCGGCGGTGGCGGCGGCGACGGCTCGTTCGACGGCGGCTACTGGTGGTGGGCCCTGCTGGGCCGTGTTCCTGGTGCTGGCCACGGCCGCCGGCAACATACTCGTCTGTCTGGCCATCACGTGGGAGCGCCGCCTCCAGAATGTCACCAACTACTTCCTCATGTCGCTGGCCGTCACCGATCTCATGGTCGCCGTGCTCGTCATGCCCGTCGGCATACTCACCCTCGTCAAAGGTACGTATCCCGTCCAGGACTGCCTGATAATCGGCCCTGTCCTCTTGTCCTGTGTATATTGTAATTGCTGAAAACCGAAGAACGTGGATTTTCAACTTTGTTTTTTAAAAAAAAACTC